>JANVFP010000001.1:0-1200000 GCA_027919835.1 Lentinula raphanica | reverse complement strand
CGACCAGCGTTGTGAAGAATCAAGGAAAGTACCGCAACCACTGTCGCGATGCTACATAGTATGAGGCCTAGTAAGGCAGTGATGGCCAGTCAATGACTTGAAGTCAATGACAAAGGTCAATGACATGACATGACAGCTTAGTAATTGACCGCTGGTCAAAGTCAATGACATTGACCCCGGCGCTTACCAGGCGCTACCATCCAGTCCTGAGACTTAGCTTCCCAATTAGGTGCTCACTTGCCGCGGGCTGCCGAACGGTCGTACAACTACAAAATCGGCCCGTTGAAGTCAATGTCAATGTCATTGACCGTGGGTCATTGACTTAGGGTCAAAGGTCATTGACTTTGTCGGCAAGTCAATGACTTGTCCATCACTGTAGTAAGGTCGTTCAAATGAGCTATTCTCACGCTCGACTTGTTCATCTGTGTTCGTCAAGTGTTCGTTATCAGAGGCTATCATCGGTCATTGGAAAATATAAATCAGCATGACTAACAATCTGCGGGGGCCCATCAGGAGCAGAATGGACTCAATGGAACAGAGGGAAGCCTAGGAAAGCCAGTGGAGCAGTACCAGAGCAGTACTTATGGACTAGCATCACATCGTGTACTACATAGTGACTGTACGCCGCACTGAGAGTCCATAGATTGGGGTTAGAACTGGATGCATTAGAAAGTCGACTGGATATGTATGTAATCTTGTTGATGTCGTATCGATTGCTTTGTGTCAGGCAAGGTCAGGCGCAATCCATAAATTCTATGAGATGAGTCGGTATAATACTAATATCAGACAGACGTTCTTGATTATGAGCAGTGAGCACGCACCTAATTGGGAGCGCCACACATAGTAGGACACAAAGATGGAAAGAAAATCAAGGAAGAGCTCTCGTGCCACAGAACATATGATTTTACACCGCCTCCTGAACAGACTGGGTCGTCACCTCAATTGGTATCCAGGATGAGGAAGGATATCGATCCTGTACTTTTCGATAACAATTGAAATCTCGAGTTAGTCGAAGACTTTCTGCGTTATGGAATCTTCTACCATTCACTTGGAGACTGTAGTAGACTGTAGTCTGTACCATACTCCTCGACAATCAGCGTGGCGGGGACTAAGGCAGTCTCATCGCAGTGCCTTCATTGAAAAGAGATCAGTGATCATGTAAACATCTGCTTAAGCCATTTTCACGCTCACGCCGCTCCGACGGATAGGGTGTTTCGTGCAAGAGGAGGCGATTTGACTCATTTGAGGCTGTTTCGGGTCGTCATGAACGGACGATTCGATCAGGAGGTCGCTGCATACTGCAAAAGCTTGGTCTGGCGTAGGCTTCAAGTGAGCTATGAAGTAATCAAGAGTTCCCATTGACTGACAACAAATCTGTACACGCAAGAGATGTCCATCATCTACACACATATACCAGCAATACGAACTCGGAACTGCGACACCTACTTACTTGCTCTTCAAGTGCTACTCTCCTTCTCCTTCTTCTCCTTCCTTTCGGAACCGATCTGAAGATGAATCAAAAGAGAACAGACTCATGAATACCTTCCATGTAGATATCAGGAGTACTCACCGGTGGAAGCTGCACATCGGACGTGAAACCGAGTTCCTGCTTCTGCGATGACTTCCCGTGGTGAGGCTGCCATGCCCCAGCAAGGGGTGGCGGCTGGATCGATAGAAACGAAGATTGGCGACTCGTTACTTTCCATCCTGATTCCCTTGGTTATCATGACTACTCACCGGTGGAAATTCTGGTGGGTCATTCGAGAACCTCACTGTTTTCTTGCCTTTGCGTGTCGGTTGCAAAGATTCGGCCCTATCTTGGGACATCGGACCAGACATAACCTGAGTAGGGATTCGAAAATTGTCAGCTACAGGAACTTCTTCCTCGATTTCCTTAACTGTGAGGTTTTACTACTCACCGCGGGAGTCGCGTTATGCTGCTCTTCACGACCTTTCCCTTCCGACGGCTCCTCGGGCAAAACAATATTGATCATTGTTTCGATATCGAAGGCCGATTTCTTCTTGACTACCCCACCACCACAATGGAGTGACGCGGTGACTCTGAGATCCTTGAGAGGGAGCGGTTTGGCATAGTGGAAATAGAGATTAAACTTTATCTCGTCGTTATTCCATGACGGAACAAGACCCTGGGCTGGAAAGTAGACGAGGGTGTCTCGCCGGAGACCCCTTTCTTTCATTGCTGTTATGATGCGTAAGTATATGCCAAGGGCATTGTCTGCGTAAACAAGCGGGGTGGGAGTTAGAAACTCGACGGTGGTTGTGTATTTATAACTAGCTTCGTCGTAAGACTTCATAGGGAGGAGTGTTAGCCCAAAGTTGTACAAATCTCCTGGCGCGCGCAGGTTCTAATGCAAGAAATGTCGGCGTTACAGGCAACTGGACAGGCGAATACTCACCTTCCAATCAATCTCTTGCAAGACACTCACCGCACCCTGTTCCGCGATAATCGTAGTTTGAAGATCACTTTTCTGGATACTCCCAGACCCAGCTTTGTGATCCTCTGACTTGGGAACAGAGGTAGGCGGTAATCCCTTGTACACATAGTAATCAAACTTGATTTGACTATCCGCGTTCCAGAACGGAATGTATCCCTGAGACGGTAAGTAGAACAGTGTTCCCGGTGGAAGATATGGTTGCAGTGCTTGTGCCATGTTTTGCAAGATCAGAATAACATTGGCGGTATCTTCGTTTCTGCGGCCATACTTTGGGGATCCCTTGAATTGGATATTAACTGACCACCCATTGGGCTCAACGTACAGAGCACGAGGGTGCATTTCAGAGTCGTATAGTTGGTAAAATCCCAATCTTGTGGATGACTGATACAAAATTTGTTAGCTTTACAGGCGACGAGTCAGTGTCATCACGTTGGACACTAACCGAATAATGAGCATCCATCGGGAGGGCCGCGACATTACAGAAGACGGTGAGAAAGCCAAGAAGCGCAATTTTCGTGCCATGGCATATACGTTGAAGTCGCATGTTTTGCACAATAAACAGACGATTTTTTGTGTAGAAATGGGTTTCGGTCAGATAAAATTGTCGAACGAAAGATGGGATAGTGAGCTAATGAAGAGGGTAGGCGGATATGAGTTTTGAGCTCTACAGGCGAGTAAAGTTAGGGAGTGGTACCTTTGACCTGCAAAATTTGACCTCGACGACCAGCGTTGTGAAGATACAGCATCCATTGAGAGAATACTGATTTTATGTTGTCGCTCGAGCCATTCTCACGCTCAACTTGAGATACGTCGGCTTACGTCGGTCGTGAAGGCTGTTATCAAGAAGTTTCACAGGTCAACATAAACGGCGGACGATATCAAGCAGCGACAATACATACGTCCTGCGAAACAGTATGAAAATTGCGCATCCATAAGTTCTTCCATCAAGTGAAGCATATGGTGTATTCATTAAAGCCACACTGGTTCATGATTACCGGTGCAAGCGGTGCACGAGCTTTGAGAGTCATTTCACTAACGCGAGGTTTCAGCTCCGAGTTGCTTTCGAGAGATAGAGATTTCTCCAAGGGTCCAAGGGTTCAAAGGGCTTGGCAGAAGAATGCAAACAGGCAGAAGTGGGAGATGTATATGAGTATTTCGTCAAGAGTCAGACGGTGGAGGAAACGAGAAAACGAGTTTTGATTGGTTGACTACGCTACATTATGTAACTCAGGTATAGTACACTATACCTCGTCAACTCGTTTCGAAACTTGAGATACAACACTATAAAACACAGAACCACAGATTGAGAACTGCCTCGTTACTAATGGACGACTTCGACCTTGAGCTCCCTAAATATGACCAGGTGACAAATGATCATGAAACACCTCCAGTGTCCACCGTCGACGGCTGTCGAAACCGGTTGCTTGTTGCCGTGAAAGATCACAGGATGCCCCATTGATCTGCACATACAGTCACATGAGGCATGGCTGAGGAGCATTGGATCTGGTCTGAATGTGGGCATGATTGACGAGAATCCAGGACTGTAGGCCTTTGCCCATGAAGACTGGGGAGAAACCATCGCTTAAAAACCACACCGGATTGAGCAAAATCCTTGAAGAAATTCAAGGCAGCCTCAAAGGCCATGGCTGAAGAGCGTTAGAATCTGGTCTCGATGTGTGGGTGTAACCAACAGGGTCCACAGGATTGCCAAGAAAGACAGGGGATGCCACTGCTTCAGAAATGCACTGGTTTCGAGATCGACATGAAGACCTTGGAAGGAATCAAGATATCCTTCAAGTCATGATGAGGGAGTGAGTTGTGTTCCGGGAAGACCATATAGAAAATTTTCCAAACGGTTCATCGGATAGCATCCAGAACACACTCGACGTCCAGAGGTAGTGAGATGACGGAGTTGCCAATGGAGTCAAGAAGAACGGACTCGACATCGAAGGGCAACGAGGTGAAGAGCAGTATGAGACGAATAACGATTATGGCAAGGAAATTTCTGTGGTAGATAACCTAAGACTAAGATAAGGACGATAAAGGGGTAACTGTTGTTGTTGTTGTTGTTGGTGGTGGTGGTGGTGGTGGTGTTAGTTGTCAAAGAAAAGAAAAGATTGTGTGTTGTAAGGATTGTTTATGAACTCATGCGAGTCGTTTCTTATATGGTGGTGGTGGTGGTGAGGAAAGAGAACACAGCCTGATCCACGGCGGAGCGCCCGCTAAGCGGGAAAGTCTCCCACGAATCTCGAGCCAAGGCCCAAAAATCACTCAAAAGTCATTTCATGAGTCTCGACTCTCCTGGAATCGGATGGCCGACGACTAGCTTGGAAGTAGGTACAAGAGTTGCAGAATCCAGATAATCAGACGACGTAGTTTCCAATACTTCGAAATCTACCAGTCCGTCTACACAGGACCACGAAACTACAAGTAGTATGCCTAGCACTTCCCCTCTGGCATCGCTTGATCTGTCGGCATACTGAAAATCTCGTTCTCTATTTGACACTTTCCGTCTCTGAACTGAAAGATAAGGAATGAGTAAATTACTCCAGATCCTTTTTTGAACACTACTCACCACGGGGAACTCATGATCCGCCATATTCGAACTCGTTTCTCCCAACGTTGGATCCCTCAGTTTTTGAAAGGACACTTTCGTCTGGATGTCCGAGTCCAACTTCGTAACATACCCAAATCCGATTGGCCTGAGGTTTCCCAGATTGGAGGTATCAGCCAGACCGTTACGGGTCAAGTAGATATTGAACTTGAGCTGGTTGAACTTGTCCCAGTACGGAATGAGACCTCTAGAGGGAAAGTAGAACAGCACGTCTGGGGCAACATGCGGTTTCAACGCAGCGACGATGTCCTTGTTAATAAGATCGCCTGCGAAGCGAGTTCGGGGTGGATCGCTAAACCAGATGGATACCACCCATTCATACTGGACCCCCACAGAATTCAGCGGGCGGTGGGCCATTTGAGAGTTGACTAGATAGATGTAATTCATAGGCGAGAAGGAAGGATAACTTGTGTGCGAAACCGCCTGAGACAAGACAGTCGAGCATTAGAGCTGGATAGCCATTTGACGGTGAATACTGACCTTGTAGGGATTCGTCGGAAGAGCCACAGCAGTACACAAGAACGAGAAAAAGCTGAGAATGGCAGCTCTCAAGCCACGACGTGTATGAAATCGCATATTTTGCACAGATTTGACTGTTCAAAAGCAACGATCGAAACCTGCTGATGTAGAAATCGATCGACGATTTGTGTTGATGTAGAAGTTGTCGAACGAAAAGGGAATAGCGGGCTAGTCCAGACAAGCGTTGAGACGAGTGTTAGCTGTTCACGGGCTATACAATTACGAGTTTGACGGATATCATACCTTTGTCCTGCAAATTGTGTCCTCGACGACCAGCGTTGTAAGGATACGAAAAGGTAAAACCGACGAAGAGTAATAAAAAGTTTCATGCTGTTTCATGTCACCTCTTCAGCAATTCTCACGCTCTCGAATGGCGGCTTGCATTGTCAGCCTTGCAAGCTCTTCAATCAAGTTGGAGCAGCTTGTGAAACACTTGCAGGCTGTGCAGTAGCTATGCAGCGGACGATATCGATAGAATTCGTTCATACTACGTTCTGCGGAAGGGCCTGCGGGATAGGTAGCATTGAGTGTGCGTATTAGCTTCAAAGATAGTAAAATTCTGGTATTACCTTACAGTCAACCAGTGAAAGGATGATCAATGTCAATGATAACCTACTATTGGTTCATCGTTTCGTTAACGTGCAGTAGCGTATACTTTCCTCCGCTTCCAGACGAAGCTGCAAAGTTTCAATGATATAGACGATTGCAAGTTAACAAATGCCGGAAGAAAGCCCACTTACTACTGCCTTGTAAAGTGCACAAAAAGACTGAGAGACTGAAGTACTTGAGTGCTTTTGCGGGCTAAGGCGGGTCCTCCTTTTGACCAGCGTATCTCTGTTTGACCAATATAATTTGTCTAGTCGGAACACAGTTTCCTCAGATGAAGGATGGAAGTAGGCAAACAAAACCTCCCCTTGTGCAGTGTCGTCGTGTTGAGGTTCACCGTTCGATGACGTCCACTTGAATTTGAACCAGGATAATTCTGTAGAAGGATGAGAATGGGCACGCCGCACGAGGCTGCGGGCTCCAATAGGTAGTAATATCTGGATGGAGTGTTAATCTCATTCCTGGATATATTCCCCACCTTGAGTATTGATAAAGCAGACGAAGCGTGAACCTGTACAGAGAATCGGAAACTTGATGGAGACCTCAGACGTATCTCTTCAGAACGATCTCGATCCCTTCGACAGTCCCAAACCGTTGACTCTGACGCGCCCATCGCGGAAAACGCGGCGAAGAGACGGTCTAACGGAAAGGAAACTGCCGCTGTGCTTGTGCTTGTGCGCCAAAGAAGAGGAAAAGGTGAGTAAAAACAAACGAGGGTACAGCGGGGTGATGCCAGACTGAGAATCGAGATGGAGGAAATGTTGAACAAAACGAAGAGCGCGAGGGAAAACAGACTCCACATTGACAAGACTGAAAGAAGGACGACACCCTATCCTCTGGCACGGTGGCTGTACCTGACTCGATTCCTGTTCCTCTTGGTATGGCGGTTCGAATCAATTCGTTGCTAACAAAGCCTACAGGCTACACACGAAATCAATGTTGGTACAGTTCGATATTTTCGTCTTGCGATTAGAATAACACGGCCCAGATTCCAACACCGGTTGCTATCAAAGGGAAAACACCTCGAATGAAGTTCAACGTATACCACCTATGGAGCAGATCCTTCGTGCCATCGTCTAACAACGTATCCATGCCCTTTTTGCTCCTTTCCTGCACGGCAGCAGCCTTTGCATGCAGGGCGTCATTGGTAGGCTTCATGACAAGCAACGTGAAGGGAACAATTGCGACTGTGAGTGCAGCAGCGACGCCGAGTAGATTCCTGCTACGCTGAATGACCTCTAGTTGTAGTGGATTCGGAATAGTGTAAGCGGCGTAGGCGAAAGCTGCAGCGCTAGTAATGGCAGATGGGGGTAAGTTTGATTTTCCTCGGTTGAATACGTGGTGCCAAATAGAGGATGCATGTGCGGCTGCAGCAAGGGGTAGTTCACGATCAATCAGAGAGGGTACTACGAGGATTGAGCATGCGATTATGGCTCCTGAATGTCGCTGTAAGATTGGCTTCAATGAGATAGATACTCCGATTGACACACCTGAACACCATGCAGATCCTGTCAAGCCAACACCTATAGCGATACGAGCAGCAGAAGGCAAAGGCAGTGTGTAAGCCATTGCGATAAATGAGTATGAAGAGCTGTGGTAAGTTGCAACATCATCGAGACCTCAATATGGTATCCAATATTCTCACGCGTAATGCTCCTTGAGGCTTGAAATGTGGCGCACTGACTCCTTGCTTCGATTCCAACTCTCAACGAAAAGGGGCAAAAGCTGAACGGGTAAGCGGATAAACCTCAGGCTCTTAGCCAGTCTCTTGTACGAAGCATACTCTATATCACACCTTCAAGAATTAGAGCTTGGGCACCCTAGGTATCGTCTAAATCCTCCGTCCCACGTTGAGCACACAAAAAGTCCTTTATTCCTCTCTGCTTCGACCCATATTGAACATCATGGCATCCGACGATAACATAATTCTTAGTGAACGATGTTGAGTTGTCTTACGATTCTGTCTTTTTTCATGCTCCTGAATTTGCCACATTTCATCTTATCCACAGTTCGCGATTCCTTCGCACGCGTGGTCGTCTGCTCTGCCGACAACGTCCACTTCCGTCTTGACGAAGACAATCTCAAATTCAATACCGGAGCCTTTCCTTTTCCCAACCCACGCACCAATCCCAATGCAGTTGTGCATTTGCCTGAATCTGCTGCGACACTGGAAATTCTCTTCCAGTATATCTATCCCTTCAGATATTCACTAGCCTTGCCGGAAGATTTGGACTTTGACACATTCATCTCACTCGCTGACGCAGCGGAGAAGTATGAGATTGTGGGACTGATCTATGCATGCGAGCTTATGTTCAAGTAAGTACCTATCTGCAGACGTTTCAAGGCCCTCACATGAGCTTATTAGCAACAACTTCATGTTATTATATGACCATCCAATGGAAATGCTCAAGTTTGCTGTGAAGCATGACAATCAAAAACTCGTCAAACGTATTAAGGACACAGTCCTCGAATCTTCTGGTTCTTGGCAAACGTCGACAATCCTTCCTGAGCTCGCCAAGATCCTGTCCAATGAAGAATATAAATCTTGGGTGAGTAGTAGTTGCTGCGCATGGAAAGGGATAGAACTCATGATGTGAACTTGTAGAGCATTCAAAGAGAGCAGAAACTTGTGAACAGAATCGAAGAATATCAATCTCATCATCGTCATGGCATAATGTGAGCATTTTGAAGCTCGAGAGTTCCAACTTCGTCACTAATAAGATTTAACAGCCAAGAACCTCGATTCAGGTTTTCCCTCTGGTGATGAACAAAAGTTTCATGCACAGTGAGAGTGAGCTTCAAGTTAACTTGGTATGACTCCCCCCTTCCCATCGACTTACAAGTTAATCTCTGCCCACAGGGAAGATTAGGATCCGCCCTCATGAGATGACTCAAGTCTCGGAGCGGCTGAAGCTGTTCCCTGAGCAGTCCAATGACAATCCGAGTCATCTATTCTATTTCAACCCATCTCAATTACTTTCGAATGCTCTGTGATCATAATGAAATCTGTCATCTCGTCCTCCCTTTTGGAGTGAGTTTACTGACATGAAGATTGACATTGTAGGTGCCGTGTTAGCTCGTGTTAGCCAGGGGCTCATCTTAGAGTCACTGCTTTAAAAATGCTGATGCAACTATGCCCAACGTTGAGAAACAGATTCAGATCGATCAAACGAATACCTCGAGTACAGTCTGATGCTACCTAGCAGTATGGACATCAGAGGTATGTACAGCATAAACTTGCCATAGTGTGAACCAATGCGGTGAATCGAATACATGTGGTCACAACTTGGCTTCGATAATTCACACGCGTAATCTTTCTGTACTAAGTTCACTGCCATCGCGATCGTCAGTCTTCGTCAGTATGTAGGGCCCTAGTACTAGTAGGGGCCTGTAGGGCGGAGCCTAGCTTAGGCTAATAAGGGGGAAAGCGTGAGATAATCATTAGGGCTATTAGCTTATATAGTCCACGATATGCATCCTGTGACTCTTTCTATAAGTCTCTTTACTCACTTCAAGCACATTTCTGCTCTATCGTCGATACGACATGCCTAAGTCCAAGTCTTTGAGCAAACAATCACCATTGTGTGAGTTCTTTTTTCATCATACTGTCCCTTCAGATCACTCAGTCTGCTGTGACTCCCATTTCTTGTCCGACACAGTTAACGCACCCGACGCAGACATCATCATCTACTCTTCCGACAACGTACAATTCCTTCTCCACACGAACAACCTTGCATGCAATACTGGAGCTTTTCCTTGGGAGGCTGTCAAAAATCTCGTCGATCCTGATCATATTGTGAGCGTGGTACAACTGCCTGAACCCGCTTGGATATTGGAGACACTCTTCCAATTCATCTACCCACGTCGATACGATACGATCATCTCGTCACTGCGCTCACGGTTTTCATTTTGGGATTATCCTAAAAAGTTGCTCTCACTTGCAAAGGCAGCGGATAAATATGAAGTGGCGAATTTCTTTTTTCCATGCGAGGTCGAGTTAACGTGAGTACCAATTACGCCTCGGATGTTTCATTCGCCATGAGGTTCTTACTTGAACTTATGGAGGAAGGCATTCATTATCTGACTACGATGACAAAGACATGTTAACAATCCTCAAAATCGTCGCAAAACACAATCACTATCCAAAGCTCATGAACATACTCATGAACGCTCTAAAAGACATGACACTTTCGGAAATTTCAAAAGTCATACCTGATCCGGTTCTGTACAAGCGTTGGGTGAGCAGAACCTCTTCACTATGAGGGATAACTCTGAAAACTGACAATGATGATCTTTCGGTGGGGCCCCCACACTGATAGAGCATTGACAGAGAGCGACGTCTCTTGAATCAAACGAAGGAGCTGGAAGTTTATTTGTGAGCATGATCATGATGCCCGAAAGTTCGAACCAAGCAACTGAAATTTCCTTATACCTAGACTTCGAAGGGCAGCTCAAGAGAAGCACGACTAGGGCCGACTCTTGTAAGAAGTGGTGAATCTGAGCTTTGTACCCTCCGACCAATACTGCACCTGGACTACTAGAAGGCCCAAAGGGATCCTCGTGGCGACCTCATGTTGTCCAAATCATTTAGTAACTTCATACAGCAATTTGGATGTATATGGTAAAAGAAAAGATAGTAAATTTTACAGGTTGATATTGTACAGCTTTGTGTGAATACGTACTACGACTCCTTCTGAGCGTGGGCCAAACGAGTCTCGCGCGTAATGATTATTAGGTTCAGCCTCCCCGGGGGTGTGCTGTGTGCTGCGGTACGGAAGCGCACTGACTCGTGAATTTTGAAAGTTGAACGGATGTGCGGATAAACGTTAGGGGTTATTAGGGGTTCTAGTCTCTTGTACGAACTTCAGCCTACAATATATAGTATGAATCATACCTCTGACAGCCAGGGCTTTCGCATCCGAGGTATAATCACCCACCAACTATCAACACTGGTCATCCACTGCGGCTGTCAACTTCTGCTTCGACCATGACAAGCACAACGATACTAAGCAAACGCTGTTGAGTCCCCTTTTCAATCCCATCCAGTAATCGTCCAAGCTACTCACCCCACACCTCTTCTTCAAACCACAGTCAACGCACCCAACGCAGACGTCCTCATCCACTCATCCGACAACGTCCAATTCCGTCTTCACAAGCAAAACCTCGCGTCCCACACCGGAGCTTTTCCTCCTGCCGACATACCCGTCGATCCTCATGATCCCATCGTGCGATTGACGGAATCCGCTGCGACGCTGGAGATTCTCTTCCAGTATGTCTATCCAGAACACGAATATACATCTTTGCATGATATGGACTTTGATTCGTTGATGGTGCTTGCTGAGGCGGCGGAGAAGTATGAGGTAGGAGAATTGATGGATGTGTGTGAGGTCGAGTTGATGGGGTAAGTCACGCCACTTCGTTGAACTAGAGAAAGTTCATTCACAGAGGCTCTTCTATGTGTTTATAACAGGGAGAATGTGCAGTGGCGCGCGGGGGACTCGCCAATGGAGACACTCAAATTTGCTGTTAAATACGACAAGACGAGACTTATCGACCACCTCATGAGAAGACTCTACAAGAAACCTCTTTCTGAAGTCAGCGACATTCTGCCTGATCATATATACAGGTCTTGGGTGAGCAGACGTTGTTGAGCCCCATGTAGTAGGAACAAAGAGAGCTAATGCGGTCGCCAATGACCTTGTAGAGCATTTATAGAGAGAAACGCCTCTTGCAGAGATTGGACTATCTCGGGATTTTTCGGTGAGCGTGCGTAAGAATTTGAGAAATTTGAAGCTGATACATACTCGCCATAATCTACCAAGCCCTCGTCCGTATCGGCATGGCAAGAAACAGGTCCTAGCTATAGACTAATGACATGTATGTGAGTTCTTGATTCCAGGCAGTGACCTCCCTCCCACCTCGCTAAGATTGTTTCTCCTTACAGTTGTATATTGAACATTCGTACTTTTTGGAATGATATACAGTAAACAGTTGGTACAAGGATCATTGAAAGTTAGTTTTTTTTCGATGGCGATGGCTAAACCGACCCAATGATAAACCCCGAGCGCCCCGAGCGATACATCATACAATCTTCAATCTTGTTCGATTCTCAATTCAGAAATTGACGACCACCTTCAAACAATCATGAGCTTCCGCAGCACCAAAGACGCTGTATGCCTTTTCGATGTCACCAAAGGCGAAATTATGCGTGGCGAATTTCTCCGGCTGGATCTTTCCTGATTCGACGAGTTTGATGAGCATGGGGGTTGAACGAGCATCGACGAGGCGAGTGGTTAATGCTGTACATAGGGGGGTCACAGTCAGTTACAGTCCGAGTTAAATTCAAGAACAAAACAAAAACCGAAACGGAAAAAAACGAAAACCTACTGATATTCTTATCCCACAACTCCTCCAAATGCAAATCCACCTTCGCCCCATGCACACCCAAATTCGCCACCGTCCCTCCTACGGCGACCAGTTTCTGACAAAGCTCAAACGTGGCCGGGATCCCAACCGCTTCGATCACGGTGTCAACGCCACGCCCCGAGGTGATCTGCATGACTTGCTCGACCACGTTGGGTCCAGAGACAACGGTGTGTGTGGCACCTAACGCACGAGCCAGGGAAAGTCTTTTTTCGTTGAGGTCGATCATGATGATTTGGAGCGGGGAATACAGCTGGCTGGTGATCAGTGCGCCTAGGCCGACTGGGCCGCTGCCGACGATGGCTACGGTTGAACCGAGTTTGACTTTTCCTTGCTGTGTGGAGGATGGGAGTATAAGTATCGGGAGCTTGGTTTTTGGAAGCGAAAACACTTACTAGGACACCGCATTCATACCCTGTCGGAACGGTATCGCTGAGCATGAGTTGAGCGTCGTCGCTCGCAGTTTCTGCTACGCGATGGAGAGAACCGTCTGCATGGGGTATACGCGTGTATTCTGCTTGGGTACCGTCGATGGTGTTACCCAGGGCCCATCCTCCGTCTACCAAAGGTCAGTTCGAAAGTACACGAAGAATTCTGGAGTGGTACATACCGGTACAATGAGAGGGCATTCCTTGACGGCAGTTTGTACAGGTCATGCAGGAAGTGATGCAGGATACGATGACTTTGTCGCCGGGCTTGAAGTGGCTGACACTGTTACCGACTTGCTCGACGACAGCGACACCTTCGTGTCCGAGAATTCTGCCTGTGTCGCACGTCCTTAAGATTTGAAACGAGGTTTGAGTAGATGAACGGCGGGTCATAGATAGTCACGAGGAATGTACATACGCTACGTCTCCTTTGAATATGTGCAGATCCGTGCCTGTGTAATGTTCAGGATCCAATTTGGTTTATGATGCAGGACGTATGTAGAAGGACGTACCGCATATAGTAGTTTTAACCATCTTGACGATAGCATCAGTCGGCTTCAGAATAGTCGGCTTCGGTCGTTCTTCCAGCGTAGGTTTACCCTTGGCAGCATACACCAGAGCTTTCATCGTCGCCATGGATCTCCGAGTCGTATGCACAGATAGAGAATAAGCAGTGTTGAGCTTGTGAGCGTTGATGAACAAGGGGGGCAATCTTCGTAGAGAATACATCTTGGGGTTTTATAATTTTCGCATTTGTGGGATCTTTTTATAAGGAAGACCTTCTTGTGTGTCAGATGATGACAGTCTCAACTTTGAAGCCCATCTCGCGCGACAGTTCGGGTTCTGGAAGTTCTGGATCCTGGAAATGGAAGAAGAGGCGCATCGCTTGAGGCGGGATCCGGTGGTCTAGAAACAAGGTCCACTCAGCTGACAAAGGCTTACATAAGTAGATCCGGGCCGCGGGCGCTACGCACACTGCATTGGTCGAAATTTCTGTTTCGTGTTCTGTGTACAGTCCTACTCATCTCTCTCTTCCTCTCCTTTACCTCTCTTTCTCGTCGTCGTGCTCAACACGCGAAGGACATTGGTGCTCTGAGGGAAATACTAGCACATTACGCTGCTTGAGGATTATCACTCCTCCTCATCGATCATCTTGCGTATTCCCTCGATCTCACATCGCGCTCAACGAGAAGTCATAGTATTCGAGTTATCATTGCTATTAGTTGATAAACTTGAAAGGTAAAGCTAGCTACTATTAATCTCTTACTCACTGTACAGATCATTGCCAGGTATTATATCAGGTTCAGCATTGCCATTATCTACGTGCATCCCCCTCCTCAGCAAAACACGACAGCAAACAAACCTTTTAACAAAGACACAACATGGCCGTTCCTCGTGCTTTACCAACTCCACCTTCGATAACTGCTACATCTCCAACGCCTGGCACACCTCCTCGTCCTGCTCTACCAACTCCACCGACGGCATCCACAGACTCCATTGGCAATCTAGGCTCTCTACGCAAGAAACGAAACTTCAAAGCCCTCCAACTCCCTGCCCCACCTTCCCCAATCGCCGCTCCCCCAGGCGGCTCTCTCCCCTCTCTCCCAAGCGTCGCTCAATCCCTCATAGCTACTCGGACCGCGCCCGACCAACCGCCGAAACGCGGACTGTCAATCGACGTGAACAATGCCCAGCCTCACAATACCGGTTTAGTAGGCCCCTTTGGACGCGGAGCTGCTCTAGGCAGTGGCTTACCTCCGATCAGCGCTAGTGTTTTGATGACGCCGGAAAGTTCGACGACGCAGAGACTGAACTTGCAGGCGGCGCTTACGACGAAGCTGGAACAGATGCGGTTGAGTAGTAGTAGTAGGCCGACGGGAAGTGGGAATAGTGCGAGTACGAGTACGGCGACGTTGAGCAGTGGTGGGCTTGCGACTGGGAGTAGCGGTGTTTCTACCACGTCTTCGGTCACGACTGTTGAAGGAGTATCGTCTGCGGAGGTCTATCGTAGCAAGGCTGAGCGTGATAGGGAGCTCATACAAGCTCCCTTACAGGACTCTGATCTGAAGAACATTGCCGAACTTGGAATGGGTAACGGGGGCAGTGTTATGAAAGTTGAGCATCTGCCCAGCGGAGTGATTATGGCAAAGAAGGTGCGTCCTTTACAGTTTACTTCCATCTCCAATCTCTTGCAAGGTCATCACCTCATAATCCTCATAATCCCTAGATCGTCCTCATCGACGCGAAACCCAGCGTTCGAAAACAAATCTTGCGCGAATTACACATCATGCACGCGTGTAGTTCCCCGTTCATCGTTTCATCCTTCGGCGCGTATCTATCCGAACCCAATATCTGCATCTGTATGGAGTTTATGGATAAAGGCTCGTTTGATTCGATCTACAAGACTATTGGTTCTAGAGGCAAGCCCGGAGAAGCCGAAGCACCGGTAGCAGGCCCAATTCCTATTGGTATCGTGAGACAGCTCGCGAAAATGGTTCTGGGTGGGCTGGTGTATCTGTATGAACAGATGGGAGTTTTGCATCGAGATATCAAACCTAGTAATATCTTGTTGAATTCTGAAGGTGGGTATCCCTCATTCATACCTTCGTATGAACTTCTAATTTCTCTATTTTTACTCCAGGTGAAGTCAAGCTGTGCGATTTCGGTGTGAGCGGTGAGTTGGAAAACAGCGTAGCAAAAACATTTGTCGGTACCAGCGTATATATGAGTGTAAGTGCCCATACTCTCATGTTTCGTGTACTGATTTTCTTCTGACACACAGCCCGAGCGGATTCAAGGCTCTGATTACTCCGTCAAGTCCGACGTTTGGAGTCTCGGAATAACGCTCATCGAGCTCGCACATGGATGCTTCCCGTTTGCGGATAGTGAAGTTGAGGAGGAAACTCCGATTGATTCAGGTCAGACACGGCTATACAACTCTGTAAAATTTCCTCTCGACTGAATTTATTTATTCCCACTTTCTCTTCCTCTTCAACCAGCCTCTCTCACACCCATATCCTCCCTCCCTTCCTCTCTCCCAAGTGCCCAAAGACACTCCCACCGTAAATCCCGCGGAGTCTCTCTCCACGGCGGCGTCGGAACCCTCTCCATCCTCGAACTCATGCACCACATCGTGCGTGAGCCCCCTCCGACGCTCATCACTCCCTCAGTCCCTCATTCGTTGGACTTCTCGGACGAAGCGGCAGAGTTTGTGGCGAATTGCTTGAAGAAGGATCCTGGGGAGCGAACGAATCCTAGGGATTTGTTAGGGATGAGTTGGATGGGTGTGGGTGAGGATGGAAGGGGAGATGAGATGAGTATGAAGGCATGGGCGGCGACGTTGTAGAGGATGAGGAGGGGAGGGTGTTTGAGTCGCGGATAGGTGATATCTCGTCAAGGTAATCTGGCTGTGTTGTCAGACGGTTCCTTCGACGATGAAACATTTGATCTAGTTCTTGGGGAGGCTGTACGGTTTGTGTAGGTGATGAAGCTTGAAGCTTTGAAATTTGAAGGCTTGTCATAACACCAGAGACCGCTGATTACGCGAGCTAGTAGGTCACCCAGGAATATACCCAAGGATGGAACAGTTATTTATCATTCATTATCACTCATTATGATAGGCATTGCTCCATGTATATGAAGATTTATCAAGAACATCGTAATGCGAACGTTGTCTCTTAGAGGTTGCGAATCTCGATTCTTACTGGGTTTCTAAGGGAGGCCTCAGATGAGCCATGCATCGTGGTAGGATTGACTCCTTCCACCCTGGCGGGCTCCTCTATGCAGCTGCAGCTCTCACTTATTCTTCCTATCGCGTCACAGTGGGTGCTCGGACTTCAAGGAATACGCACAAGTTGCTAAGCAGTAGTACAGGAACAAATCGTTACAGAGATTCGACAAACCGCTGTAAGGAGTCACGCTGTTCCTTTCCACTCTAATTGAAACACTCATCAACTTGCCTTCAGCCCCAGTCTGCTACCTATTCCGACCCCTCTGAGTCTCAGCACTTCTCATCTCTAGACCGTCCCTGCGCTTACTCAACGGGCTACAAACGAGGTCGATAGACCGACTTCAGCACGTCTCTCTTCGTATGCTTTGCATTTCCACCTAGTTGATGCATCTTCCCATCCGCGGCGATGACTTCCTGTGGCAAGAAATGAGCATACAAGGACTCCGAGCATGAGAAGGAAGGAAGGATCGACAAAACCCATTCATCGTACGAAGAAAAGGGTGGGAAGAAAACTCACCGTTGCAGTGTTACAATCACAACTTTCTTCAGTGGGTTCGACAGGACACTGTTCCTGCTCTTCCCCTTTCTCTTTCTTACCCCCAGAACTCACACCCCTCCTCCTTAACGTCGTATTCGATGTCGTATTCCCCGGACACGAAATATTAGACCATGATGGGGGGCCCCCGAACTCACATGGATGTTTCTCAGCATATTTCGAGAGAGCTATCATCCCACCAACAAACCCATACATGCATGCTAGACCGATGATGACCCATTTGCATTCGCCCACGACTCGTGCACAGCGTCGGAGTTTCGAATCCTTAGATACGTCGGGACTCGGAGGAGCCAAGCCTGAGTTCTGCGCGTGCGGACCTGCTTCTTCTTGATCATGATCAAGCGGGCTCGGATGATTCGCGTCTGTTTGACTGTCAGCGTTCACATAGGAGCTTCTTCCAGGTGAGTATGGTGGTGGGAGACTAGAGGGCGGTCTCAGCCTTTCACCAGTGCTCATTGGAACAACGTGATGGCCCTCAGCTGCAGGAGGAGAGTTGTGATGGACGGCCGCGGGAGCAGGCAGTGCGGAATCGTCATAACTGGGGGGAAGGGACTCCGAGGGGTAGCTGGATTGACTGCCACGATGATGGTCTTGGCTAGTGGGAAAATGAACAGGATTGGGATGAGTGACGGGAGAATTAGGACGACTCGGAGTAGTATAGGGAGGCAGTTCGATATCGTTGAATGATTGATCACCAAGTGACGGATTTGGATCACCATTGTTAACATTCGCGTTGACGTTGACGCGAGCGCTCAACGTGCTCCGGTGGCGACCATGGCGATCTTGGCTTTCTACTCCAACTTCTTGGACACTACGTTTACTGTGTCCGAGTCTGTCGTCGTTTCGAGGTAAAGAAAAGGGAGTATCACCCTCAAGGTTCGCGCTTGACACGCGCACGGCGAGGGTAACAAAGAGCAGTAGTCGATAGAGATTCATGAGTGTTTTTTTTGATCAACAGTGGATGATGCGTGCAAGTTGTTCTTGTCGTTGACCCGGACCAGCCGAGGTTCGTGGCACAAAGAGTTTTATGCAGGAGAACGTTGGGGAGTTGAAAGAACGAGGTGAAGGGAAATGTCTCGCCGGATTTCTACATATAAACATTCGGATTTCGAGTTCCTTAAGGTTCCTTATCTTCGAAAATTTTAATCTCTCAATGGAGCTTGAAATTCTTATCAGAGCTGTGTGAGCGTTTTGGGCTATCTCTGTTCTGAAACAACGAGCATACATACTTTGAATCGCTCGCCCTTGAATGTTTTAGAAGTTATGTACTAGGTATGTACTTTATCTGCACATCGATCCACAAGAGCAGTATTTACAGTTACATAAATATATACTTTCGCCTCGATAACATAGGAAGAAACCACATTACAGAACCGATTATTCAATTAGACAAGAAAAGCACAACAGAAATGGAATACTTGTTCAGGCAACAGAGAGAAGAAAAAATCCAAGGAAGATCGATACGCAAGCAGAAAGAAAAAAAATGTCACGTATACAACCTTAGTTTGTCTTGCCTCTAGTCGTTACTCTCTTCAGACGCTCAACGTCGTTTTGGTCCCATCCTTCACTTCTCCATCCGTAAGATCGTCAGCTTGTATGAACTCCAAATAGCTCTCAGGCACAAGAGCATACTTGTGAGTTGCCGTTGTATTGTTCGAATCGGCTTCACCAGCACCACCAGTTTCAGCACTCTCCGATCGTGAAGTGGAAACCTCAGCGTACTTATCCACCACAACAGCCCAACCTCCCCCTCCGCCTCGTCCAATGACTTTCACAACCTCTCCTTCAACCAACTTCATCTCCGAAGGTCCCTCAGGCTCAAAGGAGTACAACGCCCGATACTGCCCCGGCACAAGCTCTCCTTCCTCGATCGAATCAAGCGAATCATCCTCATATACATATCCCTCGCCTGAACCTGGATACGGTGACGCGGAAGGGAAAGCAGAGTTGGGTATTTGGCCATAGGCCCCTTCGTCGTAATTGTATCCACGGTCATAGTCCAACGGTGACGGTGAGTCCAGTCCGCGACCTTCTAGATCAAGCCCGAAATCAAGGTCGGCATGTTGGAGATGGGAAGGAGCATCGTGGAACTGCTCGCCTTCGGTATCAGTGGAGTTGTTTGAGGATTCGTCGCCTGATTCAGAAGAGGTCGCGTCGAAGCCGAAGTTGCGGTCGAGATCTGATTGGGAAGGGAAAGCTTTATGATTAGGATTAGCGTTGTTAGAGGCTGTAGATGCTGTGACCGAAGGGTTACTTGTAGTATTCGAAGCGTTTTGAGTTTTGGAAGTCGAAGCAGGAGCTGGGAGTCCTGTAGAATTAGAATTCCCAAAACCCCAACTCAGCCTTGCCAAACCAAACCTGAAACCTGCCCATCCACCGAGCCCATCCTCTTCGTCATCATCCTCCCTTTCATCCACATCCGACACCTCCGAACGACTACCTGTCGAAGAGACAGACGAAGCCGTGCTACTCGTACTCCCCACACTCCGGACACTATTCATACTATATCTCGCCTGTGCCCTCTCTCTCTTCGCTTCCTTGGCTTTCCGCTTCGCCGCCGCCTTCCTCTCCTTCCGCTCTCGCTTGTACGATGCCTTCCACATCGTATACGTCGCGTTCAAATTAGCTGTTATCCCGCTTATGTTCGTCGAAGTCAACAAAGCCTTGTTCAAGACCTTTATCCTATTCGGCGTAGGCACATGTAACCCTTTCCCATCCATACCGAGGCCTAAAAACCGAGCATCGTTCTCCCACAGCGCGAGTGCACTGGCATCAGCAAGCGAGGGCCCAGGAACCCAATCTTCAGGCGCATAGGCGTAATCTCGAATCCTCACAGGCTTCCGCATCTGACTCTGAGAAGCAATACCGGTGGCCTTGCCTTTAGTGAGCGCCGTGGATGCCGTCGTGGCCGTCCGTAAAGCTGCACTGGATAATCCCGCACTGGACAGGCCAGCGCTGGAGAGACCGGCAGAGAAGAGGGAGTTGGACCCAGGCGGTAAAGATGCGCTGCCTGGAACGGGTGTCAACGGTAGTGGCGCAGGCACGGACATGGTCGATGAGTCGCGTCGGAAGGCGGGGGAGGAAAAACGGTGTGGGTTGGCGCTCATTGGTAGAGCGGCTTTGGGGCTGGTGGATTGGTTGCGAGAGGAGAAGGTGGCACTGTTGCGTAATGAATGACTACGCTCTAATGCACCAGGAGCTTGGACTCCTTGGTCTGTAGACGAAAACCGTTTCGCCACAGGAGACGCGGCAGCGTTAGCACCGACACCGGAAGTTCGTCTTGACAACGCGGGACTAGGTGGCGCTGGTCTATTGCTCTTCAGAGAGCTAGTCGAACGCGTGGATGCTGCGGAGGATGTGGAGAAATTCGACATGGTCGAGTCTCGATTCGGTTTCCGAGACGACGGGAAATGAAAGCCGGGACTGGAAGGTGTTGGCGGATTAGAGGGTGTTCTGGAAGGTGTTTTCGGCAGGGAATGGGATGAAGAGGGTTTGGAGAAAGGTGTTTGTGGGATGATGGGAGATTGTGAAGCCTCTGATGATGCTGCTGCCCCAAACGCCTTGGCGGCGAAAGTTGATGATGAGGTATGATTCTCGTTGTCAGTCGGCAGATCCTTTGGCAGCTCGATAACCGCAGCTCCTGCCACTGTGAGCGAATCAGAAGGGCTCTTCAGACGATACAAGCTATCCGGAGTCGGTGTCGTTGGCGAAATCATGGATTCTCGATCGACTGCGGTTGGAAAGGAATTGAGTTGAGGATCTGGCTGTGGTTGGGTGTTAGATTGTGATATGCCGTTCGTGGAACCGACTTTGGAGTTCTTTCGTGAACTGTCGTTCTTTTTCTTGTCCTTGACACTGGCGAACTCTGTGGAAGCGACTGCTGGTGGAGGAACAAAACTAGATGATGGTGAAGGGAAGCCTGGAACAGGTGCTGTGTTTCCAATTCCAATGGACAACGTAAGTGTAGAGTCGGGAATTTGGCTTTGCTTTTTAATGGATGCTATCGAGGTTAGGGTGGTTAGTAACGACGATTGTTGGAGAGGAGATGGAATAATGGGTTTTGAAACTGAAAGGGATACAACAAAGCCGCGTTTTGACCATAGACGTCAATGAAGATCTTTGCATATCAATGGACAAAGGCAAGTATTCAAAAGCGGAAGAGAAGAAACAAATCACATAGTAAAAATACTCACTTTGGCCACTATCATAATCAGTCATATCTGCGTGAACCCTCTCCCAGATGATTGAAGATCAATTGTAGTGCTCAGTCTAGATAGAACGAACGTTAAGTGAGATTTCTCTTCGTGTTCCTTGATGAGCTGGCCAACCTTCAAAGCTGTTGAGTTGAGAGATCTATCAAAGTGATTTGATCAAGACTTTCAGCTGTTGTATAGATAGGCTGTAGATGATTGGCGTGTATTGCCTCTGAGAGCGCTGCTAGACACGGTTGCGGTTGCGTCTTGACCGCTGGCAGCGCTGTTGTCGTCGTTGAGAGGCAAGTGGTCCGAATCGGGCTAATTACGGTCGGCCCGGCCAACTGCTAATTTTGATGCAACCCTAGGCCGCCGCCGCTATCAAAAGTTGCAACTTGTTTTCTTTCCCCAATCTACATACTCGCAAAACCTGCTCAATCCAGTAAGTAGACGAGAATTCAGTCAATGAATGAATAAACTCATAGGAAAGCCTTATCGATATCGATAATCCCCTTCAATAACCCAGCCTTGGCCCAGACTTGCAGGCTGCAACTCACCACCGACGGCACGTACTACGCACGACTAGCATATTGCCCTACATATCCGGCCCTTCTATGTAAATCTTGTCAGCTTGAGCCTGCTCTCCGCGAGGTCTTGGTGAGGAGAGGATTCCCTCGATTCCCTCTACAAAAACGACGTCCACGAAACGGCGAACAGTGAGGGTTATGTATAATTCATGCATTCAGGAGCCATTGGAACGAGACTGGTGTAGAGACTTGTACAGATCGTCAACTCAAATTGACTGCAATTAACGACCCTTCCCGTGGGCATGCCGCATCATAACGACTTTTATCTCAAAAATCACTGGTCATCAAGTTGAACTTCTCCTTCAATCCCCTTCTCTTTCTACCGCGCTGGTCGCTCTTAGTATCCATTTGAAGTTTGAACACAGTGAGCCAATCCCCAATCACCTGTCACACAGATACCTACAGCTACCTACAGACACTCATTTCTCTGACGTTCTCCTCAGGAACCTTTCTTCTCAACGATTCAGAAACTTTCCTTCAACTTCAATTTTTTAAACATGCTCTTTACCCGCCTTATATTACGAATTGTCTTGCTATCTAGCATATGTATCTCCTCGACCGTGTTTGGTCTTCCTCTTGTGGAAGTCAATCCCAATTCTGGACCAGGACACGCGGTGCCCAAGTGCCAGGTAAGGACCCAACTTGATACTTCGTCGTCTGATACACAGTTCACAAAGAGAATTTCAATTATAGTTTGCTTCCCAAACACGCTATCCTCCACCATCTCCCTTGGATCTGATTCCTTTGTATTTCTTCACGTGTGCTGTGCTGCCAACGCAGAAAAGCTCGCCAAAGGGGCCAGCTTGGAAGGTCAAACGCCGTAAGTATGGGACTAAATTTAAGTTTCCACTTTCAAAGGACGTCACCCCTTCAATGAATAAGGAGACTCAGACAGTATCGCATGTGCGGCGCGAGGAGCTTGTACGTAAAGGTAACGTTCAACAAGATCGAATTTACTTCCTGCACAAGAGGCAATAACGATGGTTATGTATAGTCCTGAGGTTTCTGTTGTATGATGTCAAAGGCAGAATTCCAGAGGAATCAAAACCAGATCGATGCTTGAATGGAGCCTTTGTGGTCGTTAGTGAGTAATGAACCATTTACCTTGACCAATTCCTTCAGGATGTTTGTTCATTAATTGTCTATCTATCGCAGAGTTTAATTTGAACTTTCGGAACCTAGAGTAAGTCTGTTTTGTGCTTGTTTAATCATTTAAGCTAAAGCGGGTGTAACTCTCTTTAGCATTGCAGATTACATAGTCCAGAAGACATCGACACAGTTTCTGATAATCGAGAGGCGATTGTAACGTATGCGCTCTACCTAGAAGATCCCACATGATAGTTTGCTCATTTCCTTGCAGCACGTTCGAGAAAGACGGCTCAACTGGCACTGCAGTTGTGTTGCGTGGTAAAATCGGTGTGTACAAAACAATATGATACTCACACCTTTTCTGACTCTACTATCGAATACAGCTGCTTCACCGCCCACGTTGATGGTTGACAGCTATTGCACAGGAAACACGCCGGAGGAGGCATGGTCCTCGATGGGTGAACAACGTGGTAACCGTGTGTCCAAGTCTGTTCATAAATTATGAGTATTAGAGTAGCTTGCAATTATTGTTACACCTTTTCTCGTATTGCACTGAGATGGTACCCGGCGCCTAATGGGCGCTAAAATGACCGGAAAACCAAGTTTGGGACAGGCGTCAATCTAATGATATGCACCCTTTCCGCAACATCCATCACTGAACTCCTTGGTCTATTTGCAGGACAGTAGACCGAATTACTCTCGAACATTCTCAGTCACTGCTCTCCATGCTCAATCTGTATCCTCATCTGACGTTCAACTCGTGGAATTATGTCCCATGACGCTCAAAAAGCAGATCAAATCACATTCCGTTTTCACACCAAGTTATTCTCCCTTCTCAATGATGCAAGAGCTACAGCTTCTGCCGAAACTAATACTAATAAGACGGAGAAATGGGTGCGTAGTGCCTGGTGTATCTAGTTTGCTATACATCTCATACAACGTTGCTGCACCGCAGTTCAATATTGAGACGCCCGATCCGGACTTATGGACCAAAGAAGGGCGGGAACTGTACAAGACAATCTCTGCATTGCGCACCCTGCCTCCGCTGGAAATACAGGTCCTACTCACCGTTCCAGATACCTTAACGAACAATCAAGTCCTCGTCTATATTTCTCCCGACTCCTCCCGCGTCCCTATCCAGACAGTGTACAAATACATTCTACTAGAGCGGTGGACCCTGGAATTAAACTTTCAGGATATTTACCCGTCTTCTTCCGATTCTTCTGTCAGCTCAACGTCAACTGGCAGTTCAAGTGGAAGTGGCAGCGTCTCGCTTGCCACTTTGTACAAACACGGCATCTCCCTCTTCCGTTCTCTCTACTCCCTCCTTCGTGTTCTTCCTGCGTGGAAATTATCCAAACGTCTTAGGACAAGGAGACCTAATGCTGGAGGACTAGGTGTCCAAGTAAGGGTTAAAGGCGATCCTGGTTCTGGACTTGATGAATCCCTCGTGATGAGATTCGATTCGCCTTCCGCTCTACCGACCACCAGCGATGCCTTTCGCCCAATACAACACCCGAAAGGCACTCTCAACCTTTCCGCCACGTATCTTACGTCTCCGAATTTCAGGATTGATGAGAAAGAAAGTCTGCTGAGCTCGAGGTTTATGTCGATGGATATGGGAGGAGGAGGAACCAAGGGAACGACAGACTTTGTTCCTACGCTGGTGAAGAACCAACAGAGGGACTCGTTACTCAGTAGTGCTGGAGGTTCGCTATCAACAAGAAGCAGACTATCTTCCCTTCCTCGTTCCCCGCCTCGCGATATCCTTCGTCGCCCACTTGATCCACCCTACCCATATCCTTATCCTCACTCTCGAACGCTGTCAGATGCCGACTCCATTGCGGAACGATT
This sequence comes from Lentinula raphanica, assembly GCA_027919835.1. Taxonomy (NCBI): domain Eukaryota; kingdom Fungi; phylum Basidiomycota; class Agaricomycetes; order Agaricales; family Omphalotaceae; genus Lentinula; species Lentinula raphanica. The sequence goes on along the minus strand of JANVFP010000001.1, from coordinate 1,174,945 downwards.
CATTATACCCTCACGAACGGCCAGCAACCCAACCGATTTATCCAGCGTTAGCGATAATCCTCCACCTATTTCGACACATAACGTCATCCTTCCTATCACGCGCGCAACGACCACTACTTCTACTTCTACACAACCTCTTTCAGATCTAGCGTCCAGAATCAGGAGAGAGTCTCTTGGGTACCGCAATACGGCGTCGGATACGCATCTACCTCTCACGACTACAGCAGGTACCTCTACTCAACCCTTTCCATCGTCCTCCACGTCCTCTACCTCAATCTCCGGCTTCGCCGGTGCCACAGGCATATCCGCTCCTTCCACCTCCTTATCGTCCTCACCGATGCACATGCGTCGACCAGGACTCAATACCGTCCATCCGTTCAAGTCCAATACTCTGGCAGGAGCAGGGAATGTCGCTAGCTCCTCGAGTTCACCTCGTGTTACCAGCGGACTTTCTGGTGTGGCTGGCTCTGCTTTGGGTTCTGGTGCGGTATCCAGTTCACCACATGGTGCTGGTGCTGGCACCGGCCTCGCCTCGCTTTCCTCATTGTCAAATCTCTCGAATCTCCCACGGAGGCCTTCGTCACCTAGTAGTCTGAATCGACCGTCACCACCATCACACACCTCATACACACCGTCTTCTGTAGGTGCTGTGAGTACTTCTGGTGTCCCTCCTGCTACGGCGCCGTCTGCAACAGGTACAGAAGAGATTGCTGTGCCGCCTCGAAAGCGATACTCGTCCTCGTTTGGACATCGATATTCTTCCTCTCCTGCTAGAGGAGGTGCTGCCATGAGCATTGGGAGCCAGGGGAGTCAGGGTGGGAGTGGGATAGTGGAAGGTGCGGGTGCGGGTATGGGTGGTATGGGTGGAGTTATTGGCAGTTTGGGTCAGGCCAGTGTGAGGAGTGGGATGAGCGGTATGAGTGGGATGAGTATGCGAAGCAGACGGAGTGCGGGGTCTGGCTCTGCAGGAGGAGGAGGAAGCGGAAGTGCTTCTGGAATGCAGGATGTGAGTGATCTCATCTATCATGTTATGCCGAGCTTTCACTCAAACTTCAAATCACAGCCCGCGCCTGCATCTACCTATCCCGATTTCCCAGTCGAGAGGGAAAGGCAGGGACTTACACATGATGATCACGAGGATATCTCCACTTTCATGCAAGACATTGATACGAGGAAACCACTCATTGGACGATCGAGGATATACGCCAACGCTAACGCACAGCTGTCTCAACCATCGGGCTCAACGGGCGATGCAACCCAAGCCCCAGCGAGCGACGAAGCAGAATCTGACGATGACCGACAAAGGACTATTCGTGCCTGGCCCTTACCACGGAGTGATTCCAAGGAAAGGCTTGAAAGGCATGCTGTAGGACAGACGTCTCCACTCTTTCAAGGAGTCGAACCTCCTCGTGTTGTTCCAAGTTCACACCGGGGATCAAGAAGTCCTTCAGCTTCGCCAGTAACTCCCCCTTCTTCCAGGCGAGCTTCGTACACGGGTCTTTCTCCTCCCTCTTCTCCTCTACGTAACGTGATTCCGCTCGTGGAGGAAGACGATGATGAACAAGGACGGTCTTTCGGCGCTCCAACTCAGCCTAGACCTGTAACACCTGCCTCTGGGCGCAATACTTTGGGACTCGGGTTACACTCACCCTCAGGCGCAGGAGGAACTCCGTCTTCTCCGCCGTCGCATTCCTCTCCCATGCTTACCACAGCTCCGGATGTCGAAGCACGGCTGAAGAAGATGAATGAGACATTCTTAGCTAGTTTGGAAGGTTTAGGTGGAAAGTCGACGAAGGATAGAAAGGGGAAGGGGAAAGAGCGTGAAGGGAGCTGAAAGGATTGTGGGGTCATGGTATCCCCAATTCCTTTCCTCAAAGTGGATCAATCGTCCTGTCTCCACCTTGCGCCATCCTTATTTGCAATGTCGCCAAATATGTTCATCGATGCATTTTCAACCTGTTCTCATCTTTGTTTGAACATCCGGTTATCGAATGGGCCAGCGATTATTCTTGACCTGACCAGGGCCACCCCTCTCGTGACCTCGTGGGCCGTGGCAGCATGAACAAGGACGGGGCTATGATCTTTTGGTTCATGAACCTCTTTTCTTGATTTCGTTACTCGGGCGCATGATCAATGCCAATGTGAGCTCCCCTTATCTTCCAAGCCTTTGTAAAGCGATTCGCTCGTTGCATAATTACAGATTACAGGATTACAGGTCGACGTTTTTACTTACTTCTCGGACTCTGTTGTCATTATTGTATCACAGGGTAGGCACTGTTATATCAAGTTATTTTTTCTATCGTTGGCTGCAGTGACAGTTCACGAATAATCTCCATGTCTGGAGCAGCATATTCAGTTCCTTGGCTCTCACGAGAGTGTCTGTCGATGAGTTCGGATGACTAGACTTGTTCACTTCGATGTCACGCTGACCCCTCATTGAGAGATCCCTATAGGATTTCTATCTACGCCACTACTTCAGAGGACGGGAGAACTGAGGTCTGCACTTCAATCTCCATCCTTTGTAAGCTGTCTTGTTTAGTCTCCCTCCCTCCTATATTAATGCTGTTCTCTGCAGATTTTCGGTCGACCTTCAACTCCAAATGACATCTCCAGTAATGTCGATTCTATGGTCAAACGCAGTGTACAACCTGATCCTCAGACGAGATGATACGAGAAAGCAGAAGCCTCTGCTAAAAGTGCTACTGGCCATGAACGCCAGGCAGTGGGCTGAATTCTGGACAGGGTTGCATCAAAATCTGCTCTATTTGATGTTTGTTCACGCTGATACGATTTCTTAGATGGCTCGCATGGACCTGCGATTCAATCGATTTTTACTCAGTTTCGTTGAGTGTCACGAACTTGTCTGCTCAATTCCAAAGGGATACAACAGACATTGTATGTGTTCCAATTAATGCATCAGGCTTACTGCCTTCGAAATGCTGATGTTCATTTCATCACCTCACAGACTCGTGCGATAACTTTGACTTTACTACTCCGTTCGGTGGGCGCAATTCTTCTCGGTATAATATCAGATCGATTCGGGCGCAAGTACCCCCTAGTCATCAATCTCCTTGTCGTCTCGTGTCTCGAACTTGGGGCCGGTTTCGTTCAAACTTATTCGCAGTTCTTGATACTGAGAAGTCTTTTCGGGATCGCTATGGGTGGAATCTGGGGCTTAGCCGCAAGTACCAGTCTAGAAAACCTTCCAGTCGAAGCACGCGGTCTGGCAAGCGGAGTCCTGCAAGAAGGATACGCGGCAGGCTGCCTCATTGCAGCTATCATCAACCTGTACCTAGTACCGGAGCAATCCCATTCTTGGAGAGCTCTATTCTGGTGCGCAGCTGGTATCAGTGCTTTTGCGGCTTGTATTCGTTTGTGTCTTCCGGAAAGCAAGGTCTTTTTGTTGGCTCGGGCTAACGCAAGAATGCACGAGGAATCGGTAGGGCGTAAAGCTGACAGCTGGAGCAGAACACGAATCTTCTTGAAGGAGACAAAGAAGATGCTGAAAAGACATTGGATACTGTGCATTTATGCTGTGGTTTTCACCACTGGTCGGTATTGATCTTTCGCAAACCTGGCATGTGCGGTGATATCCGTGTATAGGTTTCAATTTCCTCTCGCATGGTTCCCAGGTAATGCGGCCTTCCCTCTACAGTTCGGCCGCCAATATAACTCTGAATGATGCTTCGCAGGACTTGTATCCTACTTACATCCAAACGTCCAAGGGTTTCTCTGCACATGATGCAACGTTGATGACGATAATTGGATTTTGTGTATGTATCCGGCTTTACTTCTGTGTTCTATGCACTTACTAATCCACCCAATGATACGATAGGGTGCGATATTGGGAGGTGCCGTCGCAGGCTCAGTCTCCCAGCATATCGGTCGCCGGCTTACATTAATCCTGTTTGTTTTGCTCGGTGCTTTATTCATCCCTCTTTGGATTTTACCTACCACCTTCGCCGGCTTGGCCATTGGTGCATTCTGTGTCCAATTTGGATTACAAGGATCCTGGGGGTTGTGAGTACTTCTTCGACAGGATTGTCAGATGATTCGTGACCAAGACAACTTGAATCATCAGATGGCAATCCATCTTACGGAAATATCACCTCCTGCTTTCAGAGCAACTTTTCCTGGCGTGGTGTATCAAGTGGGAAACATGGTGTCTAGCGCAAGTGCTCAGATAGAAGCCGGTAAGTTTCAATGACCTATCCTCGAGGCTTCCCATGTTCAAAATCTTCCTTTGGACAGTCGGCGGCAACAATTTGAAGACCACTATTCCTGTCCCCATCAGTAGTGCTAATCCGACAGGACAGAAAATTGTCCCAGATTATGGAAAAGTACAAGGTACTTATCACAAGCTCCTCTGCAACGTTGATAACTCATCATCATCATGGCGACACTGTAGGCATATTGATTGGATGTGTAGCAGCATTCACAATAATTGTCACCATTATTGGCCCCGAACATCACAGGCATGAGTTTGAGAAACACAGGGCAGCCTTTGAAGAGGGAGGAGGGGACGACGATGCTGTGATGATCGAAGCAATACCGACTTTTGTCAACCAAAAAGATGATGTCGATGATGCCAGCCAGGAGAAAATGGAGGAGGAAATGATTGAGAATGTACCCTGAGTATGAATGCAATGTTGAAGCTAGAGTTTGAAGGTCAAAGCTAAAATAAGGTATTGGTTTCGTGACGACCCCTGTACGAGATCGCCGGCTATTTGTGAGTACTGAGCTTGCGTCAGTCCACCTGTTTACATTGATAATGTTTCCTCCTTCAGGTTGCATCTGCAATAATATTAAATCACAGATCCGAGAACAAGGTTTAGTATCAGGTTCGCTCGCAAGACTGAAGCACACCATTCTCCGAATTCGAAGAAATGTAAACTACTTACTGTGTACAAGTACAAAAGTTGACATACATGGAACATTATTGTCATAGACTAACGTCGAACAGAAATGAGGACAATATAGGATGATCAGACATGCTCCTTCTCATCAATAGAGCTTTGCTAATGGAGGCACAAGAGCGTGAGCAGTTTGTTTAAACAACATCGAGATGAACAGAGGGGATCTCACCTCCTTAGTCTGACCAGCAACATCCGCCAATGTCTTCTTGCCGGTATGCTTTCCGATTTTCCAGGGCGCGAATACATGTCCTTCGTTGAAGATGTCCTCAACTTCTTCAAGTGTTCTACCAACTGTTTCGGGGAACATGAAGAAGAAGTGAATGCACGCAGCGAAGTTGAAGGTTCCAAAGACGAAATAGGTCTTCCAGGCGATGTTAGCAAAGCCTGGAGGAGTAGCCCAGGCCAAAGCGAAGTTGAAGATCCAGTTGGTCGCCTATATGAAGAGTGAGCAAAGATTACTGACAACCCTGGGATGCAAACATACGGTAGCGATAGATACTGCTTTTCCACGCGTCTTGAGTGAATACTGGATATCATCATGTTAAGAGCTGCTGCATTGAACGAAAGCACGGCAGGACTCACGATCTCAGCGGGATATGTCCAAGAAATGGGTCCCATGGTCACGGCGAAACTACAAACAAAGAGATACGAGCAAACTATGATGCCCTTTGTAGCGGCATCATGTCCGGTAATGAGCCATACAGCTGCAATGGAAGTAAACTGTCAATAACACACATGGCACTGTCGAGAAGAAATCCTCACCTGCACCATCAACAGTACCCCAGTGACCATAGCGAGCCTGCAGTCCACCGACAAGGTACAAGAATATGCCCATGAACAAGGATCCGAGAATCATCATCGGACGACGCCCCCATTTGTCGATGAATATGATGGCGGGTATAGTAGCCACTACATTCAAGACGTATTGGACAGACTTTTGATACATGACACAAAAAGGATGTAATCATTGTTCAGCGGCTTTAGGCAGAGACATAGGCGGTTCAACTTACAGCAGCAATCAAGCTCACTCTGATGCCCGTCAAACCAGAGCCTTGGAAAACGTATACGATGTAATACCTGTGTCAAGACGTCAGAATCAAATAATCCAACAAACGTTGATGAACGGACATCATCACGTTCATTCCAGAAAGTTGGGACCACATCTGGAGAGTGCTTCCTAAGAACACGCGACGAGGTGTGTTGCCTTTCAAAAGATCAAGGTATGACTTTGCACCCTCGTTTCTCTCGAACAGCACCTGGATGGCGATTGAGCTTTAGCGATGTAGTAAAGGTCGGAAACATCGATCTGCACCTGTTGTTTGATTTCCTCGTATTCGAGTTGTACCAACTCATTATTCTTATCACCATGTCCATGCACGTCTGCCAAGATTTCCAAGGCTTCTTCATCTCTATGATGAAGTGATGAGAATGACTCGATCGAAGACGGTCAAGAACAAACGTGCCTTTCACAATCCATTAACCAACGAGGACTCTCAGGGAAGTAGAGCATTCCAAAGAATAAAACGATTGCAGGTATCATTTGTAGTCCCCAAGGAAGACGGAAAGATGCGACGCCGTTGATGTACGAAGAACCGAACTGGATGAAATATTGGATGAGGATACCCCATGTAATGGACCTTTGCGGGCGTCAGTATAATTTTCACTTTGAATGTAGTGTTAGTACTTACCATTGTTGCAGAGAAACCATACGGCCTCGGATGGCAGGAGCAGTGATTTCGGACTGGTAGATAGGGACAATCGTAGAGGCAATACCAATAGACAAGCCGGAAATGATACGACCAACAACAAGCATGCCTCGGTTCTTTGTGAAGATTAACATGCACTCGAGATACGTTGGACAGAGAGAAAACACGACGTACTACAGAGGCACATTGTAGGATAGACCCGATCACCCAGATTATACTGGAGAGCATGATCGTTTTTCTACGGCCAAGCTTGTCAGCGAGTTGGGTGACGGCCAGAGCTCCAACGAAGGAACCAGCAGGCATCGCGGCAACGATGGCGCCTTGGGCAGAAGAACCAGGCTAGTCAGTTCCAAGGTGAGATTACAATTCATTATCAGAAAAACGAAAAAATTCACATTGTGAAATTCCCTCAAGTAGTATGGATTCTGATTTTGGTGTTGCGTTTACTATTGACTCAAGACAAGGTAAGCCGAGACTTACAGTCAGCACTCCGGACATAGACGAGATGTCCAGACCAAAGAGACCACCACCGATACATGCGAACGAGCCTACGATGTACTGCAAGTAGCGTTCATGGGGGGTCAACACAGATCAGCCAGCGATCAAACGTACGGGATTCGAAGCAATGGCTGCGCTGTACTAAAGAGAAAGAGTCAAGACGAGAAAAGCAAAGCGCACAGACGAGCATTATCTTACCCCTTTACCCATTATGATGCTTTTCTTGAATTAAGCACTACGAAGAAAGCTGGGGAGAGCAGCTGAATGAAAAGCTGGGCTGGTCATTTTATAGAGCTTCTCATGCATCATGCGAAGGTCCGGGGAAGTCATGGGGCCCCATTACTTGATGCCTTCGTGTTCAACGCATCTCAGATGTCCAAATTGTGTTTGATTTCGGAGTGAATGTATAAGCTCTTTTGCAGTGAATGGTTGTGGTCAGGAACAAAAAGTGGTGAATTCGGTAAAGGACCGGCCTGGACCGGCACTTCCTTATGTAAACTCGTACAAGGTCAAAGCTGTTTCTCTTCAACTTCCATGAACGACGCCTTTGCATGCACATACAATGACTCGCCACCTTTTCGCGCAAGTCGATATTCACCATCAAGACCTGCTACCTACTCTGGCGAATGGTACGTCTGCTATGAAGACCGGTGCATTCGTCCAATCCCGATATTTTTCAATATCAGCGGGATGGATTGATCTAAACTCATCTAAACTACTCCAGAGCACATGGTGACTTTTGATATGAACTCTTGGGAAAACGTAGCTGGGATAGAGTTTTCAGCCTGTTTTGCACAAGGATACCAGAGAGTGAAACTGTATTCCGAAAAAGCGCCCTCAAGCTGAAGAGTCAAGGAACAATTTGAATATTCCATTAACGAAGAAGAGCGAAGTTTGCTAATATGTTTTCTCCTGCGTTCTCATTTCTAAGGTGCTCCAATGACGTCTTCAAATGTAAGTGTCCTCACTGATCATGGTCACCATTCAGACCTATTCAGACGCGTCAACACCACCGCTCACTCATGTGCATGTTCAATGGTTGGTTAGCAGAACGTTCGGGCGTCCCCTCATCAATCATTCTCGACATGAGATTGCCTGCCTCCGACCTGCCGCAACTATGTATATTTTCCTCATTTAAGCTCAGGGTGGTCGAGACGGGAAATGTCACTGCCAGACTTCAAGCTTCAAGCTTCAAGAGTATGTCATTGGGCATAGAGTAGACTAAGACCTTATTGTCGTCGCGCAATGTTGAACAAGCTTCATTATAATGAGTGGTATCGGTGAGTTCCATGGCCGTTCACTCTCAGTATGGGGACGAAAAGCCGTACTGACACTGCGTTCATTCTAATGGTTCTCCCGTGTTTGGTTTAGACTCCCGCTTCAAATATAATCGAGCCATAGTTCTACCTTTCCTTGCATGTGCTAGGTCCACTCTAGTTGCATCGCGTCGCCATCCTGCGGTCGAAGCAAGAATGTGTCTGTCTGTCTACATATTCATATTTCTCCGCCGATAGGGAAATACGTTCCCCACCATTGCTCAGGAGTCAGCTCCAGATTTTTCTCTGTCACTTGAATGCGCCGGTTACTCATCCTGAGGCTCAGAATCATTGCAAGTGTTGTACTAAATTTCCATGAGAATCAAACCATATCGGGACTTGATTCGATCTATGGTATCACAGGGTACTCGCTGTGAAATATAAGAGGTCATCGATTCGCAATATCACTGCCATATTGTCAGCCTTTGGCTGAGCGACTACCACTGACGCCGAACTGAACTCAACGATGCTGATACATCGGCGCGCTGGATAAGGTTGGATGGTATTGCACAACCGGTTTTTCTTACCCATGCTCATTATGTGATTCTCGCACTTCCTGAGAAAAGACCTTTACTAATACTGCTCCTAGGTCCATCCTCAAGGGCCTAGCGTCCTTATCTTCAACCAGGTCTTTCAAGTGAGCCTCGGACTACAATCAGTCATGTCGGAACCTTCAGTCCCAGCACTCTTCCAACCCGTTCATATTGGGCCATATTTGCTAGACCATCGTATCGTCCATGCTCCGCTTACCCGAATGCGTTGCACAAAGGATAACATCCCCCAAGAGATAATGTGCGATTACTATGGTCAACGAGCCAGTGCACGCGGGACGTTGCTCGTCTCCGAAGCGACATTCATTGCCCAGAAAGCGGGGTTGTATACCCATGCCCCAGGTATATGGAACGAAGCACAGATAGAAGGTTGGAAGAAAGTGAGCAGTGTTTTCGTTATCGATTTGAGATCAAGCCGAGATTTATACCCTATCGCTGTCAGGTCACGAAGGCAGTTCATGACAAAGGCTCCTTTATCTTTCTCCAACTATGGGCGCTTGGACGCGCCGCAGATATCGAGGCCTTGCATGCCGCAAATCCAGATTACCCATTCGTCTCTTCCTCAGATATACCAATACCCCCAAAGGACAGCTCAAGCGAGCCAGGCCCTGCACCTCGTCCACTCACGATCGATGAAATCAAAGAATATGTCGAGCTCTATGCCACAGCCGCCGAGAATGCAGTGACCAAAGCTGGATTTGACGGTGTAGAAATCCACGGTGCAAACGGATACTTGATAGACCAGTTCCTTCAAGATGTTTGCAATCATCGAACCGACGAGTATGGAGGATCAGTAGAGAAAAGATGTGAGTTCGCGCTTGAAGTAACCAAGGGAGTTGTCAATGTCATCGGTGAAGAAAGAACAGGAATACGGATCAGTCCTTGGGCACCGTTTGAAGGTGTGTCTACTTTTCGCCTTATAGATTGGATGCCGATGTTGATGTGGTTACATACATCGAGGTATGGGTATGGAGAACCCAATACCGACGTTTTCCTATCTGGTTTCTAAGCTGAAGGAAATATTTCCCAAATTGGCCTATCTCCATGTTGTCGAACCTGGTATCTCTGGGGGAGCATACGTTGAAAGCACGTCGTCTGCTTCGAATGACTTTATTCGGGATATCTGGCTTCCTCGTCCCCTCATTACATGTGGAAGATACAGCCGACAATCTGCGTTGGAAGTATCCGAAAAGGCTCTCACCCAGCTGGAGAATGAAGGATTAGCGAAGGATTCGGGAGGGGAATTGATTGCGTTTGGAAAACTCTTCCTGGCTAATGTATGATTTCTCGATGTCGAAAAATGGGTCATGGTCTTACTGACTTTCTTATTAGCCCGATCTGCCGTTTAGATTGAAAGAAGATCTTCCGCTCAATAAGTATGATAGAACGACTTTTTACATTCCTGGAGATACGAGTGGTCGAGGATACACAGACTATCCGTTCTATGAATGACCTTTCTATTTCCTTGATATATTTCGCTTCGTGTTCTATGACTGTAGTTTAAAGGGGTTGTTCAATCGGTTTCAGCTCCTCGTGTAGAAATCAGTTCGCAAATTAATGGCATTCTCTATCCACCGTGTTGTATGCCCAGAACCTGAGACACGCTCGGCTTTTGACCAAATCCCATCCAACCACGACGTTCAGGCAGATGTTCTCTAGCTCCGAGGAGACCAGGACTGGAAATCGTGAAGTGGAACATGAAAATGGAAAAGAGCTAACGACTCCAATTGAGATAGAGCAACCCCCACTAATAACCTATTACCTACAACAGGTATGAAGATGTACAGATAAGTCCGACAAGTACAACAAAGAGAATGTACAGCAAGGTATATTTTAAGTATAGATAACGAGTTCTGTCCGTGTTCATCGAGCGTTCTCCGCCCATTACTCGCTGCTGGTCCCAGGACCAAAGTCGGGAACGCCTCCTAGAGATCCAAGTATGTCTCCAATGTAATTGTCGGCCTTCACACCTTTCTCAAACGTTTCACCCCACCCGGCTACAATTCCCTCAACCACACGAACCCCGGCGAGATAGATATTCTTCACCGCAGGATGATATCCAGGGGTGTCTCCAAACAGATTATCGGCGGCGCTCTCTCCATCATACGGTCTGTCAAAGTCAGACGCGGTGCGCATAATAATGATACGTGAAAAGTCGGTTAGGTTGGCCAAAGTCGCGCGCATGAGGACTTCCAGTGTCGCGTTGTCCTCCTGTTGGGTAGTGCAGTATACGCCGGTCCCGTTCGTGAAGAGAGTCGTGGTATTCTCGAACGCCTCGCTGAGGAGGGTTCCAGAGAAATACACGTCGGACGTGGCAGTGTCGCATTCTCTCACCGAGGGTCCAGAAGAACCGCCAGGTCCAAAAGCAGAATTGGTCCCGTACAGGTTACGCATTTCTTGTGTTGCCTCGGTGTCGTTTAGCGTCGCGTTCTTCGCGAACGCCACGGCGAGTGTCCTCAGAGCTGTATTCACCTCGAAAACCTCGGTTCCATAGATACTCGTGGGGTACTGATCGGGAGCCGTTGCACCCTGGGGGACATAGCCTGTGTTGAAACTAGCCGGTATCTCGCGTGCATCGAATTCATATTGGAGTGCAACCTGGACAGCGTAACGCGCAAAGGTTACATCGCCTATCGTTGCTACTTTCGGGTTTACACCGGCAATGCCAGCGATGAGGAAATAAGTTGTAGTGAGGTCGAATAAACTGGAGAAGGCTAGTGCGGACATAGTTGAGGCGGCGTTTATTTCAGCTTCGCCAGTGACCACTTGACAGATCGAACCGTCTTGGGTACAGTGCGCGTCGGGGAACAACGGGGAGAAGCCGGGAACGGTGATGTTACGTTCAAGAACGTTGAATTCGGGGATATTGTACCAGATTTTTGCCTCTGACGAGAACTAGCACATGGAAAATGTTCAGTCTACACGATGCAGAACATGTAGGACATACACATACCATGTCGATTATGAATACCTTTGGTTTGATTTTCCCTTCCGCGAATATGTTTTTGAGGTTTTTGAGGTCTGTGTCCGGTTTGGATTGTCCAAAGATGGGGCTGGCTTGCGCGCAGACGGTTGCACTCAGAACGTAGGCGGCAAAGGTCAAGACTCGCATGATGCCTGTCTTGCTCTGGTCGTGGTCTAAGCCGGGCATTAGGATGCGTCAAAGAAAGGAAAGATCTTACTTACTAAAAAGAAGGCAGGGAGTGCGAACAGAAACGAGTCCGACGGGAAATCCAAAGCTCTCGTTCGCTTCTCTTTATAGTTTTCCGTGAAATCTTCGTTTAAAGCGCCTGCACAGGTTTTGTCGATCAGACGAGCACGAGGAACATAGGATGATGAGGAGGTATACCGATGATTGCAAAGATGCATAATTCGCAACGATCCGTCGCTGTGCCAAACCAGTCCGTGGGGAACACTAGGAGACATCGGACTTGAGATTTGTGCTCGCTTTCTCGCTTTCACTGCCTGTATACATGCCTTGCACATTACGTCTTCTGAGCCTTCTAGCTTTCTATCAGCTTTGAGTGCGAGAAAGAAGGAGGTTTGAAGGATAAAAAAAGATTAGATATTTGGGTGAGAGCATATACACTTCCAAAGAAAAGATGAGTATCCATCCGTATAGGGAAACCATGATCCGCGTCAGGTCTTCCGTGTTCCTATGAAGTCGCAACCTCTGATGGTTCCTACATAGAGAAGTTTGAAGATATGTCTTGAGGTCTTGTCTGGCGCATTTCTGGAACAGAGTTATGCCAAGTATAGCTCAGCAACGCTCAGCTTATAGCTATGTATGCTTTCCGAGTAATTCAAAGACGAGGGATTTATTATTAGCGGTGGTAGCCAAGTCTGAGGCATTCATGAATCCAGCGTCGTGATTTTCTGAGTGGAGTCTCTATTTCTCGTATCGATCGACATTGACCGGTGTGCCTATGTAGTATGAAGGTGCCTGGCTTGCAAGGGAGCTAGGAGCCGCGAAGACTCGTCTTGCATCGGAGCACTTTCAACGCCAATGGGATACGATAGGACACCGTCGTAGGGAATTCAAGATAAGACCTGTGGTATAAAACTGTCAGGAACTCATCGTATATTTGGATTGATTAGTACAGACCATGTCATTGGAAATGTTGTCCGGAATATCAGGAGATGGATATGGAGGAAGGTGGGATGACTTGAAACTTCCAATTAGATTCATTGCGATAGCCGTTTCGCAGCACTGATAAATCACGAGCGATGTTCGATATCATTTGACGGAGGTGCGTATACCAGGAGATTGATAACATTCCGGTTCCTTGCTGAACGGAGCCTTCTCTTCGTACAGCCCGTTGTCGCCGTCAATCCGAGGCGGTAAGCCTTTTGTTGCCAATGGAGCGATTGAATGTTGACGCGTCGACGGTGCACGCTCCAAGTATAGACACTTGGGCTCACTTGAGGTATATCTTTGAGTACAGCATTGGGCCTGAGCTTGAGTTTGAGTACTTGATTTCCAGCTCATTGTAGGAAGTCACTGAAGACTCATGAAGAACACGAGCATAGAAGAGAGCTGAAAAGAGGCAATGGTAACGGCAGTGGCAACCTGTGGCAACCAAAAAATGAGTCGGCGTCTAAAATCCGGGTCCTCACGGGCCGTAGACACGTGCCCTTATCAATTGCATGTGAAATTCTGAAATCATCCGCGACACCCGCAAGTTGCAACATATACACTACACTGCAAGTTGAACCGCACATCTTAATGCAACTTGAGCGATGATTGCAGCCGTACCAGGTAGAAGTACTGCTTTCCAGCTTCAAACACAAGCTCGCGCCCTCGCTGCGATCCTATCTTTACCTGGCATCTTATCCTCTGCGCAATCCTCCAATGTCATTCGTAACTGGTTACCCCGAATTACTCGAATCTCTAATTCTCTTCGATTCATCTTCAAAGCTCTTCTCTTCCTAATCTTGCTACTCAATGTACGGGCAATACCAGGTGGATGGCATTGGCGTATATTCTGGCCTGTCACGAAGGTCAGACTGCAGTATCTCGTCGCTCGGACGCAGAGTCTCTGGGCGTTAGCAGGAACGAGCGGGAAACAGAGGAAAGAAGGAATGGAAATGAGGATGGAGAAATGGCTAGAGTCCATAACCCCTGTTGGTTCTCACCCGTTCGAGTTTGAGACTCGGTACAAATCCTGGGTCAGTAAGTACTATTGTTTTGCGGTATGTGTTATAATCCCAGTACTAATCGTCTATCCAAGCGCTCGATGAAAGTGATTTCAATCTGCACATGAGTAACTCGTCTTATCCCAAGGTTCGTTGTCCAGAAAGCTGACATGACTGAGCTAACACGCTGTAATGCTTCTCAGGTTCTTGACTGTGCTCGAATGAAAGCGGCTATGGAGCTATTCCCTCAGTTCCTCCGCGTTGGAGGTGTTATTCCACTCGCCTGTGGGTGCTATCTATTATCCGAACATCAACTCCTTCTGACAATCAGATCTAGCTACCCACTTCCACTTCATCCGAGAACTCCCAGTGTTTGCAAAATATGAGCTTCGGCTGACTATTGGTGCATGGGACGAGAAATGGGTAAGATTTTCGTTCTCTCATTTGATTACTCTTTTCACATTTCCGGTTCTATGGTTGTAGATGTACGTCGTTGGTCGATTTGTCACGAAGAACAAAAATGCGAAGGGCAAGAATTCAAAGTCCCCTTCGCGCCCAGCACCAGAGGGCACCACTCCAGCTATGACAACTTTGTTCCACGCCCCTATCACCGACAAAATAGAGCCCTCAGACACCAATACACCTCTCCCCTCATCCCAATCCGGTACTCACGGACTTCCACCTGTGGCTGCTGCAGACCAAGTCCGAAAATTCGACGCTGCCGTGACATCCCGTCTTCTAACGGACGGCGTTGAGGATGGGTACACTCTGCATACCGTCTGTGTTTCCCGCGTTTGTTTCAAGCTAGGACGGATAACCGTCCCGCCTGCGGTGTTGATGGCCACGAACGGCGTGTCTGTGCATCCTTGGGAGGTCTCGAGTCAAGATAAGACTTCGGATCTATCTTCCGAGGGACAGAGAAAGTATTCGCCTACCAACCCGCCTCCGACTTGGACGTCTGAATCACAAGCGTTATTCTCTAAAGCAAAAGGTGGCAGTCCGAGGAAACTTCGGGACTTTTACAAGGGTGAATGGCGCACTGTGGCAGCTGCTGCAGGTGCTGATACGTATACTTGGTGGGATCGAGCTGTTGGTGCTGGAGGAGCTGTGGATGAAAGACGGAAGGAGAGGTTAGAGGTTTGTCGCAAGTTGGTCGGTGGATTGGATGGTGTTAGAGAAATTTGTTAGACTCTTAGACTAAATTTTAGACACTCTGCCCATGTGGTTATTTTCTTTGGTTATCTATGCTGTTCCTTCTATAGTTTGGGCATTCAAAATGTCCTTGAAGATGTAGTTTGACTCTCGAGCTCCTGTATGAATTTGATCGGATTACTGCCGTTCAAGCCGAATCAAGCCGAATCTGACGGCTTTGGTTCATGCCGGCTCTTCTCCGACATTCTGGCATTTGCCACAACCAGGCCACAACGCTCTTTTCAGCTGCTACCACCATGAAACAAGGCGCCACTAATTTCTCGTGTTTGAATTCTTCTTTCGAAGAAATTGGCATCGTTCGACGTCGAGATCTCATTATGACAATGGTCCTTGACTAATATGATTAGAGATCGCGATGGCTGGCGTCGTTCAAGCTAAAGGAGGGGTCGATGTCCGGGAACAAGACTCTGTCAAGACCCTTCTAACATGTTCCGCGATCTTTTCGTGATTTAGTCTGGTTGGTCCTTGTTGTTATCACAAGTGACGAGGAGCAACAAACGAGCAACAAACGAGAATCAATTAACACCTTTAGGAACTTGAAAGTGGGTCTCAAACATCGCCTCAGACTCAATCTGCTGTATTCGCCATCCCGAGCATATATATACACTTCAAGGTGCGCGCACAGCTAGGTTGTCGGTGTCTCTGCAGCTCATATATACTAATAGGAACTGTGGCGCTGATGCCGAAGATGAATCTGCATATTCATTGGTCTCCACCTTTTCTGACTCTACCTCATAGCATAGTCATCCTTCACTGCCTGCTGGACTCGAGTTTCGCAACGAATAATCAATCGATGAATCTACTTCAGGCTCCTGCGCTTCCGCAACTAGAATTGAAAAACACCGGATCCTGACACCAATGATGGAGTTGCAATTCTGCTTGTGCTCTTGAAGAGAAGTGACCTATCCCTTCGACATTGAGACCTGTCTGCCCAAGGTCCGCCATGTGTTTTAGTTCTTAGCATGGCATACGGGTGTTACTAAGACGAATGGGTCTACTAGAGCACCTCCTTTATGACTTTGCAACCCGCAGATTCATTATAACGCAGCCATATCCAGCATGAACTCGAGACAAGCTGTGAGTCGTTTGTGGCGTTATTCTCTCATTTGTGTCGTTGGCGCTGTCCCGGATGACAAAACTCATGTTCGTACAACTCGCTGACCGGAGTGTGCGCTATAAAAGCACAGCGGTAGCTATCGTTATGTGTGCATACGTTACCAGTCGTCATGTTGTTTCTGTCTTTCGTTCACGTCCTTGTGCTTGCTTCCTCGACCTTGGTAACCGCCGCACCCACTGTGACCACTCCAGGTCCGGTTCCACTCATTTCCAACGCAGCTGCAATAGCTGGCGGACTCATGACCGAGCCCAGCTCCAATGACCGGTTCGAAAAGCTTCTGACAGATGGCAATGGGCAGCTTCTCACTGGTGAAGCCCTTCGTCAGCTCACTGTTTTTGATTTCAACAATCAGAAACCTGCTGACGGGGCCAAAGGCGGTTCTATCCTCCTTGCCACGGTAGACAGCTTCCCTATCCTCCAGAGTCTCGGTATCGCCGGTGCAGTCTCGTTCATAGAACCGTGTGGGCTTAATATCCCACACATACATCCTCGTGCGGATGAAGTTCTCATCACCGTGGAGGGCATACTCGATACCGGGTTCGTGATGGAGAACGGGTTTAACACAGAGATCGAGACCCAGCTGGGCAAGTACCAAGGGACGGTGTTCCCTATGGGTAGTATCCACTACCAGCAGAATCCAACCTGCGATCCCGCTGTGTTCGTTGCTGCTTTCAACACTGAAGATCCTGGGAGGAGTGATATCGCGACGTCGTTTTGGATGCTCCCGAGCGATGTGATCAATGCTGCGCTTGGGTTCCCGACGACGATTGGGGGTCAGAATATTGATGCGTGGAGGTCTCATCTCCCTGTCAATTTGGCCGCGGGCGTGGATAGTTGTTTGCAGGCATGCGGGCTGGTGGCGAATAGTACCTCGACCTCTTCTTCGTATGCAGGCTAACTCTCCTTTTCATACACGTTATACTGTAAGACATTCTATACTCATCTACCCATAAAGCATCATGGACTTTGTTTTAACTAGTACTGCTAATTGACTGTCAGATTACTTACACCTGATAGTGCTCAATATTCCTTGTAATGCGTTCGCCATAATAGCTGTTTCCTTCAATACTGCATGTATATTCTCTTTGAAGTTCGTCGAAGAGAATGAGTCTTCGTCACTGAACAATTGACGGGATTCTGTCGCGACATTCTCAAACCATGTTGTTCGATGTGAACTCGTAAGGTTACACAACGTCAGCGCCACAAAAACAATCCGAAATCCAAAAAGCACGCAAGGGGTATAAGTACCAATGAGAACAGACAAAACCAGAATCAAAAGCAAAGCAAAAGGGTATATGTATATACTAAAGAGAAACCATCAATCGATTCAATCCCAAGTCCCAACACAGTTTTAGTTTACGCCGCGACTTCAACCACCTCATTATCCTTTCTTCCTTCTTCTGCATGACCGCGAGTCGGAAAAGGTTCCGCAATGCCTTTACCATCATGCTTCCGCGATTGTAGGACAATGAAAGTCGAGAAGGCAATCATCCCAGTCAACGTTATCCATCCAAACCATGCAAATGCCTCAAGAGCAGAAAGAATGCGACAGGCTGAGAATTGTTGGCAGAATGACAGATCGCCCCAGAGACTCTGCAAGGATACGTTGAATCAGTGAGAGATACGGTTGAGCGATTATGATGATCCGGAAGAGACTGTTCAAACTGACCGAAGCGGCACCAGCTCCTCCGATCCAGAAAAACCAGAGGATCACCAAGCCAATGAGCTCGTCGCCATATAACCTCGGGAATCGTAGCTTGAATGAGTCGCTGAGGGATAGGAAGAGACTACGGGTCCAAATTCAGAGGTCGAGCGTTAGTGAAATCACAATCTGAAGACAAAGACGGAACAACACACATGAGACCAGACCAGCCTATCGTGACCAACGTCGTGAAGATGAGCTCGGGGATAACAGGATCTGAAGCATCGCTGCGTCAACTGCTATCGAGATGGGTATCATTTGGGATGATTTTACCGTAGAAATTTCTCCCGCCATTCAGTGGATCTCCAGGAGGAAGATGTAATGTGTAATTAATTCGAGCGCACGACAGTGCGAGAAGAATGACAGAGAACAACAGCTAGTACAGATCATCAGGGATATGACATGATTGAGATGATACTATGCACGCACCAGAGCACCATAGAGCCCAACGCGAATCCATAGTAGTCGATCCATGAATGATGTCGTTTCGGTGGCCACTGGTTGAGTTGAAAGATTCTATGTATCGGTCCAATCAAGAACTTGAATAGCCTGCAATGGGTTGAGAGATAGAAAGTTTCTAGTAGTATGGTATGTGCAATTCAGACGAGCCAGCCGTCGTTCGATGGGTACTTGAAAGAGTAGACGGTTGAGTGGAAAGAAAGAGACGCTCTCAAACAATAACGACTCTGCCACGGTCATCAGTGCCAGTGATATAGCCAGCGCCGTGGCAACCAAGCTCTATGGAAAAGGATCTCAACGAGCAACTGATTCCGTAAATACTGGTTTTCATGTATTTGACTAGAATGATACTCGAACTTTCTATACGTACTATTCCGAACGACTCGTGGAAGAAGATTAGATTGGGGAGTTGCCAAAAGAACTTCGAAGAACATTCAGGCGATCATCATCAGTCAATTTTCCACGCATTGAGAACCTCACTCCTTCTTCCACCAAACTCTACTATGTAAGAAAGAAGATGACACAGACTAAAAAGCAGTTCTCATATCGAGAAACTGCGAGCAAACTATGCTTGAAAGTGACCAATCCAATCGGTATATATCTCTTCGCCGAAACCAGCACCCAAATACTCCCTTTTTCCGCAGTGCACACTCGCGACGTCCGGATACTTATCTCCTGGGCCGAGAAATATCTGGACTTCAAGAGGTTTATAGAGCGAACGATCGAGAGTGACGGTTGCTCTGTGTGCCTTGTAACTCTTCGAAGAAACGATTACTCCGACTCGTAGAAAAACCGCCGTTATGTCGTCAGTGCGCAAAGCGGTCGTGATGAGACGATCAAGGAAATGGACGGCGGAAACAGATCCAAATTTCTTCTTGAGCTGTTTTGTGATGAGCTTTTCGAGTACCTCCTCCTGAGCGTCTTTCAATGTATTCCACGTAACTGGGGACTCGGGGGAACGTATGTCGGTGGACGCTTGTCTGAGTAGCAGTCTATGTTCAAGGGTGCATATTCAACGAAGAGGGTTTTGCTCGAGGACAACGGATTCGAGGGGAGCCAACGTGACCTTGGTTTGCCAGGCTCGAGCATTCCTAAGTCGTCCAACGAATCGGGCGTGGGGTACTCCGGACCCTGGGGTTTGGATTCACTGGCTGTGAGGAGCTTCGCAAAATAGCGGCCTCCCAACAGCCGCAAGACGCCTTTACACCCAGCCTCTCCGGAGCATTGGTGTCCAGATTCACTATCAAGCAAATCAAACTTGATATCAGTCCCTTCGATACCCGGGCCATGATATTCGGTCTTGAACTCGACGCTATGTGTTGGGCTGAGGGTACGTAGATAGGTCTGGATGATTGCCTTGGTCTCTCTTGGTGTATCTGAAGAGGGAGGCCGCTTCTCCAGATCCATCCTGGAATAGGGTTGTGTCGAGGGAAAAGCGACTTGGAATGTAGCCTGGCCACTGCCGCCTTGAGCCAGCGCTGTCCTAGGTGTGGACCAAGGATGTGGACCGTTGCGAACAGAGCTTGATCCTAGATCCGCCCTTCCGGCCTCGAGTAGACAGTGCATGAGAATTTGGAACATACAAAACATGTCAGAGTGAACTCACTAAAAGAGGGACTGCAAGCAGTGAAGGCAGTGAAAATGAAGACAGATAGACCAGTGGGACCACAACACGAAGACGCATTGTTATTTGGACGAAGAACAGAGTTGAGAGATTGAGGGGTGAAACTCGATCGAGAGATTTTTCAAGGAAAACTTGAAAGGCTCTGCCAGCAGAGCAAGAACTAGTAGCAAGAATCGTCGAAGAAAGTGGGGGGTTTTCCTCAAAGTTCAAACTTGCTGTCTATGAGGGAATTTTCTATACATGCCGCAATCTGATCTAATTCAAGATTTACCACCGGCGCATATAAGTATAACAGTAGTAGCACCGTCGAGACAGGTCGAGACAGCCGCCGGAGGTACATCTTCAAGAATGTTAGCGAAGGCAAGCAGTCTTCCATCGCATTGATCATCTACGATCTTACATAGAGTCTTCCACTAAACTCTAAGAAATAAGACGACACAGACTAGAAAGAAAGCAGTGTTTATATGATTGAGAGGGCCTGCGAGTAAACTATGCTCGAAAGTGACCAATTGGAAGGGTATAGTACTTACCACCGGCGAGTTCCGGAGCCGCTTGAAAGTTGGGGATGGTTGTAACTTGTATGAGGGATTTCTTCGAGGCTAAACCTCACTAATAACTCCTGAGCGGTCGACCGGTCATGCCTTGATATCGACAGGCAGTGATACTACGTGTGATCCAGTCTTCACGTACGGAAGTGTAAAACTGTCGGGCGAGCATTCCCAAATTCCACTGGAGTCTGAGATCTGAGAGGCCAATCAAGCAACCAACTTGATGCACGAAGGTGTCGGCTTTCCTTACTTTCCTTAAAGATGATCCTAAAGAGACTGGGGGTTAGCAGGATCTGTGATTGAGTCGACTGGTGGGTTAGTAAGAGCTTTGCACAGCAAGAGACAGCGGCGACGCTTTGAGAGAGGCAAGTCTTGATTCTGATTCTCATAGTAGATGCTACTCTTGAAATGAAGCTGTTCAAAGAACGCAGTATACCCTTGAACTTCTCGACCCCCGAAGTCCATGCCAACAACTTCGACGGTGTACCAGGCTCAGTCAACTTCCGGTCAGTTGAGGATGCAAGAAATTGGCGAACAATTTAGTAGGTGCCCTGAGTAGAGGCCTGCTAATATCGCTCTGAGCACTTAGAAGTTCTTGACGACTTTTCTTCTTGAACTATTGCGGCTAGCAAGGCTGAGAAGTTCTTTGTCGAAGATAGGTCCTACAAGTCTTGATGAATATACTGCAACAGCTATAAGCAATAAATATACAGAATGAAAGAGGTGGGGTAAGTTCGGCAGAATCCAGTCATAGTGAAGGCTTGGCTTACTTTGTTTCCGTAGTCAGGTTTTGGATTCGTCCCTTATCCGTCCTTCCCTCACAGCGCGTGCGCGTCCGGATAGTGCTCATCCCCTGTACCAAGCAACATCTGAATTTTGCCAGGTTTCATAAGCGATCCATTGAGCACAACGGTGATTCTACGTGCTTCGTAAAATTTCGCAGAGTCAATCACCCGTAAACAGATGACAGTTATGTCAACGAATCGAGCAGTCGCGACAAAACGGTCGAGGAAATGGATGTCAACGTGTTCATAGTCCTTCTGTCGCTCGAGGTTCTGTCGCACAAGATCATTGAGTCGCTCTTGCTCAGATGTCGGCAAGATGGTCGTCGGCTCTGCGCCTTCGTCATGAGTGAGAATGTATGTGGGAGGTTGATTGTGACGGAAGTATATAGGAGGATATTCGACGAAGAAAGTCCGACGAGCCACGGTTGATTCGTTTTAGCCTGCCAGGTTTTGGCCATCCTCAAGCGCGCCTAAATAGGCCAACGTTTCGGGGTACCGCCGACCGTGTGACATTTCGTAGGCCATTGAGTTCAACATCCCGAAATAGTGACCCCCCAACCTCCGCACGGCACCGGCACATCCATTGCGCGTGGTTTGTGGGATCATGCAGATGCAAATCGAACAGGATCTCGGTCCCTTCGACCCCCGGACCCTCATATAAGTTGACGAAGAAAGGATCGATCTTATGATCAGGAAATACTTGGGAAGCTAGAAAGGTTTTGACAATTGTTTTGGCCTGCGTTGATGGACTTCCCACCCCAGGCCGCTGCAATAACTGTTCTGTGATGCGAGGATACCGGTTGAAGGTGATATAGAGGAGAATCTTGACAGGTTCATCATCTTTGACAGCACTGGGGTGGTTACCTCGAGCTTGCACTGTCGATATGGACAATGCACGGTGACCATGATGAGCAATTCTTGATCCCAGATCCGTTCTTTCAGCCTTAATCTCTCATTGATCAAGGTCGAAAGGTCCAAAATAAAACAGAGTTGACTCACCAAAAGAGGGACCGCATGAGAACAAGAAAACAGAGAGGCCAATGTGGCCGCCGCAGTTGTGATAAGACAGAAGCGCATCGATTCGGACGAGTAACGGTTCGTTTGCGATCAAGACGATGATGCGCGAAGGATAAAAGCTCGAGTAGAAGTTTCGAAGTCGCAAAAAGGCTCTGCCAGCAGAGCAAGAATGGGGGAACAAATGTGTGGCCTTCGTTGAAACACGATGAGATTATATAGCTCTGCAGATACTTACCAACGGCGAACACCGGAGCCAGGCTGGAGTTTGCGTGTGAATTCCTTTATCGTTCCAATGTCAGAAGACTCAGGCCTCAGGACCTCTCAGGACTCCCACCATTCGCACTTGGAACCATCGGGCTGGCATACGTGCCATTTCTTCACTACATTCTAGGAGCTCGAAATAGTTATCACTGACAAAAGATATTCAGCTAAGATTTCACGAAACGATCCCAACGAGGCTTGCAGGAGCTCAGATCATAGTCTGTCGATCCAACTGGTAGGTAAACGCGCATCGCACAACGAGAAAGTTCAGGACGCACCAAAACTGCCTTTCTGCGAGCAGGAGCACCTTCCCTTCTCCCATATCTCATCCGGAATGGGGCAGTGTCCCCAATCATCATGTTGATATCCTATCTCGTCAAAGAAATGGATTTGATCCCGTTTGAGAAATAACGCAGCGGCGATGCTATGAACGGGTGCGTCTCCCCAGCGCTGTGATGAACCGAGAATTTTTGAACAGCCTGTTGATGAATACAGCAAGGAGGGCGTATTCACCTCATAGTAAAATCCGCCCTTGGAATCAAGGTGCT
The DNA here is from genome assembly GCA_027919835.1 of Lentinula raphanica. NCBI lineage: Eukaryota > Fungi > Basidiomycota > Agaricomycetes > Agaricales > Omphalotaceae > Lentinula > Lentinula raphanica. The sequence continues at coordinate 1,151,549 of JANVFP010000001.1, read as the reverse complement.
CGAAAAACGCACTATATGCTTCTCCACGCCAAAAGTCCATGTTGGCGATCTCAAAGTTACTCCAGACTGGGTTAAGAACGACAGATTAGAGACATATAGTATAGTTGAGAGACAACACAACGCACAATGACATCGATTGTATGTCTTCCCATGGTCGTCTGAAATAAAACCCATGGCATTGTCAGTTGCGATGTATTCCGGATACCGTTCAACAAATTCTAACATCTTTGTAAGTACTTTCAGATGGCAAAACAGAGAGGCCAGCTCCTACCTGTGACAGTCGACCAGAGACTTCGAATTGTCGCTGATATTTCATATACGGTGATAGTGAATCCTGATGAATGTTGGAACTTTAAAATGGCGATGAGAAGCGCGCAAACACTGACCGTAGATTTTGTTATTCTCTTCCATGTATCGAAAAGGGTCAAGATGGATATCGCAGTAGAACTTCACGTTCGGCCTTTGAGCAGATAGAATCAATTTTCATGTTTCTCAACTTGAGAGGTAACCTACTGACTCGACACGCCAATACCATTTGTATTTTTGCAGTGATTCATGCCTGTAGAAGAACTGCGTATGGTCGTTTCATGGGTGATTGATAGGTGTCATGAAGGAATACTTGACTTACTCCGGAGTTGAATCGACACATATTGCGGTAAGAAACACTGCCTGTTTACCGAAATTCAGCTCAAGAGTCGAGTAAATTGTGAACATTAGCTCACCTCCATATTTGACGTTGGTGACTACCATCTGCTTTCGAGCCTTTGCAGCATTTTCTTCATCAATCCAATCCGGCTGAGACCAGTGTTCTTCGGGTATGAGCCCAAATTCGATTTCAGAGCGTACCAGAACGGAAACACGCCTGATATCGTTAAGAGAATATGCCGAAAATAGCAGGGCCCGAAACGTACCGCTTGAACTCTTCCGTGAATGGTTCATTGTTCAAAAGGACATACGGGTATCCGAACCTTGAGTTAAAACGATCTTCTAAAGCTCTGATACTGCTTATAGTCCCTTCCAGATCAGAGTTTCGTACTAGCATGACAAAAGTAGCGTTCGCCAGCTCGTAGGTGGTATCGGAGTGTTCGCATTGATGTTGTTGGGATTGCGATGGGAGGGAAGATTTTGAGGGATCGGAACTCGAAGATTCGGGCAAAGAATCAATCGTATGTGAGCCGGCTGGAGCATAGATGGAGGTAAGATACTGGTAGGCTAACTGTTGTCCAAGAGCATGTTGAGATAGATTCGAAGGCCTGGCAGTTGGACTGCTCACGTACCACAAGCAGACAAGCCAGCAAAACATAACGAACATGACGCGTCCAAGCCATGATAGCCTTTGTTAAAATATGCTCTCGACGTGTATCATAGAATCTAGAGCAACTGTCGAGCAGTCGCAGTTGGAAGGAGATTGAGGGCCATGAATTGCGCAGTTCTATTCCAGTGAACGTGGGAGTACACTGCCATGATTGAGTTTGAAATATCCGAATCGCCCTGAATCGCCACTCCGCTTCGTCCATCACTTCGTCGAGCTCATTGGCTCAACTTCCTCAACGTTGAACGCACCCTCTTGCCGACGTTCGAATTGGACGACTTGCTTCATGAGCGTCGTGCATACGCTGTTTCCTCGTACATATTCCCATCATTGGCCGAGCATCTGCACGATTCTGCACGATTGCGGCCAGGAGCGTCATACAGTACTACACTACATACTTTCAATAATCAAACCAATGATATTCTCAATCAAGCCCTCAAACTCATCGCCGTCCATGAGATCCTCCTTGACTGGGTCTCATTAGGCCATCACTAAGTCAAGCCCTTTCAAGCTAGATTGATCATCTCGTATTCAACACTCATGGCAGCATTTCCCTACTCGAACACATCAGTATAGTTCTCCAAAGAGATTACAGCATCTTGCTCACTCCGAATGCGGTGAAATCTTCAATGACAATCAAGGCAAACTCCCCTGTCTGCGAGGACTCCGCAACGAATTTAGGCGTCAACTCTGAAGAATACGTCGGGCCCTCTTCTCCAACTCCAGGGGCGGTGGGTGCCAGATCCTTGGCTAGAACGATGCCTTCCAATGTCGCAGGAAAGTTAGCTGCGGGTTGTAGGAGGACAGAGATGGATTGGCTGGACTCTTTGAAGTAACGACTGGAAATCCAGGTGAAGTTGAACGTCTATTCAAAGTTTCAGCATGTCAATCTGACTTTCCATTCTCTCTTTAGTCAACTTACCCCGGATGATGAAATAGTTGAGTTCGTAGCGGGTGAAACGAAGGTTCCAGCAGACACATAAACCGCAGAAGCCGCAAGAACGAACGCGCTTTGGAGGCTAAGCATGATTTTGGTTAAGTTCTGCTGACACTACGGAGGGGCTCATATATGTCCTGGGAAAAACTTGAGGTGAAAATCTAAGCAAAATAATATTTTTTGCACCTGTTTTATTCATTGAAAGTAAAAATATATCTCCCAAGGAAAAAATATTAAACAGAATGGGGCAAAAGAAATAAATGGAACGAAAGGTTTGATAATTTTGACTAATGAGGAAAGCTTCCCAATTTTGCAATATTTTTGCACACAATTTGTTTATTTTGTCCCCCGAGAAAAGAAATGGGCGATCAGCGGGCGCTCAGATCCCCCAACTGGCTCTGATCGCCCATTTCCTTTCTCGGAGGAAAAAATAAACAAATTATGCACAAAAATTTGACAAAATTGAAAAGGTTTTCTCATTGGCCAAAGCTGTCAAATCTCGCATTGAAATCTTTTCTTTTGGTCTGTTCTGTTGAATACATTTCTCACAGAAGATAAATCTTTATTTTCAATGAATAAAACAGGTGCAAAAAATATTATCTTGCTTAGATTTTCACCTCAAGTTTTTCCCAGGGCATATACGAGCCCCTCTGCAGTGTGAACAGTGTTGAGAACAAAGGATGGGTGTATTACTATATACGACTTACTAGGCTAAACGCGTCATTTACAGACAATTCAACAGTCCCGCTTTCAAGTTCGCGGGTAGGCAGGCCATTTAGCATCGCGGGGTCCACTGGCCGTTTGGCAATCTTCAAGGCAAAAAAGTTTCACTAAATTCCACTCGATTAGAGCTAAGAGCAGGCTTAGAGCTTCAACAGCAAGATGATCCAGGGACAATCATTGGCCTTCATTGAACACCTTGTATGAAGGCGTTCATTACTTGTATTACCGCAAACCACTACAGAATATTCACCCAATCCAAAACAGCCATGTACTACCAGTCAAAATGTTTGCCCTTCATTGCACCAGGACCCGGTATATGATTGGAGGAAATGATCATGTGGAATCCGTTGAACGCGCTGAGACGAGGCTTCTGGGACACGGTCAATATAATTTTGACCCTTCCTCGGACTATGTCTGTGTGCGTATCTGCTACATATCTCAGCGGTTCTGAGATTCACTTCGACCTACTAAACTGAAAGTGTGCATTGCGGGGGAATGAATAGGTATCCTACGAGAAATGGGTATAAAAGCTCAGGAATGGACGTTTTTCGAAATAGCATTGCGACCATGTCTCAGTGGTCTCCGAGCAACGTTGCTCCCTTTGGAACAGATGTACAGACAAACCACTCCCCTGCTGCTACTGTTCACAACGGCAGTGTGTGGATAGTTTGGTCCTCTCCTGGAAACAACATCTTGTTCGCCGGAAATAGTTCTTTTGACACCACTCCTCCTCAGTGGACTGGCCCGACGCAGTTGACAGATAACAACGGCAATGCTCTTGTCACCAGCCATGCTCCCGCTGTATATGACATTGGTGGCCAGCTTCATCTTGTTCACCGAGTACCTGAGGGTATCCTCGTACACTATACGTACGACGACGTCTCAGGAAAATGGACCCAACAATCCTGGCCCACTGGTCCCGGAACTATGTCGGGTGCTTCTCTTGTAGAGTATCAAGGCAAGATGTACTGCGTTGCTCGCGGTAACGACAGCTACATCACTTGGGCGTTTTGGACTCCTCCCACGGAATCCGCTCCCGGGAGTTGGTCCTCTAACTTCGTCGATGGAGACCGTACTGGTGACATACCCAGTCTTTTCGTGACTCTGGACGCTAACAACGTCGAGACGCTCAATCTTCTCTGGGGTGCGCATAATAGTTCTGGGACCATTCTCCAGAAAACTTACAATCCGGCTCTGTCTTGGCACTGGGATACCCCCGCTTCTCCTCCTGCTCCAACATCAGAAAAGACTGGAGGCGGAGTCACATCATCCTCTGGCGAATACGGATCCTACATGGCGTTTAGGGAACACGGGGAGCAAGCTGTCCTAGTTTCCATCTACCAAGGCGGTGCGTGGCATGCCTCAGAGCACACCAATCAAGCTGCGACAGGTAATCCAGCTATCGTCGCTTTCCAGGATAATGTACATTGTATCTTCGCCGGTACTGGTGTTCCGTCCCTTCTGCTGACGAGCCGCAGCACCACCGCTATTCAGCCAAGCTACTGGATGGCGACTCTTGATGACTCCAAATCCATTGCCCAGTACACCATCCCTGGTACGCATGACAGTGCCGCTGGTACGAAACTCGCTAAGATTGGTGATCGCTGGGGTGGGGCTCAGACCCAAACATTGGATATTTTCCATCAGCTCTTGAACGGTATCCGATTTATCGATGTGCGACTGAACTTTAATTTCGGCTCACTCTACTGTTATCATGGGATTTTACTCTTGATACCTTTCTCGACTGTGCTCGCCCAGACTTACAATTTCCTCCAACTTCATCCCAGTGAAACGGTCATCATGAGTGTCAAACGGGAGGGTGATGGCAGCGATACCGCTCTGTGGGCTGAAGTTGCCAATAGCATACAGATGGGTTCAAGCTTTTGGTGGAACTACTCGACAGAATCCGGAGGTCCTGGATATACTGGTCTACCTTCTTTGCGTGAAACGCGAGGCAAGATCATCTTACTACGTCGCTCCGAGTATCCTTTCCCCTTCGGCATTCCTGTGACAGTGTGGCCCAATAACAACCCACACGCTATTGTTGATCTTCCTAACAACTCTTCCGGAATAGCTGAACGCATCGAGTTCCAGGATCAGTATGTTGCAGATCCCAATAAACCTCTGACCGAAGACCTCGATACGAAGAAGACTGTGTTCAACAACTTCCTTCAGTATCAATTCACGATTAACCGTACGGGTTTACTGGGACACGATTTGATGTTCAATTTCACCAGTGCAGCCTCCAGGAGCTTCAATACTGGTTACACGCCAGGCCAGATCGCCACTGGAGATGGAAACGTGGGGGTGAATGAATACGTGAGTCAACGCTCTTGGTACAGTGCTAGCGCTGACGACCCCTTATTAGGTACTCAATCTCTTCCAGTCTTCGTCACTGCCTTCTGCAGGTATAGGGTCTATCCCAGGCGTTATAGTGATGGACTTTCCTGAGATTCCTGAGAATGAGCTCATCGCTGCTGTTTATATGCGCAATTTCTCGTAAGGATATCGCTCTCTGAGGGAGTGCAATCGAACTGTTGTAGCAGGCTTGAAATTAGCTACATAAATAAGCCAGAAACTAATTACACTCGAACATGCCAACCTTGAATGAGAACGAACAACAGAAAAACGTCTATGATCGTGCCAATATGCTAGAGGCTATAGAGTCCGTGGTATGTGTGTAAGAAAATGTTGATTGCGTGATGTGTGGGGGATGATGAAGTGGGGATATGAGAACGAGGATAATTGCAGTCTATCAACAAATACGATGAGCGTCCAAAGATGTGTGATTGTCCCGAAGATGTGGATACCAAAAGATCAAGAATGTGGTCTAAAGATCGTCAAAAGACTGTTCAGGAAATCAATACGTGAGCTTGGTCGTAGATAAGTCACTAAAAAAACGTGGAAAGACGAAGAGAAGTTTTTCTAGTATCACGCCTTATCCACAGGTCGCGGTGCATTACCCAAATTTATACTATCGTAGGTAGGAGGAATTTCTTCGGGGCCTCCTGTAAATCTAGAAGAGGACATAGCCGATTCAGGATCAGGGTTTCTAGCCACCAACCCACTCGGTTGTCCTGGAAAAGCCGGGCCATACGAAGCTCTCCTCGTGTTCACATCCATCGCAACATCTGGGCCATTCGAATACCTCCTATTCTGAACAGGAGATGGGTTCGGATAAGGAGCGATCCCATAAGCAGAAGAAGCACCCGGAGAAGGCGAGCGTCCAGGAGGAATCGGGTAGCCACCATATGCGTTGAAATTGGAGTGTGGAGAGGGCGAGCCCGGAGGAGAGTTGCTATACACGTTATTTCCGTAGAACGAAGGCGGCCTTGAATATCCTGGACCGGGTCCGTATCCAGGATGTCCGTGTCCAGAAAGCGAAGTCGAGGCGGAGATGGAAAGTGGTCGACCGTTCGGTGAGCGAGGAGGACTCATTGGGCGGCTAATTCCGCCGTGTCCATCGGATGAGGCGCTATGCGAGACAGAGAACGAGTTGTGGAAAGGACTAGGAGCAGGACTATGGTAAGGACTTGGACTAGGGGGCACAACATCGTCCATTCCTTCCTCATCGAGCAAGTTATTGCGAGACGATGAACCGACTGACATCAATTGCTGCATTTCCGGATTAGAGTGCGACATCATCGGTGAATCTCCATCGATTGGGATGTCAGGTAACGTCCCTCCACTTTCACCCAGGTTATTCATGGCTTTACTCGCTCTTTTAGCAGCCTTCTTATTTTTCGCCTTCTCACCTCCTGCGTACGCGTATCCACCTGTATCATTGGAGCTGACTATACTGTCCCGCGCACTGGAGACAAACCCAGCCTTGACGATACGATCAGGATCAAAATTGCCGTCAAAAGCCTCATCAAGCTGTCGTTTCCGGTTTTGTCTCTTCAAGAAGAAGAACAAGACTGCGAGAATGACTGCGAGACCGCCTACGCCTCCGATCACGCCTCCAACTATTTCGGCTGTGTTCGAGGATGAAGAGTTCCCGTTGTCATCTGGAGAAGCAGTGGAAGTGACGATGGAGCCAGCGGAGAGAACAGACGCGGTCTCGATCACGGTAGTATAGACTCTACCATCAGAGGCAGTTGACATAACTGTGGCCTCGACCGAAGTAGTCATAGCGGCTGTGAGAGTGCTGCTGATGGTAGACGTTGGACTGGCACTGCCTGAGCTTCCGGAACTAGAGGTTCCAGAGGTATTGGAGCTCGAACCAGAACTGGAGCTATGAGAAGTAGCTGAAGCAGAAGAAGTTGGACTAGAGGTAGGATTACTCGTAGCCGGAGCAGATGTGGCAGCCGAGGGTGAAGTAGAAGCTGCGGCTGACGTGGGCGAGGAAGTAGGAGTAGATGTCGGAGTTGTGTTGGTAGGAGAGGTAGATGTTGCAGAGCTGGTATCAGAAGTGGAGTCCGCGGCTGTTGCAGCAGAATCTGAAGCAGTATTGGAGGAGCCTTTGAGTGAATAGTCAGTTTCAAGACCGAAGAGAGGAAGCATGAAGACGAGCGCACCTGTATTTCCATCACTGAGAGACGGTATGACAGCCATCTTTTGTGTTCAAACGAGTGAAAGGACCTGGGATGAGAGTTAACGGTTAAGACTGAATCGCTAAGCCGATTTGAGGGGTATAAATTTTCGTCAGAGACTCCAGAGCCACCCTTCTCGCGTTAGAAGCTCAAAGGTGGAGCCCTTCCGACGAACTCTAGACAGAGTTCCGCGTAATCAAGGGGTCAAAGCTACTTACCTTGACTGTGTTACTTCTGGCTATAATCCACCAGTCTTGAGATTAATTTTCTTTGATTATTTAAGTAGGTTGCCTGAGCGTATTAAGAAATTCGACCTTTAGGAATTATCCGGAGTGCTGTTGAAAGGAACGGTCAAAGAGCGTTGAGAGCAGAGAAAGAAGGCCAAAGTAGTTCTAAGAAAGAGATTGTAAGGTAAAAAGATTGGGACTCGTCAACCAAGTCGCGGTCGTCGTTCAAGAAAACGAGAAAAGTCGCTCAACGGCCTCTGTAAACCGCCGCCGATCGCGACTCGGCTATTTTAATTTTTTGATCCGACTGCTCGGCAAGCCATTTTTTAATTAAGATTTTCGCACAGTCTATTTTAAAAATACACGAAATTGGTTTTTAGATATCTACGTCGAGACTAGGCTCAGCAAAGTTTCGCTAGGAGAGTGCAAAAGTCAGCTCAAGTTGGAGTTAATCAGCAGGAAGACGCATCCTCACCTCCTCTAGATTCAAATCAGGAAACTGGTTTCTCGACTGAAGAACATACGTAACCCTGCAATGCCAACTCGTCCGACGCGACGTATCCAGCCTCACACTGAACCGGTCACCAAGAATGAAATTATTATCTCCATCATCGAGTTGAATGACCGGTCCAGGTTCAGCCTTTCCATCCCAAGTACAAGACAACGTCCAACCAATCACATAAACTTTATATCCCGACAAACGATAATTGAAAAACTTGTCTTTCCCTTCCCCGAGTCGTCGACCCTTCTTCCCATTCACCTCATCTGGGTCGATCAGGATGAAGTTCATCTGGTCAGGATGTTCCGGCTGAAACAGCTTCTTCACGACCGGATTGAGAGGGTTGACGAGTGGTGTTTCCCACTCGACTTCGTTCGCGTCGTACCCAGGTCCGAAAGTCACCTCGGAATAGTTCCTCCACTTTTTCTTCAATCGCCCTCCGACTTTGCCACATTCCCAGGAGAACATGAGCGAGCCCTTCGTCCCGAGGTTGGAAGATCGTGAGACTTTGCGCGACATGCCTTTGACTCCAGCGATGAACTCGTGTCTTCTTATCAGTGTTTCTGCTTTGATTTTCGCATCCAAGACCTGAGTATAGAGCTCCGTGTCCTGCAATCGTTTCGGCCTGGGTTCGAGTATCAAGTTCCGCACGAGGTTTTTGCGTTTGTTTTCGAACGCGCGGATGGCTGACCGGACGGCGTTAACGTCCCAGGTGTAATGCTCGGTTTGGAGAGCAGGATGCTTGAGGTACATCTGTAGGTCCTGGTATGCATCGCGTAATTCGTGGATCTTCGAGAAGACATCCGACTGGACAGTGACGGTTCGAGGAAGCTTGCAACGGTCGAGAGAGCTATTGAAATAGCGCCATGCATTGAGAAACCTATAACTCAAAGTCAGGAACTGAACGTACCTGTAATGGTACAGAATTCCATATCGCGGCGTGCCTTTTGGGTCTGTGAGGATGTTTGATAAAGCGGCAAGGGCATCCTGAGGGGAGAGAAGACCACTGGAAAGATGCGAAGCATCCGCAGAGCATCCATACGTTTCTAACATCACATGCAGGATACTGCAGTTCTTCGACCGAGATTTTGCGCTCGAATGGGCAGCTCCGGTTTTGAAGAAGTTTTCGACGAGTGTCTGAGCCTCAACTTCAACTTTATCGATCTTGCTCTTATCATTGACTCTAGACATATGGTTAGATCGTCGTTGACTCAAAACCAACGTCGAATACTCACCGACAGACAATCGCCATCCGACAACCATAGCCTCTTTGTCGTCCAGCAAGGTAATAATCACCATACCTTTCTCGAAACTCATCCTCCGACAATTGAGGCAACCCGTGCTGCAATCCAGCATCTGCTGGTACGAACTCCGGTTCGAACTCTCCAATCACCCTGTACTGTATCAACACCGTCGATGCCGACGCATTCTTCGACAAGAATGAGGAGATACGTGTGCTCATCGAGACAGAGGTAGGAGCGACGTTGATCGTTCCGCCGATCTCCATATCATACTGATCTCGCAAAGACTTGATATCATTCCAGTGTAAGGTATTGACGTAGGTCTTGCTCTGCTTGGGCCGTGGTGAACCGGACACTTTAAATGGCGTCAGTGCGGTTCGAGTCATCGACTCTCCGGTGAGAGCATCGACTCCAAAGCCTAATCGAAACGTCTCCGACCAGGGGACTTTGATTTCACGTTGGAGTTCGGTGCTGGCGCCAGGTCTCCAAACGAGTTTCTGAACGAAAAAGAGGTGTTAGAGACGAGGACGGTGAATTCGATGGTTTTCTCATGAGTATGTACCTGATGTTCGAGTGGGGGTTTGTCCTTCTTTGGAGCTTCCAAGCTGACAGTCCGACGATGCTTGTGGGGATCTTCGGGAGGCTTCAAAGTCTCAGGAGTCTTTGATCTTCCTGCTGGGTGTGCAGGTGCAGGTACTTCCAGGCTATCCAGTGGTTTGTTCGGTGTCGTTTTGCCAACTGGTTGGAGAATCTTCAATGTTTTGGAAAATTTGACCTTCACACGGATAGCATCTGGAGTCTAGAGATAACATGACTTGTAGAAGCGCGTAGTCAATGCAAGTTTGTAACGCACCTGGTGTGTCTTATCGTGGTCTGCCCCAAAGACAATCGTACTTCTGTCCTTCAGTAGAACAGACTTTCCTGCCGAGAGCTTTCCTGACGAGCTCGTCCATGTCCCGTATTTCGATCCCAGATCAGTGATGTATACCTGGATCCATGGATAAGACTCGACTCAATGTCGTGTTAGATGGAGACAAGCACGTACTTGCGTCCAATCGAATTTCAATTTTGCATGGTGGAAGTCAATTGTATTGAATGTGCTCCCAAAGAGCTTCCTCCCTATGGTCGATTCATTGGTCCAATTTCTGTTCACCGTGAAGCTCTTGGGTTTGTTCTTCGAAAAAGGCGGGTCTTCGCAGATAAACTCGATGCCTAGAGAGAACTGAGAATGTAGAACGATGCCTACCAGAAATATGAGCGTACCTTCCACTGTGACAAGTTCATTGCCCTTTTGTTGCATATCGTTGGTAGGCATAGCTCGATAAGCTGATGTTTTTCAACGTATAGCGTATTGGTGATCGTAGAACACGGATATGCACTGCATGAGGATTGCTTACAAAGTCATTCAATCTGTGCTAGTCATCTGCGCATTCAGTCTGGAGTGAAGTTGCGTTTAAAAAAGCTGTATCGATGCATCATCTATGAGGGAGAAGGCTGGAGTGGTGGTCGAAGTTTAGCTTAGTGCGACGTCACAATGAAGCGAGTTTTGGCGCTAGACTGGCGCCCATTCTTTCTTTCCGCATACACTCGCTCTAGTCACCATGCCCTTGAAGAACAGATTCAAGGCTTCTCAAACCCTCGTCCATGTTTTCTTCGTCCAGTAAACTGAAAACCACGACCTATTCCATCAAACGATTCCACTCGGTTAGCCTTCCCGTATAACAGGATCGCCCCATCTCCGACCTCAACTCTATCATTATGTATCTCCTCCAACTTCAGCCATTAGACCGCATCATCCGTGCTTTCCTCAGGATATCTGACAGAAATCTGCTCTGGACCTCTTGTAAACTTCTCTCTCAGGCCTTCAAAGTTCAGACTTCAGCTGACTGGGAAACCAGCTGACTTCATTTCCTGGAATCCATTTGTAAACGAATTGATATAGTGGCGATTGTATAGTCTATACTGACATATCGCATTTAGCACCAACCACCATGTCCACGAAGCACATCTACAACTCTTCAGACGGATTAGTGGACAAGTCTCTCCAGGGTGCAGTTGCTTTGAATCCGTCTCTTCGCTTGTGAAGTTCTTTTTCCCTCATCCTGGCTTGGCTCACAACTCAATCGGTTGGTTCCGATTAGACATCAAGCCTCGAAATCAGTCTATGTATACCCTCCTTCCCAACAAGCAAAGGTTTCTGTGATATCCGGTGGCGGAGCAGGCCATGAACCTGCTCATGCATCATACACTGGCTACGGAATGCTCGCCGCTTCCGTTTCAGGCGAGATCTTTGCAAGCCCCAGTGCTAAGCAGATCCTCTCCACCATCCGCCTCGCTGCGTACCCCGGGGACGATATACATCCGAGAAGGAACACCATCACAGACAGATCCGCGGTCCATATGCCTCATAGGAAAGACGTCCTCGTTATCATCAACAACTATACTGGGGACCGGCTCAATTTCGGTCTTGCGATAGAGAAGGCTCGGGCAGAAGGAGTTCGGATTGACAGTGTCGTCGTGGCTGACGATGTTTCCTTGCTTCATTCCGAAAGTTCCAGTCTCGTCGGACCACGGGGTCTTGCCGGTAATATCCTCGTCTGCAAGATCCTAGGTGCCCTCGCGGAAAGAGGCTCTTCTTTGGAGAATCTCAAACGAGCAGGAGATACGGTCGTTTCTCACCTCGCAAGCATCGGTGTCGGGCTGGAACATTGCCATGTACCTGGTAGTATTGCTTCTAGTGCGACGATGGACGAAGACGAATGCGAAGTGGGATTGGGGCTCCATAACGAACCGGGCGTACGCCGTATGAAGATTCAGGACTCGGTAAAACTGGTGGACGAAATGGTAGGAAAACTCTTGCGTTCACGAGGTGTCGTCGACGGAGGCAGAGATAGTTTCATCCAGGAGGGTGATATCACGGTCTTGTTCGTCAACAACTTGGGCGGTATATCCCAGTTGGAAATGGGTGCTCTCATGACCGACATTCTTGTCAGACTCTGTACGTATCTCACCCCATCTCAACATAGAATATTGACCATTTCCCAGCTCTCTCTGACATACACCCCGTTCGGATATACAGCTCGTCGTTCATGACTTCCCTAAACGCTCCCGGGTTTTCCATCTCCCTTCTCAATGTGTCCGCTGTCCATCGGGCACCCCTTCTTTCTGCTGTTTACCATCCAATTGACGTTCTCGGGCTGTTGGATGATCCCACCGAAGCGCATTCTTGGCTCGGGACCCGGCGGTTTTGGCCTTCCGATGGCCGAAGAGACTGGCGAGGACAGCAACGCGCTACTGATAAGGTGTTGTCGTTGATGACGCCAGGGAGCGGAACAACCAAGGCGCAAGCTGAAGAAACTTCCACGGAGGTGACATATTGGTCGCAGGTCCGTTTATCGCCGGAGAAGGTGAAAGCTGGGATAGTAGGAGCTTGTAGAGCTGTGATTGAGGGGGAAGCGCTACTGACCGAGTACGACACTATCGTAGGAGACGGCGATTGCGGTATGACATTCTCTCGTGGAGCGAAAGGTGTGCATAGATCTGATATATTCACGAAGCTTTACTAAACTTTTATCATAGCAATCCTGTCTGCTATTGAGACGCGACAAATCGAGGTCAGAAAACTATCTCCGGGTCGATTGGTTCACCGCGTTGGCGAAATCCTCGAAGACAACATGGGTGGAACAATTGGAGCGCGTACGTATGTTCTTATCCTGTAGCGTCACTCAATGATTTCCATCCTTAACAGTATTCGCCATCTTCTTCACTGCCTGGGCATCCGCGATCGAACGCATGATCCATCCTTCGCCGAGCGCCTTTGCTCCTGTACACCTCATGGACACCCTATCTGATGCCCTAGCCTCGCTCTCCCACCACACACCCGCGAAACCTGGTGATCGGACAATCATGGACGCGTTGTATCCGTTGTGCCATACTACTACTACATCTCCGTCGTCACCAAGGAACAGGGAGGTAGAAGACACAAGGTCGAAACATACCTCATCGTCATCTCATACCGATCGGTCAGATCAAGATCAAGACAACAGCTCTGATATGATCGAAGAAGCATGTCGTCGAGTTCACGAGGGGGCCTTGAGCACGAAAGGGATGAAACCTCGACTAGGAAGAGCGGTTTATGTGGAAGTGAAAGAAGGGCAGGAGATTCCTCCTGACCCAGGTGCGTGGGGGATCACTTTGCTTGTTAAGGGGTTTGGGGATGGGTTTCGTGAATGAGACAAGACAAGACAGATACTGGATAGATGTAGGTAGGCGAAGTTCCTTCCTTCCTTCGGCTATGTACTCCATTCTTCACTCCTCCAATTTCCTCAAGCCTTCTTAGCTCAGTGGTAGAGCGTTGCACTTGTACACACGTGACAGCACGTGACATATGCAAAGGTCAGTCGTTCAATCCGGCTAGGAGGCACTCATGTGTCACTACTTCCTTTTTTCCTGCTCTTGATAATTATAGCTTTCCTCTTTTTCGCTATTCATCGAGACTACGAGATGCTGATTATTGAGAGTTTGAGCTTGAGCCTGATGGCTCGCAAACTGAGCCAGATGTCCACATATTGAAGAGTCCGTTGTTGCCCTGTATGATGTACTACCACTAACCAACAACTTTCCACTGATATCTCATACAAGTACGTTCAAATAAGATTGGAGTGTTTGGCCTCCTCGATTGCTTACGTTCAAATTCAGATATAAGCACATAGGGAAAGGGAAATGGGAACCCATCAATCAGGTCAAGATGTACATACGGTCATTTACCAGGCAGGCGGTTGGCCAGCGCTCTCTGAGCATCGGTTCTTTCAGGCAACGCTTGTCCACGCTCGAGAGCCAGTGCATATATATGATCGTCAAGTTCTCCCAAGTCTTGAACACTGACTTTCAAGATCATGGCTTGATCAAGCTCGTCAACGTGTGGTGTATTGTGCGCAAGTCGCAGATCATCCACCAATACGCCAGTGGTACTGTTCTTCCCTTTGCGTTGCGAGAGTCTGCTGCCGCCAACGTTTGCCAACGGCCTTTGGTTCGGAACCACAGCAGCTTGACTTGAGGACACTAGTCAGATTAGGATATCATAGACCAAAAACTTGAACCTACGAGTTGGCGAGACTCGGAGGGGTCACAGGCTCTGTCGCTTTCTGGGCTGCACCGGTGATAATGGGGGGACGAGGTCTGCTGCCCCCAGCTTTTTCTGGCGACAGCTTTTGATTGGGTACCACAGCGACGTTACTTGGAGAATCACTAGTCAGATAAGGATTTCATGGGATGATCAAAACCTTGAACCTACACGCCGGATTGGGGGGTGAGCTTCAACAAGGCTTTCTGTGCAGCTGTCCTCTCGGGCAACGCTTGGCCACGCTCAACAGCCAGAGCATACATACGGTCATCGTGTGCTGCTAACTGTTTGACGCGGATTTCTTTGACACGGTCAGAATCGATAGCACGCTGTAGGCTGTGCCCAATCTGCAGATCCTCGAGCTCAACCGCGTTCTCTTGTTCGAACAGTCTGAAGGCATATTCTTCATCAGGCAAAGGAGTCCCTCGGCGGGCATCTCCTTTGCGAGACACCGAGCGGTCTCGGATTTCGTCGAGAGTGAGCTGGGAGTTGAGGAGGTAGGAGAGGGCCATGGTGAGAGTAGGGAAAGAATGACGAGTACACGAACAAGTTTTTGTGGCAATATAAGTACTTGAATTCGAGTCTTGTATCAGAAACGACTCAGAACTTGAGGCGGTTCTGTAGAAACGTGTTTGACAGCTTCATGTTCCGATAAGGTATCCCAGATAATTGGCAAAGCATTTGGACCTACTGATTTGGAGTTGCGCCATGTAATAGTACAGTAAGTACCAGATATGTATGCGATAAAGACCATTCATTTCATCCACCAGACCCCGCCCACAAAGAGCCTCATGTATAGGAGAGTTCCGAAGCAACACCGATAGGAGACTAGATGATTGCGGTGAGCTGAATGATAGCTTTGCATTTTGGACGATTCGGCTGCGACCTTTCCTTGTGCGTGCGAGATCACAGGGTTGTCTTCTGCAAATTGCTCCTCCACGATGAGACACGGATGAGGGAAATCCTGGACAGGCCTCCACTACATAAAACACATGAAGAATGTCCGACGAGCATCGATATGACGGAGTCAAGCCAGTTCTGGACAAACTTTAGAAGGGTGTATCAGAGTTGGAAGACGATACGAAAATAGCCCACAAAATTGAGGGGATTACGGGCAACGAGGCTTCCGAGCAAATCCAACCATTTCCGAGTCATCCTCCAGGGCGATTTGACTGAAGAGGGAATGAAAATTCAGTTGGAGATGCCGGAATATGTAGACGTTTCAACTTCACCTGGATTTCCAGTTGCTACTTTCAACCCCATCACTGTCCTCCTACAGTTCTGTTAAACCAAAAGATAGTGTGTATTATAGCCAAGGCTCTGGTACCCACTGCGTTGGAATTGAAGAAGAGGACCCGTGATACATATTATTCAGAGTTGATGCCTGGAATTGTTGCGAAGTCCTCGCAAACAAGGAGGGTATGGCCTGATTGTCATTGAAAATTTCCGATCCGCATTCGGAGTGAGTAGATTGATCCGTTTTCTATGCAGGAGATCATGAATTTGTTCGAGTACTACTCAGGTATGTAATGCTCATTCCGGAAATTAGCGACGAAACCCAGTCAGCTCCACTGACGATGAAGTGACAAATTGACGCATAGTGACCAATGTGGTGGTGGTGGTGGTGAAGAAATACCATCGGTGAATGTTGAGAGTAGGTGTAACGCTCCTGGAAGTCGCGCAGATATTCGTCCAACGATGGGATTATGACTGATTATGAGCACTCTTTGGTTGAGTCAATATGGTACGCACGACGCTCATGAGTCTCAGTAAAGTGTCCATTCCGGACGTCGCCAGGAATGTCTTTGAAAGGAACTTGAATCTTGGTTGAGGTTGGCTTCGACAACGTGACGGATTAAACGAAGTGGTGATCTGTGGCGATTCAGGACCCCCGATATTACCACTAGGCGCTCCGATCCAGAACCGCCGAATTTTGAGAATTTCTGGGCCAATGTATGGTGCAATTTCGCCGAATTTTGACCCATTTTGGACCATTTGTCCGATGCCAAAACCGCCGAATTTTGCAGTGGGTAGCCGAAGTCTGATGCTTTCCGCCGAATTTTTTACTCCAAGATGGTGGAGCTCCAGGGTAAGTGGTTCAGCAACTTCATGTATGAAGGAAAATACAAGATATGTAGAGCTTTGCAATTATTCTCTGCCTGCGACACAGAGGGCTCCTTACGCTTCGCGTTCAAGTTCAGTTTCGACGGTCCACTGAGCAGTACGAATTTAAGCGCGCTCAGCGCTAATTTTAGGTCTCATGCTATTTTCCGCCGAATTTGAGCCATGTTGGTATAGGTCCGACGAAATTCGCCGAATTTGGACCCCAAAAAGGCCCAAAAACGCGCCGAATTTTGCTTTTTCTGGATCGGAGCTCCTTGAGGCAATATCGGGGGTCCTGGCGATTCCCACGTTCAGTGCAATAGTCTATAGAGTGCAATAGAACTTCTTAGGAACTTTGCGCAATTCATGGCCCTCTCTCTTTCCAACCACGACTGCTCGACAACTGCTCTAGATTCTGCATCTCATGATTATGATACACGTCGAGCACATACTTTAACGAAGGCTATCATGACTTAGACGCGTCATGACCGTTGTGTGTTCTTGGCTCTTCTGCTTAGGGTACGTGAGCAGTCCAACCAGCGCTTAGTTCTTGACATTCTCCGTATAGGCTGCAGCAGAGTTGTGTTCGAGCAATCTTCTACCACAATTCCGAGATCCATGCCCTCAGATTCCTCACTCTCCTCACGGTCACAACAGCAACAACACGAACATCCCTATACGACAACATAAGAGGTGGCGAACACGATGTTTGTCATGCTAGTACGGAACCTCTGATCTATAAAGGACTATAAGCAGTATCAGAGCTTGTAGAAGATCGATCCAACACGAGGTTCGGATACCGTATGTCGTTTCGACCAATGAACGATTCGCGGAAGAATTCAAGCAGTACGTTTCGGACTCTGCCATTTTGTTCTTGAGAATCTCATGCATATGCTATCAATATCAGGCGTGATTCTGTTCTCGTTAGCTCTAAGCTCGAATGTGGTGTCATACCCCGAGAGCACTGGTCTCGACCATTTTGGACTACCAAGGAAAATACTGCGAAAGCTCGCAAATAGACGGTAGCCACCGATGTCGAATATGGAGGTATGCTAATGTTCGCATTTTGGTCCAGTGTTAGTTGCATTCTGGTGAACAGGTAGTGCTCTTTACCGCAACATGAGTCAATTCAACTCTGCAGTCAGTCAAGCGTATTACCTATCAATCATCCATTGATGTCGAACAACAATGAAAATTCCTCTACATGCTCAACTTGGGTCTTATTTCTATCTCCATCTGTTCGCGCCGATTAGAAGTCTCTGGCCGACTGTCACAGGTACGAGCTGACATCTACCTGGCTATCTCAAACTTCTCTTACGAATTGCTTGGGCTTTGTCGAACATGATCCCGAAACATCGCCACGGGTCTTATTCCAGATGACCATGGGAAGACATACAATTAATGTCACTGTGCATTGAACTTTTAGCTATGCTTCGTCGTTATCATCTTCTGTCCCTTCGAATCCAGTCAACTAACTCCGAGTTCGCCGACGTGGAGTTTTTGGCGTGGAGAAGCATATACTGCGTTTTCGACCTAGAATGTTGAACAGCCCAGCATCTAGATGCAAGTAGTACCCCGAGGTGAAGACCCGCTTGTTGCTGTACTTATCAGCAAGCTGTTCAAGAATTCTAGGCTCATCATAGCGCCGGGGAAACACACCTGTTCATAGCACATAGCATCGCCATTGCGTTGTTTCTCAATCAAGGGATCAGATACATTCTTTGACGAGATAGGATATCAACATGACGACTGGAATTTGGGGTTATTGTCCCATTGCGAATGATGTATGGGAAAAGGGTCGGTGCTCCCACTCACAGAAAGGCAGTTTGGTGAGATCTGATTCATGGTGTGTCACTTAGTCTCCCGAGTCAGTCTCGTAGACTGATGATCTTAGAGAGATCATGTGGCAAGAGACGTTGCTATCAATCCAGATGATGCGCCTTTTACCAGCTTTTACCCAACAGTCGATTTGCATGATCTGAGTTTCTGCAACTTGCAAGCCTCATTGGGAGTGCTCTATGAAAGCGTACGCAGAGCATCTCGATTCTCAATTCTTTGTGGTACTAATTTGAATGAAGATGGATGACTATAATGAAGTTTAGAAAAGCAGCTTGACCGAAATTGTTCTGTATACATACGTGGTACAGGCCGCTCAGCTTGGAAAAGCTTGGAAATTGCTCATCATACAGATTCAAGCGGACGCCGGACGGTATCAGACGGTATACGCCGTTGGTTAATTAGTAAGTATCTCAATTCGCAGTGCTCATAGTACTATTGCAAGACTATATTCTCACTATGTATGTTGATCTACGTCCGTTGGTAGCATTTGAAGGAGATCACTCGATTCTTCAGCTTCTTTCGCTCTGCTAGCAGAGCCTGTCTCAAGATTCATGACAGGAAGGAAGAAGATACGACGATTCAAACAAAATCATCGTGAAGAGAAAATTATTCAGGTCAATGAATGAATGAAAAAGCAGCCCGACGGTTCCAAGCTATTCAACGCCTCCCCAGTTCCAACGCATGGATCATACGAGATCATCAGCCTATCGGGAATGCTCGATAACAATCGGTGGCCGCCCAGCCCTGCTCAGCCTCAGAAAAAACCTCTCATACAAAATGAAGTGGTTCCGGTATCCGCCGTTGCTAAGTATCTCAGTTTCAGTGCGCATATATATTCTCACCGTGTCGGGCCTTCGTTCGTTGGTAGCCTTTGAAGGAGACCCCACATTTCTTCAATTTTCTGCTCTGCTGGCAGAGCTTCTCGCTTTGTTTCCGAATCTCTCTCTCTCTCTCCCTGAGTTTTCAACGCGCTTTTCAACTTCTCGACCTTGTTTTTCGTCCAAAACACAATGCGTTTCCGTTTTGTCACGGCCACGTCGACATTGGCCTGTTTGTCTTCGTTTCCTTCGCTTTTACTTGCGGTTCCTCTTCAACTGGTGAGTCTATCCTGACATGTTTTATATGTTTCCACTCCTCATGCACCGTCTACTTGAGGCTGGAAGGGCAGATCT
This sequence comes from Lentinula raphanica, assembly GCA_027919835.1. Classification (NCBI taxonomy): domain Eukaryota; kingdom Fungi; phylum Basidiomycota; class Agaricomycetes; order Agaricales; family Omphalotaceae; genus Lentinula; species Lentinula raphanica. Next base: position 1,131,842 of record JANVFP010000001.1, on the reverse strand, counting down.
GGAATTGAACATTGTTCAGGATGGCCCTCATTCTTTGTCCACATCCATACTGCAGGCTCGTGATGCCCAGGCTACATTTCTCGTCACTTTTGCCTCACACTATTCCAACTTCGATCTGCAAAAGCGGCCTGCCTCTCCTGATACACCCGCAAAGGCTCAGGCAATTTTCAAGGACTATCTCCGTACCCTCAGCCCCACGCACGCTGTCGACTTCAAGAACGAATATCATGGCCCGGGTATCGAAGGGACTGAGATCAAGTTCGATTTGCTTGACAGCGAATCTGGACAAAAATGCTCCGGCGGTGAATGTAAAGGCCTCTTGCGGCTGTTGGGGGGTCACTATTTTGGGAAGCTCTTCACAGACACAGAATCCAAAAGCCGACGCAAGGGTTTCGAGTACCCCGAACCCAACTCGCTGGTTGATCTAGGAAACCTGGAGCCTCCTGAACCTGGGTCACGGTTGAGCTTGTCTCCCTCGATTTCGTTGAGCAAAACCCTCTTTGTTGAATATGCTTTCTTGGACACACCTGTCATGGGCGAGGGGGCAATCAGACCTTTCCCCCCCAAACACGAACGCGCATGGTATACATACCGTAACACTGAGCATCGGAAGGTAGTCGAAGAGCTCATCGCAGGATATCTCAAGGAGAAACTTTTCAAAGGCTGCACCACCGTCCATTTCCTCGATCGTCTTATCACTACGGCTTTCAAGACTCGTGACATAACGTTGCTTTATCTGCGCGCGATCGATTCTTCGCATGGTTATAGCGCATACCGAGTGACCATTCTTTTCGATCATGCGCTCTCCAAAGAGTATGGATCTCATATATTGATAGGTGGAGGAGATACGGACATGGATTATCACGTGGTAGATGAGTTCATGAAAACGAAGGATTCAGATCTTGATCTAACTGTTCATCTCTCCTGGATTGGTGACTTTCTGGCTTAACTTGCTACTATCTACAAAGCATTATTTTCTCGCAGCCTCTCGATATTAGTACTGCTTTTGTATCTGTGCCGTCTTGTTGCCTAGGCTTTGCTGGAAGGAGTGCGATTTCCAATGCGATGGAAGATTGACTTCAAAGTTCACGTTCAGCGCTCAGCATCAGGATTGCTTTCTACCGCCCTCTGAATCCGGCGGCATCTCGGCGCTCCGCCGCGCGCGTCTAATTTTTAGCCCTTCTCAAAACTCTCTCAGACTCTCTTGATTCTCTCTATCTCGAAATTGTTGCGCTAGCTTGGCTAGCCGTCTCTAGCTCACGAAGAGTAAACGCGCTCGTGGATCACTATCTTTGCGTTTTCTGTCTTCTCTGCAGGTCCTGGAAGTGCACATGTGGCCGTTCTCGTCTAAGAAAGACCCAAATGCATTGACACGAGAGGACCGCAAAAAATGCTGGGAGGCGAGGGATTCATATTTCAGCTGTTTAGACAAGGCAGGGGTTTTGAAGCCTGGAGATGAGACGAAAACTGGTGCTTGTTCATCTGAGAACAAGGCCTATGAACAGAATTGCGCCAAGAGCTGGGTGAGATGTTCCATGTCATTCTTTGTACACACAGGAATAACCCCGAACAATTCCACACAGATCGAATATTTCAATCAAAGACGGGTCATCGCTGAGGCTCAGAGAGACAGATTGGCGCAGGCGAACACCCAAGCTGAGAATACAAAGCGGTAGCTTCGTTCCAGGGCAGTGAAGATGATCTGTGTGTCTTTTGTTCTGTTTCACTCATCGAACTCTACTAATGTGAATTTCAATGGAAGATTTACACGTTGATACCGGGTTGACAATGATACAACACTTGTTCCTATTAGCGTGATAGAATAATGAACATTCCTACACACCCCTCTCACGCTTTCATTCCCAAGACGAGGTCTTGATCATCTTTCCGCCCTCGAAGATGCCTCAATTGCTGGAATATAGGATATCGCATTGCCTTTGATGTTCATCACTGTTTCGTATTGCATCAGAGGATGGCATCTTTGTTTTAGCGGCATTCGCTGATACTGTGGGCCACTTGTGATCAATATTAAAATTCGATGCAGCACCCATTTACAAGTACCACAAGGCCACCGAACAGATTTCATCAGTTTCATCTGGTTCTCATGTTCGTCATTTCGAAAAGTACTGGAAGGTAGGTACGCTATCTGATTCCTTGGGCTTTCTGGTTACCGAAAAGGCTATAGCTAGACGCTCTTTCGTGGTTTCGACATTGGCGAGCCCAACTGCGACGCATGATCAATCAACAACCTACCGGGAAGCCCGCAGAGTGCACTGCTCCGCACGGTCGATCAGGTTGACAACCGGAATGGACTTAGAATGGCATGACGAAGCAGTGACCTACTCCCCAATTTCAATTCTGTCAACTATAGTCAATCGGGGTTCCGGCCCCCATCACCCAAATTCACTTATATAGTTCGTCCAAACCTTTCCTTTTCTCTTGCACTTACCCAACCAAAATGCAAACCTCTTCTCGGGAGCAGCGCATTGGTGGTTATTCTGATTTCTTTTCTTCTGGTTATGTCTCCTCGAAGCAAGCTCCGTCCAGTCGCGCGAGGCATTCTGCGTCATACTCGTTGCCGAGCATCCCCTCCGACTTGATACGCTCCTTATCTTCTCATTCTCGCCGACGTTCTGTCGAAGGCGAGAACAAGAGACCCGCTACTCCGCCGCAGAGTCCAAAACTGAGGAATAGTTCACGCGCACATGTTCCAAGCCCTCTGGCTTCCGCAGAAAAAAGTAAGAGGCGCTCATCCTTTATGGGGTTCTCTTCACGCTTGCTGGATAAAATGACCCCGGGTGTATCGGAAGCGCAGTCTTTCGTCGACTTTGACGAGACTCGGAGAAAGTCGCGTACCTTTACACGAGACGAGGCGGCTGAGTGGACAAAGCTAGGAATGTCAGGACCTGTAGTTGGTACACACGTTTCTTCGATTAGGACTCTGTGAGTATAATATGAAATGTTTGCTATCGTCGACTGACTTTTCTTATCAATCACAGCTATCCCGACTCCAACGAACGAGATCCTTTCAGTCCCTCTCCAAAATCCAAGTCTTTCTTCATCGATTTGACTGATCCTTCCTCGTCATTTACATCACCTCCCAAACGCTCGAGACACCAGTCCTTCATCTCGGTATCCGGAGCTTATTTGGGCTCTCTTACTAGTAGTCTTACAAGACGAGAGAGGCCCAGGTCTGTCCATTCTCTTCCGTCCCCCTCGGACTCACTGCCTCCCGATTCTGGACAAACGAAATCGAGGTGCTCATCCTATTCACAGCCTTTGATTGTTGACAAGGCAGACCTCTCTTCTTTGCAGGATGAGAGTGTCGTCTCGCTGTCACCTCATGATAATGAGGATAGGGATCTATTGGCTGATATTGATTGGCGGGAATTCCATGTCCAGCTCTGCGATAATGTCTGATGTTTACCATTCAGCTTCGTGCACGTTTCACGAGTATCAAGGACATACACTAGCCAAGTAGTCTGTCTACTCCTCCTTAACTACTGTACACTTCTAGCCCCATGTTAGTTATTGCCACATCCCCTATCTCCTTGCTATTACGATCCATCCCCGAGCCAATGCCTTATTACCACCTTGTAATGTATACTACTATCTCAGACTGAGTTGCAATCTGTACACTGTATCATGTATTCTTTCTTCGTTAGGCTCATTTCATCTAACGTCTTGTATGAACGGGAGCTAATAAAACGAATTTCTTGTTGGGGAAAGGGCGATTGGTTGCCATCCAGCTTGAAGCACGTTTCTAGACTTTCTTGCCAAAGCTTTCTAGCCATCTAAGTTTCGCTTGGAGCATCCTGGTTGAATTTGGCTTGTTGTCGATTCTCTGATGCTCGAGAATCGTTGATTGCGAGACTTCAATAATTATGTTTGGCATCGTACTTACTAGCTTTAGCCTATAGCAGTCTTCATGAATTGGTTAATACCACCTATCTTGACTCTTGAAGCGTTATCATTATATGTTGACTAGCTTTGGATTTGCTGATTCGAACAGTTAGTTGACACTGTCAATTTCGTTCTCAGTGCCCTCATGCACATGCCCCACCTTTCGATAGTACTAGTAGCTGATAGTAGTCAAGGCGGCAACTTGCTGCGGTACTATGAAGCCCACCGCAAGTCCTTGCACCTATTCCAGCGTTTGCATTGGCTCGGCCGAGTCCAATGAAAATAGAGAAGACGGAGTCATGTACTCCCCTCTGGGCTCTGATTAGCAATCTGGATCCTGACTACATCTCCAGATAGTAGTCACTGAAGTTACCACAGCGGAAACTTTCTCCAGTTGGTAGCACAGACACATTGGCGACTCGCAGTCTGAACGAGCCTTTGAGTTTCAAGAATATTCTGCAATGATGAAAGTCGATAAAAGAGTTGGTAGAATCGGCCCATATGTACGCTAAAGGGATTGGGAGGTTGTTGGGAGACCTGAGTGGACGGAAGTGAAGTAACGATGGCTATAACTCTCTATAACTTAGCGCCCGCGGATAACTTGGGAGCTCATGGGCGCCAAAACGGCGCCGGCTTCGTCCAAGGACTTGTATCATCCTTCTCTATGTACATAATCGGTGTAGCGCCGACGAGCGGCATAGCCCGCTACCCCATTTGAAGATTGTACAGTGTACACTCAAACTTTAATTTAGCCCACCCCCCGCTCCCCACTTTTCTAAGAAAGAGGCATGAGCATGCAGCAGATTAGGAGCAGCAGCCCAAGGAATTAAGCTAATATTTATCATTTATTGGTTTACAGAAATCTGACCAAAGCATAAGCGCCGCAGGGAACTGGGCACAAACTGAGCTAAACAGCGGCTAGCGGACCGCAAATACCCGAAGCAAAACAGATTTTTGCAAACCGCCTTTGATCGGAAATTTTGGGGGGTACAAAACCCTTACCCTAAAGGGTAGCGGGAATAAACGAGCTATGGCATCCTAGGACGATTCAAGGGTCAAATTCTACGGCTCTTCAGGTAGATATTACTGACAGATTGAATGTTCATGAGCACACTGAGTGCTCAATCTCCATCTGATAGTTTCGCAAGACTAGAAAACGCAGCTAGTCACCGGAATATTGCAGAGGGCGCTCTTTCATGTGAGTACAAAGGTCTTCCATGATCTTCAGAAGTCCCTTCAGCTTTTCAGGCACCTTGTAATTCGCTGGCTACTCAACATATGTTCTGATTTGCCAGTGATAAGTACGGGATCCGGACAGACTCTGGCGAAGAAGTTCTTCTTCCGGTTTATTCCAGCCAGTTTTCAGCTTGAATTCGGAGGCTTTCTTCTCACTGGACGAACAGGTCCCTTCGGTCAATTCCCCGGAGATGAATGGTCAGTTACGACCGGGTCACGACATGTCCTCGAAGCTATTCAAGCTATATGCTACCGAGTAACTGCAAACTCCGCATTGTGTTTTCTACACTAGCTTTGGATTATGAGTGCGGTCATGCTTTGGCTTACACAGTCTACATGTGATCAGGAAGAACCTGGAAGAACCTCCTGGTTCGTTATCTACAAGGAAGTTCTTCCAAATTATCATTGGACTCATCTTGTACTGTAGTGGAGGACGAACCCTATTTTTATACAATCTCAGGGAATTTACAAGGGGTCTAACGGTTTAGGCAAGCTGGGTCTCATCTTCAGAAAAAAATTTCTGGTCTCCAGCACTATACGTGTCAGTCCTGCGGTCCATTTGACTACCAGGAATTCTAATCAACAGCTCCGCTGACATTTCGTTCGACATCATTCAGAGCTTCATTTTATCCGACTCCAGGTCGAAGTCAAATGCCGGTTGGGGTTGGGGGGACCGGTAACATCTACCAGGTTCATCCTTGATGCAAATTTCAGGATCGTTCATTGCTTCCTGGGGATTTACCTGGATGGGAAAGCATCGATTGTTAAAGTACGTACTTCTCCTTGGCTTTGTTGTCTTCTTGCCTTAAACGAGCTTATTCTCCGTGTACTCACTCCCCAAAGCTAGCGATCATGAGAATAGATTGCGATATGGCAGGCCACTGGGATTGTGAAAAAGCGAACCAATCATGAGGCTTTTCAGCTATCATTCGAGTTATGCTTGAGCCTCTTTGGAAGGTATAAAAAGGACATGACCTTACGAAGTCCTAATCACAATCTGTATCGTCTCTTTTTCTGACTTGATTGAACATCCAGCCATGACCATCACGCTATATGATTTTCCTGCTAAACGAAACGAGCACTCTTCTTGGAACCCAAACGTCTGGAAGACAAGGTAGGTTTCATAGTTTTTCCATCCGCTCATTTTTCAATGTTGTCACTTCGATACCTAGATATAGTCTCGTATACAAGAGTCTTCCATACCGAACGGTCCTGGTCGAATTCCCTGACGTCGAACGTATCATGCGGGAACTCGGCGCAGCGCCCACCGAAACAAAACCTGACGGCAGCCCGAAATATACCCTTCCAGTCATCTACGATCCCGCCACAAATGCTGTCGTGTCAGACTCGGTCTCCATAGCGAGATACCTAGACGAAACATATCCTACCCCGCCTCTCTTTCCCAACGGTACACATGCGTTTCATGCGTCTTTCAATGATCTATTCCCAGCGAGGGTCGAGCCCATGCTCCAGTTCCTCATCCCCTCGATTGCATCCGTGCTAAACCCACGGAGCGAGGAATACTTTCGCCACACTCGGAAAGAAATGTTTGGTATGGACTTGACCGATCTATATCCAGCCAAAGGCTCTGAGAGACGGGAGAGAGAATGGCGGAGGTTCCAGGAAGGTTTTGGTATGCTGGACAAAGCTATGAGAAAAACAGATATTTTAATCATGGGAGGAAATGCACCATGCTTCGCTGATTTCACCGTGGCTGGCTGGCTTCGTTCCTTTCGGACCGTGTTCGGAGAGGACAGTGAGGAGTGGAACGACTTGATGCGGTGGCATGATGGGAGGTGGTACAAGTTTATGAAAGCGCTAGAGAAATACGAAAGCGACATGGTACAGCCTGTTCAGGCAAGGCTATAGTTTCTACAGACCACCGGCTACTCGATGCAGACTTTTAGAGCTTGCGTTTGGAGATATTGCAATGTATGTACTGAGTCAAGTCTGAGATGAGACCGGTTTGATTTTGGTACTTTTTTTCGCTGGAGGTCCAAACAGCCGAGCTCGGCCGACTTTGAGGAAGGTCTTTTAGCGCCTATCGAAGCGCTCGGTTTTGGCGTAACTCGAGTGAATTGAAGCTGAAACCTACCTTTCTACTCTTCGCCTACGGTAACATATTCGTCTTCAGAAAGCTTCAGGATGACCGTAGACTGCACCAGAATTCGCACATTTCGACAATACTCACAGCTAGTTGGCCACATGATGTCATGCGCAATATCCGGAACAGCCTCAGCCATGCTTTTTACCACCGACCTGGTAACAGCAGACGCCTTTTTCATTCACCACCACCACCACCTTCTTCAACCTTAGAAGGTCCTTATACCCACTACCCAGCGCCAAGGAAGACCTTGAAGAACTTTATCTACTGGGACACGAGATGATTCATCTGGGTCTGATTCGAGCTGGCCTGTATGCAACTCTGGTTCGTGTTTCTACCATATCGGGTGTTATACTCTCATATGATCTCTCCACTATGATATAGCTCGTTTTTACCTTCATCCTGTTCGTGCTATGCTGCGTCAGAATCAATGATACTCTACAAGTAAACTTTTATGGTGGATCTTCTCCGAACCATCGCTCATGATACTACCTAACTGACACTCCTTGGAATGTTAGATCCAGTCGTGGCGGAACTGCTCTTCACGTCGATAGTAACTATGCTGTGGTGTGCACTGATGTACGTCCATGTATGGTGTATGATGATGATAACTTCTTGACCCGACGTCTTTCGCATAGGCTGTGCATATTCTTCGTAACAACGCTGAAGTTTGAGTTCTTGCGACTATACTGGCAAGAACTCATTGGCTTGGTGATCCTATGGTTCTTTTGGATTGGAGGTGCCGCTGCTGCTTCGGTAAGTCATCATGAATCTTCATCTCTCATGCGACATTGAAGGCGATCTTCCCCCAAAGAGTATATTCGGAGATCTCTCAGCGTGCCAACAATTCCGAGCGTGTCAAATCCTTTCTGCTCTCCTGGCTTTCGCGTGGCTCGGCTGGATTACGCTTACAGTTATGCTGATCATCTCAATCGTGGTCATGATCACCGCAACGCGGGATGGACGTAAAGTCTTGGACGAGCCGTTACCGAGCAGAGGGGATCGTTGACAGTGATCAGTCCTATTTGTTCGAACACGGCGTAACGAGGACTTTCTGCCAGGGTTTACAGTGGAAATTTAGAAGATGAGAGACAGAGATGCAAACCTAGACTTGGAATACCTTAATGGTGATTATGATGATATTTAATCGATGCACTGTCCGCACCTTCAATTCTAACACGCCTTCTCCTGGCGTGGTTGGGTTACAGGAAACTACGTCTGCATGAGAGCTGTTTCTACATAAGTGCGTCTTCGAATTCCTTTCAAATTCGGGCCTGCTGGTAGGCACTCTCGCAATGTTGGAGGGAGTTTCGCTTTCAGTGATCTACGCTCTCATCGACCATCATTGTTTTACATGACAAACAACAAAAGCGGACAGACCTCAGGCTCTTCTTTTGTCTTTTTCGACAGGCACATACTCCCGCGTCTTGAGATTTTTGCTGTTCTGTACAGACTTCGCCGGCAGACAACCACACTTGTGGTCGTCCTGGAAAGAGCTTGGGCTTGATGTATCGGAAGTATGTGGTCTATGGTGCATCCAGTGCTCAACACCATCTCCGAGTCCCGAACAAAATCAACGGAACTCATCCAACCAACGCACTAGGACACCAATGGCTTTTCTTGTCATCAGTACCGAGTTTCATGCCATCATGGTGCGTAACTCGATATCAGCCCATTGGACGGCGATGAACTGACACTCAAAATGTGACTGGATATGCAGCTCTCTTTATCTTTCTTTTTGCTGTCGCCCTCTCTTGTATCTCTCAGCACGCCCACGCTCACCGAAGGATACTATGGTTCTACACATTATATTCATTGAAATGAGCAACACTGACCATAATTCGTTTCTAGATCTAGTCGTTGTGGAACTGCTGTTCACCTCAATCGTGACGATGATGATATCGTTTGCATTCATGTGTGTTTTCTTGTTTCCAGTTAAGGTAGGTCAGAATCACGACGTATAGGTTCTGTCTCACGTACGTAGTGACCCCCAAGATCTGGACCGAGTTTGAACATTTCTACTCGCATAGTGCTCTTCGAATAGCGGCTCTAGCTTTATAGCTCTTCTGGGGCGGTGCCGTTTTAGCATTGACGAGCCTCATCCCTCAGGATTAACCGATCTCCTCCGACACAGTACGTCTATTACCAGTACATTTGCAGTTCTTCATTCGGCCCTCGTCCACATTCCCCGTGTAACCTGGCGTGTTGGCTCGTTCTGGGGGATGGCTGTTTGTGTGCTTGACGGGGTTTTAATTAGTCTGGCTAAGGCTATAAGGCATGATGCACCCGGATACCATTCTGCTTCGGACGAGGAAAGAGGGATTCAGCTGTAGAAAAGATACGTAGAGCATATACCAATTCACGAATCAAAATCATCATATGCTCGATCTCAACGACTTAATTCTTTCAGTTAGGCGTCGGCCTGATGGTCTAGTAGTATGATTCTCCCTTCGGGTTGGTTCTTCTCGCAACTTGTAGTTGTTTATTGGGAGAGGTCCCGGGTTCAATTCCCGGTCAGGCCCTTTTTGCATACGGTACGTTCTTTTTCTTCCATCGAACTTTGCATCGCACATCTGCAAATAGTTTCTGTTCGTATCGGTTTGCTATTATAAACCGTTAGTTTTGTTCCACGCCAGACTGTATTCTTGGCCGCTGAGCAAATCTGAGCGCCTAGTACTGCAGCCCTGCTGCAGCCACTCTTGAAATTGTACAGTGATCTTGACTTCCAGCAATGCACTGGGTCTACCGTCTAGCTCATTGTTTCCTCAACTCCCCTCATTCAACAGTTCGGGGGTTACACGTACACATCCATGATTGTATATATTCAACAAGCATTTCAGTCCTTTCCTCTATGCAGACACCGCTCTGCTAAATTTTTGTGTTGGGATACTGTAAAGTCGGAAGTCGTGGAGCACCTAGGCCTAGAGCCTTGAGCTTTATGATATTCTATCGTAGATAGTAGACCCACTACAGGTCGAATACTGGGATGTCTGGAAGGAGAGAGTCGGATCGGTCGGACGACACTGACTGTTGCTGGATGACCACTGTCATGATTTTTATCGATCCCCTTTGAAAGATCAGTATATTACGCCGGGAAATAGACTCTGAAGGGGGTCCGAAAATTTTTTGCTCGTCGAGCCCAGGATCTGTAAGTAGTGGAGACATGCTCGGACGATTATTCTACAAAAATCTCTTCAAGCTGGCAACCAGTACATCTACCTAATCGTGTCAATTCCTTATCGAATTGTTCAAATTCCCTTCCAAATCAGTACCCATTATCTCATGTTGAACAGCATAGCAAGAATATCCTGTCATACCTCCAACTTTGGCTACTCAGCGCTTGAGCTTCTACAGCTATGTTAAAATCCATCAATTCTAGGTGCATCTAACGTTCTTCCTAGTAATCTATACAGCTTCTCTCTTGACAGGGACATGCCTGTTACATGAACCTATGGCATTCTGAGATGATATCCCAGCTTCGTGTCGGAACATGTATCATTATCATGGCTGCGGCTCTTGTATTTCACACTGTACAATGAAAACGTGCATCTATGAAAGTTGAAACCCCCCAAATGCTATGGAAGAACACTCAATATAGGAACGCAGAAGACACAGAAGAGCATCGCTCTTCGATTGAAAGCCTTGCAGAATTCATTGTCGAATTTGATAGCAATTTGACAGGTTCTCGCCTGAGCGAATTTCGAAAGCCTTAGAACTTTCTGATATCTCACACAGGTCTGAGGTATCGACCCATCCGAGTCGTTGCTTCCCACTGTTCCTTGAATCGCAGTAACCTTCTTTCAAAACATCCTTTGACATCCCTCCGAGTTGTACATTGATACAGAGTTCGTCTGATTGCGCCACACTATCGCCAGCTATGATGCTCTTTTATTATTTACAGTTTCTGATGTTCTATGAAAGCGCTGTGCTCACGATCATCTTATTTTCTGTCCCGGAGCAGAAGAGCATTGAAAAAATTGCGTTCTCACACGGGAATAGAAAAGAAGTTGAAGACTTGTCCAAAATACAAGGCCATTGTCAATGCGACCACTGCAGTACCGTCACGGATCTGTCGGTGTCGTTCGGACTGCTGCTTTACATGAGGCTCTTTGTGGGCGGGAATATATGGAATTCGGTAAGTGATAGAGGGTTTAGCATGAGGAACTCCATCTATCTCATTGATGCTTAACATACCTGGCTTCAAGTTGAAGGAGTCAGACTAGGTCCGAGTACTTTGGCAATATATCACATTCGAGACGGTGTCTTCAAAACACGTTGTGTCCTTCCAGCACTCTGATGCCTTTCTAGTTCCTCTGTATGTTTATAAGTAGTGCACAAATAAATCTCGAAGTCCAGCCTGAGTTGAAACCCACCATGATTTTTCCGGAAGGAGATGAGTCTCTTTCGCTCCTTCTTGCCTTGCAGCTTTCGGTCGATGAGACACGCCATATTGCAGACTCTTCATCTGGCAGAAGAGGACGGGAACGCACTCCTATGACTGATGAGGCCTATGCCTTGAAACTTCATGAAGAGGAGAACTCGGCTTTCGTCGAGGATTTCCAACATCAATCGCATAGCACACACCACAATCTGGAATCGTCTCGCAAAGGAAAGGCACGCGAAGGAACTTTTATTACTGACGAGGATTATGCCTTGGCACTGCAACACGAAGAGGAAAACCCCGTTCTTGTCAATGATTCGTCGTTTCGAGCACACAGCACACGACACACTCCATTGTCTCGAAAAGGGAAGGCCCGCGAGAGGGCTCCTATGACTGACGAGGAGTACGCCTTGAAACCCTACGAGGAGAACCGGGATTTCGTCGAGAATTCGCGACTTGGAGCACATCCCTCAACTTCGTATGCTGGCAATGTAGGTAAGACTAAGGCGCTGAATGTCAGTGTCGAAGAGTGGAGAGTAAACAACGATTATAACTATGCTCTCTTGCTTGCGGATGGACAAACGTTGCCGGAAAAGATGGACGCACAGAAAGCATTGGAGACCCAGCCCCCCTACGGCAACGGGCGGTAAGTTCAAGCTCTTGGTTCGTTATATCCTGATCTGATTTATGATTTCTAGTACTGGAAGAAATGCTGTGGCTTCAAACAATAGCTGGTTGCCAAATGTTGGAGGCAGCAAACCTATCCAGTACGTGATTTTCTCACCTCTTCAGGATCCATATCAATCATTTCCCACCTCAGAGTTGAATGTGTCAGTTGTGCGAATAGCTTCCAACGTTCTGCAAACACATTCCAAGCTCCTTGCGAGCATTACTACTGTTCCGATTGCCTCCGGAGGTTCGTTGAGGCAAGCATCGGTGACGAGTCGCTGTTCCCCCTTCGCTGCTGTCAGCAATCTATGCCTTCAGAGGACGTACTTTCGGTGCTTCCCCCTGACCTTCGGACCAAGTTCCGAAGCAAGGCTCGCGAATACGGAACTCTGGCAAGTGACAGAGTTTACTGCGCGACCCCAACGTGCTCAGAGTTCCTCGGTTCATCGAAGCACTTGGACAGGAACGCACCTTGCCGCTTATGCTCTACCTCGACATGCACGCTCTGCAAGCAGCGTTCCCATCCCCACGAGAACTGTAACCACGCCGCTCTCACCAGCCTCAGAGCTCTCGCGAGGGAACGACAGTGGCAGACCTGTCCTGGGTGCGGCTCTATCATAGAACTACGAGATGGATGCAACCACGTAACATGTCGGTGTCACATGGAATTTTGCTACGTGTGCGCTGCACCGTGGAAGACATGTGCATGTCCACAATGGAACAGGGAGGATGAAGCTGATATGGAGGACGAAGAAGAGATCGAGGAGTGGAGGGAGGCGGTGATCCCCCGAGACGGATTGATGATGTGTGGGGACCAAGGGCCCACGCGCCGGTGATCCCTGACGTGTGGGGACCGAGGGCTGAGGCGCCAGTGATTCCTCCAATGTGGATCGACGAAGGAGTGCGGGTACCGAGAGCGGCGCCAATAATCGGGCCTCCAATATGGACTGCGCCGATCCCTCCAAACCCTGTAGCATGGATTGGCAGTCAAGCGCGCGAGCTGCCAGGGCCTTATCAAACTTGCCCTCCCCATCAATGGCAGTATAGGTATCAACAGCCTCAATGGGGTGGGTGCCAGTTGTGTGGATATCACCGCCCTCTCTTCTACAGGGTAAGTCCCCACACTGTCTTTTTATGAACTGTTATGTATTTCACTGATTGCTATGACTACTCACATGTACAATAGGACTGTGGATATTGTCATCTCTTCACAATGGTTTGCGAAGGGTGTACACGAGTCAATACTTGAAGTGTAGTTCGATTATTCCCTTCATTGTGTTGGTGTCAACGCGTATTGGAGAGAGAATCGACGTGGGGATATCGATATTTGCTCACCGAATACGTCGCCGACTTCTCAGCCCAATGAAGGTTCTCGGTCTTGAACATTTTTGGGCTATGTTTGATACTAAGCCTTCAACTTGCTTCACATTTGGATTCTTTGGGACAGTTCAGGACATTAGTAATGGCATGCCATGAGAACGATGTACTTACTTTATTCTGTGTCTACTGTTGTAATCAAATCTCCCTATGCTCTTGATATCATTATGCATGGCAGAACCCGGGCAAGTTATGCGCTTTATTTTATTCACAACGACGAACATCTAGATCAAAATTCTATGCCATCTACCCGGGGGATCAGAATGATCGTTGTAGAACCTTGAAGCGCATGCGAGGGATTCTCCTTCCCTCGAAGTACCTTTCGAACCTCAATGAAACTTGTACTTACTCATGGCTTAAATCATCGGTTTTCTCTCGAACCCTTCAACTCGTCTGTTTCCGAAGTACTACATCCGGTAGTCGTCAAGGTTTTCTGGGAGAGTTGGATGATATGAGGATACTCTCACACACTCCACGTTACTGTACTGCGATGAGGTTCATTCATATCACTCACTTCACCTGAGCACTAGTGATGGACCAGCCTTTTCCATTAGGACAATAGCGCTCGCGAACGATGAATCGTTAACGTTCGTGACCCACAAAACATTGCGCGAAAGAGTCTTCCAGTTCCTTGCAAATGTTGTAGATTGTGAAAAGGATTCAAACTCAACATAGAGTGAGCAACAAACCAGCACAGCACGCCGAGAGCATAGTCCAATATCGATCTGGAGACGTTGCCGGAATATTTTGAAGTGGGAGCAGAGAGAGAGCAATGATCATCTCTGGAATGTAATTGTGGTGAACTTGATCGAGATTCTGAAGACGGCTCAACCCAGTGAGCTAGACACCCTCCGGATATGCTTATTCCAAACCAAAACGTTTCCTTCATTTGACTTCCGGTGACTGTACGCCTTGGAGAGGTTATCTGGATTCTGCCTAGATTTCCAGATCATTGCCGAGTGTTTGGCTGGAGCTTGGCTTCGCGCAGACACCGCGGGCAAATTGAAGGGCACCATTGCGTGTGGTGCCTTCATGGCACCTGTCCTGTACCATGGTGGGCACCCTATTGCCTCCGAGAGTTGATCGAGCGCCCTAATTTTGAGGCGCTACCTCTAGGCTACCTACCATCCTCAAGTAACTCCAGACATATGAAAACAGATATGGATGATTTGTGCTTGAAAAACATGTAGTAACCAGCTCACTCAGCTTATGCAGGCAGCTATTCTTATGATATGAATACAAAGAAAACTTGTGGCACTCCATTTCTTGTATAAGAAATCATGTTAAAGAGCATTGACTACTGAGCTATATGGGAGCAGATGTCAGTTTCCACTCCTAATTTCAATGGCAATGAAAAACTAAGTAGTAGTGTTAGGGTGTCCATGGTGAAAACCAAAATTCCCGGAGGGACAGTATGCAGCAGGGTCCCTCTACACAGCTGTACTATCCACATTGAACAATAAATGTAAGGCAAAGTAAGCATTATCAGCCCACTGTAGTGCTACATGCTGAGAGATTGCATGCTTTGGAAAATGGGTTTTCAAAGACTTGTTTGCTCATCGGAAGTGCAATGCAGCACTCATCTTGGCCTCATGCCATGATGACACAAAAACAATGACAATTTTTAGTTAATATTTCAGGCTGCCATTGTTTCGATTGTAGGGATGAGTAGATAGCAACATACATGCGAGTTCTTTACAAGTGGCTCAAAAGCCATGATGCAGCGTGCCCAGTATGGTACAGGAAAGGTGCCGTTAAGGCACCTTTTGCAATGGTGCCCTTCAATTTGCCCGCGGTGAGAGAGATAGCAGCAGACAAAGAAAAGATTCTGAGGGATGGGACGCAGTCAGCAGGGAAGGACAGGTGAGGGACCCCGTCGTGCTGGTTTTCGGCGACAAAGAGAGGTTGAGCGCTTTCAGTTAGCGCCTAGTCATCACATAGTCAAGCGTGGGAATCACGGTCATTTGAACCGTGAACGACCCTGGAAAGCCCTGGAACGACAACGACCTTCGTCGTCTTTCGTCTTCACACTGCTGGTCGTCGAGGATACAATCTTCAAGTCAAAGATATGATACTCTGATATCTTGCCTACACAACTCAAGAAATTTAAATTTGCTGGCAGCTGCACAATGCTACCTAATGCCACACAATACGCGAGCCCATTCGTCCGCGCGCAGGATCAGGCAGGCTCCCGCAGGACGTATGTATTCTGATATCGTCTGATATCGTCCGATGACCTGTAACAGCCTTTGATAACAAACAGTCAAGCGTGGAAATTGCTCGAGCCACAACATAAAATCACTATCTCTCGATGGATGCGGTATCTTCACAACGCTGGTCGTCGAAGTCAATATTTGCAGGTCAAAGGTATGATACCCTGTTACTCACCTGCAAAACTTGAAAAAGCTCATACTCGCCTATGCTTTTGACCAGCTCCTCCAAGTCATCCTATTCTTCCTTCGATAATTCCGATACACTAAAACCAACGTTTACACTAAAAATTCACCCAATTGTTGCATTCAAAGCTCAAGCGGTCAAATCTGTGTAAAACATGCGACTAAAATACTCTTGCTGTGGCACGAAAGTTGCCATTCTTGGCTTCATCGCCGTCTCAGTGCGTACTGTTGCGGCTGCCCCGGTTAGTATTCAACATAACAACCTAGTTGCCATTTGTAAACGCTCTGATGCATCTTGTATTAGGTCCCATTCGTAAGCTATCCCTCCTTTGCATCTGTGGAAGATTTCTCTCTGTTCGACTCTCAAATGAACCATCTGGCATTGAATGTTGTCGGGGACCGTGACTTGACAGTCACTATCATGTTCAATGACGAACCCAAGATTGCCGGAGACTGCGAATTGCAGGCCCCTACCTTAATCTTCCGAGACTTTGCAAATGCACTGGAAACACGTCTATCCGAACATCCAAGCCTGTTTGTCTTACCGGGTCGGGGATCAATTCCGCGCTTGGAACAGGATAGGCGTATTGGGTTTCGATACTTTGTGCAAGAGGGCTTGCCGCTTAAGTTCAGACCTCGAATAGAGGTCGGAGCTGGGTCCGGGTATGTTCAGAAGAATCAGAAAGGGGTTTTTTGGACGATCATTCAGCAGACTTTCCCGGAAAGCACTCGTCAGGTACGCTCATCCTCAAAGAAATGTCTGGTTGCCTGTAACACTAATATCTCTTGTATCAGGACGACTCGGAACTCACACGCTTTTCATCCCCCTCTGCCCCAGAAGACACTGTCTATCTTGTCGACTCTCAAATGAAGCGTCACTCTCTCGACTCTTTCAAAGACAAAACTTTTCAAAGGACACTTTGCGTTCGGTTTCATTTATCTCCTGATTACAAAACTCCTTCTCAGGAAGCAGTGGATGTCTACGAAAACATTGTCACCAAACTGCAACCTAAGCTCCCCGAAGGCACTCTGGTTAATTTTCCAGCCAAGGGTTTTATTCCACCTTGGAACCAAAACAATGCAATAGTGTTCGATTTCTACTTGACCCCTGGCCCTCCAGTACCCTCTGGTTTCAAGCACCTTCGAAGGTTCGGGGTTGGGTGGGTCAGGAAGGTCGAGGAGTCCTCGAAATTTCAACTCGAGACGGTTTTGAGGTTTCAACAGAAAGTACAGTCGTTGTTGAAAGGGGCAGGAGATGATACAATCACCAAGGTGAGTAGTAGAATCATACAAAAATTCCCTGAATTGACAACTCACGATTTCTCTCAGACGCATCAATGGGAAACAAAACCCGTTGACAGAAACCAACAAAGCAAGGTTGAAGAACAAAGTAATGAAGGTTTTAGCTGGGATGATTATAATTTACCGTTCCCCGTGGTGAGTAGGCTCGATAACGAAGGCAATAATGGAAAGTAACAAAGATTCATCTTTCAGCACAGCGGTATCGACTTTACGAACTTTGACCAGACAGAGATTCCGACCTTGCAAGATTCCGGATCGACTCGTGGCAATTACGGCGGTCCAGTCGCAAAGGACCAGACGAAGAATCCGACGACTGTTCATCGACATCCGGCACCAGTGACGGGAAAAGGAGGTGGAAGAACGCCCCTGCTAGTGACGCCGGCCACTGAGAAATATCCCGGATCCAGGACGAATCATGAAGAGTTCCAGGCGGTGAGTAGCCTTGATAGACAAGGAAATCATGGAAAGTAACATGAGTCGTTTGATTCGTCTCTTAGCTCAGCGGTCCCGCCACAAAGGACCCGACGAAGAAATCGACGCGAACTCAGCAACGGTTAAAAAGCAAAGACGGGAACGGGAAAATAATTGACGTTAACCGCTGAGAAGTACACAGGAAGGACGGCCAATCACGATCTGGACTTGCCTGCAGTGAGTAGCCTTGTTACTAACTCAGGAAAGCGCAGAAAGTAATTCGAGTCGTTCAATTCATCTTTCAGATCGGTGCGGTCCCGTCGTGACAGAAGAGTTCAACTTGGCTAGAGGCATAGCAATTTATGGGAGTATGTAGACGAACTGGTCAAGTGGATGCAACTGGTCGAATATTTACACTAATACTCTTGTTTCTGCGCGCTTGTCGCCGTCAAATGAGACTGTATAATATATGAACGTCCCGCATTGATGTCAATGTTCCTCTGGACCTTCTGCCTCAAGTACAGTGATTCCGGAGTGATCATGTTCGCGCAATTGCGACGCTGAGTCCGTTATGAAGGTACTGAATGATTGTTCTGAGTCACAGGTTTATTACTATCAGCTTTTGTTATTGAATCTGAATATTTCGTTCAACGAGGATGTAGAAGATATGACATGACCTTATGAGACTAACATTCGGCGAATATGATGATGCTTTTGGCGAATGGGAGGTCGAATTTTACATATTGGAAGCCACAGAGAACGAGGAAAGTATATCCAAACCGACTCGGATAGTAAGAAATATCTGGATTCATCACCGAATCTTCCCTCTCTGCCTCTGCATTCCCCACAGTCGGTAGTATGGTTCGCCCGCCGTTTTCGGTCTATGCTACATGAGAATAAGTGTTTGTGAGTTGGGATATCTGATGAGACTGAAGACCTACCGATGCAACTGTCTCCTTCCGTTCAGGCTTTGGTGGTACTATCCAGTGAATGTTTGATCTGTCGTGTCCGCGGGGCGAGATCTTCCAGCACCTCCATAGCATCACGATTTACCACTTACTCGATCTGCAGGAGACTTGAGCCGAAGGTTCACGTTTATTGCCATCCATCTGAGAAGGGTGCACCGTATCTGGGTTTCCTCCAACTTTTACAAAAAAAGTTGACGTCAAAATGAGTAGTTGGCGAAGCTCGTTGAGGCTCTTCGATTCCAAAACTCTGTGAAGTTGTGTGATGTTGCGACATGTGCGAGTTTGTACCTTCCTGACTTGTAGATTGGATTGAGAGATTTTTCTATGTGGATGAGATTTATGCACAAGGATGAATAGTTTGGCGATGTTATGTAAGGTGTGTGGTTGATACAATCGAGCCGGGAGGTTTCGACGCGTGAACCGGGCGACTTGAGCATTTGTAGATCATGTAGATGGTTTTGAAGAAGAGTGAGGAAAGGAACACAATAGAAATGTGCAAGACATTCCCGTTCGGCGTTGAAGTTGGAGGATTGAGGAAGAGATAATGCGTGGGATTATTTCTCAGCTCATCTTGTTCTTCTACACCGTGACGGACACAAGCACGACAGCTCACAAACTCAACCTCCCAACTCTTACAACTTCGAATAGGGCCCGAATTTCGAGTTCTAGCTATCCGCGGATGCATACGGCCCTCTGAAAACCCATCATCCACTGCAAAATTCATTCACGAAGTTGGCAGAGGATGTGGAAGGGAACACAGGACTGCCTCAGGGGAACCAGAAAGATAAAGTCGTCATTCGCAAGACATTGTCACGGGTTGAGCGCATCATCAAGTTTCAAGACCATTGTCCCCCACTCCCCAGGCGCGTTTTAGAGTCTTGTAAAATCCTCTGCTATCCGAATTCTATCCAGGCTACTACACGTCCGCCAGCTCAGTCTCTGCATTTCATGGCGACACTAGGTGACCGCCGGTACTCACCCATACCTTGGAGATCTATTCACCGACCTGCGCTATGTAGACCCCACACACTCAAACCTTAAGGGTGTCAGAACAAACCCTATTGGAACTTTCCGCTCATAGAACACGGGGTCTCTACATAGGAAACGTGCTCAAAACGCTTTTCCCCCATTCCTTTCATCTCACCAACTCGCTATGGCTGCTATAGTCCCTCCCTTGAGCAACATTGACCGAGATTCTGCTTTGCTTATCGCTCAACTCGCATTAGGTGACATAAATGCTCTCCAAACCGGCTCTACGATTCCGGACCAGGACCTGGCGTTGCAGCTCATGGCACAGGATTTCGCTGAGGCCATGCTGTACTTTGATAGAAGTCACGAAACTCGAGATGTTGACGACAGGACAACCACTCCAGACGTTATCACCTCGCCTTCTACTCGTTCTTCGCTGGACGCTTTCCAAGTCGAAGAAGAAGAAGCCATAGATGCCGCTAGTGATTCTTCCTCGTCGGTTCATTCATGGTCAATTCGGATCTCCTCACGAACTCGAGATATCGACGACAGGACATTCTCTTCTCCTTCTACTCGTTCGTCACTGGATGCCTCTCAAGTCGAAGAAGAAGCCATAAAAATCGCTAGCGGTGCTCGCGCTCCTTGCTTGTCGAATCGTTCAATTCCCTCACAGACCAGTTTGATCAATGGATCTCCCCAGTGAGCACAACCTCCATTACATCTTTGATGTCGCTTGTCCTGACTTTTGTGCATCAAGAATGTCGCCCATCATGCATCTGAGTCCAACCGCATCAGAACTCGAGCTTGAGTATTGGTCCCAGACCTCGAATTTGGACCTAGAGTACGTCCATTTCTTCTCGAGCCGTTTGATCTATGATTGAACTATGCATAGACTTTCTTTCTTCGAACCGACCTGCGTGGTTTGTATGGGCAGCTACAACGATGATCCTATCCATCGTGTAAGCACTTGCGAACATCACTACTGCGACTCTTGTCTTTCGCAATACATTGAAACGTGTATTCATGATGAAAGCCTGTTTCCTCCCAAGTGCTGCGGAAGAACACTCAGTTTCGTCATGGAAGACCAGCGCAGCAGTCCATCTATAGAAAACCTTGCAGCATTCATCGAACAACAGTTATTCGATAACGATCTTGGTGCTCGTCTGAGAGCGAAAGCCTCAGAACTTGGAATGTCGCCAGAGAACAGATTGTATTGCCCCTATCCTCGTTGCTCGGTTTTCCTCGGATCATGGGCCAGCATATCCTCTCAGAGTCCTTCTGGTTCTGCGAAAATCCCATCATACCAGTGCTCTTCGTGCTCACAGTCTTTATGTCTTCTCTGTAGAGGCCGTGCGCATTATCACCTTACGTATTGCCCCGTCGTCGAGGATCAACTGGCTGAAGACAAAGTTCGCGATCTCGCACGTCAAAACAAGTGGCAGACTTGTCCAAAATGCAAAGCCATTATTGAACTCACCCAGGGGTGCAACCATATGGTCTGTCGGTGTCGTACAGAGTTCTGTTACACCTGTGGCTCTTTGTGGAAGGACGTTTGTGTATGCCGGTAGTAAGATGGTTGGAAATGGATGTATGTATTCTACATTCATTTATCGCATACAAGCATGGTCCTCGGAAGTCTAAAATTCAAACCAGGGAGCCCATGGCCAGTGATATATTTATGTACGTATGTATCCATCATCTGAAAAGCCTGTTCGAAATCGGAGTTTCTCAAGCCCTTTGAGTTTCTCCGTGTATGTATATAAGTGGTTGCAGAGAAAGAAACCCTTGTCTTTACAGTCGTCATGGATTTTGAGGAGTCTCTTTCCCTCCTCCTCATCTCGCAGCTCGCACTCGATGATTTACACGGCATCTCGTTGACTCGCAAAGGAAAGGCACGGGATGGGACTGCTATGACTGACGAGGAGTACGCCTTCAAACTTTTTGAAGAGGAGAACGTGACTATCGTTGAGAATCTTCGAACCGCGCTCAGCTTGCAACGTGCTATCGCCGCTGATCAAGATATTCTGATGAACATTAGCATCGATGAGCTGGGAGCAGTTGATGATCATCGTTATGCACAGGCTCTGTCGGGTGGACAAGCGCTGCCCGAAAAATCCGACGCTCAGAAAGCATTGGAGACTCGGCAGGACCTCGACACCGACTCGTGAGTTCACATTTCTGCTCTATGACATGTAATATCAGCCCGATTGATGTTACTAAAGAGAAGAGGCTGTGGTTTCGAACCAAACACCGTTACCAGACGTAGGAGGCAGCAAACCTTTGCGGTACGTGCTTACAGCTGTCTTCACCTTTCCAAAGTCAGTGGCAAATGATCACTCATCCTGGCAGGGTCGATTGTGTCATTTGTGCAGATTCCTTTCGCTCTTCAACTACGTTCCAAGCCCCTTGCGATCATTACTACTGCATCGGATGTCTTCGAGAGCTCGTCCAAGCGTGTGTCCTTGATGAATCACTGTTCCCTCTTCGCTGCTGCCAAAAACCTCTCCCTTTGGCGAACGTGTTCCCGTTACTTTCTAGTGTTCTTCGCTCCCAGTTTCGAGACAAGGCTCGTGAATTTGGCACCCTCGCAAATAACAGAGTCTACTGCAGCAACCCAACTTGCTCCAAGTTTCTCGGTTCATCTGAGGAGTTTGTGAATGATTTTGTGTGCCCTCGATGCTCTGCAACAACATGCACCCTCTGCAAACAAACTTCTCATCCTCACGAAAACTGCACCGAGAACGCTGCACTCATCGAGCTCAAAGCCCTCGCTACAGAACAACACTGGCAAACTTGCCCTCGATGCAGTTCTATCATAGAATTAAACATCGGATGCTACCATATGACTTGCCGTTGTCGTATGCAGTTCTGCTACGTGTGCGCTGCGCCATGGAAGACGTGTAGGTGTCCGCAGTGGGAAGAAAGTAGACTACTGAATGCAGCTGAGGTGGGGGTCGAGAGGGAACTCGGGGTGAACGCCAGAAGAGCGGAGCCAGTGGTCTTCCAAAGACGAGTTGAAGAGAGGACGCGGGAGTTGAGGCAATATCATGACTGCAACCCACATCGGTGGAGGCATCACCAAGGAGGCGGTACATGTGAGGAGTGTGGGCATTTCCTACCTCTTTTCCTCAAGGTACGTTCATTAGTCTCTGAATTGTACTTATTCCACTAATAATCGTGACTACTCTTATAATAGGGCTGTAGAGATTGTCACATCATGGTCTGCGTGAGGTGTATGCGAAATCGATTGTAGGATAACGATTGCGACGCGCATAAAGTGAACTATGCTACCTTTAAAGAATAGCAGCTAACATATTCCACTTTGTAGATACGAATGACTAGTGTGACACGATACACTCCTTTTTGATATGACTGTTCAGAGATCGGCGCCGTTTCTAACCTCTTCATCCTTCTTGATCGACGATTTATCAACATTGGCACTGTCGTTCTAGAACTCTGCAATATATTCATAGAGCCATCATCGACCTGGACGATGATGGGGGACCAATCAGCGATATGCACCTGCCGCTACCGCATATGTTTTTTACTATGATGTCTGTCCAAGGCTTTCAAGTTGGCATTATCATATGGTGTAGACTCTGCTCAAGTCGGCTCAGTGTTCTTGGCGTCGTTACACTCTTGTCCGGTTCAGCACTCTTCCGAGCATCATGCGACGTTACGCTGCTTCAATCTGTTGTTCAGTCTCGAGGGAAAGTCGGACGGATTCAATGCCATGGAGCTTCGCCTTCCTGTGAGACTGAGATCATCAAGTTTAAGGTGCATCAAAGATGATAATGAAAGTTCTTCATGACTCTCCGATATCTATGCATCCGGTATGTTTTCATCGGCCACGATGAAGATTATAACTACATAGCTCTCTTGCTCATCCTTGTTCCTTTCAGGAACCCCCCGGTTATGTGCCACTGCTCTAAGCTTGTTTTCTCATGAACGAGAGCATCGATAGCCAGTAATTGTCACAGCGTTTGAAGTTTCAGATCCTACATTGTTCCGACTGATACTCGCAGTCAAACGTTCCATCAAATTAATCATCATGCGGACCTCGAATGTCAACTCCAGGAGAGCCTTGAGTAGGAGTTTGGATGGCAGACGTGGAGATACACACAGAACGTTCCTGGTGAGCTCTATGATAATTACATGTTGAGGCTGAGTCTGATCAGCTTGAAGAACCAATCAGCTCGATATGTTCCTTTCCATGTCCGAGAGATCCGTGAACTGGCAGTGTCATTCGACGTTCCCGTACCGGGCTGTCTGATTTCCCGCTTCTGTTATAAGGGGCGCACATCCACAATACTAGTACTTGCACTCTTTCCTCTCTGACCACAATCGATTTGTACTGGGATCAAACAAGGCTTGGTTGAACGATCTTAAACATCTCTACACAGGACACTGGTTATATCGAGCTCACGAGACAGTGATGTCCTTGGAAAACGCAAAGGAGATAGAGAGCCTGGTGGTGAATTCTTTCGGTATTCCATGTGTTACCCGATCCTACGTCCAGTATACTCATAATACATGTTACAGGTGCTGGACTTATCGGGGCGATAGTGACAGCAATGTGAGCAAGTCAAGTTTCGAATGCCGAGACCGCCATCAAAGACCATCTCTCTTTCTAATTATGAACATTCCTCCCTCAGGTTGTACGGACTTACTACACTCCAGGTAAGGATCTAGCTTGTAACGAAAGTTTCCTAAGCTAAAGATGCATCCCAGACGTATCTATACTTCATCAATTATCCCAAAGATGAAGTGAAGATCAAGATGCTGGTAAGGTTCTGTCTGGAGGGATAGACATGACGCCACTGCTCGCCGTACTAATGGCGATCTCACAGGTTTCTATCGTCTGGTATGTATGCGTGCGTGCAAAATCAATCCTGCTTCTGAGCATGATATATCCAAAGGATACTCGACTCTCTTCATATCACACTCGGTATGTATACACTGCGTTCATTTAAGTACGGATTATGCCAACTCGAGCTTATTGTCTTATTCTCCGACAGTCACTTTTTGCGTTTACCACTATCTTGTGAGCTGCATAAGAACGTTCATACACTGATTCATACCCCTCAACACCGACCAGGTTATCAACTTCTCTAATCCCGCGGGTCTGGCCATCATCAACTGGTGCGTAGCATCTCCTTCCTACTATCTGGCACCAACAGCACGATCCTGATCTTTCCTCTTTTTCAGGTCTCTCAATGTGAATCCGCAATTCAGTGTCTCCGTTACAGAAGCTCATCATTATCCATATTGAATCCTTTGGCAGATCACTGTCATGCTCAATGTGAGTGTAGAAGTCCTTTACAATAGAGATCATCGATGATGATCGTTAACAATAATCCATCATGCATCAGCTTCTACTTGCTGTACTAGTTCAAAGGTGATTTCAGTGAGAATTCTAACAGTTCGTAGCACTGATTTCATCAATCCGTCATTACATTCAGCTTCTTCACGAGACAAGTGTTCAGCAGTAAGCCCCGTTCGAGGATCAACCGAGTATCTCCCGCCTGATGTTCCTACCTAGTCAGCAGAGGAGCAGTGAGATGGGCCTTGGTGGTTTTACTTGGTATCACAGTTACAGGTCATTTCTGTAAGTATTGAACATCCTCCTCGCGAGTCAACGTCTGAAGGCTCTCCTGGAACCACTAGGTTTTGGTATCGGTGCGTATTGCGAGCGTGTTTCACAATCGCAGTTGGCTCAAGTCTAACCCTTTTCCTTAGAAACGGTTGCCTATATGTAAGTCCCTGTCTTGAAGTGCAGCTTGAAATCGTGCTTTGCTTTTCAAATCGTCACTCACTCTGAGCTCGATACACCTATAGATTCGTTAGCAAGACATTTGATACATTCCAGGAGTCTTCCACGGTCAAGGTAATCGCTCTTACTCGCACCTCTACTTTGAACCCTATGCCAGTTTTTCTGACAGAACATTCGTGCTTTCTCGTAGCTTGCAGCAGTAACGCCTTTCGCGGTTTTCGCAGTACTCTCGGACGTGTTAATCGCAGTGTCCTTGTGCGTGTTATTACACGAGAGCCGGACGGGATGGGGCAAGTGTGTAGTATGATATCTTCTCACTAGGATTTTTCACTGATTACTTTCATACGTTAGGACAAATACCTTGATCACGACACTTATCGTCTACGCTGTGAACCGTTGCTTGTTAACATCGTATGCGATTTTCTCGTCATGCTGGTCCCTTTTAGTATCCTCACCCAAATATTTACAGAGCAGTAGCAATCACTGAAGTGATCGTCTTCATCCTCCATCCAACGAGTCTATGGTTCCTTGCGATTGATTTTGTCATTGGGAAATGTGAGCACGGTACCAGAAAAGTCTTGATCATTGAACTGACTTTTTTTTTTCCGCTACAGTGTACGCGAACAGCCTCCTTGCATCACTCAACTCCAGGCATTATCTACGGGAACCAGGCTCTCATAGCAACAGCAACACGAACTCGCACTCACAATCGTCAAATGTGTCATCGAGTTTCCATGCAGTGGTAGGTCCTCCGAATAGTGATAGTTCCGAGAGTAAAAGTACACAAAAGTCAAGGGTGAGCATTTCTTCCAGTGAGATTTTTCTGAATTGACTGTATGAATTTATCACTGTGTCGGACTAGTTTGGTCGCAAAGCGAACGAGATGCCCCTCTCGGTTTCTGTTGCTCTCGACACTTTCAGGACTACTACTAGTCAAGAAGGTCACTATACTGGGTATCATCCAGGATCCCAAGGAAAAGCATCTTCGTCAGGATCAGAGCCTCCGATTTTCTTGCCTTGATTTGGTCACTGCGTATGGACGATGAAGGAATTAATATTGTTCCTGCACGAACTTTTTGGAACTCGATATGACTTTCACACTATTCAATCTCAATATTTATCGCTCTACGACTTACGCAAAGATATGCAGGGAAATGATAATGTACAATGTAGGTAGCGGATTCAAGAAAATACAGATACTGTCCGACTTTATGACCTTTATGAGCCTCTAATCGACTTCTCCTCTAATCAACCTCCTCCCCTCCTCAACCTTCTCCTCTTTCCCACCAAGCTTCCCAGAGATGATCTTCGCCTCTCCCTTGATTTTCGTCAAAAGGTTCGTCTTCTTCCTCGACGGCGTACTAGTAGTCGAGCCAGACGATACAGACTTATCATGCTGACGCACCGCTCCTTCGTCTTGATCATAAGAAGAATTGGAGAACGCTGAGGAGACCGAGGTATCTTTCGTATGTGTGTGAGTATGCGCTTTGGGTGTAGACAGCTCGTTCTGATCTTTATATCTAGCAGAAGAATCCACAGGAGAGACAGGCGAATCAGGCGAAGCAGTCGTCGTGGCTGTGTCTGCTTTGGAGGTGAGAGAGGGAGTAGAGGGGAATTCGGAAGAGAGTTTCTCGTGCCCGACGTTGGCGATGGTAGATTCGTTCTTGCTCTGAGGAGATTGGGGTAATGTGGATCCGGCTGAAGGAGAAGCGACGGGTACGGAGGAGGGTGAGGAGACGGTGTGAATGACTGGGATGGTGGTGATGGGAGGGATGTTGGGGACGGGGATGTCGGCGTCGATGGCGGTGGAGGAGGTGACGGTGTCCTGCAAGCATTATGTTAGACGATGTTCAGATAGATTTAGGAGAAGTTGATAGATGAAATGGTATATTTGTGGCCGCTACTCACGTCCAGGCAGCGATCAACGACATCACGTTGATACTCCTCGTCCAAGGGCACACCTTGCCAACGTGCACCCACTCCTGAGGCAGCCAGAGGATGCGTACGCGGAGAAAGATGAATGGGAACCGGCTTTACCGGCCCTTCAGCTTTCGACGGATGCGTGGGTGAAGAAGAGGGCTGATTATCACCGTAAGAACGCGAACACGGATATACACACAACGATAACAAATACAGATGAAGGCCCTATGAAAGAAACACTAGACTTACGGGTACTTTGTTATCCAAGTCTGCTTCAGTGAAGCCAGGCGCAGTGAGAGTGTCAACAGACTTCTCTATTGTGGGCGTAGCAACTGATGAACCGTATTGAGCCACCGTGCTAACGTTCGTCAGCGAATCTGAGGCTCCGGTGTTTTGCTGTTGGACCCTCAACGTGTTTTGTGAAGAAATTTCGCGTTCTAAAGGCAACGTTGCAACGCCTTCTTCGCTAATCGGTCCAGGGAGAGAACCGACGCCTTTAGAAGAAGGAGTGTGATTGACTGAGGTTTCCGTGGAGGGAAGAGAGACTCCTTGAGCATCTTTCAGACGGCCCTCGACATTAGATGCGTCGACAGCTTCAGATCCACCGGCTGGAGAAGCAAGTTAATGTTGAGAAACGCATATAGACGACGAAAAGCGAAGACTTACGGAAATACTCAACAATCTGAGGCGGGAGATATTGAGAAGCGGTCACACTAGCGTTGTACAAAGCTTCCTTGACGCCTTCGAGACCTCCACCGATGTTGCCTACTTCCGGCAAGCTGTGGACGACATCAACGACAGTCGCAGAAGCAATGACAGCAGCCTCTTTAGCGCGGTCGGTTATTGCATTGACATCGATAGTATTTCCTAGGGGTACCTGGGTTGAAGGAGTTCGTGGATATGCTCCAGGCAGGTCAAATCCTGGTGTTGTCGCTGCGGAAGACGAAGGAGCAGCAGAAGGGTGGTTGCCCGCGTTGCTGGGGACAGAGTTGAGGGTTTCGTTGGCCCATTCGTGAGCGGGTGTTGGAAGAGTTTCTGAAGAGATTACTGGTGCGTTGTCCATGGTCTATATCGAGTTGGTGGTGGAAGGTGGTGGCGTGAGTAGAGTAGAGATAGAAAAAGTTGTAAAGGAGTCGGGAGACATAATTCGTTGCAGGTTTTATATTTCTACTCCAGTTGGCTCCATTGAATGACGTCGGAGGAGGTGAAGTCATCGTGAGAGGCGCATAAGCGCTCAAAATATACGCAGGGAACAAAAAGAAACTGCCCCAGAGAGGCTCGAACTCTCGACCTTCCGATAGTGAATGATAACGCTGATCAGATCTGCTGGACATAACAGTCGGACGCTGTAACCAACTCAGCCATGGGGCATTGTCAAAGCAAACCCCAATAATGATCATGGCACTTCCGCATCTGAATTATACATTACCCTCACTTACAGCATGACAACATTCAGTTTCCTAAGTCTTTCCAAACTCAACCCATAGTCAGAAATCGTCAGAAGACACTGGTTTGTGCAATGCCGCTGCTATAATGTTTTACATTTTCGGAACTTGAACTTGCTTCAGGCTCGAAATTCGTCCTGCACGAATCGCCGCCGCATCGGGGAAGGCTGTGTTTGTTTGATATTCATGTCGCGTTGGTGTTGAAACTTTGACTCTTGAGCTTCAGCCTCACCACCTACGCACCAGTCTGCAACCCCTGCTGTGCTAATAAATGTTCATGAAACAGTCATCCTGCTATCGATTTCGACAGTCAAGATGTATCCTATCAACCTCAATCACCTCTACTATGATCACCCTTGTTTCCAGCCAAGATTTATTCGAACATTCTCGACATCATTCGAAGAAAAAAATCCCTCATCCAAGACGTATCTACATCCTCTACTACCATGGTTTCCCGTCCTCACCTGTGCAGTATGCTCACAGCTTCGCTATGCAATAACCTCGATGCAGTTCAAGCAGCTCCGAAAGTATTCATCCAGGCCTGAAATTTGCTGTGCTAGTTCCGGCGGTTCCCTTTTTTCTCTTACTTATGCGGAATATACGACGGCTATACAAAAGGTGGATGATTCGAATCTGATTGAGCATATAATTTCCCCCAATTTCTCGTCGTCCTTTTTCCACCACCACTACACGAGACTCTCAGACTCTAATTTCCCCCGCCTCATTGGGTTTCTTTGCTGGTCAAAGAAACACTTGCGTTATTCACTCGCTGCTGGAAAATACGAATTCGTCTATCATGCGCCTGGTTGCGATAAACATTCTTCTTGGACTTTGTTTGTTGGTGCGCTCGGTACCCATGCCACCTGGACGTGCTCGGACATTCGATGTAGTAAGTCTCTTTGCGTGGCTATGTTGCAATGGACATCATACTAATGCCTCACCTCTCCATCTTTAGTCTACCCTTTATTATAAGCCGTTACCCCCATTACCGCCTGGCGCTCAAAATCGCGATCGGCAGCGGGGCGGCTACCTGTATGCCAATCCTGGACTTGCACCCCCTCCGCGTCCAAAGAAGTCACCTAGCCCCCTCCCCTCCAAATCCGACAATCTCGCTTACAATGTTGTTGATCCTGCCACCGATAAGGCTGAGCGTAGGACCGCCAACACCCTTGACCTTGGCAGACCTAGCAAAACCACGTTGTTTACCCGATATGATTGGGGATTGCAGATAGGATCGAGCCATGATCTGCAAGGGGAGGAGGAAGCTGAGAGCGTACTCATAGGGTACTTGACACATTCTCCCGAGGTAGCTAAATGCGCTGGAGTGGACGTGGTGAATGCCAAGGACATCAGGTTCAAACTCAGTTATCCTTATTCCCAGGCGGATGCGAAACATTGCGTTCGGGCTACGGTGCAGATCAGTCCCAAGTCGAAGGAGTGCGCTTGTGACCCTTTCTGCTTCGTGACGGCGGCCAAAAAGGAGAAGAATGGAGAAGTGGAGTTCAAGGGGAAGATCAACTCGTATAAGGATGGCTGGCCGTTAGATGTCACTGCCAGTCAGCCGAGGGAATCTTTCAATCGCATTCCAACAAACATTGAGCAGTTGAAGCAGACGGTTGCGTAGAAGTATATTTATTGGTGAAAGATGGACATTATGGTTATTTATTTTTTATGTAGTACAGTAATGACGATTCGTTAATCACTCGCTGGACGAGTAAGATTTCGACTTTGAGTAGGAGACGATAAGGGTTTCAAGATTTCGTTTCCTGACTCTCAGTGTGAAGATCATTGATACTTACTATTTATACAGTAATAGTTGCTCTGCGGAAGTATTGAATAATAATATTGAACGCTCATGATGAGACCAGATGATGAATCATCGATTCACCCTCTGACAGTGATCCTCTCTGATCTTACATCTTGGAAGTTCCCGCATACAAAGAGGTGGGGCGGCTGGTTGAGGAGAGAAAATGAAGTATACTGTTTTGTTTTTGTATCTTACTTTCAAGTTATCTTGACTCGATTCCTCAGTCGGATATCCAATATGTGTAAGTAGAGACATGACCAATGCTAAACCGAGCCAAACTTCCAGTAGCCGCGACTACCCCATGTCACATTCAGAGCCCGCCCGAC
Organism: Lentinula raphanica; assembly: GCA_027919835.1. Lineage (NCBI taxonomy): Eukaryota > Fungi > Basidiomycota > Agaricomycetes > Agaricales > Omphalotaceae > Lentinula > Lentinula raphanica. The sequence continues at coordinate 1,100,855 of JANVFP010000001.1, read as the reverse complement.
ATCGAGAATCGCCGGCTTGAGAGTTTTGAATATTTCTGAGCCTCGGCGATCGACCAGGAGAACTCAAAAAACGTTGAAGAGTCTGAGCGCCTATTGAGGCGCCTCTTTTTCAATGCGATTAATCCAGTCACGTGCACCGACGTCGATCGCGCTTCTGCTGAATCAATTTTTGAGACTTTCTCACTTTTCGCGTCATGAAGCGCGACAGAAACCCTTTTCAGGGTTTTTCTACGACTATCACGACCTTTTCTTCTTATACCCTTGAACGAGCTCTGCGATATCCCTCCTTGTCCCTCTTTACGCATTTCACGACATATACCAAAAAAAAACCTATAAAATATCTGCTCTTCGCAGTCTAAAACTCGTCCAAATCTTTCACTCTGCGCAATATGCAAACTCTCGACTCGTCGACTCAGGATCACTCGACTCAAAAGAACTGCCATGCTCATCGTCGCTCACTTCCGGCGAGCTTGACCAGTACTCCTCGTCATTCTTCGCCTCTCAATCCCGCATGCGTCGCAGGAGCTAATGGCACAAGAGACGGGAAACAGGTCAAAGGTCACAGACACAGTGCATCACTTTGTGGCTCTCCTGGCTGCTCTCACTACTCGCCTTTGCTAGTTCCTTTTCCAGGTGATGAATCTCCTGTCGTACTACCGGGTGCTTCTCAGTCCCCGCCGGTCTTGGGCTCGCCGTTCAAGCCTTCTCCAGACAAGAATTTGAGAGGCAGGGGCTTGAGTCTGTCGCTTTCTCCTGCAAGTCTGCCTGATCCGTCTACTCTGTCAACGCTTTCTACGCAGTCCTCCCCGCCGATACAAACTCCAAACTTACTCAGTCCTTCTGCCACACTTCGTCCGAACGCGTTCTCTGATGCTTCTATGAGTCCTTCGCGTGGTAGAGCTCGCAGTGAGAGTGCACCAAAGGCCTTCACGGGTAACGCGTGTGATACTTTGCCACCTCCGCTTGCCCGTGAATTATTTTTTGACTTTTGTTCTCCTAAATCATACTGACTTAGTTGTTCAAGCGACGCACTCTCGAGCCTCCTTCTGGCGTCGTGATGAAGACAAATTGCTGAGTCCGAGCAACTCCAATCACTCAAGACCTTGGCATACGATGTTCGACATATCGCCTTCGACTCAGGACAAACCGCGGAGACATAGCGTAGCGACAGGTACGCCCACAAAAGAATGCAAAGAAAGCAAGCACAAGGACGCAGACGCGCCTACTATTCCTACTGAGCAGATGGAAAACTGGGAAATCACGCGAAAGGTATTACGATTCTTGTTCAACTATTCTTGCCAACTGTATGCGCTTGCTTACTCATGTTCGTCTAGCGTGTGGCTCAAGCTGCTTCCTCTGTTCTTGGCACCACGGCTTTAATCGCGCATGAGGTTCTCCTTACCTCCGTCGATCTGGTCGAGCTCGCTCCAGTGCCTGGTCTGCAAGCTGCTGCGAGAACATTGCTACAGATATGGGCTTGTCTGCAACAAGTTGACGTAAGTCTCGCTGCTCCCAGTTATTCGTGACACTTGTTGATCAACTCATCACAGTCGAATCGCCTTCAATGTCTCCGTTTGACTGAACATTGTGCGGACATTCTGCTGTCGGTTCGTCAAGAGGTGTATGAAGCAGGAGATGAGGTCGCGGAAGAGTTGAAGTTGCCGTTCGACAAATTGACAGAGTAAGTTCTTCGTCGATTGCCTTTGTCATCTTATATCCTCTGTTTCGATTTGTAGATCGTTCAATGATGTCCATGCTCTTCTTGTCAAACAAGCCGGGAGACCGTTCTTGAAGCGATATCTCAAGAGAGACGAAATTTCGAGGCAACTTCATCAATGCGATATAGGGCTACAGGAAGCTCTGGGAATGTTCAGTGTGAGTCAAAGAATTTCTCGGGTTGAATCCGTGTCATCTTCCTGCTCGTATTGGCGAATTACTTCGTCTCACATTCTACTTCGAACAGATATCTATCCAAATCCGGATTCTCAAACAAGTTCAACTTGCGGAGGCGCGGAGACAACATGATACGCAAGAGTTGTTGAGGGGTGTGGCTAATCTGAGTCAACTGAGTCAACATGGATATCCTCTTCAACCTCCGAGCTATGCATCGTCGACGGCCCAGAATACTGCTGCAAACCTTGACTTCCCAACGCCCAGGGTATCTCAGATCGCAACTCAGACTCTCTTGGATTCCTTGCCTGCTCCCGATACCTCCTCGGCTCCTCCTCGACCACCTTTTCCATACGCAGCTTCTAACCTTCTCATGCTCAGTGCAAGCAAGTCCGTCAACGCCTACACTTCGGCTTCCGCCTCTTCACAGACTTTGAACGGGTTACCGGCGAGCAGTTCTCATACGTCTCTGTCAAGCTCTGTATCCATTAAGCAAACGAATGAGCAATCTTTGGAAGCGTATTCATGGAAACATAATTCCAAGATTGCTTCTGTGGTTACGAACACGAACGTTACTTCTTCTACGAGCTCTGCTCAGGTTCAATCCTCGTCTCGTCCTGTTTCTCCCAAGGATACCGAGACTCAAATCATCCCGTCCGTATCAATTACGCCTTCTTCCAGACCTTCAACGGCTACTTCTTCGTCAACTGCGTCTGTCGAGACTGGGGTGTCTACGCCAGTTGGGGGTATTGATGTTATCAATACAACTCAGGCAGCTCCGAAGCAGATGTCGAAAACTCAGCTTCCCCAACCTCCTATTCAGTTAATTCCTACAAAGTCGAGCATTGAAGCCGCTGGAGCTATGCTTGAAGCCATTCAGCGGGAGGGCAAGGTCACTTCCGAATCAAATGGAGTCGAAGTATCAAGTTTAGAAGCTTCCTCTGCTTCCACGTCTACTTCTACCGTTACCCCCGGTAGCAGTGCAGGGATCACATCTACCTCTGAAACGAAATCGACTTCATCTACCACGGCATCCCATTCCACCAATTATCTTATACCGCCTGCTCTTCTTCCATCTGCCTCCTCCCTTCCTCCTACAGAGATTCTGCCCACGCTTCTTTCTCTCACCCGACACCAAGCCGCTCTCGATGCCGAATCTGATTACGCAGATCTACGAGGGGTAATGCGCACGGCGCTGAGTAAAGGCAGTGACGTAGATATCATCAAAGTCTTGGGTGTTGGGTTGAGGAAAGGGAAACTGGGGAGAGGGTCTTTGGCTCATTTGGATGCTTCGAGCAGAGAGAACGGTGGGTTTGGCGAGGACGGCATGGAGAGTATTGAGTGTGGCGGACTGGATGCGGGGGAGATTGCGGAGGCGATTAAAACGCTGCAACGTGCTCATGAGGCCATTCTGGAGCGAGAGAGATGGGAGGCATGGCGTGCGCAGCATCGACCACAAGGAGTACAGGAGGAAGTATCAACCGTGTCTCAGGTACAGGTATCCCACGTCACAGAAAACTCACAGAAAATTCTCCAAACCGAAGATGGGATATCCGACTTGGATCATCGTAATTCTTCCATTTCCTCGCGAAACAAGGTTTTCGCAGGGATCAAGCGGAGAATGAGCCTCCAGAGCTCTCGTTCGACGACTGGTTTGTCCCTCCCAAGTTCGTTGAATGAGGACATCATCCATGAGGAAGGCGAGGGCGGAGAGCATGAAGGAAGGAGGAGAAGAGATTCTTCCGTTGATGAAAGACCGAAATCCAGACATGGCAAGGGTGTGGGGGGTGGAACAAACCTGATGCGTTCTAAGACTGTATCTTCTTCGTCTACGTCGTCTTCGGCTTCGACTCATGATCTGCCCTGGTCGAGATCTCAGTCAGGCTCGGGTAGTGGTGTTTCACGAACTTCCGGAAATGGGAGGCATATCAGAGAGCAAGATACGTTGGATAAGGAGTTCATTGAAACTGGCATCGACGCACTGAGAAGAGTAAGCCGAAGTACCGCTGTTCGAAGGAGGACGAATACGAAGAGCCGCGAGGAAGTGGAAGACCCAGCGAGGTTGCTACCTAGTTGGACCATTACCAGGTAAGGACATGTTCGTCGAGAGATCTGTTGTTTGTTGATTCACTGATCCTCGCCTTAGATACGAAATCGAGCGGGAGGAGAAGATAGGTGTCGGGTTCTTCTCTGATGTGTATAAAGGGACATGGCGACCGCCGTCGGTACCTTCTGCTCCTTCCTATCCTTACTCTGCCACCACACCCCGAGACATGTCTCCTTCTAACTCGTCCTATCCCTATGCCTCCAGAGTGGTAGCGATCAAAGTTCTTGCGGAAACCACTCCACGTTCGCTCTTCCTTCGTGAAACTGCAATCTGGAAGAAACTCTCTCACCCCAATGTACTTGAGCTATACGGAGCAAGCAGTGCCTCGGGAGATCCTCCGTGGTTCTTTGTCTCGCCCTATATGCGAAATGGTAGTTTGGCGGAATTTCTGCGTAGGGGTTCGACGTCGATCCCGAATGTATCAAGTCGAGGATCAGGACAAAGTAGAGTTCCACGGGGTTTGATACTACCTGGGCATACTGCCTTCGAGGTAGGAGGTGTAAAGAGGTTGCGGAATATCGGTTCTACAGCTGCGGCTTTCGCTTCGGAGCCAGCAGCCATTGGTTTGGGTCTGGATATCGCGCCCTCCATCGCTCATCGTTCTGAATCTCTACGGGCATCATCGGCACCGTCGCTTCCCCTCTATACTGACCCCTCTACTCATTCGTCTCCTGTGATCTCTGTGGCTGCAGAAGGTGGTATCGGCGCCAACGAAACCGGAGCTTCAGCATTCGAGATGGGCAGCCTTCCAAGAGAATGGGACTTAGTGAGGTACATGCATGAGATCGCAAAGGGGATGGAGTACCTGCACAGTCAAGGAGTTTTGCATGGGGATTTGAAGGTGACCATCTCAATTCACTTGATTCACTCATTCTGATTTTCATGCTTTGGATTATTCTTAACCTAGGCCTCCAATATCCTCGTTGATGATGACATCCACTGTGTCATATCCGATTTTGGTCAAAGCGAAATGAGATCGGAGGCGTATAGGATTAGTGGAACTGCTCCTCCCCGTATGTAATCCTCCTTTCTCAAGGCTCTTCTTCTAACATACACATCACCTTGAAGACGGAACTCTTCGTTGGCAAGCACCAGAGATATTCACGGGATCAAGTAATCTGCTCACGGCCGAAATGGATGTATACGCATTCGCAGTTTGCTGTACGGAAATTCTCTCGCTCGGACGTATGCCGTGGCCTTTATATGATGATCATCAAGTCCTCAATCATATCATGGGTGAGCGTATTGCAATAAATCACTCGAATCTCTCACTCATTCCACACTCAAGCAAATCGGCGACCTGATATTCCTCCTACTTGCTTTACCACTCCCGGTCTCGTTAACCTCATTGACGTGTGCTGGGCCACGGATCCTTTCATCAGACCCTCATTTTCAACCGTAGTCGCTGAGTTGAACGGCTTCAGAAGCGCCTCTGATACTCCAGATGCCAAGCATGAAATCTCACTCCATTCAGACCTCAAAACTCTGAGATCCCTGGAGCAACCTGAGCACTTGCAAAATACCCGGTATCTCCCGAGTCCTGACATGTATCCGATTCAGGACACGGGCTTGAGCACACCTCCTCGGAACTCTCATATCGCTTCACGCCGCGCGTTCATTCATGGAACCCCTTCGTCCTCGTATTCAAATTCCTATGCAAATACATCTTCCTCGGAGGACGATTCCTTCCAGACTGCTAATGATGTCACGATATCTCCTCGTGGACCCCTTCCTGAGTGCCTGGCAAGCACTACCATTGCAGCGTCTACCGCCAGCACACGCACAGCTCTTGCTTGTACTTCTACTCCGATGTCGTCTCCGCCATTTGCTCCCAGTGGCGTATTGCCATTTTCGCCTACTACTCCTGCCTCTTCGTCGTCTCCACTGAATTCGACCAATACGACTTCGCCTCGTACGGCCGAAACACCATCACATGCCCACACAACGTTAAGACATCATATACCTAAAGCCGGAGCACAGACCCGGCCGTCAAGTAGTCCAACTTCGTCAAGCGTTACTTCCTCATTAAGCGAATTTGAGTTGCAACCTGAAGGAAAACATTCATTTGTTATACATCAGCTGGTGCCTGATGAAGGAAGTGGGAATAAGAAGATAGATGAGTATGATACATACGATTCACCCTCTCCTGCAAATGATCTTATTGCGGAAGCGCAAAATGAGAGACGGTATAGATTGTTATTGGTTCACGAGTTCCATCCTTCGTGTGAGTGATTTATGCCCGTACTTTCTCTATTCTTGGTTGTTCTTGGATTCTAGCTGCCGTGAAATACAGTTCGTTACTGACCGCGGTGTTATCTGTACAGTGACGCTTCCGCTATGGAGTCCCGCTCCGGTTGCACTGGGAGCCATTGGATACCTTTCCAAGCCTATGGGTGAATTTGTCACTCTCTTTAATGCCTTTCGTCCTCAAGATTCAACCATCGACCTGGTCAAAAACCTCCCATCTGTCCATGGATACGGAAAGTTCTCCACCGGGACCCACAGACAGGATAAGAGAAATGCCGCACAGAGAAGTCTAGATGCTATCGCAGGCTTGCTGACATTCAAGGGGCGTGCGGGGAACATCTCGTGAGTAAACTTTCACTGGCAGAATTTCACGCAGATCAAATCCGAAAAGAGATCACCGTTTTCGTGCTCCCTTGACTGATTTGTATCGTTGTAATATCATCAGCATCTGCGTCTCTTTTTCTCTTCTCTGCTTCTCGTTCTCAATTCATTATAATGCCTGTTGATGCAGGTTCCATATGATAGCCTTAACTGACATACTACTCTCACGCATTGAAATTTGTAGGAAAAGTGTCTCCCGCCGATATTCTTACCCCCTGAGAGCAGGACACAAGGCGGCGCACTTGTGTACTGAGACGACGATGTATCGCTATATGGAGAATCTAGATGCTCCAAAGAAGTGGTTCAAAGCCCATGTAGACACCGTGCTCAATATTTTTGCATCCCAGCATCAAATCCAGAAGGAAGACCTGTTCTTCGGTCGGTCCTTTCGCTCCATATTTTCCAAATGATCAAACTGACGATCTCTGCCTTGATAGTCATTGGTACACTTGACACCCGGAATATGCTCTGTTTGTGAGCCACAAGCATCCAGGTGGACAGGTAAAGCTCGTGTTATTGCTTGAATGCAAAGCTGAACGCTGACTGAATACGTATCGTAGGTACACTTCAACGTCTTCACTTCTTCGAAATCCCGGCAGCCTTGGGGCAGGTTTTCAACTGATACTGAAACACCACTTGAACTTGGTGGTCCATCGTACCACGAACCTATGTCCGGAAATCCTGTTTCCGCACAGAAGATCTCCCCACAGGACAGTTATCCTTGGAGCACAGTCCTGGTAGCGCGACTGCGTTTCAGACCAGACATATTGGAGCCCACTTCACTTTAGCAGGCCACTGCCTGCCGCTGCACAATTCTACGAACCCTTCATCTCTAATTTTACAGGACTATCGTTGCGCGAACAGATCATCAAAACTATTGTCAGCCTCAACGTCCGTTTTTCCGACTCCAACAATGACCATCCTACTGTATAATCTCAATCGATTATCGTAACCTGTCTTAATATATCTTCTTCGAGTTGTCCGTTGGTGAAGCGTACGGTTTGAACGGATTGTACTCAAGGATATTCGATGCCTGCCTGAACCCGAAATTCGCCAGCAGAAGGAGAACCGGAGTCTCCGGGCCGCCTGGTTCCGGCCCATAATTGGAACTTCGCTTCCTCAACCCAACCACGCACTCCCACCATTCAGCCACGCTTTCGTATTCCAAACGCCAGTGGCATTTCATTACACCTTGAGAAAAAACCTTACGGCCGCCGACTTCCTACCCTCAGTCTATATCTGCATGAGAGATAGTCAATAAATGAATTGACGAGGTCTGAATGAATTACTTATCCCCCCTCTTTCCAAAGCAAGCCTCGAAACTTCTCCTCCAATCAACAATAGACAGATTACTTCAGGTAAGCTCCTCATTCTGGATTATTCAGCTCTAGCACCCACTCAATCTTCGGAAAGACAACACGAAACATACTTGTTCGAACTTCGCAGGCAGTCTCCCCAGGTTTAAAGTTACGTCCTGGAGCTATTCTTTTCATGTCGTTCTGATAACTAGAGAATAGGGTGCCTTCCCGCGTACATTTGAGCCTCTTTCATGCTCTTACCTTGACATTTTATTTTCACAATCATGCACACGGCATTCAATCAACAAGATGCAACCTCTCGTAAGGTCGAGATAGGAATTTACTGGCCATGGGCCTGGACTTTATTACCTGGATTGTGCCCGCAATATGTTTGGTGTCGCAAGTTGCATGCAAATCCATTCAATAGGAGGCCAACTCATCCTTCTGCGGCCTGCCTTCTTCAAGCCATTGATTACATTGATCTTAACCATGAACTAGGCTCGCCCGTCAGCACCTTGAACCAGAAAATCCAAGCACACGGTCTTTGCACACAAAGTCAGAAGAGACCTTCCAAGAGATATCAGACGGGATAAGTATAGGAGCTTCGAGTGGTACAGTATACATAGCAGTATAGACTAGCTTGGCATCTGCACAGAACTCTGGTGGAAAACAAGACCATGGTAAGTGCACTTTGTATTGAATGTCTGTTTGCCTGGGATTTCTATGCTCCTATACTCAATCTTTGACTAGTAAAGCGGTGACTAGCAGACATAGCAACGCTATCCATTTTGGTGGCGACATCCCCAGGTTCCGTATGTATAGACGTAGACGAAAACAAGCAACGAATGAGTCGGTACTTCTATATGTTCCCCCTTGATCGGTGTTTTCGCTGTCGCGATAATGGCAAGTCATACAATTGCATGATTTTAGACTGTTCACGTCACAGATCGTTCTCTAACAGATTTCGGTCAGGGGAAATCTATGTCCTCCGAAGTTTTGCCCAACTCGTTAGTCGCCAGTTGTTGCGAAAACCCCAAGAGCCAAAATAACCACTATCTTTGGATAGCTTCTTTCGCCAAAAAGGCTGTTTTTACCCACCGTGGCTTCAATTGGAAGAGTCAGATCAAGCTCTGGCACAGTACATTCAAGCAAATGGGTTCCGTGTATCAGGCGCGATTAAGGCCGCAACACAAGCAAGAGAACGGTCCGTTTTGCTTTCCAGCCGAAAACTCTACATGCACGCACTTTTTCAATTCTTATATACCACATTGAAGCATTGTCGCCCCTCTCAAGGACTGAATACTGATATATCTGGCTATTTGCTCCAATCTTCATCGTCCGTTAACTCGCCGAGAGGGAATATAAATTGATATCGTGTCATTGGTAGATGTCATTCTCTAACAAGCTGGCTGCTATGTACCCAAACTCCATAGATTCTGAAGTCTTTGTCACGCACCCTTCACTGCGCAAGTCGCTATTCTCTTCTCCCTTGGTCATCTACTGACTTGCACTACAGATATACGCGATGCCCAGGATGCTCACGTCGTCCTCGAAGCCGTCCGACTTCGTATATTGCCTCTGATCAAGAGAAGATTGGTAGCAAGCGAAAGAGACAGTCTATCAACAGGAAACGTGTTCGTCTGGGAAGAAGCAGAAGACGAAGGAGGCTTGCTACGATGGACTGATGGACGTCGATGGTAGGTCAATGATAGTCTTGTCCTTTGAATCCTGGATTGACCATTTATCTGTGCAGGTCCCAGAGCCGAATGCGTGGCGACTACTTGTTCTACGAAGAGAAGGTCGAGACCACTGTTGCAGAAAAAGAGGCCAAAGCTGCTCGCCGGTATGTATCAGATGTTTCCCTGTCTTCGCCGGCCTCATTCCATGCGTAGCGCTCGCAGAGCATCGGATCCTAGTGCCATAATACCTCCTCCTATACGACGCAAGGATCGCCCCACCAAACCCGATGGTTTAACAAAACAGACCTACTCTGCCTTGGTCCATCTTCCTGGAACGAATGAAACCAGGAAATGGCATGTTGTGGCATACTTCTCTGTATATTTACCCTTCGATATCCTGGGTGTGGGTATACTAATCCGTAAAACTAGGGTAACGATTACACGCGACTGCCTGTTATCGAAAACTACGACTATCTCCGACGCATACGTGTTCCTGAAGGCGTCTTCGTCAATAGCAAGTCTCTGACAAAAATGGACCTTCCAGACTCACCGCTTGTTGAAGCCAAAGAACATGAGCAACGACGCTTTGTCGAGGGTTACCCACTGCGGCCTATCTCTCCGACCAGGCCGCTTTATCCTCCTTCCTTCCCACCGCCGCTTTCTCCGCCGATGCTCAGTGAGCCACATCAGAGGGTATCACTGCCTCCCATCTCGACGCTCGACTATCCACAGCGCCCAGGGTTTTTACGCCACAGTAGTGCCAGTTCTGCACAGGAAAGCCAATACACGCCCTTGTCTACTGAGGATCAACGGGCGCTGAGGCGCTTGCGCATTAACCTGTAGAGACTTTGACGTCGATTTCATGTATGTCTACGATGTATGTAGATAGTTCCCTCGCACTATATATTGAGTGACAGCCTTGAAGTTACTTGGTATAACCGGCGGGAGGATGTGCCGAGATCGTGAGAGAATCGGGCAACCTCTTTTTTCTCTACTCCCGACGCGCCCGTACGGGGAAGTGACTTTGAGGTTACACTGCCAACAGATTTACAGACGGGGGCATATTCCCATCAACCTACTGTCTTTCGAGCTCACTCATCATATCTACATGCGAGAGATACTCTATGTTCAAGCTGGAAACTTTGCCAATTACGTTGGCACCCACTTTTGGAATGCTCAGGAGAGCTATTTTACCTATTCGGACGATGAGGAAACCACTTTGAACCACGACATCTCTTTCAGAGAAGGTAGCAATCCGAAGGTTCATATCACGCTATCTGCTCGGACACGACTCATCAAGTTCCAGGGGGATCCTACGTACTGTCCCAGGCTGTTATCGTTCGACCGTAAAGGTATCACTTGTGTGGCAAACGTTTTGTGAACGGCGACTGGAACTCATACAGCGAACTTTGGTGCACTATCACAAACAAACGATCTTTACGATAACGAGTCTACTGATGATTCTCAGCTGTGGTAAGTTTCAATTAGATGCAGATTACTAGTATGACCTATACCTTTACAGGCAAGGAGAGGTCGCTGGATACGGTCCTGTGCCTAAAGAGCCGCATGCCTACCAGACCTACTTGAAAACTGACGAGGCGTCTACATCTTCTGCAACGGACTTCACCAATAATATCAGATACTGGTCCGATTTCAACCGTGTGTTCTACGTTCCTCGGACAATCCAAATGCTGCCGGATGTTCCAGATTGGCAAGAAACTCGAGGTGATTGGTTAGTTGGTCAAGAGATGTTCCAGCGATATAATGAAGTATGCCGTCTTCGTACGTTTACTCAAAAATGCTCACGCACGAGCATTCTAGGAAACCGAGCTGATGGAAGGTTCTGTGCGTTTGTTCATAGAAGAGTGCAATTCGTTCCAGGTTCGTTTATGACCTTCGACTGTCTATCACTTTAATTGAAATATTATACGAAGGGACTGCAAATAATGAGCGATGCTTCGACTTTTGCATCTTTTTCAGTCTCATTTCTCATGGCGTTCAATGATGAACTCTCGAGGGCGCCTTGCTTATCCTTCCCGCTGATGGGGGATGCCGTACCACGGAATATCGATTTAGAAAATGTTGTTTTTCTTCTCATCTTCAGTCCAGCAGCTGACGTTCATATGTCGTGCTTAGACATTGCACATAAGGAAAGTTGTCAGTGATGCTGTCTACCTAAGAGAGCTAGATAGCCTGTCTTCTCTGACCGTTCCCATACTAAATCCGAATACATGGACCAAAGGAAGCTGGGACGTAAACCTAAAAATCGATGTCAGTGTTATTCATAACTTCAACCTTCCTTCCAACTGACGGCGGTGCATCGCAGAGCGACTATTATTACACGTCTTCAATACTTTCTGCACATATCGAAAGCTCGACTTTACCTCTACGGTGAGTGTCATGTTCAATTCATTGTGAATGTGCTGAGGTGCGGATGACCTTCCCTTCAAGGCTGAAGACAAACGTCGAGGATATCGCAAGCTTTTCTGAACATCTAAATCTTCACGGCTCTCATCGATTCAGCCAGTTGATGGGTGTATTCCCAGTGGCTGCTAGTGTTACGCCACAAGATTTCTGGCAACAATCATATAATTTCTCAATTTCTCGAGAGACTGTGATGGTGAAGAAAATTCGCTTGGAAAATCTATTCAGTCTGATGTAACAATTGCCAGGCGAAAACGTATACTCGAAGAGACGTGACACGAGGGCTTTCCGCCTCTGCTTTGAAGGCATACAATTCTTGGTGTTCCCAACAAGCAATTCAACAACCTTATGCCTTGAGGTAGGTTGGCTTTGAACTATTCCAGAGTACGGGCTGACATCTTGAATGTCAATGCTTAACGTGAACTTCGAATTGTCTCATTTTAGCACGCATGCTCCAGCTTACCCCTTACCGTCCTCCTTTCCTGATATCTTTCGTGATGAGGGAATCCTCGCGAATCATAGGAAAGAACAACACGAGAGGCATAGCTCGGCTTCACCTTCCACAACGTCGTTCACTAGTCTGCGTGCAAACAGCGGAACTGCAACAATGGTTGCCGAGTATGCAAAATATGCTCAAGCATGCGTCGATCGGCGTAAAACTGGTCTTCTTCCTGGCTTGATTGAGACCTTGGACGACGTCAAGGAACTGGTCAATGATCTTTGGACCATACACGATGCCTATTCAGACTCGGATTCCGATACTTACCACTGACTATGTTGACCGTTGAACGTGGGTTCATATCTGCTCGCAACTTACTAAGTCCTGACCTTCTCCCTTTCAGTGTACAAATCCAGCCCAAGACACCGTCCATGAATACCTTTCCAAAAATACCGTATCTTGCGTTTTTATTTCGCCCTTCCGGACCACCGCGTCCGCTTGCACCTCGGATGCAATGCACTGTGGATGCGAACCGTACCCGTTCAGACTCAAGTCAGGAACAAATCTGTTCGTGTACCCAGGTAGTAGTCACATGTAATGTTGTCGATTTTGTCGATTTTGTCGCGCCACTGACATATAGAGACTACATGACTGGAAGCTGCAGGTTTGGATCAAGATTCTAATTGTCAAAGAATACAAGGATTGTTGTGGTCTACTAATATGGGTATCTCATAAATGAGGAAGTCATCGATATGATAACTATAATCCCACCCCCAGCACTTAAGCGTTATAACCTCCGTCTCGAAGACATTTTGACCCCCATGCTTCCTTTGACCGGCTTCTTTCATTCAACTTGAATCTTCGGCAAAACCTAGAAAAGATACACCAAGAACATTGGGAACCCACTTTGTAGAAAGGGTTTCCACTATCGTTCCACCTCAATCCACCAATCGGGAAAGTCATGATAGCTGTAGAATACGCCCGAAACCAAGGAAGATCCTCGGGAGCCCCTGCAATCGCACATTCAACGGATGAAACGGAGACAAAACCAACATGGTATTCTATATTCGCTTGTTTGTCAAAATGCATGAGTTTAGACGTGGCTGAGGCATATTGCGCTTTAATTGAGCTCCCTTCAGATTGGGTTATACCCAGGCCAGTCGACGATGAGCGCGGAAATGTCGGCCAAATGCTACGCAGCGGGAGGAAGAAAGCAGACCGATAAGGACTCAAAAGTCACTGGAGATTATTATGAGTGGTGCACTTTATCCGGGGTGGGTCCCTCTGTTTTCGGTCTAGACGGAATATACATAGCATATCGCGCAAGAGAGATGTTCGATTCCAGATGCCATCTTTATATACAGCTTTCCCACTGGACGTAGCCCACATACTGTGTACCATTTTCATTCACTTGCGACGAGTGGATAACAGTAATCAACCCAATGATCGGATAGAAGAAAGTGCATGCTCAAGAGTTCAATCGCAGGAAAGGAATTCTCCGTTCATAATGGAAAGGCCATTTCTCGGACAATCATATCGACGGCGTCTTGAGTGGAAACATCAGTGAGTTCAACATCAATGAACCGCAATTCCTTCAAAGAGGGTGTCGCCCATGTCAGAGAAAGGTTTTGGTGGAAAATCTGAAGATTTGAACACAAATGAGCGTTCAATCATTTGACTTGGAGTAACTGCTCTTAGGCTCACCCCCTGAAAATTCTCCGAGTTTCAAAGGTTTGTTCATGATGATTTTTAGATCTTTCAGAGGACTGTTTTGGTAGTCCACAGGGACTTCGAGACGGTGAGCATGACTTGAAGAGGAATGGTTGATTCCGAAATGAATCTGTATGTACTTGAACGAGACCAGCAGTCCGAGCGACAAAGATCTTCTATCAAGCTGGGTGTGCAATTGTATACGAAGCGTGGGCGAATCGCGAGACTGGATAGGTTGGGTGGGCTCCCAGCAAGGCGGTCGAGAAGCAGAGGGGAGATCGTCAGTCGTCGAACGTGTTTGAGGGAAGTCAACGAGAAAACGCCTTGGCTATCGACCTCTGATTGAGATCTATCCTCGATGGTGAGCGATACAAGTGACGGAGTTTGATTGAGATATTGGGAAAGGGGAAACAGTTCCACTCTGCGAACTTCGAGGATTTCCAGAGATGTAAGGATGGGACTGGTTAAAACACTCTGAATGTGCTCGTAGCAATCCATACGCAGTTCTTTGAGGTCCAGTACCTGAGAATGAAGGGCTGTGCCCAGGTCTCCAAGAAACCCAGAGTGGGACAATACGATGTTCTTAGTCTGGGTCCCAGTCGAGATATGAGGTTTCGAATGTCATGGGAAGAAACACGACGAAATTGGCACCGTTCAAGGATCAGCATGGTCAAGTATGGCAGCTCCTGGATACTCTGTAGGACAGGGGAGTGACTAGGGTTTGAAAGAGGGTGAGCGCAGTGACTCTTGTGCCAGCATCTTTGACAGGAGTTGGATATGATTTAAGACAAACGCTTCTATCCCATCCTCCTTGTCACCATGTTGCTTCCAATCGCGGAATTCACAAGATTGGACGTATGGAAGAAGGTATTCAGGGAGTCCTGTCTTGTTTATATGTGGACACACATCAGATGTGCATTGCTCCTGACAGCCGCCTTCTACATTGTGTTCAAGCACATTCTGGCGAAAAACGAGATGATTGAAAAGAAGATTGAACATCATCGCGCGCACAGAACGGCAGACACAAGAAAGGCTAAGAAGGTCCTTCTTGTCATAGCCGTTACGCGTTCGCCTTTTTGTTGACAGCCTGAGTGTAGCCTGAGTGTTAGGTATTCGACGATTACAAGCCAGAGTTCAGGTGGTAATGAAGACGCTTCTTCGCCACTAAGACTTGGCTAGTAGACAAAAAGAGAAATCAGGAGAGGTTGAGAAAACATACATAGGTGGAAGCATTCGCAAGCTGAGATTCTGCGTTTTCCATGATTGTGGCGATCAAAAGTGCCGAGCGTGCCCGACAAGCGCACAGCAAAAGCGCCCAGAGCGCTTTGCCAATAAACACTTCAAGTTGTACCCTTCAATGTTCATTCCATCGTCAACCTGAAAGGAAACAAGCATCGTCACTGGTCAGTACCTTGGGTTTTCCTCACTTACTCAGTGCTGATATACTTAGTCCTTCGTCGAGACTCGAGCCCTCAGCAACGTGTCATAAATAAGATGCATCACGCCACTGGAAGACTTGTTGTCAAGAAGGCTGCCTGTGCTATCATATATAGCATATCGCGCAAGAGAGATGTTCAATTCCAGACGACATCTTTATGATACAGATTTACCACTGAACGTACTACCCGCATCCTGTATCACATTTTCATTCGCTTTGGATGGGTGGATCATAGTAATCAACCCAATGATTGACTCGATGAACACGCATACTGAAGAGCTGCATTGCAGGAAAGCGTTCATCACTTCGCAATGAGGAGGCCAGTCCCTGTACAGCTTCTTTGGCGTCGTCTTCGGTGAAGACATCTTCTAGTTTGACATCAATGAACCGTAATTCCTTCAACGAGGGCGCAGCCCATGGTGAAGCAGATTTCAAGACACGCTGAAGATGGTATTTGAACAAGGCTGTCGCGAAATTGAGTAATTGCTCACCTCTTGGAATGCTTTAAATTCCATAGAATGGTCCATAATAATAGTTAGATATACCAAATTCGGAAGGGCTGTTTGGGTTTCCCGTAGAGAATGAGATACAGATACCATGACCTGAACAGGGATAGTCATCTTGGAAATGGACATGTATGTGTCCGGACGAGACCAAGATGGTAGAAGTAGAAAGTACCAATTAAGCAATGGATGGGCGTCGTCGATGGATGTGCGAATGGCAAGACTGGATAGTTCAGGTGGGATGTCGGTAAGGTGTTCAAGAAGAAGTGGAGAGATTGTGAGTTGGCGAATGTGTTCAAGAGAAGACAGCGAGTAATTGCCACGACCCATGCGTAATCTATTAGTATCTTGATCCTCGATGGTGAGCGATACAAGTGACGGAAGTCGATTGAGATACTGGAAAAGGGGAGTAAGGTCCCCTTCAATGAGGACCTCGAGGGTCTCCAGAGATTCAAGAACGGGACCGGATAAAACGCTCTGAATGTGCTCATGGGCGTTCATACGTAGTTTTTTGAGTTTCACCAAACTCGGAGAAAAAAAGGCCATGCCCATTTCTCCAAGATGCCCAGATTTAGTCCATACGGATAATGTCCTCAGTCTGGGTCCAAGTTGAGACACGAGATTTCGAATATCGTTGGCGGAAACACCACGAAATCGGCACCGTTCAAAGATGAGCGTGGACAAGCTTGAGAGTTCCCGAATGTTTTTCAGGGCAGAGGGAGTGACAAGGGTTTGGGAGAGGATGAGCGCAGTAAGTTTTGGAATGTTTGACGTGATGAACCGAGTACGATTCAGAACATGCGCCTCTATCACTTCCGTCTGGTCACCCTCACGCTGCTCCCAGTCGCGGAGTTCGCAGGATTGAACGTATCGAGTGTATCGAAAAAAGTATCCAGGGGGCATTGTCTCGTCCATGTGAGGGCACACATCCTGAGGTGAGCACCCCTCCTGACAACCAAGCGTTTTCCGGCGAAAAAGGAGATGCCTGAAAAGAAATTCGGAAGTGATCGCCCGCATAGAATGGGAGACACAGGAAAGGCTAAGAAGATCTTCCATGTCAAGGCCTTTGGGCGTACGCTCTTTTGCTAACGGGAATACCACTGAGTCTTTGATTATCTTTAGCCAGATTTCAATCGGTAGTCCAAGAGCTGTTCCGTTTGGGCTAGAAATTGGCTGAGTAGAAAGATCAGTAAGAAAGGATTGAGGGAACATAGATAAAAACATTCACAAGGGGTTTTGCGTTTTCCATCAGGTCAAAAGGATTGAAACTTGAAAGTGACTGAAATTTGAAATTCGAGCTCCTTTCTTTTTCGCTTGCCGTGAGAACAATGACGACGCTCGGCGTCCAATACAGGCCGACGCGGCTTTAAGCGCTCAGAGCGCTTGACTCAACGCCTTCTTTAACGGCAAAGCATCGTCAATGGTCATCGGTCACTGTCGGTACTTACCTAGGGCGATCCTTACTTTTTCAGTACTGATCCAGTCCTTCTCCGGTGTCAATGATAACTGTCGAGGCCTCAAAACGTGTCACCATAAAGATGCATCGCCCTGAGAATACAGATCATCAAGTGCTTCAAGTCTTCAAGAAGGCTGCTTGTGCTGTAACACACCTTACTACCATCGTATATCGGTGAAAATCAACTCCATCTCGTGGTAACGGACTTCATTGAATGCCTCCCAATATCATATCTACTCAATGCTCGATTAGATTCATATCGGAACATAAACTAACATGAGGCTGCCTGCAGCTGAAGCTGGATTTGCTTGAATTTTTTATCAATCGTACCACTATAATTTCATCGCAGGCAGTATCCATATGCATTGCCTGCATAGCCCTAACCCTCCTGCTTACACAGATGCGAAGAATTCAGCCAAGTGACAAAGGGGAAGCAGTGTCGTAATGCAAAACATCATGGTCTCCTCGTGTCCACCCTCTTTGCCTTATAACCCTAGTCCTCTACCAGAATCCAGCAACTTATCTCTGCTTTTACTCATCTACTGCCTACTCTCAAGACTCGAACACCTAGCTCGTCATGACTGACTTTCCCGCTCTGCGAATTGCGTTCTATTTCTCCTCGGTAGGTGTGCTCGATGTTTGAGCTCGTTACAAACTCCTCATTTGCCAAAAATACACCTTCAGGCTCTTTTTTCTGTTGTCCTTCTCGGACTCACAGCGGCGAGAATCCATTATACTACACACATCCCTCTCGGCGACCCGTTGAACAGCGGACAGGATTTCTATGGTGAGCACGATAATGATGAACCAGTTCCGACGCTGATCGTGAACGCTCATTGTGCCCGTATCGTCGTACTTTGCCATTCGCTATCCAGATCCTATCGTCGCGGAGCTTCTAGCAACATCTATACTAGCAATTCTGTGGTCGTGGTTCATGTGAGTATGATATATTTCTTCATATGAAGTTTTCGATTCAGTACGAGTGCTAAGAGCTCGCTGATACCTCGTTCTTTAGCATACACTGTATTCACAGGCGATACGAGAACCGTTTCATCACCACATTCAGAGGCGAACTAATCGGCCTCTTCATCCTCTGGGTGATGTACTTAGTTGGCGCAGCGATTGCTACCGTAAGTGTGACGTTTTTAATCTCATTCCTCACTTAAAATAGCACGCATACCTCTCACTCCATTCCGCAGACCTTCTGGGGGAACTTGGCTTGGTGTCAAGTCTTTCAACCATGCAGAATCCTCACGGCCCTTGTTGCATTTGCCTGGATCAACTTCATCATAATGACATTCATCCTCTTCATTGATATCGCCTTTGTCGTCGCAAACGGAGGGTTCAGGGAGCCTCTGCATGGCCGTTGGGACCCGAGGGCGAGTCATTATGGGGCCAACAACAACTTCCGCACGTCCATGTCGACTCGCTAGAACCTGTCTTGCGTTTCTGATTCGTCGTCTTTGTTTTGGTATGAATTTTACAGAATGGTGGTGGACTGGAACGTCCAGCAAGACAAAGAAGACGAGCAAGAGGTCAAAGTTCTGGTGGTGAAGGGTGAATGGCGGATCGATCGATTATCGATTGGGGAAGATAGAACAGCATATAGCAATAACATGAACAAGCTCGTTTGTTATTTATGATTTCATGACTCACTACTACTCGTACAGGTGTAATCAGTTCTTTATTTCATACATTCACTTCACCTTTCGATTTCCAGCCGTGATCAATCACGATCCGCTTCCTCAGCTTTGACCCAGAGCCCACCCTGGAAAACAACACGATCAGCATCTCCTGCCAACTAAGGAGAAAGAGAGGGGTGAATACGTACACCAGAGTACATCGTCAACGTCATCTTCGGGAAGAATTTATCGATCCCCTTCCTGCCCGGTTCCGACTTCCATTCTGGGGGGACTTGAAATTCGGGAGGGCATAGCTCCGGAAAGTGGGTGAAAGATGTGAAGTTCTGAATCAGGCGGACGAGGATAAAGGACATCTCGTTATACGCAAACTGCATTGCGTTCAGGCGTAAATGGAACGGCTATGTAGGGTAATAGTAGATTGTTACCTGTTGGCCTAAGCAAATCCGAGGACCTGCGTTGAAGGGAAGGAATATGAAAGGTCTCGGAGCCAGGTAAGTTTTCAATCTGTCATCGAGGAAACGGTCGGGATCAAAGACTTCAGCTACGATTCATTGCGTTGAATAAGAAATATTCGTAAGTGTTACCATCCAATGGGACGTACCATCCGGTCCCCAAAGGTCAGTTCGACGGTGCATCATAAACACGGACCAAGGGACTCTACAAAAGGTAGAGACCCAGAATTAGTAAGTTGTGTGTGGGCTGGGCTTCATGGGAAACAGGAAACGCACATCGCCCCCGCTGGAATGTAGATAGGAGGTTGTGTGGGATCAGGGGAAGGCCAAGTGGTGGCATGAGTGCATTCTCGAACGTTGAAGGGACTGTGGACATAAGGTGAGAAAGGATTTGCCAGCCGGGTGGCGATGGGACAAGTGAGTACTAACACCACTGGGTACAATCTCAGCGTCTCTAGTGAGTCAACGTTGTTCTTGTTCAAACGCTCGTTAGGTGAACTCGATTGAATTCGTACGTACCGTTGATTACGGCTCTCAGGAATTTCATGTCACGTATGTCATCGTACGTGGGTCTCCTTGACGGACCTACCTTCTCGAGAATCTCGTCTCTCAGACGTTGCATGGTTTTTGGATACATTGAGAGGAAGTAGACCACGAATGTGAGAGTGGCTGCCGTAGTGTCTCTTCCCGCGATTAAGATGTTGAGTCTGAGAATCTACTAGTTAGCGTTTGGACATGGGGAAAGTACTAGGGAGATTACATACGTTTCGTCTTTGAGGATAACAGGATCTACACAAATTTTCATTACTGTGAGAAGTCGAAGTTTGTTGCAAAAATTGTTTACGAACCGTCTGTCTGTTTGACAAGGTGATCCAGCAAGGTCTCGTTCTCGTCAATTTCTTCAACTGGTCCCTTCTTTTCTCCAAGCCTTTCCTGATTCTTCAACTTGGCTACCGCCTCGTTCACGATAGGCTGTATGAACGCATTGATGATTTTCATCGGCTCCTTAGTCTTATCCTTATGAATCTCAAGCATCGGCCATATCATACTGAATCGTTCTCTCGAACTGCAAGCTTCTTGTGCGTCCAAGAACGCATTACTGAAATCACGCGCCAAGGAGAAAGCCGAGACGTTCGGTGAGAGTAGGTTCCCAGACACATTGGGAGTGGAGGAGCCGGATAGGACAGTTGGAGCGACATCACGAGGGTATGGAAGACCGGCTGCAAGGCTATTAACACAAGAACCAAAAAGGAACTCAGTCGCAGAATCAAGTGTAAATCGACCTATCAAGTCCTGGTGTAACCGGAATGCTTCAGAACTCATCCAGTGGAAAAAAGGTGAGACGAAGGCATACCTGAAAATCCACGGCGTAACCCGCGCGGAAACGGGCTTTCATGAGTGATATGGCCAGATCTGCATGTCGGTCGAATATATCGAAATGGGTAATTTTGTCGCGACTGAAGAATGGACGGGTCATCGATCGGTGAAATCTAGCAAGAGTTGAGCTTTGAAAACAGGTATCGCTGTTGAACAGCTTAACTTACTTCCACATATCACCGTCCGAGTTAAAGACGCCTGCACCCAAAACCGACGACATGTTTCGTTGAAACCTCTCCCCTGCGATGAAGGTCTGATAATAGCGAGTCCGAAGCTGTTTGAGATCCTCACCTTTGGCATAATTACCAAAGTCTGTGGCCAGAATAAGCTGGATATGCTCGGGCTGGGAAGTGAAGATCATGTTTTGCCATAGGACGTTCGTGTTGAAGACAGGGCCTTGATCTTTCATGATGTCCACCAAGCCATCAGCTGTAGCAGAAGATTCGTCAAGACATGAACTTGAAAGGCAAAGTTACGACGTACCAGGATAACCGGTGTGATAGTTATCCATCATCATCTTGAGCACGTCAAGGTTCGCAAACCATTTCCCTTTGACCCTTGGGGCAAGTCGAGCACCTAACGCAGCGGCTTCTCGTCTCTGCCTCAATTCTTTGAGCATTATCCTACAGATGCTCAAAACAGGCAGGCTGAAGACAGAAATTGAGATCAAGGTCCATGTTGGTAGTATGATACCGGTAGATTTTCCTATGAGGCGTTGTAAAATTACGACGCCAGCCGTCAAAAGTCCAGGAAACACTAGAGCTCGAGCGATGGCTACTATTCCGGGTGTGAGAAAAGACATGGAGAGGTTGAAGAACGGCGAACAATATTACCGTGAACCGTATATTATATTCCACCACCAATGATGACCACATGTCAGTGCGATGATGAACAACAGGTGACACTGCGACTGATATTCTTATTGAATGATGGCCAGTCTTGAGTATTGTGACGATGCATATTGAATATTGATTGTAGTCAAAACTCTTGAAGAAGTTGAGAGAAGCGAAGCGAGGCAGTGGGCACTGGGCACTGGCAGAGGCACAGAGAGGCACGTACTATATAACAGGCGCTCTAGGCGCTTATCTTCCCAACTTCTTGTCATTCGCTTTGCATCGTGCAAGGCCTACTCTTTCGACCTCATCACTGTCTAGCACGCTCTATCTTGGCTGCTGAGCTCGTCATGCTCAACTGGTACTGCCATCCAGCACGCCAGGCGAATGCCAAACACAAATTTCTTGACAACGAAGAGACATTACTCGCTATTACTCGATGGATTCACTACTCGTAACTCCTTGATGTTCCGAACGTCGAATCGCTTCAAACTCCATCGGTACTGTTGCATGTAGACTCATGTAGATTCTCGGACTACTCTCGGACTGGATTCTCTTCCAAGTACCGAATCAGCAATTCGTAAGCGACGCTCATGACCTTCCAAGTTCCAATGAACTTCCTTACAAGCTCCTCATGAATCCTTCTCACATCTCGGGCTGTCGGCCATCTTTCAAAAAAGTGTTTCAAGTGTTACACCACATATACCACGGTCGAGACTCGACCTTATGCACTGGGAGCAGATAAGCGCAATTATCGCGCACGGATAATTCAAGTCGGGGGTGCCACAAGTCCGAGGAAGCATACGCGCTCATCATACGCTTCGAGTGCTTATAGCCTACTCTGTATAGGTCCTTACCGCTACCAATCCTATTATACATAAGCCGTAGGAAGTCATTGGAGACAACAGGGCATAGGCGTCGGATAATCTATAAACACTGACAGAGTTCTAATTTTGTTTGTGCTCAAGAACCTGCACTACGCCATGAAGAGCCCACAGTTGCGGTGGAAACTTGGTACTACTAGGTCCTAGTACCGTACTACTCTACTGGTAATGAACACTCATCTGGTATAGTCTTGCTGTCTCTTACCAACGAATGCAGAACCTTGGCAGAACCGAGAGAGGTTCGCGCGCGCCGGAAGGTAGGAGGCTGTACTACGTTCCATCGGTCAACGGTGAGACTAAAAATTCCTCTCTTGCGTTTCCGAGTTCTGATCCACTCGCAAAAGTACTCTATCTGGTGACGTTGTCCCTAGATTGTCAAGACACCTCCTTCTCAACAATCCCCATGCCAGAACTTTAAAGGGTGTGCCATCGATATACTGTCCCCATGCTGTGTTTCCCCTCGAATGTTTTCCCAAAGAATCGCACTCCTCATTCTCCTCGCTCGTTTAACTTTGGGGTACAGACAGCCCTACGAATACCTTGAGGCTCTCGATACCTTTGGCGCTGCGTATGGAACTTTCAAACTCTTTTGCTAGTAACCAGAAGCGATCTCATCTCCTGAATAGATTTTCTAATCCCGGAGGCGTCTTCAACGGTTCAGTGCCATCACCTCTCTCTCCCGATGTCGTAGGTCGTGTCGATGCTATCACGACGTTCGTTGGCCAAGAACTCAACGCCGAGTTCCTCTTCGGGCTCTTCTACCAAGACACCCTCTTAGCTACCACAACTCAGCTCATCGGGATACCCACAGGAATGACTATACAGTCTGCTGTTGTCGAACCTCCGGTTGTTGCTGTTAGCTATATCAGCAACATGGCGTACCCTACCAGCAACTTGACTGTCCCGCTCCAGATCGACATGTTCATGGCCTACGACGACGATACGATGAAAGTCGTTTCATACGACGCTATCCTTCGTCGTATAGACGACCTCATGGCGTATACCTCTCCGCTCTTGGCGCCTCAGATCGCGAAGGAACTGAACAGCACATCGACGAATGTTACGGAGCTTATTGTGCTCAAAACGGCGGCTGATGTTTGTGCCGTTTCGAGTCTGTACTGCACTGGGGACCATCAGCAATACGATTCTCAGGATGATTGCCTGAGTTTCATGAGCACGTTGCCGTTTGGTGAATCATGGCAAGGAGGGATGAACACTGGCTGGTGTCGATATATTCACAAGAGTATGTATATTCCGACTCTGACGGGTTTCTCGTGTGTGTGCTAATTGAATGCAATTTTGCAGACCTAGTCCAATACCGACCCGACGTTCATTGTCCTCATATTGGCCCGACTGGAGGTAGCATGTGCAAGGATCGTAATTATCTCGACGTCACAAACACTGTTCCTTTCAATCGAACTTTACTCTCATACAACTCGAGCTACAATTCCGCCGATATGAAAGGTATAACAGATAATGGTGTTCAACAACTCGTCAAGGTCCAAACCCAGTCAGTCTCAATGACCACTGTCGCCTTCGTAAGTAATTTTCTGCAAACAGAAGGAGCCTATCGTTCATCTGCATTCTATATAGTACCCCGTCCCTACAGTCATTTACACACTCGTTTTGTACATGATGGCCAAAGCAACCGAGTTTTCCCTCTACGTATTCTCCGAACAATACCGGCAAATGTCCTTCGAAAACAAACGAAACACAGTCACCTACATCCTCGACACCATCATCACTCTCGCCGTCCTCATCCTCCAAATCGTCGCCGCGCCAATCCTCGCGAGTAAATTCACATTCGACAACGTGAACATACTCAAAGCCAGCGCACTTCTGATCTCTGGGTTGTACATCTTCGAGCTCACGTACCGGCCGTCGATGAGATGGCCGCTGCTCATACATCATTTTTGCACGATCTTCGCGATCGTGTTGTTGCTTAGCGTGTTGGCGTATACGGGACATCCGCAGATAGTCGCTGCGGGTGAGATTTGGCTGTTCCAGGCTACGACTGAACAGACTGTTTTCATAGGACTGTTTATGTGTAAGTCGCTCTCGTTTTTGATCTTGATTTGTTTCTTAATGGAATTGGATGGGATCAGACCGATTGCAGTTCCCTCTTCGCTGGACTCGGGATATGCTTCGATTCGGCGCCGTCCAGTCATTGTGGGTTTATCTTGATTCGTCGTCCGTCTTCTATTGTGAATAACAGGTTGTCTGGTAGCATTTTCAAGCTTGCCTTTGCGGCTTACCTCCTTGCATTCTGGGCCCAGAAGCTTGAACAATTCCATACATCATCCAAAGATATCGCTCTTTCAGTAATGCTTGTCACCATCATCATTCTGTTGATGTGTACCCAAATGTGAGCTCAAACTCATTTCTCTGCTGGTATATCACCTCCGCTCATGATCTTCCTCCTCTTAATATAGTTACGGTGCTTGGGCTGTATGGGGCCTATCCGAAAAAGTGAACAAATCCATACAACTCATCCGACAACGGCAGCGTGCGGATTCCAACGTGACCATCTTTGGAATGTCCCCGTCAGACGAGAAGGAGAAGTCGTTTGAGAGTGCAGGCCCGTTACAGACGCTTGGAGGAGCGTTCGAGTTCCCGACGATGCCAGCTGATACTTATAATTATCCGAACACGCCAGCGCCGGAGGTTCAACGAGGGTATCCTTTCAAGATCGCCCCTCAGAGACGAGTAGAAAGAGACTGATTGAGGTCTGCCGCCTTGCTAGAGTCCCTCTGAGGCCTAGGAAATCAGCTTATTTTATTCTTATTCTTTCAACTTAACGCACCTGTGCCAGGTTCGATATTATTCTTTCCTTTCCTTTCTTTTCTACATGGTGTGTATCCCTAGCATGCCCATAGAGCTTGTTATACTTATCACCTGGTATCCTCTCCCGCTCGCTTTTCTCTTCTTTTCGTTCAAGTTTTGCATAACAAGTCCTGTGTGGGCTGGTAGGAGTATGCACATGTATCAAGTATATATATATATGAATGTATGCTCGTAGGTTTTTTCAATTCGATTATGCTCAGTTACTATGCACTGTGAGGCCCGTGGACTTTGGACGAGAACGGGGCTCCCGGCTGACTACATACCCTTTATGGAAGCTACTTCCCAAAAAGATACTTATCGAAGGAGCGACCGGCCGTTGGTGTCAGGTGACTGCTCTCAGTTTCACACGCTCTGTGGTCTTCTCTGAACTCTTCGCTGGAGCAAAACCTAGCAAAACTTGATCAATCTGGTGCATCTCCATCACTCTCGCTGTGCCATAATGCATCTCTTTCAAAGCTTCACGTCTATCTATCTGATAAGGCAGGATATGATCGCTCGAGCTACTCGATAATCGACTCCGTCTCCTCACATCATTTCGCTTTCTCCCCAACTTGCTTCTGCCGTTTTGGATTGGCACGCTTCGCACCTCTAGTGGACTCAGTCTTGCTGTTCGTCTGACTCTTTCCCTCGGCTCTCGGCCGATATTGAATCCTCACCAAAGGCCTATTCACCCACTCCAGCTTCTTCAACTGGCTCATCACCTCTCTCTCCCGTTCATCCTTCGGATGTTGGAATATATCGTTCACCTGCCAACCCTGGAACAACACATCGACCCAGCCTCTCTTTCCATCTTTACCAGCTCCTTGGGCTGATACCGGCACGTCCTCGAACTCCGCAATCCAAGCCTTGACATACTCGCCTCTAGGATCATAATCCCATGCCTGCTTCACAGGATTGAACTTGCGTCCTTCCGTTCCATTCGAACCATCGTTCCGCCCTCGAGGATCGTTTCCTACTCCAGCGACATAAGCCCAGTTGCCCCAGTTACTCGCAACGTCGTAATCGATGAGCATACATTCGTACCATTCCGCCCCCAGACGCCAGTCTATTCCAAGCCATTTAGCCAAGAACGAGGCGCAGTTCTGACGAGTCCGGTTGGAGGTATACCCGGTGAGAGCGAGTTCGCGCATGCTCGCGTCGATGAGACCTGTACCGGTTTCGCCTCGGAGGAAACGAGTGAATTTGGTGCGGGTTTCGAGGGAGGAGAGGTCAGACCAGTGGTAAGAGTTATCTGATTTATGTTTGTTCTTGCGTTGATTGTTGTTGTAGCTGTTATCTTGTTGCTGTACTCCTCGGAATCCCTCGATCGAAAACAGGTTATTCCCAAATTTCCGCATACAAAGGCGCATATAGTCCCTCCATAGAAGCTCGAAACGCACAGCTGCTGTACCCTTATTCTCGCCCTTGCCAAATCCGCGCGACTTGAATACTTTCGCTTTCTCAAATTGTAGACCAATTCCAAAGTCGGGAAAATCTTTGCCGTCCTCGAAAGCAACCATATACGCGTTGATCTGTCTCGCAGTAACACATCCCAAAGCAAGATAAGCGCTGAGCTTGGTGGAGAAGTCTTCACCCAGGAGGCCGTTCCGAGTGTCCTTGTACGACGAAATACTACCCGAGACTATGAGATGGACGATGCGCTCGTGCGCACGGGTTTCACCACCGATGAAAGGGTGAGCCGTGGTAGCTCCCTGGGGTTTTAAAATGGGTTTTCCGAGGCCACAGTCTTCTACTGGCTTTCGAAGCGCGCGGATGAACTCTTCGAGACTGTCTGGGATGGAGAACGGTACCGCTTGCGCGGGGGTGTGTGGAGGCAGAGGAGGCAATTTCGACGGTGTTGAAGTATACGGCGAGCGGATACTGTCTCGTAGAGGCTCGAAGGATTTTCGAAACGAGGTGAAGACATCGGGTACTTGAGCCGGGTCAGATGTAGCGAAATCGTTGCTGATGGAGATGACCGGTCAGTTGACCATCCACGGAATTTGTTAAGAAACAACGTACTCATGCAAAAGCATTTCCTCCCCATCCCAGACTTTCCATTCAATCTTCCCATCACCTTCTTCCTCAACCACTTCCTCGATCTTGCGTTCTTCCTCCACCTCCTCGCTCGCCCAATCTTTCGTCATCCAGACGGCTCCTACCTTGCCTCTAAACTCATCCTGCTCAAGAACCTGTCGAACAACTTCTTCCATCCTCCCTACTCTAACAACCAAATCACTTCCGCGGTCTTTCAACGACTGCTCCACATCCCACACGCTCTCCGCGATGAACTTGGCTCGATGAGGCCCGCACCGCCAGAACTGGCCTAGTCGAGAACGCGCTTGGGGGTATGGAGAACCAGAGTTGTCTGGGTCATGGAGAAGACCTGATACTTCGATCTGGTTCGGGGAGAGGATGTAGAGCGGTAATAGGTGGGTGAATGTGTTGGGGTGTTGTTGGAGGTGGTGGAAGATGGGGTTGTCGGAGATACGGAGGTCGCGACGGAGGAGGTAGATGAGGTACATTGCTGAAAAGATTAAAGGGTGTGAGTACTTTAAACGCTTCTTATATGTGCAGCTGAGAGACATGGTCATTGGTCACTGAGACTTTTCATGTCGTAGATATTTTCCTGCGAGTACGACACCCATGGTTCTTGACTAATCTTGGAGCGCACACTGTACGCAACATTCAAATCGCTTCAACTTCTTTGAACTTTCGATTTGCGCCTTGTATCAAAGAGCTTGTGAGCTTCGCAAGTTCGAAAATCGCCGCCCATCTTCTGATCCGAAAGACGTCGTCCCTTGATCCTCAACCTCCATCAGTGTTTGGGTCCTCATGCACATGCACATACACATGAACCTCTGAGTATCGCACGCAGCGGCACATGCTCGCCTGGCGGCCTGGACTCTCTTGGACTTTCGCGGTGGCCTTGTGCTCAGACGAAATCTTGGCTATCAATATGACATGCACATCTGAGTAGCTACATATCCATCATGCATCCTAGGATATTCCATCTCTCAGCTTCGGGTGAAGCTAAAGGAAGATACACGAAAAGCCACGACATCCTGTAGCTTCCTCTCAGCTCTGAACTTCAAAAAGCGACCTCGAACAACGCTGGGCGATATTTGCGAGTTACCAATTATCTGATTCGTAGTATATCTACTATCACCAACGATCAGCACGATTTCCATCAGTCGGGAAGGAATTGTGAGAAAGCCCTCAGTTGGATAACGCAGATTGCGATAGATAGGATGTTGAAAGATGTTGAACCGTGATGACCGCCTTATTTCGGAGTTTTCGGTTAAGTTTTCTATCGGAATTCCTGGTGATTCGTAGAACTCACATTTCTGAACAGAAGATTCTTGTCCTTTATAACATGAATACTCAGTGCCCCATCGTTTTCCATTCCCCACCGCTGGCCGGTTGAATCTCACTCGGCATCGCACTCCTCATCCTGGAACTCATCCTCATTCGCACAGTGCTCAGTATTCCTGCACAATGCAGTCTTCATGTATACCAATCTTATATCTATGCCTTCTATACCCCGCTTATATCCTTGCTACACCGATTCCGACCAAGGTAGGGATCTCAAATCTTGTTGAATGCTACTTGCTACTTGACTGAATCGCCTGCACAGGATACATCGACCCAGGTCCTTTCGTCTATACCTGCACAATCGCCCACCTCCCATAAGCCTCCTGCGGAGATCCAGTTTCTGGTCGAGCTCACGCTTTGGACCCCAAGCCAAGACTATAACCACGTCACGAACGATCTTGCAGGCAAAGTCCGTGATACTGCCGAAATCCTACTTCCACCATTCCTCCCAATCCTTCGTCACATGAAACACAAGGAGCCGTTCGGTTCCCACCCTTTCATGGTATTCCATGTCACCAAGATGACCTATAGTGGTCCTCAAACGGAGATTGATCCACTAGGCAAAGATCACTACAGGTTAGACGTTAGGTTGAAGACGATGGAGAACGTACATATAGGAGACAATGACCATACTCTGTATTTCCTGCAGAGCGTCTTCGATGAAGCCCCGACACCGATTGGGCAGAAGCACGCAACGAGACTGCAGGGCGAGGGTGACGCCGAAGGCGTGGAGTTGAATCTGATCAACACTGGTCGTCCGTCGTTCGTCACCTTCGAGAACGGATTCTTGTATCACGGAGTGAGTGGTTCTAAAGCCTTTAACCCAAAGTTTCTTCGCACTGAGAATTCTTCTGTAGCTCCAGCCCAAAGACCGTATAACTCTCGCGGACGTCGGGCTAAGTTGGGCGCGGAACCAAGACCCGATCACGCAGACTGAGATTGACGGAGAGATTGTGTTCTCGTTTGTGAAGACGAAGATAGGTTGGAGAAAGAAGGTCGTGCAAAAGTTGAGCTCGGGTGCCCAAAAGGTGGCGGGTTGGGTAGGACAGTTGGCAAAGGCAGGCCGATCGAGTTGAAAGGTTGTGTGTCCCATAGCTACGTCGGCAGCCGTTCGCTTGTGATACGCGCTTGCGAATCAATTTTCGTCACGTTCTAGAGTGTGGATACGCGGAGGCATCCATACTACAAGAAGCAGTATTTAGAGGAAAGACGGCCTGAATTCTAGGCTACGGTGGTGGCGCCAGATACTAAGTAGCTGCTTTCAACATTTCGGCCATGGGACCCCTGTTGGTGTCGGCGACAGTGGTACGTACTGTTCAGATTTGAGAGATATGTGTGGCTCATCGATCTCTCATTAGATCTCTTTTGTTCAACCAATGCCCTGAGGGATACGACAACATTCACAGTGATCAATGCGTTCGTCCCCAATGATCGATGTCCTACGGACCATCTCTCAAAACGATCACTCAATGATTGTATATATGTGACTCTTGTGTCTGCTCTACAAATACGGAGCATCCCGCACAAGCACTTTACCAAAGGCTACAATCCACCACTGAGTGCTGCTGACATCGGTCCAGGTACCCTTCGCGACTCTCTTGCAAGCCTTTTGGTGGACGATGGACATTCAAGTAGGGTTGACAATGCTAAGCTCGCATCTGCCTGCACAGTGCTGCGAGCCGCATGGGACGATACCGACGCTTCCGACGCCGCATTCGGATTACGTGGATAGTTATTGGGCTGTGCGATGTGCATTGTGCCCAGGGATGGGGTATGTCCTGGTATGTTTTGGCCTCTGAATCTATCTTGGGCTTTCACTGATCGTGATCTTATGATAGAGCATTTTCTGCTATCTTCTTCTGTTCGAAGACCTCATAGACCCTCATGAGCCTGTGCATTCCTGTTGCTCGGGTATCTCTTGATCTGTTATCGATAGCCTTATCCAATTCACCGTCGTCGGATCCTACCTCAAGTTCATGAGGCTACTTCAACATACATACTTGTACTAGTCTCAGAGCTTCAACACGAACACGATAATCCTGCAAGATCGACACGACGCCTCGTATAATACCAGATGCGTTCATCGCTACGACAAGATCGTTGCATCGAATAACCCGGTGAGTTGATATCATTTTACCAACCATGTGCATGAGCCTCAGTGTTTTATTGACGCTGTGAAATGTAGATGCACCATGAAGATACTGAAATGTAGAGATACATCTGGAGCCGGGAGTTATTCATTTGAACTGAATAACTTATGATTGCCCGTTTATGCAGCTGAGGCGCTGTTTGAAGATGAATAAGTACCTCGTCTCCTCCCCTTGCCTCCTCTTGCCCAATGCCCATCATACTCGAAATCAGGAGCTTGCAGAATCGTTCTTCATTCCTCACCGCTGGCCGGTCCAATATCACACTCAACATCTCTGAATCGCATTCCTACTGTTCGATTAGAACCAACAAAAAACGCACAGCTCTTTGCACGATGCGACTTCTGTTAACACGAGCGACTACCTTATACCTAAGCCTTCTTCTCCCCACTTACATTCTTGCGACACCAATTAGTTTGGTAGGCGACTCATACTCAGATTCGACAATGAAAAGTAACTCATGCTGGATCCGTAGCCTGCTGGACAGCCCGCATCAGTCCAAGACATCTCGCATACACCAACCATTCATGCCCGTCAGCCTGACCCCCCTAAATATTTCCATTACACGGTCGAAGCCACACTTTGGACTTCATACGAGAATCCCGCAGATGACGACATTTCGAAGGAGGTCGCAGGCAAATTTCGTAATGCTTTGGAGATTCTCCTACCATGGTTGCTGCGACTACGCCTTCTCGCTGACCTTCCTTTCCCTAATCGGTATCTGTTTGAAACCGTGAAGGAGTCGGAAATGAGGGTCATGTCTTGCCGAGTCACTAAGCTGACAAGCATGGATGGTGCCCCCAGCGGTGATACCCGGGCCAGAGACTTCCACCGAATTGACGTCGAAATGTTTCAGGTTAGGGAGGATGGTGTCGATAAAAAAAACCGCTCAAGTGTGGCCTTCAGAATATATCTCAGGAAGACCGTGTTTGATGAAAAACCGACACCATTGTCTCCAGAGGATGCGACTAGACTCTATGGTTTAGCCCTTGCTCGATACAGATCGATAAGAGAAAACCAAGTCGGAGTCCAAGAATTAACAGTCGTAGAAAACTCATTCGTTGAGTTCAAGGATAATTTTTACGGAGTGAGTTCTTTGAACATATATCATCGCCTTGCTTCACATTGAGTCTACTTTACTAGCTGAGAATGGAAGAGATAGGCTGGCAGAGAATCAAACTCTCTACCAACGATTCACCATGGCGACAGAACGAAATACCAATCCAGAAGACTACCATTCGCCGAGGGAGGGTGTTCTTTTTCGTTCTTGAGAGTGACGGGACGGTAGCGAAGTCATGGGCAAAGGTTGCGGCCAAAACAACGGGTTTTCTAAAGAGTTCAACTGCCACTTAGCGAAGCTAGTCAGTTTTTTTCGCTCGTCACTACATGGTACACGCCGATACATGCCCTCCAGCTTTACGAATCACATCTGTTTTGTTTCCCTCATTTCTCAGCTTGCGTGTACTACGCGCTGCAATATTCACCTACATGAACAGACGTCTTCGAATGCAGACAGTCACCGGAGTAGTCGACTGCCACTTTACATAGATAACAGCCGCAACCGAGGCTGAGGCAGACAGGATTTTTAAGGATGATACCAGATGATACCGACGCGGCTGGGCCGGGCTTTCAGGATTGCTCCGTCGCGTTCGAAGGGCCAATATATGATCTGAATACGAACTTGTATGCCGTCCAGGCTGGATCCTGCTGGATCGTCAAAAATCGCTCTGTGAAGATCTGTCCAGCACAGGATAATTGAAGACCCTTCCTAGCCCTTCATACGGTACCAGACAGTACCCTACTGGACCATTTTACTGAAAGAGGGAAGGAAAACTGAGAGGAAGCGCTTGAAAAGAACTTGACGTTCCCCTACGTTGCCTCGTCTACAAGCCTGAGTCTGGCAAGGAGCCTCGTGTATGATAAGTTGACCCATCGGTATTTCAAAATTTCATCGCTCCTCATCGCTCCCTCTGATTTTGAACTGTTACTGATGGTGGTGATCTTACGCCGATAGAGCATTTTCTGCTGTTCGTTAGGCTTCGTCAGGGTGGATTCCAAGTTGCGCTCGGCTGA
Organism: Lentinula raphanica; assembly: GCA_027919835.1. Classification (NCBI taxonomy): domain Eukaryota; kingdom Fungi; phylum Basidiomycota; class Agaricomycetes; order Agaricales; family Omphalotaceae; genus Lentinula; species Lentinula raphanica. Next base: position 1,067,676 of record JANVFP010000001.1, on the reverse strand, counting down.
ATCGCTCATTTGAACAGACTTCAAGATCTGATGGCCCGGGTGTGCAATCGTTTCCAACTTACGGTCAACTTGGTCAAAGTACTGCTTTACATAAAGTTGTACAGTCTGCAAGCTCCGCGAGACGCCAAAAGCATTCATTGCTGAGTCCATACGCGTTCAAGCCTTCGAAGTTGATCAGTTCAGTGAGTCAATAACATATCACTAGCCAAAAGAAAACGACTCAGTGTTTGAATCTGTTTGAATAACACAGTGTGCCACTGTGATAGATGCATAGGATGTAAAGAGTCTCTCTCACCGGGCCCAGTGCCCAATACCTAACGTGAACAGGTTTATGATTGTCCGTAGGTACAGGCTATGCAGGCGGTGGTAAGAAAGTAAGACTAAGGAGTGTGGTATAGATGCCGTAGCATTATATAGTAGAGTCCGTGCGACAGAAATGGATGATTAAGGAAAGTGGATTACCGTAATGGTGAGGAGCCGTTACACCTGCCCCCACAAGAGTCCTGCATAGGATCTTCGATAGGAATAAAAGGATATGGGTGAACTACCCGCAAGGATCACTACCGATTAAGTGGCCGAATTCAGCTCACTATTTGTGGCACCGATCGCGGGGGTAGATTCTGAAATGGATAGTCCACCCATCTCTTCGATGGGGTTCCCAGTCTCGGCGTTCATGGCTACGGCGATGCGTGGCATTTGCCATTTGGCGGACGTCAACGTTGACGGGGGACTAGTATGTACAGGAAGATGGGAAATAAGCTCACCTATTTCGTGGCTTTGAGTTTGAGTTTGTGGTGGGACAGTCCTCGTGGTTGACATGGTGGTAGCAATGAGAGTTGGTGACGTCGAGTGAATGGAATCTTCTTCCTCGTCGTGGAAAGGTAGTTGTTCTGAGTGCCGTATGTTGCGGCTTTGAGCGCGAGTTGTACGTGTGTTCGAATGGGTGATACCTTGGGTCATATACCTCCGGGTATCTGTAAAAGTTAGCTATGTCCTTTGGACAACAACTGCGCGTTAAAAAAAGTGTAAAGAGTCTCTCTCACCGGGCCCAGTGCCCAATACCTAACGTGAACAGGTTTATGATTGTCCGTAGGTACAGGCTATGCAGGCGGTGGTAAGAAAGTAAGACTAAGGAGTGTGGTATAGATGCCGTAGCATTATATAGTAGAGTCCGTGCGACAGAAATGGATGATTAAGGAAAGTGGATTACCGTAATGGTGAGGAGCCGTTACATAGGATGTCGGAGGATACCGAAACACAGAGCTAGTATGTTTTGGGAGGTTTGGGGGCAAGGCGCTGCTAGTATTCATCAGAAAAGATCATTCGTTGATGGAACCAGTGAGCTATTTGAACATGTACGTTCCAGTTCCGAAGCGAAGTTCAGAATCGTTCTTCATCCCCCACCACTGGCTGGTCCAAACTCACACTTATTATCCTGAAACCACCACTCTGCTTTTCGAGCAGAACAAGAAAAAAAGTCACCCACTTCAACGCAGTTTCCAGTAACGTTTCACAATACGAGGTCTGATGACACGACTTGTGACTGTCTTCTACCTGAGTCTTCTCTTCCCCGTCTACATTATTGCGACGCCGATTGCTATGGTAGGCAATTCAGCTTCGTATAGCGATGATGAACACTGAGAAACCTCTAGACTGCTGGACAGCGCACATCGGCTCAAGACACCTCGCATACTACGCCCACCGAACGGCCTACTACTTCCCAAAAGAAGGTCTATGTTGGAGAGTATGCGGTCGAGGCCACGCTTTGGACTTCATACGATGATTCCGAAGATGACGACACTTCGGAGAACGGTGTCGCAGACGACAACGGTTTGAAGAGGATCACAGACAATAGTTTGGAGAGGGCTGCAGACAACAGTTTGGAGAGGGCTGCAGACAACAGTTTGAAGAAGGTTGAAGGCAACCATTCGGAGAGGGTTGCAGACAACAGTTTGAAGAGGGTTGAAGGCAACCGTTCGGAGAGGGTTGCAGACATTCGTTCGGAGAGGGTTGCAGACATCCGTTCGGAGATGGTTGCAGACAGCAGTTTGAAGAGGATCGCAGCCAACAGTTCGAAGAGGGTCGCAGGCAAGAAGTCGGAGAAGAGCGCTGACAACATTTCGGACCAGGTCGCAGACAAATTCCGTAATACCTTGGAACTTCTTCTCCCATGGTCCCTGCGAATGCGTCGTCTCGTGGAGTTCGAGTACAACCCTTGGCGGCAACCTGATGAGCCCCTCTCAAACGTCAGAGTTGCAGAAATGGAAAAAGCCTTGTGGCAGGAGAGCATGTCTTTTCAAGTCACGAAGCTCACCAGCATGGTTGGCGCCCCTAGCGGTGATAAGCATACCGATTTCTACTACCGGATAGACATCAGAATGTACCCTGCAAAACTTAGAACGAAGATATACCACAGCTACGACGAACACACGTTCTATCTCAAGAAGACTGTGTTTGATGCAAAACCGACAGCACTGGGCCTGGAGGACGCCATGCACCTGGAAGGTTTTTGCACTTACAGTAGGACAAGAAACGGACGAGAGGAACAAAAGACATTCGTCGAGTTCATCGATGGATTATACGGCAGGGTAAGTTCTTTGAAAATATACCATTGCCAAATTGCTTCACGCTAAGTGTCATACTTACTGTAGAAAGAGACCAAGCTTCTAGAAGAAGAGATCAAACGCTTTGCCGATGATCCAGTCTGGCAGCAGAACAAACGTAAAATCCGAAAAGTTGATCTTCCCGAAGAGAGGGTGTTCTTGTTCGACAAAAATCCTATAACAGCTCTTAGAGCGAAGTACGCGTTGAAAAAGGCGGCGGAAAAGAAGGTGGCGGCATCGGAGGGGTCCGAAAAGAGTTACGCTACTTAGCTAAGCTGGTCGTCAGTTTTCATTTGCTACTACCACCTTCCCTCCCTTTCAACTCCATTTCGTCTCCTTCATGATGTATGTATGCGCTGCGATATTCTCCAAATTGTACACAATCATTCCAAAGCAGACAGTCAGAGCTCATTACAGCAAGCTCGACTGCTCAAATCGACGACCCATAGCCCAGTAAAAGCTTCACACTCCAGCCATCCTCTAAATCAATTACTCTATTATATTTCTGCAACTTTTGCGTCTGCTCGGGCCTCACTACCTCTCAATCCGAGATGTCCTGCCCAACACCAAACGCTACGATTCACCAGGTACTGTTAGCATCTGTCCAGCCACCTTTTGAGACTTTCTCGCAGTCTTTCCTGACATCCGTCCTGAAATTGTCCGCGTTTCCCGAGCTTTCGTAATTGAGCTCGAATAGGTTGACGAAGTGCTCGCTGTTATGGAATTCCTGTGTCTTGAGGAGGATGTCGCATCTCTAGGGCTGTTGCCGTCGCAGACGTATTGTTCGCGGACGACTTTCGGGAGGTACATGGCGAGCTCCACCTGGATTCAGCCTTCCCAGCCACCCTTTGAGTCATACGCCGCTGCTTAAATTCTCCCTCGATTCATATTACCCCATTCTACAATAGCATCCATCCCGGGTTCTTGGTATCACTGTGGACTGTCAGTATGGCGACAACGAAAGAGGACGCTAGGGCTCAACTATCGGTACTCAGTGCTGGAGTTGGTTCTTCGATGTTCATTCCATCTCAAGATTTCTTTGCTCTTATTTGCGCCGCGGTGGCCTCGATTAAAGGACTACTAGTACTCTTTCAACGTTACTGATCTCAAACGGGTTTGATGTCTACCTTCGCATCTAGGCTTGACGACCTGCTAAGGCTGTCGAGTCCCATGGCTCGTACGGCCACGCTACAGGTGCGTGACTTCACTTTCACTATTCTGGCTTGCTCTCTCAGCCTTCACGCTCTGTTGACAGTAGTACTTGGCCCGAGTGGATGTCTCTTTGAAACTGAATCATCTCAATACTTATGATGTAGTCGGGATTTCGGAACCTCGATGAATAACTCATTGCGGTCGACGTTCGAACGAAATCGTATTCGTTGAACAGCCGACATCAGACTCATCATCCTCATCCGCACGAAGTTTGTGTACATTTGAATCTTCATATGAATACTACTATCAATTAGTTCGTCCCTTTCGCCCACCACAGTGTGACAGCCCCGTTTCCGACTTTGATCTGCCTATGGTACGCCTGCAAATTCTGATGCTTCACCACCAAATCCCCTACAGCCTTATCCACACCAAACCCGATGATCCACCACGTACAAGGCGAATACTTCCACACCCCATTCCCAATCTTCGTACAATCCCCCTGAACATCCGTCCTAAACTTGTTCGCATTCCCGGAGCTCTCGCACTTGAGCTCAAACATGTTGACAAAGTGCTCGCCGTTATACTTCGCCGTCTCGATGAGGAGATCGCATTTCTGGTTTGTGCCGTTGTAGACGTATTGTTCGCGACTGGTGAGGGATTGGCCTTGGCCTCCGAAGTGTTTACCGAGGTGGATGGCGAGCTCGACTTGGACCCAGCCTTCCCATCCGCCTTTTTGGGCGTAGGCTGCGTAGATTTTGTCGTGGTTGGCATCGCCCCAGTCGGCGATCGCTTCTAGGATCGGGTTCTTCTCTGGCAAGTTGCTTCGAGAGAAGAGTCAGCGGCGAGAAGAAATGAGAACATGGTGAATTGACTTACCTCATGGCGGGGTCGGTTGATGGTCGAAGAGTGACTGGTGAAAGGTGGTGAACCGTGAAGCTGAAGTTTTAGCACTCTGATATGCTTGTTCTTATAGCTCTGGCATTAGCTCAGGTCTTCAAAGAAACGCTGAGGACTCTCGCTTACCGGAACTTGGTAGCAAACGTCCCGAGGTGACATGAATTATGCGAAAATTCGCTGCGGCACCACAGGAACGGACTAGTACATAGCTTTCAGAAGAGCCATGAAGACTCTTATCAGGATCCCGGCCTTTGTGAACGCGTTCAATCAGGGTCATTAATGCCAAATGGTTCAGGTGGATTGTCTAGAACAAACCATGAAAGATGTCCACCGCTATCGACTTGGTTGATAAAATCCCTCAACTCTATGGTATGCTGAGAGCGGAAATGTAAAAGCCGGCGAGTCGCGACGTCAAGGCTATTATGAAGGAATATGAAGGGGCACGGACTGGCACGGATAGGTACGAGTTCGTCTATGCCAATGAATGAACTTGAATGAGGTATTCATTTTGCTGTCGACCTGAACAGACGGCAGACCTGAACTTGGAAGACAAGATGATGGGCAGGTCTGGGCCTGTTTTCTCTGGGCGAACCGTCCAAATCTTCTAAGCCATGGAGACGAACGTCGACACAAGAGCTGATTCTGGGAGCACGCAAAAACTCAGTAGCTTGCTTGAGCTTCATTGTTCAGCACGAGACTCACTGGAGATTGCACCTGCCTTGCTAGCACTAATAATAGTAATCAAGGACTTTCCATGGTTCCGCTTTGAATGTCGTGTCTTGTGGGCGCGGTAAGTAAGCCATGTTCAGCATCTTCAGTGTTCATCGGTCTGACATCCGATAGATGGCCTTACGTAATCCAGCCGGTACTGTTTCGTTTCGGCCGATAACCCAAAACATCTTTTCAATGTGCTCTTCCAACACCCTTGTTTCGGACATACAGGGATCTATAGCAAGTCATCTCGAGTATCATTTCTGGGGCCATCTTCACGTCTAGATTCCAGACCAACTTCTCTTCAGCTAGCGAATTTATCTTTGTGTCCTCCTGTTTCTCTTCAAGCCACTCAAACGCCATCGACGTGTTCTACCAATGTTGTGCATCTTCTTCTCGATTCAATAGGATGGAATTGCAATCCGATAATTTATCTCGGGTATCGGTTTTACGGACTGTCGGCCGCTGCATCCGAATCCTCATAAATACCGCACCCGGTGTCCAGAGGCAACCTGCCGTTGATCATGTTCAAACTCTCTCGACCACTCTCCACGACGAAACGTCAACTTTGTCGGTGAGCGGGCTCGCTTCGTATTCTCTTTCGATGAAACAAACCTTGATCCACCGTCTAGAGCTTCCCTTAGCTCAATATCGACCAACCAAAACGCGGATGATCTTCCTTTATCTGGAGTACGCGTCCTAGAATTGGGTCAACTCATCGCCGGTCCATTTGCAGGACAACTGCTGGGGTAATGAATCGCTCTCAAGTTCTTGTTACGCGGTTGACGCGTGTCGATGTTAGGCAATATGGTGCGGAAGTCATCAAAATTGAAGCACCGAAAGTAGGAGACCCGTTACGCGTGTGGAGAGAGCTAGATGTGGATGGAACAAGTCCTTGGTTCAGGAGTATAGCGAGGAACAAGCGGAGTGTTGCGGTTGATCTGAGGAAACCAGAAGGGCGAGAGTGAGTTTTTGATTCAGCATCTACTTCGAATTTTTCACACAAAACGTCCGTGCTCCAGGCTTGTCAAACGGCTAGCAATCAAGAGCGATGTGATAATAGAAAACTTCAAGCCAGGAAGTGCGCTGACCTCCAATACTCATTCTTCTTTCTCATCCTGATTACACTTCTCAGCTCTCGAAAAATGGGGTCTCGGTCCGGAAGCTCTACATCCATACAACCCTTCCCTCATCTTCACGCGTGTAAGCGGCTATGGACAGACTGGACCTTGGGCACCACGACCAGGTTATGCATCAGTGTGCGAAGCCGAATCTGGGTTCCGGTATATCAATGGCTTCCCGGATCCTGAAACGGGTGGACTCTCTGGACCTCCTGTACGACCTAATATTAGTCTAGGGGATTCTGTGGCTGGCTTGCACGCGGCATTCGGTACTGTGAGTTTTCTCGCTACGAGTGGTCTCGAGTTGCGCCGTGCTCAACGTTGGTGTCTTTAGGTTTTGGCACTGTTAGCTCGCCGAGAAAAGCGTAAACAAGGTCAGAACAAAGGGATGACAGTGGATGTCAGCATTCTGGAAAGGTGAGTATCATGCAGTGCTCTCTTACGCGACTCAGGGACATATGCTTTCTATCGCAGTATGCTCAACCTTATGGAAGGCATCGTACCAGAATATGATCGTAAAGGCAAAGTTCGTGCATCCATTTCTACTACACTTCTCCCGCCTGAATCTATGTGTCGTTGACAGATTCGTGGACCATCCGGTTCCTCAGTAACCGGAATCGTACCCACGAACGCGTATCCATGTCTTCCCGACATTGAAGCCCCTACCGTCCCTTCATACATCGTCATCGGCGCCAACGGTGACTCCATCTACAACCGTCTCATGCAAGTCGTCGAGCGCCCAGACCTCACAGGACCCGCCTACCAGCAGAATCACCACCGAGTTGAACGGCAGGAGACTATCGAACAAGCCATCTCGGCCTGGACGACGAGACGTACAGCTGAGGAGGTCATTCAAGCAATGACTGCAGCAGGCGTACCTGTCGGTCGGGTGGTCACTGTGAAGGATATCGTGGAGAGTGAGCAAGTACAGGCTCGGGGTGCGATTAAAGACGTGTGGGTGGATGGGAATGGAAGTGGGAAGGCAGGGTGGAATCTGAAAATGACGGGAACGTTTCCTGTGTTGGAAGGGTATGATTCGCAGCCGAAATGGGCTGGACCTGAGCTGGGACATCATACAGATGAGGTGATGATGGATGAGCTGGGCTTGTCATCGGAGGAGGTGGCGAAGTTGAGGGATGCAGGAATCATTGGGTGAACGTTTTTGCGGTGGAACTAATCAAGGGAATATTGTATCAGTAAATTGTAAGTAATTCTGACCGCTGTGCCGTATCGTATGTCAATGACATTAATGAATCTTCAAGCTTCATCATCACTGACCACTAGCAGTATTATAGTTGTCGTTCGAAATGCAAATCGACCTGACATGAATTGCCAAGGTTACATTTCATGATGCATGATCGATACCGATGATCATCCAACCACAATCACACTGTCAGGCCAACATTCTCCGTTATTAACTCAAGGCGGGAAGCCCCTGAGAGCTATGTGCGAAGCGAGGTGAAACGCTGCCTCATTGCAATTGTTCTCCAACGATAAAAGGATCAGTAGGGTCCCGCTGAGAAATCTCTCATTCCTTCTTCGACTTGCCAGTTTTCACTATGCGAACGCGTCGTCTACTTTGCACCCTCGTTCTACTGTTTTGGCTCAACTGGTCCTCGAATGGTTCTCCGATTGCCACTCAACCAAAATTTGTGTCGCTTCCTGGATTTGGCGAACCCTCAGTAGGACCTCGGGCGCATCCTTCTGCAATGTCGACCAACGGATCGTATTGTCTCGGGGAGGAGGCTGATATGAACTCAACAGGTAATGCTGTGATTTTGATTGAACTTTACCTACCAGTGAATCTCCAAACATCGCTCACCCTAATTCTTCAGATGCTCATCCTCTCCATATAATCAAATGCTGGACGGGCCTCCAAGCTCTCTTACAGTTCCTCTACGGTACCATCCGAGGTGCTCCCGTCATGATCATCATCCAACTCCGCATTCCCCTGTCAGCTCTCATCTCACTCTTCCTTTTGATCTCACTCGGGTGGTATCTGACGTGCCGATCGTCAAAACCCGACGTCGACTTTGACAACAAGGATGAAGCCAAGAATGACTTATGCTTGCGGAAATCATTGATCAGCCTGTAGCCGTTAGCCAAGTCGTTTGTGGCACTGCTATTAGGATGAGGATGATTTGGGCATCACGATTCACGGCACTTACACAGAAGCGGGAGGAGATGGTGAACCTCAGCTTATGTCGTTAGGTATATGAGTACGTGAGGCCTGGATCAGAGGGCGACGACCGGCCGCGGTGCACGCGTGCGTGTATAGGGCTCACGAAACGATACTTTCGAAATCACGCAGACTATGGACTTCGCCATGACAGCACTGGGCATGGTTTGGGAGTACGATTTAGTTACCAGTAGCCAGGAAAGAACAAGGAAACGGCCTTCAGATGACTCTTTCTACTACGGGTGATTTATCCGACTTTACTTTCGACCACTTCGAGGAACCCTGCAATTCATTATTCGATTACCAAAACACATCATCAATGCTCTTCCGTTTTCGACTCTAGACGAGTCGACATTGCACTGGCGTAATCCGTGTGGTACACAATGCTATCAATCTCCCGTGGATTCTTCCTGGGCCCTCATGGTTGAGATCGTGGCCCCAATCCTTCATCTTTTTTTTCGGTACCATTCCCTGAGTACCATCCTGTCCGCCCCGATCAATGAATCGGCTCCTTTTTTGCTGTTGTCATTCTAGATCCACTCTTCGCGGGGGATACCGCCGCGCCTCACTAGCAAAAACACTCATTGGTGGGAGCTCAATGGAGCCTATACTTTTTACCTCCCACCCAATCGTAAGCTTTCACTGGATTCATACCGCCGCTCCATTCGTCCGTTGAGCAGGCCAGAGTCTGCCAGAGCATGGGCCAGTATTGACGTTGCAGCCCCCTTTTCAGTCATGATCACTCATTATAGCTCCTCTTTCCCTCTCCGATTCCCTATTTTCGATCGTATAATGCGTTTGACCCCTGAGCAATCGGCAGGAATCGAGTAACAGGGGACCTGGCTCCAGAATATCCTGCGGCTTGCGCGATCGAGCCAACGTATACGCAATCCACCCAAACGAGTTCCAAGCGTGTATTATTCAATAAAATCACTGCTACTTCTTGCTCTTGTGTCCAACTAATATTCTCGACAATGTTCGCCATTCTTCGCTTGTTCGCTGCTTTCATTTTTATTCATCACATTCTTTTCACACACGTCCACGCTGCCCCAACCTCCGTAAACGACCTGACAGTCTTACCACCGAGTCCTGGCACGCTCGAGCCGACGAAATCATTCAATATTACCACTGGGCAGGCGTTCTACTATCAAAAAGCAGCGGCAACAGGTGCGCAATTTGGACTGATTTCAATGTGCAAACTCATTGAAGAATGCTTGCAGTCGCATCGCAATATGCAGCGGTTCATAAAATCAGCAGTGTCGCACATCGCGTCATGCGGGGTGCTCGAATCACAATCGACATTCATATATCCTTACGGGTTCCGATTTTCGTCTCGGTGTTTGTTATAATGACCCTAATAGCCTTGGTGTTGGCATCATCAGAGGTAGACGACGACGACGACGAGAGTTCTAACATCAATCAGAAGAGTACAAAATCATAATAATAAAGGCATTCAGAGCCGGCTCATGCTGTCTTACCCTATCATCATTCTTAACGTACTCTGCTAAAACTGATGCTCACTGTGTTCTTGAGTCGTAGACCTCATCTTGCCGAAATAGTTAATGATATTTGGGCAGAAGATCATGGTATGCGGAAATGTAGCACGACAACTGGCACAACACGCTTTGCTTTTGCGCGCGAATCTAGATACCTCTTCGTGTGTTTCTCCACTTCAGGAATGAGTCAACAACGAGAATGAATTGAATATTCACAAACAGAAAGGGTAATAGTCACTAACAAGGAGAAGGTGTGTTTCGGGAGCGCTGTTACAGGAAAGAATTCCGCCAGAAGCTGAGAGAAGGGGCATAAGTACGCGTTAATGATATGAGATGTGGCTGTTGGATTTGCCTTAACTCCTCCATTACTAGTTCTGCCTCTGCCTTTTGGGATCTCGACTCGTCGCAGCACTACCAGTCTGGCCTGCCGTCCTTTTCGCACTTCGATCAACTCCGTTGGTACGATTGATGTAATGGATGACTCCATGCAAGCGTTTTGGACATAGTTTGGCCCACTTCTCTAATGCCTCTCTCGACAAAAAACCTTGTTGCCCAAGGTCATCTATAACACTGATGGCAAACTTCCACTGTGCAATTGTGATCTTTGCTCGAGAGGAAGGTACCAACTGTCGTGACTTTTCTTCAAACGCCATGAATGTCGCCACATCTTCTGTCGTACCACAGTACTTGGAATGTGACTTGGCGTTTTTGCGCACCTTGTCAAAATTGACGCTGACGTCGCGGTTAACTGAACCCAGACTTTCGAATCTGATCCTTTCGTTTCCCTCGGTGGCTGTTGGAAAGGCATCGAAGGAAAGGACTTCGTCACCGAACTGCACAGAGACTGTCCCGGTTGGATTTTTGGACTTTAGCAGCTCGTTGAAGATGATTTCTAAGTTCCCAATGAGCGCATGACTCAGGTATGCTGAATAAGAATATCTCCTACCACCACGGCTTAAAGCTTCCAATCTCTTTTTGTCTTCTTCCCGCCTGACGGTAACATTTGGATCTACAATCTTTGGGTTTGGGTTCGGATCACTGTTTTGCGATGCAGAAGACAGATATTGGGGGCCATGTATAGATTTGATGGTGGCATCCATACGTTCTGGACATAGCTCGACCCACACGCCAAACGTCTCTTTCGACACAGCCTTTTGCGTCACAAAGATATCCATGACACTGTTGGCATACTTCCACTGCGCCAGTGCTTTGAACATCTTGCCAGACCTAGAGAATCTTTCTATCGCCTCGAATCTTTTCACATTGTCTTCTGTACCACAATAGTCCGAATGTGACTTGGCATGTTTATGCACTTCATCAAGGTCGATTCGGTCCTTCAAGTTGATCGAACCAAGAATGACGCCTTGGATATAAGTGTACCTATCGGTGGGCGTTGTAGTGAGGGAAAGGACATTGTCACCGATCTGCAAGGCTACGTGCCCGGTTGGATGAGAGAGCCTCATGTACTCGTTGAGGATGATTCCTGAATTCCAGAATGAGTTCATACCTGTATATTGAATGAGAAGATAACCTACTTTCACCATCCAAACTCTTCAACTCCTTCAGCTTTTCTTTCCACAACTTCATTGTGTGCTCGTCGATCGCGCGGGGTGTCCGATTATGTAGATGTTCCATGAAATTGTCGAGGAATGTCAAGTGATTAAGGGGATCCGATTTGGGCGTTGGGTACCGGACTCCTCCTGCATATGCGCGTGCTTCAGCAAGTGCCGTCCTTCCTTCCTCTTCCGTCGAGAAGTCAACAAAGCCAATGAGTTCCGGCGACAACGCTGGTGTGGGTGGTTGTTCGGATTTGCCCACTGCTTTGTCCTTGCAAAAATGTTGACGGCCGATCATGAGGAATCTTGCTCCCGTGCCCTTTCCATCGTTGTCAAGCAGTTCCGATAAAAGGATTGCTGCGGCTCAACTTGTCAGCGCGTGCTCAAGTAGGGGTATAAGAGGGCGCCTACTCACGGGGTGATAGTTCAGAGATATTTGAGTCCGCAAGCTTCTGGTGTGTATGCTCGTTGGGGATGGCATCTAGATCCCAGGTGAGTTCATTAGTGCATGATTAATTAGAACACAATTCCTTGAACTTTCACCTCCCAAAGCTTTCAACTCCCCTTTCCAAAACTCCATTGTGTAATCATCGATCACGCCGGACGTCATATGGAGATATTCCATCACATCGTCCAGGTATGTCAAGTCATCAAAGGGACCCGGTTCAAGCTTCGAGTACTGGAATCGTTCTGCATAGGCATGCGCTTCCGCGAAGGCTATATCTTTATGGGCTTCTGACTCGAAGTAAGCATAGCCAATAGGTTTCGACCCTGGCATTGCGGTTGGTGGTTCATCAGAGTCTGCGACGGCCTGTTGATTCTTGCAAAAACATTTAGGGCCTATCTCGAGAAATCTGACCCCTGTGCCCTGTCCTTTGGCGTCGCGGATCTCTGATAGATGAATGGCTGTAGCGGGATTCGTCAATGTTCAAATGGTAAGCCTAGCAGGGCCTACTCACCGGGTGAGAGATCGGGAGAAAGTAGATGCCCCAGCTCCTGGTTTAACACCGGGCGAGTGAAAACAGCATTGTTGCTGAATAGGACGGCGAGACAAAGGACGGCGATTGGGTGTGAAGAGAAAAAAGACGAGACGAGAAGTCGCATGATTGATCCAAAGAAATACGTCGATGAGTATGAAATTAAATCTGGGACTTTATTCGACTTCGACTCGTTCTCACACTTTTGACATTGACATCGACTGATTTTAGCTGATGCAACCGATTACTTCCGACTCAAAACAACAACATAGACTTCTTACTATAGACTGTTACTCGAATAGACATTCAACTTTGACTTTTGACTGAGATATAATCAGCATGTACTCAGCGTGAACGATACATGACTACCCAGAAAGGAGTTGCCCATATCCACTCTTCTCATAATTCAGTTTACTTTGAGTTGTGATACACTGACTTTCTACGGCGGTCATTGAACACCAGACTTGTACAAAAGGACTCATCGTTCGGGGGTAGAGACTGACACTTGCAATGAGGGCACATTGACTTTTCAATTGATGACATTGACTTTCCAATTGATGACATTGACTTTCCAATTGATGACATTGACATTGCCCATGATGACGCGGACGTTTCGTGAACCTTTCATGTGAAATTTAGATATACGGAGACGGTCGAGTACGAATGAACGATATTTGAACGATTATGATGTTTTTACGCTTTATTTCATCACAGAAGACCATGCGAAGGAATCGATACTATGTAGTGTGGCCTTCAATATGTGTAGAGTTATGGACGTCAAGTAGATTATCATGTTTTTACGCTTTATTTCATCACAGAAGACCATGCGAAGGAATCGATACTATGTAGTGTGGCCTTCAATATGTGTAGTGGACGTCAAGTACGAATATGAGGAAAGCAAAAGCGAAGACATATCAAAAGCGCACCGGCTGAAGGCAGTGGTAAACTCAGCGAGATGAGAGTTCGTTGAGCACCAATAACATTCTTGTACGCAACGGGGAGTAGATTCCTCTCCTCAACGGTGAGCTCTCCATCCGTGGAGACGACACAGTTCATGTTTTCAACCATTTCTTCATAGCGTTCAGCTTGCTCAGCGAGCTTGGGGAGGTAGACAGAGTCTTCACAAGATTCAGGCATAGAGGAATATCGAGTTCTAAGATTGAAGTGTGTTGATTGTTGGATACGACGAAGAGACGCATGGTAGATATACAATAGAAGAGTGTAGAAAGGGTGATAGATCCACGATGAACGTCGCGTTGAGAGTAGCGGACTGCATTCAGGTTTCGTGGTTTTGTACAAGACGCGGTAAGGGAATGGGCGGGCGAACTGCTTTCGAGTATGCTGATAGTAGATAGGTAGATGACGAAGCAAGCGGTGGTCCTGATAACGAGTGATTCTAGTGGCCGATAGGAGTGAGGACGAAGCTGGTCAAGACAACGTTAAAGATACATACCATAGCATGATCGTTTGGATGTATTCTTGAGTTCTAGTGGGCACCAAAGCGTTCAGGATAGAGAGCAGCAATCTAAAGAAGCAATGAATGACAAATTTTCCTGTCAAGGTCGAAGTTGATGCGCGCACAAAATCCCAGAACACCCAGTCTTCGAAGACGATCATAGATTTGGAATTCTAGCAAGACTGGTTAGTTGTAAATTGAGCAACAAGGCAATGGCATCTTACATGTTTTTTCTGTGTCCTCATATAAGGATGAAATCTTCTGTTGGGCAGTTTTGAACGTTGGCAATGCATTGATTGGTACGAGAAGTAGTGTGAGAGATGAGTGATAAACGAGGGATGATAGAAGGAAGCAGCGGGACCGACAGACGAGCAATTGCCGCGTGGGAACCATGGAAAACACGATTACAGGTCGCCGCACCCCGACTACGACGCGATGGTTTCCTTATTGGTAAGCATGTAAAAGTGCGGTGTCGATGTATAATGAATGTACGAGGTTGGAAGAACCTACGCTGAAGGGGGCAATGTTATGTTCGTTTACCGTTCATCTGAAACCCCGAAACGCCTTGATTCCTGCGCTTTGCTATATCATCTCTCGCGACTGCAGCCCGATTATTGAATGCATAACCGCGCACGAGAAGGCGCTTCATCAGTTATATCTCACCCAGCGATATCTAGTCGACACGAATGATTAGGGTGAGTAAACCCATCATGAATTGATATGGGCTACACTATCACCGGAATCGACAATCAGGCTGATCATAACACCTACACAGAGAAGAACTGAGTGGGTAATGTGCAAATGAGATATTCAGAACACACCTTAGATATATAAAGTTGATGCAGCCTTATAGTAACATACACACCTCATCACATGAAATGAAGTTCAAGTCAACGAACGCAACAAACGCGATGAACGCGACGAACGCGATGAACGCGACATCGATTGATACTATTCCAGCGAAGCTAAACAGAACAAGGTGATATGGGTGGCATAATAAGGCGGACTGAACATACTGTACTAAATTCTGGTGACTAGAAAGCGTGAGGATAGGTAGTTCGAGTGTATACAAGGGCAGCACGCCATAGATTTACTACATCACCTCCGTTAGAACTGCGAATAATCGAGCGAAGTTCTTCGTCCATCAGTTGTATTTGATCAGCTGTCATCAAACCAGGAGGAGGCTCAACCTCCACCGAGTTGAGATGTTCTGGAGGTCCATGTTGTCCAAGCCATGTGTTAGTTCCTTGTTCATGTGCGTAATTCTGGCGAAGAGAACTCAACAAATCCTGGTCCTGAAGTCCTTCCCAATCAATTCCAAACTCCTCAAGTTCTTCATCACTCATTGCAAACTGGTCCAAAGAATCTCCTCGCAATCCTTGGGCAATCATATCAAAACCCCACATGTCCTCCGGACTACGGGCTGGTCCATCACCACGACGCTGGGAAATACGATGGCAATTCCATCCTTGGACCCAAAAGTGCAAAGAATTATTGATGACAGGAAGAAAGAGATGCTGTAGAAGCCATATGTGATTTCGGTTGTTTATGTCAAGTTGATGGTCCACCTCTAATAGAGTGAAGTGGGTATTCCAGCGCTGTGATATGTAGTTTGACACGTCGACCCATAATCTTTCAATGCGAACGTTATGTATTGACCTGAAATAATGAATGAGCATTCTGAATTATGGTGACGATGAGACCTACATACCGTCCCCAGATGTATGAACCTCGCCCTGAGCCCCGAGCATGTTCCATGAACGCTGCAACCCATACATTTTCAACTCCGTGGTCACCGCGTACCCGAGAAGGAAGTCCATACTGTGATGCGGCAGAGAGGAACAAAGAAAGAACCGTTGACGGACGGTTGTTGTTGGCAGCTTGAAGACCAGTGATCATCCGAGAATACCCATCGATGAATCCATGGATGACTATTCCCCACCTAATCAGACCTGTGAACACGTCAGATGATTCATGCAATCAATAGGCTAAGTCTCCTCACGATGATGGCCATCATGGTGCCAGAGAGAATTTGGGCCAGGTACGCTATACCGACGACGACGAATCCGGATACGATCGAAGACACGGTGCACAGGATCTACTCGTATGAGTGATTGGCGAATGCTTTTGTAAGGCACAACCTGCCCGAGCCTTCGGAGCATACCATGAAGCATCTGGATTCCTGCTCGAGGATAATGGGTACGCAGTAAGCTCACAAGTGAATCAAGACTCTCGTTGGACATGTTTGAGCGGCGACTGGATGATGATGAAGATGTTATCGAACTTGCTGCGTTTTCGATGTCAGGATGGAAGCTAGCAGGGATTTCAAAATTTGGATTGAGACCAGTGTTCACCTCCTGAATAGAAACTTGTCCTTCGAAGGGAGCACCTCCTGGGGTGACGAAGCCATGTTCTAGAAGTGATCTTCGTACCGTTCTACGGCTTACTCCAAGGAATTCTGCGATCCCGGTAGTAGTACGATGAGTATGAGCCCATTGCAGAAAGTCGGGGTCAATGACTGCTCGAGGGCGACCAGGTGAACCATCTCTCATCCAGTGCAAGACTTCTGGATGACCATGATGAGATTGCTCAATACAGCGGCTGCGGATAGTTTGAACATCGAGTATCATATATTGTAGATTGTTGCAAAGAGTTTGCCATTCGGATTGGTCCAGGAATACGTCCGAGTGCTGTTCAACAGATAAGAAACACGGAAGAGTGGCAGAAGATAAGACTTGGATGACATACCTGAGAGACAATGCGAGAGAATTCGTCCATGTCTTCCAATAACAGCTGTAGATGAAAGACATCTGTTTGATCATTGGCTACTTGGTGAACGGCTGTATTGAATTCATGGTAATGTCGCCGAAATTCTTGCAATAAGTCTGTCGAACTGGAGGTTTGAGCTATTCCGGGAGTGATATTGACGGCATTGCAGGAATATAGCCTAGCAAAGATGTACCACACGATGAAGAAGGCAAAGACCCAGTGCCGCATCATGGTTCGAGTTCAACAACGAAGTGCAACGTTCCGGTTCCTAGGCCGGTTCCGGTTCCGGCTTCGATTCCATTTTCGGCTTCCGTGTAACGGTTCCATTTGGCTTCCGAGTCTGGTTCCGTTTTTGGCTTCCCGATATCTATAATGACAGAGAATTGATAGTTTGATATAGTGGATAGTGGTCTTGTAAGTTTCTTGAATTTCTCATACATTGGAGGGAGAGTATTCAAGGATGCGATACGTTGACCGTAAGCGATGTAAAGAGGCGTGAGAAATCATTAGCAACGACCGCATCGTTTCCTTCAACATGCATCAGCCTCAGCCTACATTGGATGGCCAGCACCAAACATCGTTCATGACCCCTAACGACTTCAACATTCAACAAGCCTCGACTCAAACCTCGTTACTAGGAGCCGGCAGGTCCACTGATTCCCTCCAAATCTCTCAATTCAATCATGATGCCGTGTCCAACGCTGCGGTGTATTCCAACGCCGTATCTGCGTATCAGAATTATCCGACGGAACAGGGATGGGTCGCAAGTTTTGACGGGACACATTCTGATGAGTTTTCGAGGATCGATGGTGCGTTGTGCTTTCTTGTCATGTCAGGATGTATTGTTCATTAGTTATTGTTCTTATAGCCGTTATAATTTACTTAACTTTAGCTACGCATTTCGAGCGTTCTCCCTCGCTCATATGTGAGCTAGAACTTCAGCCAAGAGCCGATCTTCTTACGATTAACAATGGCATTTCCGCCATCAGTGCGATCGCCGCTATTTCGCTGATTGCTGAGACGAATCTCCCGGAACATTTCAGAGCCGCGTTCAAGAATGCTGCAACTACTCTAGCGACTGCAAGAGCTATACCACGCATGGCACGTCATATCAATACTCTATCGGAGTTTCGTCATTTTCCCCCTGCGTTAGAGATTATGACGAGTAATCCGGCGTGCTTTCAACTACAATCGATTCTTGATGACTTCGAAGAACCCTCGAGTCGGCCACGAACGCTGAAGTTCGTACTGATTCTATTACAACCGGTGAGCGCTGCTGAGCTCTTGGACTGCTTGCTGGCAGCTAACGGCGTTCTGTATTGAATTCTAGAATCCCGGCGATTCCGGACCGACGTATCCTTCGGGGAACATCACCGAGATAACTCCTTACAGGTTGCCTCCGCCTGAAGCGACACCTTGGTCGACCAGTGCTGCTAATGCACAGTCGACCAATGCTTGGGCTAGGCAAGATGATTCATCCCTTTCATCGGACACCACTGCTCCACAGTATTCATACGCGACGCAGGAAAACCCATCTGCGACGCACGAAAACCCATCTGCGACGCACGGAAACCCATCTGCGACGCACGGAAACCCATCTGCGACGCACGGAAACCCATCTGCGACGCACGAAAACCCATCTTTCTCGCAGAAAAGCCCAATGTTGTCGCCGAATTCACACGGAAACGTGCCGCAAGACACATTTATCTCTCAGCCTGTAACGAATCCAACTGCAGGGTCCAGCTGATTCTGCCAGGCTTTTGCAAAAGATTCCGATAACTATCCAAACATGTTTTGCAAAAAATCTGGATAACTCATTGGCCCTACTAGAAAACTAATATTTAAATGATTTAAAAAAGAATTAAAATATTATTTTTAATAATGAATTGCTTATATCTCTTGAACCAGCCATTTTTAGAGAAAACTGAGACCCCCCTTATGTAATATAGGTCTAGGGCTACCTCCCAACCCCCAACCCCAACCCCTAACCCTAACCCCTAACCCATGAAAAATATCCTCAACCCCTAACCCCTAACAGGCCCCAACCCCCTAACCCCTAACCCTAGTTTCCTTATGTTGGGCAACAAATCAGACCCCTCCCTATGTGGGGGTTAGCACAAGTGCTAACCCCACGGTCGGTGCCTGATTTGTTGCTTAATCCCAGTTTTTTAGTATTTTTATTATTTTTTAATTCTTTTTTAAATGATTTAAATATTCATTTGTGGCAGTGCTGATAACTATCCAGATATTTTGCAAAACATGTTTGGATAGTTATCGGAATCTTTTGCAAAAGTCTGGCTGAATATGGTGCAGGGTCTTCTGACGATTGTTCTTCCACGCCGACGCCAATTCGTGCGTGGAATGTTGACCAAGCTTGCGAAATTCTGCAAATCAGAAAACCACATGGTACGCAGTTCCCGGAAGGTCAAAGCGAATGGTTGTCAGCCCAAGTACAGGATTGGCAGAGAGCGCGGGCACTTATCTTAGGTCTAGGTTACAACGAGAAACGGGGCGGAGCTGGCTTGCTTGAAGATGGCTATAGATGGGAGGATGGGGTAGTTGAATCATTTGAGACTGTCCTCAACCGAGTGAATTGGTTGAAAGATGACTATATCGCAAAGACTATACTCTACAGTTGGGCTCGCAATGCTGCTGCTACTCAAACTTGGCAGCCCAATCTCATCGAACCTGTTGACCCGGGTATGTCGACCGCTTTTGTATTGTGATGTATTCTGACCAACATCTCTCACTATCAGTCCAACTGAGAAATTATCAAGAGGCGCATCATACCTGGAACCAGATCGTACAGTTCTTCAATTATACGACCTATCAGTACTACGGTCATCCGGAGTTGTTGTCTTCCGACTCCCCGGACTTCAGCCTTGTAAATCTTACCCATGCCCGGATGAGACTTCATCGACAAATGATCAAGAGCTGCCTTATTGATCGCCCTTAGCCTTTTCTTTCATGACCATGCTGTTAGCTATGAGATTTGCTTGTTATAGATGAATTACTTACCTGACGATCCCATGTATCATATCGAATCGGATCTGGAATTTTTCGTGCGTTCACAGTAACATGCTGAAAGCTTAAGTACCCACCACTACGACCATGTTTTTTTGAACGAAACCCTCAAAATTCCCATTACAACAATCTACGTGCGCGATAATACAAAGGGACTACATAAAAATGCAATAATACAAAATAAATTTCTCAACGAACAAGGGAGTGTGGAATTGAGGCAGCGCGCGCAAAAACCAATAAAAACGATGTTGTATAAAAGTATGCCAAAGATTGTTCAACTTGCATGAGGATACTGTTGAAATTATGGGCTTCATGATTGTCGGGGAATGCACGGTGTAATTCTTCTGGCTTGTCACCCTTCCAGCTGCTCATCAGGCGATGCAAAGCATTGATGTAAGGTGCACGTTTCTGTATAGTAGATGCTCCAAGACCTTCATCCGACTTGGCAATATCTGCCTGATACCTAGACCCCACCCAACACGCATCCAGTAAGGCATCACGTTGAGCCAGAGAAAGTCCGCTGTTGTCCACTTCGCGATCCAAGGCCACCAATTCCTGGCGAAAACTCAATTCGGATATTTCCCAGATGATCTGGGATGCAATTTCCTGCGGCGGTGGTTCATTTCTGCAGTCAACTGGTTGACCAGCAAAATCCTCGATTTGGGGCGTTGAATCATCAAGATCCAACGATCGAGGACCGCTTCCTATGATCAGGGTCTCAAGGAGCATGCGCATTTTGCTTCGAAGAATGGAATTTTTTGTTTTTATCGTGGGGTTCGGAGAATGCCCCCCAACAACGTCAAGCAGGGAGCGCCATTGTTTGGCAGATAGATTCACTGGCTTTGTCAAACCGTCGAGAGATCGTATAATGAACGGACGAATTCTGAGCCAGCTACGGTAATAAAACGCCCGTGTACTCGGATTGGACGGTCCATCTATCAACCTAGGAGGGGGAAGAAAATAACCAGACTCGACGGTTTCAGGACGTCGAAGTGACTGATTATACGTGGAATGGTATTCCAGAGCTCGTGACCAAGTTGAAATCGCAGGTGGCATTGCTGGACTTTTCAGCTGGAGAAAGGTATTGATCCCTTGCTTGTGAATTTGTGGCTTCTTGCGATTGATTTGAGAATCTGAGTGAGATGAGTTGTCTGATAAAGATTGCAATGAAACACATGGACTCTTACATGGCGCGGGCCTGGTGGTCGAGCGTGAACTTGGATGTGGGTGGCTCAAATTGCTAGAACCGGCATGGCCAATAAGATGATGGAAGGGTGCCTTGGTCGAGATGGCTTTTTGGAAAGATGATAAACTCTGCATCTGGTTGGAACCAAAGACAGACGAAGGGTATAACAATGATTGCAAGTAAGCGTTCATTGCCGCGAAGCACTCTGGTTTGTTGGTTGGACCTTCCCATACGATCTGGTGACTGGGTTCAGCATCGGTTCCATCCACTCGAAAACCAGAAGGGAGTTGAATCATTCGCGAGCTGTCCTCGGCGATTATAGAGGTAGTGCGGTCGATTCGGGCGTCAGGATGATTTCTGACTGGGCGCACAAACCAGACTGGGATTCCCAGATGGTATAACGTCTCAAGAGTATGGAGATTGTCTGTGAATGCTCCAATAACATTCAGACATTCTGGTATTTCGTGCTTCAGCTTCTTCCCAATTATGGCAGTGGTCCAATTTTGAGAGCGATACTGCATGCGGGCATCTAATTCCAGAATATTGCGTTGCAAAAATGCAACGCGCAGAAGGATATCATCACGAGGAGCCGCGATCTGCAATAAATTAAGCATACTATCCACTTGAAGGGCACCCTGTGTGAGATATGTGTCGGCGTCATATTCATCGGAATGTATGGTGGTAAGGATGTCGTGCGCAAGTGATTTTAACCGTAAATAAAATTTTGGGTTCAATATGACAGCATTATACAGTAAGTCTGACGCTTCGACGTCAAGGTCTTCAGCTGAAGGAATTAACCATGCAGCCGCGAGTGGATGGTTTGGATCAGTGGAAGGAGCCCGGATTAATGGAAGATGTGGCCGAAGTTTGTCGAAGGGTTGTGGGTAGAAAAGGGGATCATCATGTGAAAAATGAAAGTGGCGACGTAGGCGTACACGTCGGGATGACAAGGGTGGGGCAAAGAGTACATTGGAATTAGGAGATGATATCAAATAATCGTTTGGTAGTACAGCCCCTACTCGACCATCGAAGGATTGAAGAGCTGTGGTAGATCATGAATGGATGGAGGTGGACGAAGTAGAACTCATGAACGTACGTGAGGCAGGGTCAGAAAACCGGGTTAGGATGTCTGGATGAAGGCGATATGTCGCATAGCTAAGCGGAAGGGCGCTCCAGGCATTGGACATGGTGGTCGCAACTGTGGTATATGTTCTGGCAGGTGGAAAACCAGGACTGAAAACCACAGGGATCCGTCTACGAGGTTTATGAGCAAAGTTTCAGATGCAAGAGAAAAAAAACGGCAGTAACCGATCTGGATGCAGGCGGTGCAGTAACCGGCCTAAGTACTGACAGTGTGTAGAGACTGCTTAGCACTGTTGAAGACGGCTTCAGCTGTACAAAGGGTGTTGATGAGGGGGGGAGGCAAGATCAACAATAGTCTCCACGCCGGAAGCTCACGTGAATATCGCGGAACACCAATTTACCCGTGATCCCGATCCTTTCCCAACAAGGTACCCACTGTTGCACGGACCACAGTGTTGTGCTCGCGAGTCGCGAAGCTTCATCCTTGTTGGGAGGCAATGAGCTGAAGCACGTTTAATAGTGATTCAGAGAGAAACAGCACAAAACTTACTGAGAACGTGTAGTGCTATGTCCTGCCGATGATCATGCCAACTGTATAAAGACTGAGGACTCATCACACTGTTCAAGAACTTATGAACCATGTAAAGACCCGAGATGCCCAAGATTTGAATGAGAAAGCAAGCATATACCTCGAATTTTGCTCGTACAGAGATACAATTTCGGGCAACTTTCTATCACTCACGAATCCTCACGAACCCACTTGCTTCGCTTCGCTCGTAATGAGAATATAGTAGACGAAGCTACGCATTCAATTCTGCGTAATACGACCGTTCACAACATTATATAAAGTAGATGTAGGGTAAATGTATGAGAGTCCGAACTGTCAAAGAATATTATAAGACCCGATAGCGCTAAGGATTTGGACTAGGAACCAGTGGAAGATGTTGTCCTTGACGTTGTAGAGCTGCTCCATACCACTATCATTTGAAGAATCCAAAAGCTTCAAGAGGTATGAAGCAGGAACTTGCATCTTGCGGGTACAAGTTTTGAAGGAGATAGTTCCGAGGCTAAGAAGTCTCTCTCTCTCGGTCATGCGATGGAGCTGCACACTGAAGTACATAGGATCACTGTCGTCTATGAGGGCAACCTATAATCAAGACATCAGTTCAAATTGAAGGTGTTATGACCAGGTAGTTACATACATCAATTGGTGAACCATCAGTCAGGATGAAGGGTGAGCCCGTGGTCGCCCAGCAAAACATGCGCATGCGATAGCTTTTCTCTGAGGCTCTTTCAAGCGACACAACATTATCAAAGCTACCTTGCAATTCTTCCATGAGCGAGGGACAAGGTATTCCAGAGCCCTCAAGGAATTCTTGGAAGATATCCTCGAAGCTGTATCCGTCCCAACCAGGAACTGTTTCATAGGCATCACGAAGAGCAGTGTGAGTAACCGCGCAGGTTCGATCGGTGTACTCCAACCGGAGCGCATTGTAGTTACCAGTGATACGTGATTGTAAGAGCGACAAAACGAATTCATCGACCCCCCCTACACAAGCAGCGGCAAGCTGTGGAAAAGTTGGGTTAGATGATCATTTCAATAGAACGATGAAGATTGACGTACCTCTGGTAAGTTGAGTCCAATGGGCTTGCAAGGAAGGAAGAGACCCTTCAACATTGCTTCGAAGTACGGGTGATCAGTTTTTACAGGACCGACGATCGCATTGTGTAACATAGTCCAAGCAAGTGAGCGGTGGTGTCTTTCTGAACGGCCATGTAAAGCTGTTACCTGTACAAACGTTAATGTAGTTCAGAAAGATGATAAAATGACCTACCGAAGTATTATGATAGGTTGCGAAATGTGGCTGAAAATACGATAGATCATCGTCGGAATAGTCAAGGGCAATCCAGCGAGTGAGAGTATGATACAATTCTGGGAACAGTTCCTTCACGAGCTCCTTCGTCAACGACTTCAGGTTGTTCGAGTTGAGGAGATAGACGAGAAGAAGAGGGTTGACATTCACAGGGTAGCTCCCATGAACAAGAGCTAAACCTATAGCGGCACCGAAAATGGCGAGCTCATTCTTCTTAGTCGCGGAGAGATCTGCAGCTGAGGAGAGTGGCACGGTAGAAAGTGTTGTGTACTCGTCGATAACCTGAGTCAGATAATCATGCAAATGACCGTCGAGTTTTGCCTTGAAAAAAAGACTCATAACCTCCTTCTCGACGCCGGGCCCGGAGGTTATATAATTCTCGAAACCATGATCGTCAATAGCGATTCTTGATGATAAGAGATGAGTATTCGTGAGAGCACCAACCAACGGTGAATGAAAACTCACAATTGAAAATGTCTGTTCTGGGAGAGAAGTGCCGAGAAATCCTCTTCGTCTATTGCACGCTGTACAAGAGCGGTGTACACAGTGAGCATATCTTCTGTACTCTCGCCTTTGACCATAAAGCCCTGAGGTTCCGTTTCCATGACATTGCGAATGCGATCGTTGACTATCTTGAAAATCCTTGATCTGTCATTGACGAAGAACAATTCGTCGTCGTCACTGTTGCGAGCAGGTACCCATTCGCTCTCCCATAGAACTTCGACCTCCTATATTTAGAATATCAATATTCAATGAGGATCGACATCGTAATCATCTTACTTCTGGTTCAACATTTTCAGTCAATACATTTGTTCGGGACAGGGGGCTGACTGAACCGTGGTCCGGGTTTCTTGGACGTCCTGCGTTGCGAGAACTCGATGCGGCGTTCGGATTTTCTACCCAGTATTGAATTGAATACAGATAGGAAAGATCCGACTGTAGACATACCTGGTAGCGTCTCAGAAGTATCACAGAGCATTCGAGCGACAACTCTGACTTCCTATGAGAAGAAACAATTATTAACTTGATACTCATAGTAGCATGTGCATACCTCATCTTCACGGTTCGAATCATCCCTGTTGCATCCTAACTCAATCTCGTCCTCGTCAAGCGCGCCATACCCTTCATCCACATAGGCGTTCGTGTCTGAGCGAAAAATCCCGTAGATTCGCTTTGATAGACAGAAATGTTTACGGGTAGTATTGTCAGATCCAAGACTTTTTTCCGCTAGGTTGATATTGAGTGAAACATTCGGAGATCGAATGACTAGCATAGGGAAGGTTCTTAAGATAGAGAATGTTAGAAAATCACCAGAGACTTACTTGTGTGAAGGAGAAATTTTTTCGTATTGGTGATGGCGTACTTTGCAATACCGTAATCGTTTGTGTTAAAGACAATGTCACGCAAAGTCATGTCTTCAGATTGCACCTTCCCTGGGCTCAATCGAGGGGTCTTTGCGAGGTTGTTGACGTTCCCCTTGTTCGAAAAGCGCAGGAGCTGGATAGCGAGACGTTCGTGCCGACCAAAAAAAGATGATGCTTCTTGATTTTCTGGAAACATCCAGCCATGTTGAACAAGAGACGAGCGTAATGTTTCAAGTAAATCTACGACTTTGGTATGAAGCGGTAGGTGATCGAATTGATATTCAAGACCGAG
Source organism: Lentinula raphanica (assembly GCA_027919835.1). NCBI lineage: Eukaryota > Fungi > Basidiomycota > Agaricomycetes > Agaricales > Omphalotaceae > Lentinula > Lentinula raphanica. Next base: position 1,041,936 of record JANVFP010000001.1, on the reverse strand, counting down.
CGCGCCGAGAACAGCTTGGAACGCATCGCGATTCTGCAAGTAATGGTGAAGTTCAACAGGAACATTGAAAATCTGTGGTAAATCGTATCGTCAACACCATAGGATAATCCTCAAAGAAAAAGCATACGTACATTGCACTCGTCATGCGTAAGCCGTGGCGGGTAAACTAAGACTATTAAGCTGACGACCTGAGTTCCATCACTTGCAACTGCGATTGCATCCTCGACCTTAGGGGTCTCCACTGTTCCATGTAAACGGGGTGCCTTCTTCCCAGAGCCTCTCTTCCTCCTTGTAGAGGTCGAAGATTGTCCTAGTGTAAGCGTTGCGTGGCCTAGACGGTCGCGATTAGCGTGTTGTATAGCAGTGATGCTTGGAGGGAAGGATGGAGGGGGTGACATAGAGGTCGATGAGGGACGTGATGGTCCGTTGTTAGGAGCTCTAGCCATCACTGATGAGAGCATCGAAACCGGTGATACGTAGTTCGAGATGGGCTGGATAGCCTGCGACTGCGGGACGGGATTCGAATTCATAAGTGGAGGTAGTAGGGCCGCCACGGCCGGTGAAAAATGAACATTGAGAGGTGCAGGTGCAGGTGCGGGTGCAGGTGCAGGTGCAGGTGCGGGTGCAGGTGCGGGTGCAGGAACAGGTGCAGGAGCGGCCGTCGAAACGGGAGCAGAAGGGTTAACCGTAGGAACGGTTGTCAAAGGGACAGGAGATAACGAAGGCAGAGGAGCAGGAACAACCGACGAGGATGCAGAATTTGAGGAAGAAGTGAGGGGCTGTTGTAATAGCTGTGCGTTGGACGCCAATGGATTAGATGAGGACGTAGACGGTGTTTGATTATTTTGCTGTAGCATCTGAAGAATTAGTTGAGGATTATTGGCAATCATTGCCTGTAACGAGTGTTGTAGCCATTGGGAATGATCCATGATGCTTTTCAAAAATATACATGTCAGGATTCAGTACAGCTGAAGAAGAGACACTTACGATTGGTGGTAAAAAAATGAAAGAGCGAACAGAACAGGCGGGAACAAGTGGGGTATAAAAGCAGAGTGAAAGACAGATGCAGAAAGAGGGAGCTGGGGTTTTATACGAATCGCAGGAGATCTCTCGACCATTTTTGAACATTGACGGAAATGGCGATACTCAAGCAGTTGGTTGAACGTTTCAACTTGCACGGATAAGGGAATATGTAATCACATGGATTTCTCATCACATGGCAGGAATGTCAGGACGAGGGAACTTCAACTACCGCACCAACCCTCCGCGAATAGTGTCGCAATCGCTCTAAAGGTATAATATTTTCCTCTTCCTTCATCGTTAGCCTCAAACGATTCTGTTGTAGGAAATCCGTCTCGAGTTCGATAACGCCAAATTGAACGCTAGCCTCGATAAGTTCGTCAATTTCAGTTTTGGAGAAACCATCACCGCCCTATATCCAACTCCGGAGGGCGAGAGCGAGCTAGCTTGGTAGGGCGTACTGGAGGATGTGCTCGCCAGGATTGCAGGTAGCACGGTTAAAGGCCTTAACTTCCTGAAGGATGAATTGGACATCATCTATCGAGGTTTATTCCTCTCACTCTTGCCTTCCATCCTCTCATTGATTCACAAAATTAGACCTCAAACCCACCGAAGTCCTCGTCAACATTTATGGAGAGATCAAATTGTGCGATTTTGGGGTCTCCGGTCAGCCAGAAAAAAGCATTGCCAAGACACATACTGGATGTCAAACATACATTGGCTGTATGTTGTGTCACATCTTTGAACTTTCTATACGCTCATATTCATCTGCGTTTAGCCTTCAGAGAATATCTGGCGAACACCCGATTCACGCTTGATTCTCATCCACTTTTTGGAGTTTTTCGCCACTGCATCGATCGACTTCTACCACCTTCGCCGAGGTTTCCGCCTCTACATAACATATTTTCCCTACTACTCGAATACCCTCGACGCTGGTTCAGGCTAGTCTCCGCATCTGCTTCATTCAGTTCTGATTCTGTTTCCATCCTATATCCGCTTGCGCGACGAGCACCCCGTCAAATCTGGTTTCTGTCGGCAATTTTTCCAATCGTTGACCCCCCGCGCTTTTCCAGCTGTTACATTCGCTCGCGACGGGTGTTCTAGTCGTCTATCATCCATTTCGACCTATCCCCAATAGTGACTGCTGAACAACCATGCTATACAACGATAATTGAATCTCATGCGGAGTATCCATCTGCGTTTGAGCTCAGGACTTCCTCAGAAAAGGTGAAAAAGGTTCTGACGATGTAAGACTGGAAGCCTTCAGCAAAAATATGGTTTCGGCCATGAACGGAAATCCACAGGTGCGCTCATCCCTTTCAATAACATTGCTCATGTCTCCCGACTGAAACTCATGTCTTATTTTAGCCTTCATCACGCAAAAGCAACTGAAAAAGCTTTTATATTTCTACTGGGGAGTTTTCCCGAAGTACGACGAGGATGGAAAATTGAAACGGGAAATGTACGTTTTCTGTATTTTGAGTGTTTCACCACTGACCGATAGCTATCAACCTTAGAAACACTATACAAAGCGACTTGGTGCGTAACTTCCAGCATCCCACAGTAGTTATATTCATGATATTCTTACAACAGCAACATCCGAATGAGTATACCCATGGAGCTACTTCGCGTTTCTTACAGAAGATCTCCAACGAGAAGGAGCTGCTTGAACCTCTCATTCCCCCGTGTCGGGCATGCCTCGAACACAGACATTCATATGTCTGCAAAAATGCAGTATTCGCCCTCTTTTCCATCATCCAGCAGTGTGACCGTTGCCTCAGCGGAACTCCGTGCGAGACCTGGTATACGTACAGAAGAGACTCTTGACTCACATGCTAGCGGAAGTGGAAGACCATCCAGGCGCGTCGTTTCGCAACTGCTTCACTGGGAACCGATAGCGAAAGTGGCATAGAGTCGTGTATTGAATTAGTTCATGGACTTTGGACAATCCAGAATACCATATAGATGGAACGTTGGATGTTGACGGTGTATCAGTCATCTTTTGTCCATATATGTATATTGTACAATTTTTACAGTTTTTTCATCTACATACACTCACAAGTGAAGTCTAATTAGAAGCGCTTTATGTTGACGCATGACCGGCTGACAGTCGCAGTCCTTTAAGCTTCAGCGGCTCAGCGCTCAGCTCTTGTGAACTCGTTGTTTCAAGCAATGAACGAGCAGTCACTGAAAGTCATCGAACTCAAGTATATAGTACTCAAGGTACCAGTGCTCATGTAGTCGTGTAAAGTACATGTCAATAAGGGATAACAAAGTCAAAGTTTCATTCACAACAGTCACGCCCGGAAGTCAGATTGGATTCATGAAAGTCAGATGTCGTGAATATCAAGTAGCAGATTATGAATTCGATCGCAATCAGTTGGAGTACTATTTTTGTCCCAGAATTGATGTCATAGATGAGAGATGGCAAACACGCCGCTTGAGAAATTTTAGCCAAGAACTTATGGAATACAGCCTGGATCGTATTGCACCGTGAATCATCAGCTAACTGGATAACATCAACAGGTGGGACAATTTACCAGTGGACTTATATCTTTCAATGAAGACAGTGCAAGTTGAGTGTGGGGAAGATGAAAGGAAAGCTTGGCCATTGACTTTCCGTTTCGACATATTTGATACACTGCTTTTGAGGCCGACGGACTGTTCTTCCGCAGGCAGACTCAAAATGGAATCTCCGACTCTTTGGAGGATGCTTCCACAATTCGACCTTCCACCTTCTACAAAACGTTGAGCGAAGTTAGATGCCCAAATGCTCTATGACACTAGGTTCAAATAAAAAGTGGTAGGGCAAGATATTTTGGGTTGTCGTAGGGAACGATAGTGAGTAAGAGAATCTGAGCAAGTTGGAGAGTTAAGCGCCTAAGGCGCTCAGATGCTTTTATCGCTTATCTTATCTCATCCTCGGAATACAACGAAGTCCGATTCGCTGAGATGGAAATATCTTGAACAGTCGAAAGTAGGATTTCTGGATGTTTCCCTAGACTTGCCTATCACGTTCTGTCAACGCGTATTGTCCATGGCGCACACTGCCATGTCCCAACAACTATTCCAACCTCCGCAATCGACTTGATAATTATAGTCTTAGTACTACCACTGATTCGATAACTGACACCTCGAGCCCAAAAAATCATCTAATATCACCACTGGGCAGATGTTTCAACAGCAGCGACAGGTACACATTTGGACTAACAAGTTCAATGTGGAGAGTTAAAATTTCAGTGACAACTTTCCGTCTGTTTCTCTGTCACTCTTCATAGCAGTGAATCCGAGTCAGTCAACAGCAAAAATGTATGTACAATCAGGTCAAAGTCAACAATTACAAAGAGGAAAAAAGGTATGTTTCGGGAGTGTTATCGCATGACGCCGCAACAGGCCCAGGAAAGGATGGAAGCTGATTGAAGCAATAAGTACAACGTTCATGATATGCAATAGGGCTATCTCACCTGTCGAAACTGCCTCAAATCTTCCATCACTGGTTATGCCTCTGCTTTTTGGCATTGAGTTGACCGGCATCAGTGCCAACACGCTTTCGCATTGTACCAGAAGCCTGTGGGTGTACTATGCTCGAATGATCAATTTGACGGATGATTCGATGCAGGCGTTTTGGACATATTTTGACCCACTCGTCGAATACCTTCTGCGACAAAAACCCCTGTTCCTTCAGGTCAGCCATAACACCAATGGCAAACTTCCACTGTGCAGCTGTTTTGCTTGCCCGCCTCCAAGGCTTTGACAGCCACTTTTTTTCGAACGCCGCGAACATTGCCACATCTTCTTTTGTACCACAATACTCGAAATGTGACTTGGCGCCGTGTTCATGCACCTCTTTGAAGTTGACTCTAACATTGTTGTTAACTGAACCCAGACTCTCGAATCTGATCCATTCCTTTCCAGCGGTGATTGTTGGAAAGGCATCGAGGGAAAGAACTTCGTCACCGAACTGTATAGATACCATCCCGGTTGGATTGTTGGACTTCATATGCTCGTTTAAGATAATTTCTGGGTCCCAAATGAGTACGTCAGTGTATGTTGAATGAGAATATCTCCTACCGCCACGTTTCAAAGCTTCGGATCTCTTCAAGTCTGCCTTCCTCCGCTTTTCGGCAATACTGGCATCTACATCATTGCTCGGAGTCTGACCATCATCTTGTGATTCCGAAGGCTGGTTCGGGTGGGACTTTTCAACATAACGGAGGAGGATATCCATGCGCTGTGGGCATAGAACGTCCCACTTGTCTGATATCTCTTCCGAGACAGACCCTTGTCTCGCAAGGATATCTATAACGCCGTCGGCGTACCTCCACTGCGCCAGTGCTTCCTTCATCCTACTATAAAGCCTCTTCCGGTAGACCTCTTCTGTCGCCTTGAATCTTTCCACGTTTTCTTTCGTACCACAATAGTCCGAATGTGACTTGGCGTGTTTATGCACTTCATCGAGGTCAATTCGTGCATGATTGTTAACCGGACCAAGAATCACGCCTTTGATCCATTCTTTTTTATCGGTGGATGTCGAAGGGGTAGTGAGGGAAAGAACATTGTCACCGATCTGTATAGCTATTATCCCGGTAGGATGTGTGAATGCCGTATACTCATTGAGGATGATCTCTAGATTCCAAAGTGAGTCCATAGGTGTACATCAAATGAGAACATCTCTTACTTTCGCCATCCGAAGCCTTCAACTCCTTCAGCTCTTCTTTCCATGATTTCATTGTGTAATCATCGATTGCGCGGGGCGTCTGATTATGTAGATGTTCCATGACATTGTCGAGGTATGTCAAGTAATTGAGGGGGTCCCATTCAGGCTTTGGGTACCGGACTCCTTCTGCATACGCGCGCGCTTCGGCAAAGGCTGTATTTTTTTCGGCTTCCGACTCGAACCAAACATGGCCAATGGCCTTTGGTGACAATGCTGGGGTGGGAGGTTCATCAGATTCCATCACTGACTCGTCCTTGCAAAAACGTGTACGGCCTATGGTGAAGAATCTGCCTCCTGTGCCCTTTCCCTCAGCATCGAGGAGTTCTGATAGAAGGATTACTGCAGCTCAATCTGTCAGCGTGAACTCGATCAGTGACCTGACAGGGACTACTCACGGGGTGAGAGTTCGGACATATCTGAGTCCCCAAGCTGCTGGTTTGCATGTTCGTTGAGAACGATGTCTAGATCCCAAGTGAGTTCATAAATGTGTATATTGAATGAGGATATCTCCTACTTTCACCACCGGAAGCTCTCAAGCTCTCTTTCCACAACTCCATTGTGTGATCATCGATCACGCCGGACGTCATGTGTAGATATTCCATCACATTGTCAAGGTATATCAAGTCATCGAAGGGACCCCGTTCAGACTGGACTCGTTTAACTGCATATGCGTGCGCTTCTGCAAAGGCTGAAAATTTCTCGTCTTCTGATTTAAAGTAAGCATAGCCGATAGGTTTCGACCCTGGCATTGCAGTTGGTAGTTCATTGGAGTTTGCCACTTGGTTCTTGCAAAAAAATCGAGGGCCTATCGTGAGGAATCTGACCCCTGTGCCCTCTCCTTTGGCGTCGCGGATCTCTGATAGATGAATTGCTACAGCGCGTTTTGTCAGCGCTCGAGTGGTCGGCCTTGCAGGGCCTACTCACCTGGTGAGAGATCAGGTAAAAGTATGTGCCCCAGATCCTGGGTTGACACCGGACGAGTGAACACGGCGTTGTTGCTGAAAAGAACGGCGAGACAAAGGACGGCGAATGGGTGCGAAGAGAAAAAAGATGAAAGGAAAGGCCGCATGATTTCGAGAGGAGAGGAGGCAGATCAACCCGTGGAGCTCAGCCTGTATCATAATGACCGTGAAGGCATCAGCAGACTGGCTAGCAGAATTGACAGTAAGATGGAATACCAACGCTGAATGGACTTCTACCTTCTTTCAACAGAGATGTGTGCTGGATGAGGGCAAGATGATGGGGTGTTTCAAGTTGCACTGCTGAGGCCGGCGGAGTCTTGTACAAGATCGGTGAGTCTCCCATACTAGGGCAGACTCGCTAATCAGACACGTACGAAATTCCGACGGGTTCAACTTTCAAGACTGACATATTATAACTTTAGTCGGATGGTTTCAGAAACTACTGAAGTTTGGTACATCTCGAGGAACGGCTTAGAGACACAAAAATGGTTCAAATTGTCCAGGAGAGTCTAGGAGAGTGCATCGAAAGAAACCGAGTGTTCCGGCAGCATGACACAGAAGCGATTCTGTATGACAGCAATTTTGGGACAAAAATATCACTTGAACTGATTACGATCGATTCGTATAATGTCACTTGATATTCACGACCTAGGACTTCAATGAATTCAATTATACTCTCGGTCGTGACTGTTGTGGATGAAACATTGACTTTGCTATCCTTTTAGACATGGACTTTACACAGCGATACTCACACTTACACCTTGTTCACTTTACACTTGGAAATTTTGAGTTCCAGGAAGTGCTTATTCAGTTCTAACTTCTCGAAACAAGAGCAAACGTGGACTCCCGCCGCTGTTGTATCATCATGATTAGCTAAAATGCTAATCGGCGCCCAATTGGGAATGTAGCCCCATGACCCCAAGGTACCTTCCTTATTGGGTCTCCATTTGCATTTCGTACTTTCCCGCCCGGTCAACGTCAATCCACTTAAGTTCCTCCGTCTGAGAAATCATGTGATTATGTTGCTCCTCCTCAACGACCAGTCGACCATTGCCAAGTACTTACGGTCAGCGGCTGTGTTTCAGCGACTGCTATTCAATGCCAATCGTGATGACATCCTCTGCGATATATAAGACACCTCAGCTCTCTTATTTTGCATCTTTCTTTCTTCCACTCGTTCCAGTTTGCTCTTTCATTATCTTTCACCAATCGTAAGTGCATATTCCTCACTTCCGACGTACTGATGCATATGTTCTTGAAAAGCATTATGGACCATTCCCAATGGATACAACAGTCGTTACAGGCAATGATTGCCAACAATCCTCAGCTATTTCTTCAGATGCTACAGCAACATCAAACGTCTACATCTTCGAGTAATTCATCGGTACCCAACCCTCAGTTTATACAACAATCAGTGGCTTCTGCCCCTAATCCTGCAACATTTGCGGCTGCTCCTGCTCCTCTGCCCTCGCTAGCTGCTCCTGCCCCTGTGTCTTTGCTGACCGCTTCTGGCTCTGCACCTCCTGCACCTGCACCTCCTGCACCTGCACCTCCTGCACCTGCACCTCCTGCACCTGCACCTGCCCCCATACTTTTGTCAGCCGCTTCTGCACCTTTTAATCCTAGTCTTCCACCGGCTGTGACCGCTCTACTAACTCCGACTACGAACTCAAGTTCTGTGTCTCAATCGCAGGCCATACAGCCCGTCCCCACTTACATATCACCAGTTTCAATGCTGTCATCAGTTATTTCTAGAGCTCCTAATAGCGAACCAGCACGCCCTTTATCGAGCTTTATGCCGCCGCCGTCAGCGTCGTCATCATCGTCATCATCATCAGCCTTCCCTCCGAGCATCACTGCAATACAACACGCCAACCGCGATCGTCTAGGCCATGCAAATCTGACATTGGGCCAATCTTCCACCGCTACCAAGAAGAAGAGGGGCTCCGGGAGAAAGGCACCTCGTCTTCATGCAACAGTCGAGGCCCCGAAGATTGAGGATGCAGTCGCAACTGCGAACGATGGTACTCAAGTTGTTAGCCTGGTGGTCTTAGTCTACCCGCCACGACTCACACCTGACGAATGCAATGTACGTGTGCTTTCTCTCAGAAGTCTCTTCTATGATAGCTGATGATGACTATGTCAGGCATTCAATATCCCTAATGAACTCCACCATTACCTGCAGAATCGCGATGCATTTCAAGCTGTCCTCCAAGCACTCGGTCTTTACTACCAATTTGATAACCTACCGCTCAACACCAAAGTCGTGGATCTACTCGAAGCATTACGCTCTTCCCTCATCCAATTCGGTTGGGAATTTCCGGAGAATCAGGAGACATCGTCATTTTTCCGTCGGCACGAACGTCTCGCTATCCAGCTATTGCGCTTCTCGGGCAAAGGAAACATCAACAACCGCGCCAATACTCCTCGACTGAACCCAGGGAAGGTCCAATCTGAAGATATGACTCTGCGTGAAGTTGTTTTCAATACGAACGAATATGGTATTGCGAAATACGTTATCACCAATACGAAAAAATTCGTCCTTCATACAAGTACGTTCTTATAAACTCTCTTCAGTAGTCATCTAACAACTTCACTGCGATAGTTATTCGCTCTCGAAACGTTTCACTCAACATCAATCTAGCAGACAAAAGCCTTGGGTCCGACAATACTACCCGTAGACATTTCTGTCTGTCAAAGCGTATTTACGGAATTTTTCGTTCAGATACGAATGCATATGTAGACGAGGGCTACGGTGCACTCGATGAGGACGAAATTGAATTGGGATGCAATAGGGATGCTTCGAATGAAGACGAGGTTCGCACCTGCTGCTATAAGAATTCCAGGTCACTGATTACTTCCATTCATAGGATGTTAGAGTTGTCGCTCGAATGCTTCGCGACACTTCTGAGACGCTCCCTGGTAGGTTCACAGTTCTGTCCCCTCTATCTATGTCTATTTACAATACTATGTTGTGCAGTGAATCAGAACGCCACCTCGAATTCCGGTTCAAACAGCCCCCTGTCCCTAACAAATACGTTGAGCGAAGATGCAGGACAAGAAGTAAGCTATTGTCGTTAGCTGTCTGACGTGAACACTAATCTTCAAACTACAGGAGGCCGAAAATCTGTGGGAAAGCAATTGGGTACCTGCCTATGAAAATGAAGAAGAAGTGTTCTTCGTTAATGACAGATCAAAGATTTTCAAGAAGGTCAACGATCGTATTCGCATTGTTACGGAAACAGAACCCCTGGGTTTCGTGGTCAAGGGCGAGAGTCCACAAAAGATGCTCACCATTTACACCGCTCTTGTACAGCGTGCAATAGATGAAGAGGATTTTTCGGCACTTCTCTTGCAAAACAGACACTTTCACTTGTGAGTTTTCATTCGTTTTCGATTAAGACAAAAGCTCATGACTTGTCATCAAGAATTGCTATCGACGATCATGACATTGAGACTTTGATAACCTCCGGGCCCGGCGTTGAGAAGGAGGTCATGAGCCTCTTCTTCAAGGAAAAATTCGACACTCATATCCATAATTATCTGGTTCAAGTTAACGATGAATATTCTACTCTTTCTACGGTGCCCTTCTCCTCAGCTGCAGATCTATCTATGGCTAAGAAGAACGAGCTAACTGTTTTCGGAGCCACTGTGGGTTTAGCTCTTGTTCATGGAACTTATCCGGCGAATATCAATCCTCTTCTCCTCGTCTACCTCCTCAATTCGAGCAACCTGAAGTCGTTGCACAAGGGGCTAGTCAAGGAATATTTTCCAGAATTGTATCAAACTCTCACTCGCTGGATTGCACTTGACCATTCCGACAACGATCTTTCATATTTCCAGCCACATTTTGCAACTTATCATAACATTCCAGTAAGCCCTATAGTCATCTGTCTGAACCCCATTGATTGTTGTTCAGGTATCAGTTTTGCACGGCCGTTCAGAAAGGCACCACCGCTCGCTCGCTTGGACAATGTTACACAACGCAATCGTCGGTCCTGTAAAGACCGACCACCCGTACTTCGAAGCATTCTTGAAAGGTCTCTTACTTCCGTGTCAACCCCTTGGCCTTAACTTAGCAGAGGTACGTTGAACTTAATTACGAGTATGAGCAGGTATCTCAACCTTCTTTAGCTCGCATCTTCTTGTCTTGGGGGAATAGAAGAATTTGTCTTGTCGCTCTTACAAACACGCATTACTGGCGATTACCGCGCACTCCGTCTGGAATACACCGATAAAACCTGTACAGTTACTCACGCCGCCCTTCGGGATGCCTACGAGGCAGTTCCTGGTTGGGCTGGATTCAGTTTCGAAGATATCTTCCAAGAGTTCCTCGAGGGCTCTGGGTTACCTTGTCCGACGCTCATGGCAGATGTGCAAGGTAGTTTCGATGAAGTGGTGACGCTTGAAGGAACCTCGGAGAAAAGCTACCGCATGCGTATGTTTTGCTGGGCAACCACAGGCTCACCCAACATCCTAACTGATGGATTACCAATTGAGGTGCGTAATCGCTTGATCATGGTACCGTCAAAATGAAGTGACGCCCTGCATATAGGTCATTCTCATAGACGACAGTGATCCCACGTACTTCAGCCTCCAGGATGATCGCATGACTGAGCGCGAGAGACTTCTCAAGCTCGGAACTATTTCCTTCAAGACCTGTACTCGCGTTATGCAAGTTCCTGCTTCGTATCTTTTGAAACTTCTGAATACTTCCTATGATAGTGGTCTGGAGCAATCTTACAATGTGAAGGACCTTATCTTCCACTGGTTCCTAGTCCAAATGCTTAATGGTATCGGGTTCTATAATATTCTTTGAGAGATTGGAATGCTCGCTACTTTCCCTACATATACTACATTCTACCTATAATATTCTCAGCGCACTCTTGGCACTTGGCACTTGCTTTGTCGTATAACCAGAATTCAATAAATGAATTGCTTATCAGCAGCTAACATATGGGGATTCGGGATCGGGATTTCGGGTAAATAACCCGTGGTATTCACGTGAGTTCCGTCGTGGTCACTGGAGATCAACCATTGAAATATTTGTTCGTTGTCCTTCTTTCCCCATCATCCCTCTGTACAACAGTTAACCGAAGAACCTCACTTGAGCCAAGCAGTCCTTAACACTGCCTGCACTCAGGACGGACGAAATTCCGCCTTTGTTGAGACCGGTTGCCGCCGTTTATTTTTTGCATTTTTGATAGATTTGCTCACTACCACTCGTAGACGGAATCCTGTGGAATCTGTCTTGGTTATCCACCAACCAGCCACAGTCGCGATAGCCATGTCGAATACCTCAAGCTCTCTCCCGCTTAGCTATGCGACGTATCGCCTTCATCCTGACATCTTAACCAGGTTCTCTGACCCTTCTTCGAGTACGTTCATCAGTCCTGCTTCGTCTACCTCAATCCACTCATCATTCACCACAGCTCTACATTCGTTCGATGGTCGAGTTGGGGCTATATTACCAAACGATTATTTGATATCATCCCCTAATTCAAATGTACTTTTTAATCCACCCTTGTCATCCCGACGTATTCGCCTACGCCGCCACCTTCATTTCTCTCATGATGATCCCTTATTTTATCCACAACCCTTCAACGACCATTGGCCTCATCTGTCATTAATACAGGCTCCTTCCGCTGATCCAAACCATCCATTCGCGGCTGCCTGGTTAATTCCTTCAGATGAAGACTTCGATGTTGAAGCATCAGACTTATTGTATAATGCTGCTATATTGGACAACAAATTTTATTCACGTATAAAATCTCTTGCCGATCTTGTCCTTGCCAACATACCTTCCAATGACAGCACCTCTGATTCATATCTGGTCCATGGAGCCCTTCAGGTGGAGCATATGCTCAAACTATTGCAGGCTGCGGCTTCGCATGAGGAGATTCTGCTGCGTGTTGCATTTTTGCAACGGAACATCCTGGAAATAGATGCGCGCATTCGCTACCGCTCTCAAGACTGGACCAATGCGATACTCAAGAACAAGCAGAAACCCACACCGCCGGATTGTCTGGATGTTATTGGTGCATTTACAGACAATCTCTCTACCCTTGAGAAGTTCTACCAACTGGGAATCCCGGTTTGGTTTGTTCGTCCCGTTAAAGTCACTCCTGACGCCCGAATTGACCGCTCTGCCCCTTTGATCGCTGAGGACAGCTCGCGAATCATTCATTTACCTTCTGGTTTTCGGGTGGACGGAACCGATGCTGAACCCAGCCACAAGGTCATATGGGAAGGTTTAACGAACAAACCAGAGCGCTTCGCCGCAATGAATGCTTATCTGCATTCGTTGCTATTCCCTTCATCGGTCTTTGGATCCAATCAGATGCAGAGCTTATCCTCGTATCAAAAAGCCATCTCGACTAAGGCACCTCTCTATCATGTCGTTGGTCATGCCAATTCTAGCCACCCTCACCCTCATCTCAGCTCACGTTCGACCACAAGACCCGTACCATGTGAGGTTTCAGATTTTTTTTGTTGCAATCTTCATCTGACGACTTACATTGAACAGATCCTCAAAACAATCGCAGAAAGCCACAGATTCACAAGCAGGGTATTAACACCTTTCTTCGTCTGAATAGCCCTGCGATGCCACCTGCAATCCCGGCTTGGGCACGAGCGCTGGAATACCATTCCACATATAATCAATCCCTTCGACGTCCTGAAAATGTCGACTCTGGTTATTTCCTCCCACCTGCTAGGTTAATAGATGGACCCTCGAATCCAAGTACACGAGCATTTTATTACCGTAGCTGGCTCAAAATCCGTCCATTGATTCTACAATCTCTCGACGGTTCCATGAAACCAGTCAATTTATCTGCCAAACAATGGCGCTCTCTGCTTGATGTCGTTGGGGGACATACTTCGAGCTCCTCTACGTCGAAAAACTCCATTATCCAAAACGAAATGCGAATCCTTATCGAGACGCTCATGGGAAGCAGCCCTCACTCATTTAGTTTCGACGACTTGACACCCCAAATTGAGGAATTCCTTGGTCAACCAGTCGACTGCAGAACCGATCCACCGCCGCAGAAGATTGCATCTCAGATTATTTGGGAAATATGCGAACTGAGTTTCCGCCAGGAACTCGTAGCGTTAGATCGTCAATTGGACAACAGCGGACTCACTCTGGCTCAACGAGATGACTTACTGGAAGCATGCTGGGTAGGGTCTAAACACCACATAGATGTTGCCAAGGGAGATGATGGAATTTCAGCTTCTACCATACAGAAACGTGTACCTTACATTCGAGCTTTATACCGCCTGATGCAGAGCTGGAAGGGTGATAAGCCTGAAGAGTTGTATGAACCATTCCCTGACAATCCCACTGCCCATAATTATTCAACCATTTGCGCAAAAGTCGAACAATCTTTGGCATTCTTCTATACAACATCTTTTTTAATAGTTTTTGCGCGTGCCGCTTCAATACCTCATTCTATTCCTAACTTTGGTTAAGAATCTCAATGTGTAGCATCGTCGCTGTACTCTTTGTATTCATTATCTTGTGGTGCATATCTTGTTGTAATCAGAACTCTACATCTTGCATTAAACACGAACATCTGAAGCGGTGGGTTTTTTGTTCAAACTGCAAGTTATTGACTTCATATATACAGATCCTGTTCTTTGATATAATACATGAGATGAGGCACACGAGATTAGCAAGTAAGTGATTCCAAGTCTAGCAAGCAGAGTTCATAGCTAACATCATGGCCGAGGTCAGATAATGCAAAAAGTGCGAGTCAAGCAAGAAAAATCTACGGGCGATCGATCAGACAACGCTTGATATATGTACGATTGTGCTTAACAGCACTCTGAGTCAGGAGTGAGAGACTGTTCTCTACCGTTCCTTGCGGCCATTCATGTGGATGACCGGTATATTGGAATCTGGTATGATTGAAGAAAAGTACAATCTGATTCCAAACATCCCGGGCATTGTTGTAGGTTTGCCGATGGACTAATAGCGAGATGACGATTAGAAAATATCACAGCACCAAGGTCTAAAGCAGTCCACATACTTGCGTCTGTAGGTTCGGTCAGATTGGGATTCCAGATTTTGTTCGCAGCAGAGTCACGGGCCCAACCATACAGTGAGGTCTTCATTTCGTAGTCCCCCTTGGTCCAATGTACACTTTTGAGAATTGTCTTGAATGATTCGACTAACCCGTTTTCCCATTCATAGGTTTGTTCAGATAATCCATTCTCTTTGCCAGTGTCCTCTCTGAAACCTAAACCCAAGAGGAGTGTTCTGACTCGATTCCAGTCTTGTGTCAAAACTGACAATGACCGATTACGAGCGTGGTGGGTTTGTGTACCATGCGGCTTCTCTATTTCTAGGATATAACAAGCGTGATCGACGTCCCGCGCGCTGATAGGCGCCGACGGATGAGAATCTGTAATAGAACTTGGTCCTGACAGTGAGAGTGACTCGGAGGGTGCAGCTTGATTCGCTTCAGGTTGCAATGCCACGGTAAGTTGCGGGTCAATCCCGTCTGAATCTGACGACACTGATGGAGTTTCCCTCATCGCATTTAGATACGGCGAAGATACCCGACTCAAGCCCAATGAGAGGGATTCAGTTTGTGTTATAGGCGGAACGTACACATTTCGTTGGACAGACTGGACGTTGGACGAGGAAGGTGAAGAGTCAGCTATCAGAAAGCTGATCGATGTAGGTGCAGGTAACGAAGAAAAACATGACACTTCAGTTATGCCCCCCAGGAGATACGCCAGTTCCTAGGAATCAATCGTGCACAAACAGTTAGGATCAGGGTGATCGAATCAATTCATGAGCTCACAGGTTGGATCAGAATCACCACAAACTTCAGCTTTTGGGGCTGGCTCGAGTTTTCCGGAGAGTTTTCAAGCACAGACTGAAGTTGATAGGATGGCGCCGCACTTGTCATAATGTCTGACACAGATGCGAAGATGTAGAAGTCGCATAGATAATCAATCGGATATTCCATGTGAGGTATGTTTCGTGCGGTTGCCACAGTTGTCGCGATGTTTCGTAAAGCGCGTTTAACCTCTTCTGGAAGAGGAACGTCCCGAATCAGCGAAAAAACCGACATAACGCTGATCGAAGAGATGCCGTGGATCGTTCTGATAGAGTTCGCTTTTGGTTGAAGCTCCAGCTTGTATATAAGCCAAGGAGGACACTGGGCATCCGTTGTCAAGGTCAGGTACAACACAAATACTGTATAGCACAATCACTAATCGACATTACGACAAAAAAGCACCACGCACTATTGTTATTTCCATCCGATGAAGGCCCTTCGACCGATTGAATTTGATATATCGATACCGCGTCGGAGAGGGCCGCCGCGCCAGAGTATGCTGCCGTTGAGTACGCTCCCATATTGAAGATGTCATCCTCAGAGTCATTGAACTCATCAGTCTGTAGGTCAGTCATTGAGCCAGGGGCGGCTGCTAGAAGCGGGGCTTGTCTCAGATCTTCTTGGCTATCTGGATTAGCAGGGGCTGTATGGGAAGTCTTGAGCTTGTCATCCAATGCAGGCTGAGGCTGATGCATGTTGAAGGTAACGATGCCCGACGTTTCTAATGATTTCTCACGCAGCCACTTCATCGCTTATCAATATATTGTATTCCCGCACTCTTTCTCCAGTGTCCCAGCAGTGAAGAACATCTTCAAGCTTCAAGGCTCACTATAATCACTATCAACAATTCTGCCAAGATAAATAATGGAATCCCAAAATGGAAGCCGAATACGGAAGCCAGAAACGGTTACAAAAAAGCCAGAAACGGTCGCGGAAGCCAAAAGTGGTCAACGGCAGCCGGAGCTCGGAACCGGTAATGAATTCGTGGACAAGTCACATGCTCACTCTTTTCGTTGATCTTGAAGTTGAACCATGACGCGGATGCGGCACTGGTCACTGCTACTTTATGCCTTCTTCCTAGTGTGGTTTATCTCTACTAGGCCAGATTCTTGCAATGCTCTCAATATCACTGCCGGATTAGCTCAATTTTCCAGTGCGACTGATTTACTGCACGAATTTCGACGACACTTCCACGAATTCAATACAGCTGTCCACCATGTAGCCAATGACGACACGGACGTCTTTCATCTACAGTTGTTGTTGGAAGACATGGATGAATTCTCTAATCTTGTCAATCAGGTATGCTTTCAATTTTCATCTTGAACTCTTCCGTGGTTCATCATATTTTTGCTTAGTATCCAAATATATTTCCAGATCAGACCGAATGGCAGACTCTTCGTAGCAATCTACAAGCCATGATACTCGACGTTCAAACTCTGCGCAGCCGCCGTATTGAGCAGTCTCACCACGGTCACCCGGAAGTCTTGCATTGGATGAGTGACGGTTCAGCAGGTCGCCCTCGGGCAGTCATTGACCCTGACTTTCTGCGATGGGCACACGCTCATTGTACTACGACTGGGATCGCTGATTTCCTTGGGGTAAGCCGTAGAACAGTACAGAGATCGCTTCTAGAATATGGCATCGCCTTGCCGGGAGGTGTCCCCTTCGAAAGCGAAGGTTCTAATCTAGGAGAAAGCACTGATCATCTCAATCCAAATCCCGAAAATCCTGGTAGCCTCCATCCCGACATCGTAAACGCAGCAAGTTCGATTCAATCCTCATCTTCCTCTATCCGTCGCTCTAACATGTCTGACGATTCACTCGATTCACTCGTACGCTTACTGCGGTCTCATTATCCTCAAGCAGGGATACAAATGCTACATGGGATGCTTCGAAGTCTTGGGCACGTTGTGTCGTATGAAAACATACGCCGTTCGCTCATGCGAGTAGATCCTGTAAACCGTGTCTTTGATCGAATCAGGATCCGCCGTCGTCGGTATACTGTACCTGGCCCGAATTCGCTCTGGCACCATGATGGACATCATCGTAAGGGCAATTAACTCCTTGTTCGTTAACTATCTAACTCGTCTAAAGGTCTGATTAGGTGGGGAATAGTTATCCATGGATTTATTGACGGGTATTCTCGAATGATCACGGCTCTTCGAGCCGCTAACAACAATCGTCCATCCACAGTCCTTTCTCTGTTCTTATCTGCTGCATCACAGTACGGACTCCCATCTTGGGTACGCGGCGATCACGGTATTGAAAACGTTTGGGTGGCTGCTTTCATGGAATGTGCTCGAGGATCAGGACGAGGATCTTACATCTGGGGACGGTATGTAGTCTCATGATCTCCATATTCATATAATACTCATACAATACCTCAGGTCAGTACACAATGTTCGCATCGAAAGGTTATGGGTCGATGTATCGAACTACATAACACAGAGCTGGAACAGTTACTTTACTCGATTGGAGACGGAGCATCAACTCGACGTGAACAACCCAAATCATATCTGGCTGCTACAGCATCTCTTCCTTCCTGTCGTCAACACGTCTTTGTCCTTCTGGGCTGCATCATGGAACTGTCATCGCATCTCTCAGCGCCACGGCGATGGACCAACCCGTAGTCCAGAGGACATGTGGGGCTTCGATATGCTTGCCCAAGGAATGCGAGGTGATTCGTTGACTCAATATGCAATGAACGATGAAGAACTTGAGATGTTTGGAGTTGATTGGGAAGGACTTCGGGACGAGGATTTATTGAGCTCTCTTCGTCAGAATTATGCACACGAGCAAGGACATAATACGTGGCTTGGACAACATGGGCCTCCAGAACGACTCAACTCAGTGGAGGTTGAGCCTCCTTCAGGTTCGATGACCGCTGATGAAGTACAACTAATGGATGAAGCACTTCGTTCAATCACCCGAAGTTCTAATGAAGGTGATGTAGTAAATTTATGGCGTTCTGCACTTATATATGCTCGAGTTACCCATCCTCATGCTTTCTAGTTATCGGAATCTAGTCCAGTATGCTCAGTCTGTCTCATCAGTATTCATCTCTGACGAGCTTTGTACTCACTCCTGTTGGCCATTAGAATTTCTTGTTATTCGGACCACCGCTTGCTCCATCATTTATCTGTCTACTATCAGCATACTCGAAATCAGTTCGCCCACACACTTCTTTGCCGCGTCTTGTACAAAACCATGAAACCTTAATGCAGTCCACTCCCATTATTGATCTATCGCCCTTCTATTATATATCTACCGTGCGTTTTATATCAACATGTCTTCGTCCCGTCTAAAAATCAACACACTTCAATCTTATAAACCGATCTTCCACTATGGCTAAATCTCGTGAAAACACTGTCTATTTCCCCAAGCAAGCTGAGCAAGCTGAGCGCTAGGAAGAAATCATTGAAACCATATCACCCCCACAAATGAAGAGCTCACCGTTGAGGAGAGGAATCTACTCTCTGTCGCGTACAAGAGCATCATCGGTGCTCCACAAAATATGGTCTTGCCGAGTTCACCACTGGTGACAGTTACAAAGAGAGCACTGTCATGCTCTTCACCCGGTATGCATTGTCTTTGCTTTCGTACTTGACGTCCATAACTCTACACTGATTGACTGATTGAAGGCTACACTACATAGTATCGATTCCTATTCAGGAGAGGAATCTACTCTCTGTTGCGTACAAGAACGTTATCGCTGCTCGACGAAATATTATCTTACCGAGTTCACCACTGGTAACAAGTTCAAAGAGAGCATGGCTGTCATGCTCTTCAGTCGGTACGCCTTGTCTTCGCTTTCGTACTTGACGTCCATAACTCTACACTTATTAAAGGCTACACTACATAGTATTGATTCCTATCTATCTGCTCTCTGTCGCGTACAAAAACGTTATCAGTACTTGACAAAATATCAGAGCTCACCACTGGTGACAAGTTCAAAGAGAGCTGATAATTTGCCATGCTCTTCACTCGGTATGTCTTCGTTTTCATACTTGACGTCCATAACTCTACACTTATTAAAGGCTACACTACATAGTATCGATTCCTTCTTCTATGATGAATACGATAACTATTCGAATATCGTTCGTCGTTTGCGACCTCGCGACCCGGTATGCCTTTGGTCCCTCCCAGCACATGTTTTTGCTTTCGCTTTTGTCATATTCATACTTGATGTCCATAACTGCTCGATCGAAATTGGGCCCTACCGGTGGCACAGAGCAAGTTACGATGAACTCTTGTGTGCATTATTCTCTTTATTTCTTGTGACTCTATGTGCTCAATGGTTGCTTAGTATGTGAACCACGAAACCCATAGAGACTAACGCGAAAACTACACAGCTACAGGTTTACCCAGACACATATGAGAAGGGAGGTTTGAATTTGTTACTTACCGTTACAGAATTCCTTCGCGCCCCGCATCGCCTATAACCAATGTCTCTTCTGGACTGGGCTATCTCTGTCTGATGCACACAAATTTGATACTTTACAAGATACTAGGGTGAGGAGTTTGAAATATAACGATGGGCAAGTCAGCAAACCTTTTCCACGCCTCATGTAAGACAGTTTCTCAATGTTTGGTTGAGTTCCTTCTTTCACACTTCCATATCAACATCCAACAGTTCTTCTCAACAACAACATGCTCGTCATGCGTACAATAAGGCCCCGCAGACGCTATCATCCTTATTCCAAACCCAATTTGATTGAATTACCGGTGCCAGCCAAAGTGTCTTCGATTTATCGCTTTCGAACCTGACATTTTTTTCACTAGCGCCGCAAACTCTACGACATCTGGACTTGGGATTACTTCAATTTCGTAAGCGAACCGTTTTCATTCCCTCGATGTGCAAGACTGAATGAAGGTCTATGTGCAGGTCGCCGCTCTTGATGCATGAAAACAAAAAAAACCCTAGTATGGCCAGCTCAAGCATCTCATAACCCATCGCGAGTGTTATCCCAATGATCTTACCATCGCATAGCTTATTCCCGGTATTCACAGCTTTCTCTTCGCTCGATTCGAACGATTCCAGTTTCGCCGCTCTTCTTTTCGTTCTCAAGCTCATTATCCAAGTGAATCACTCCTTCAAACCCAATTTCTGAGGTCGCAATCGACATGTTATAGATTTGTACCAGGAGGCTGGAGTGTTTGGTGCGTTTCTTTTGCATATTGTTGTGACAAAACCCTGACGTCTTCGACTTCTCCTGATCAGTGTACATATTTCACAATCCATCGCTCGTTCTTGTAACAATCGCACTGATTCTACTTCCTGTCTGGTCTGTTCTCCTCATTGTTCCTGCATGAACACAGACTGATAAGAACTATAGTTTCCCCTTGCTTTCACATCATCAACCCCTCATCTACATCACGACCGAAATCTGTATGTAAATTTTGCACTACTTCCGACGTTTTGATCACTCGATCCGTCAGATGGTTTTCTCGCATCGAGTCAATATGCAACAATTCCTCATCCCTCTCCTTACCAGTCCTCGCCCGCATCCAATCCTCCTCATCCGCTTCTCACTTCTTAACCCTCCGCTCACCTCGCATCTTGCATCTTGTCATGGGTGAGTGTTTCATGGGTCTGTTATCGCTTATCGAGTGCTCATTGCGCACACAGGTCTTAATCTTGTCGACCCTTCAGTTCTCGGCGAAGCTGCTGGAGTGTACATAGCTTGACAGTAACCTGCGGCGGCATTTCATGCAACAATGCTGTGTTAATAGGACTTCGATCAAATTGAACGCCCTGCAACCATCTTTGACTGCCGGAAAGAGTTGCATTCGCATTGTATATAGCTTTCGTTCGGCATGCCAGAGCCTGAAGACATTCATCGTACCTGTAAAGGAGTGCAGAGGAGTTGCCGCACGGGCATCGAACTCATGCTTTTGTCCATCAAATCTATCCGTCACCGTGAACAGTGTTTTGGTGGCATGATTGATCAATTTATCGCCTTGTACATGATCTGTATTCAGAAGTACATAGCAATGACTACGAAGTGTATATCCATAATCTTTGGTTGAACTCAACAAAAGTGTCAGTCTATCGGCCGAATCTGCAAGTGTCTCGACGCAAGTGTGTAGTCAATTGACTAAACTTGATGGTCTTCGGGTAGAGAGTCAAAGTAAACCAGCAATGAGAAGATATCGAAGTGTTCAGCTCTTATGTAGGCAGTCTCATGCCATTCATTCTCAGTAACAAGCCAACACTCAAAGTATTTCTGGATGTTAGTCGGTAGTCGGTAGTCTATGTCGTTGATTTGAGTGAGAAGTCACCAGTCGCACCAGCGAAATGCAGTCAAAGTCTATTCAAAAAGTGCGGAAACAGGGTCGAAGCCGAATAAAGTCCCAAAATAGGTTTCATAATTCTGACGAAGGAGCAGCGAGCAAAGACTTTACAAAGTCACTTTGCCGGAGTGGTTAACGGGATCGCCTGCTAACGGAGCTATCCGGGCCACCTGTCCGGTGTTCCGTGTCAGTTAGCGGTTGGGCTTTGCCCGCGTGTGTTCGAATCGCACAGGTGACGATTCTTTTTCTCTACTCAACCTACGCGACTCGGTGTACCTCTTTTTGTTGGGAACTGTGACCCTATTCTTCTGTTTCGATGTACGTGACTCACGCATGATGAGCAGGGAACATCGCACCTCTGAGATTCGTTTTGTTTTCCATCGCGACCTCGATCTGGAAGGTGAAAGAGACTAGAAGAATGCTCTATGTGGTCATGGCTACATACTACTTCCGGCCAAAGCACCTACAAGATCGTCTTGCCATTTGAGTCTCGACAGTCATGAACTAGAATACATCGATGTAGAATTAGTTATTGCAATAAGTAAACACAGCATGGTCAAAGTTTGATATGTGCAGCATCCGAAAGATATAATATAGGCACAGAAAGAATTAGGTAGTACGAAGGCTTTCCACTGTTCAGAAGCATGTCGGAATCATAAGCAAATGGGTAGAGAATAGGTTGGAACGAGTGTGTACAGTTGGAAGAGAAGACCATTGCAAGAGAGATATGTGAACGACGAAGATGAGTTATGCGGCGGAGATGAGGTTCTCGCACTCGACTACAGAAAAAGCGTAATTTTAGTATCCATCATACTGTCCCGATGGCCTGATGGGGCGATTGAACGAGAAGATGAACCCATATCCGCACAGAGACAGTCAATAAATTTTCATCTTGTCTTCCACTTCTCGAATTGCGCTCCCTTCGTCCTTTTTGATATCTCCCTTGATTAACTAATCGCTGAAAAGATGCTGGCAAGACCAGACGGTTCGAGGGTATGTAGATGATACCAATACTTCGTGTTTGTTGATCGTTAACATCGTGAAACGGTGGCATTGCAGAGCTATTGATATATGGTATATGTTGTATCAGTTGTGTGTTGTCGTTGTCGTTATTGATTGAGATATGATGAGAGCGAATAAGCCAGCTGGGGCGAAAATGAGAGACGAAGCTTATTCTAGGGATCGACAGATGCCACCACGATGATTTAAGGGAAGCGTACGCATACATGGGGCGTGTACAAGCATGCTATCATCGATTGCTTCATGGGATATTATCCAGCGGGTAGACAATTTTGAGGGATGACCGAGAAGAATATCAGCGGCTACACTCCATCATCACCAGTGACATGTTCTGGAGGAAGATCATGTTGCTGATGCAATGGACTCTCAGCGACCGGATGCGTCGTCGTTCGGGTATCAGCACTAGTGAACGTCGTAGAACTGTCCATCCGGTTGAAAACGAACTAGAGCACAATCATGAACACAGAGAGTTAGTTATACAGTTAGATGGGCGTAGCGAAAATCAAACTCACCCCACCAAACGGCCTCGAATAATCCACATGATCTCCCAAACTCAACGAACTATCATTCCCTGCCTGTGATCGCGACATATCCGCCATCTCTCCCGTCGTACGAAGACCATGTGCCGGATTCAACAGCCCATCCGTGTATGCCATCCGAGAGTCATCCGTCAACGCAGGCGATGGTAAAGGTAACGGCGGCTGCAAAAACGACATCACCGGTGGTTCTAATGGAGCCTCCGACACAGGAAGAGGTGGATTGAGCAAGGACGATCTGGCAGGAAATGTTATAGTCGAAGGGTAATATGACGACGAAGCAGGTGGAGTAACAACCATCGAACTTTGCGTCGAGCTACGGCCTCCACGAAGCCGCTCGATGAAGCCCCTCTTGAACGACTTCGGACTTGGAGAACGGGTTGGAGGTACCGAGCGATCGTTGACCTTCAATTTGGGTATAGGAGCGGCCAAAGTCTGAGCTTGTGCCGTCGTATGTAACGAATGCGAATGTGAGTTTGACGACCCCGATCCTTCACCTGCCGAATTCCCAACGCTGGTGTCATTCATATTAACCTTTGTCGAACTGATAGTCCCACTACTATGCGTCCGATCCTGATTCAACAATGTCGAATGCCCATGCGAAGACGACAACGTCTGATGAACCCCCCCAGACGCTCCCATCCCCGCCATAGTCTCAGCCGCCTGCCCAAACCCAGGCATATTATGCCCTTGAGACCTCGAAGACTGAACCGACGAAGCATTATACGTCGACCCAGAACTCTCCACCGAGCCCGAAATATGCTCATGGCCGCTCGAACTCCCAGGATCGTGCCCATGACCACTCGAACTCCCCTCTCCAAATCCTAATCCATACCCGGGTGCTGTCATAACAGGAGAGGCCGGCAACGGGACATTCACACCCGGATATTCTTCATCCCCATCCTCGTCACTCAGCGGTGATCGCCAGGCCGCGGTAGATTGAACACTTGACGTGGTCCTATTGAGCGGCCTTGAGCTACTGCCTAGACTGATTCCGCGCGCGAGAAAGCCGAGTTTTTTCCCTAGGGGTGCTGCACCCTGTTCGACCATTTCCTCCGTGAAAGGACCCGCAGTAGGCCCGACACCTCGGTTTCCTCTTCCTCCTTGAAGCTCGCGTCCTCCGAGAATCTGGCCTAGACGGTTACGTCGGATACGACCGCATATGAGGAAGATCGCGAAAGCGGCAGCTACGAGAGCTATTGCGCCACCGATCGTGGCACCTATAATGGCGCCAGTGTGGGGCGAAAAGTTTGTGTTCGAAGCTAGTGACGGAGCAAGAGAGGGATTCGGAGGGAACGTCGATGAACTGGTGACCAGAGATGATGTATGCTTGAGGGACGGGGTATAAGTGAAGGTTGGACGGGTGGTGGAAGGTGCAACGTCTGAACTGGAAGTTAATGTAATGATGGAGGATGAGGAAGCCCCTGTCGACACCGAGCTTGATTCTGATATGGATGTTGAAAGCGTTGAGGAGGATGCAGATGGAAGAGTCAACGAGGAGCTGGAAGAAGTAAAATATGAGCTGGTTGACATCGTGACCGATGAAGGAAGAGTTCTAATTAATTCATGAGAAAGAGTGGTACATCAATGAGGGTAAACCTTACGATGAACTGATGACAACTGTGGAGGATACATTTGAGGGTGTCGATGAAGGCAATCTGGACGTTGATGACAATGAAGTTGACACCGTTGATGACTGCATAGATGTCGGCACAAGCGAACGTGACGAAATACTACTGAGAGTGACAGTGGAAGACAAGCTTGATGAAGCACTGATGGACAGTGTGGATGAAGACGACTGTGTGTTCGATGAAGATAGTTCGGAGGTAGATGCCGATGAAGCAGTGGTTGACATTACAGAGGAGCTCGTCGAAGATGTAGAGACCGAGCTAGAAATCGCGGTCGAGCTCAAGCTAGCGGCAGAGGTCAATAATGACGTAGAGGAGGTTGAGGTCAACGTTGACGTGGAAGGCGTTGGAGTGGGCGAAGTTGGGTTTAAAGACACAGTGGTGATTGTAGGAGCGCTAGATGTGGCTGCGACGCCTAGTACTAGCAGGTCACTAAAAGTCAATTTAACACAAAATCGAAATCACTTACTAGACATCGACGAAACAGTGCTCAGACCAACCCGTTCTGCCTCCCGTGAGGCAGCATTCACCAAGAGCGATATGCCAGGTAAAAGTCCAAGGTCAAGCTGACGCGGTGACAATCGTCGAGATGGGTACCAAGTCTCCTGGACAGAGGGGTGGAATCTAAATTATCCGCACGACATTGCCGGTCAAAATGCAAGCTTTCATAATGGAAATTATTTACGTGAACGACTTACGACGACGTATGCCGCGTTGTATGCAGGCTATTCTTCCCTGAACGGTTTGCCGAAGGCCTGCGATCGATAGGCGCGTCGTTCATGGGCGATATAATTATTTCTGGCCGTTGAGCATGTTGATCTTGAGCTTCGTGCCTCGCCCTTTCTCTTGTGTCCAAAGCCAGGTCCGGCTTTGAGACATTACTAGGATTTTTCTCCCGCTGGTACCGGTGCCTCCGCTTCAAGTATGACCTGTGTCCGCATGAGCTTTGGGCCGAACAGATCGACATACGAGGCAGGATATTTAGTGAAAAAAAGGTAAAGAAAAAAGTCCGCGTAGAGAGTTGATTTGTAGAGAGGATGGAGTAACGACTGTGAGTTCGGATAAAAAGAACAAGTAAAGACTGCAGGACGTTTGTGAAATATTTCCGCAAGTCAATTGCGCCTCCCGTCGTTGTGAAATGATTGTGGTGAAAGAGAGAGCTCTTGAAGGTGGCTGTCAGCCTATAAAGTTGATCTTGGCGGTGTCGGAGTGTACAGTGAGCAATTAGTTAGGTTCTTCACCAAAGATTGAGGACGACAACCCATGGAAGGTGGCGACGAAGGATGGTGAAAGATCAAGTTAGAGGACAGCCATTGAGCTGGAGACGACCTAGAAAGGGTGGCGGACAGTGGAGTCAGTGGAGTAAAAAGTTCGATCCCACTGTCAACCTTTTCGGTCCTGAAACTCTTCGCATTGTCCCCGGAATGGCCAGGGATTGATTCCCACGCTCACTTAAATAACTTTTTCAATTGAACAACTCCCGACTTCCCGCCGTTCCGTCGCACTCCCAATCTTCTCCGAGTCCCGACTTCTTTGTGCAAAGGACAAGTGTCAAGGGGAGCAGGTAGGACAATCCACTCGACAAGCTCAAGAAAAGTCCAAGGCGTTCTCAAGATATCGTAGGCTGAACGGGCGACCAATATCATTCTCAGGAGCAACGCAATATGAGAGCAACGTTGCCATCTCGAGATCTTTATAGAATGAGCATCAAGAAGTTCAGAAGACGAAATATTTGGCCTCGACGTCTACTATATTGAACTCACTTTCCTCGTCCGACAAGCCTAATAGTGTAGAATATCATCGCATGTGAAACTCTGGTATTCTACGACAACCGCACGGTGAGGAACGGTGCCACCAACTGCCACCAATTGATGATCCCTTCGAGGATAGACAATGCCTCTTCAACCTCCACATGCTCACTGCTCGTCCAATAACGTTATGGAACACAGGACTGAACGATCCCTTTGAGGAAAAGACAATGCCCCCGCAACACCTCCTCGTGCTTCTTTGTTCAACAACATTGCAGAACGATGCACTACAACTTGCCCCAGGACACAAGGGCTGCCCCAGACAGGAAATGTGAGCTATGCACAGGTTAGTAGTAAATCCCAAATTCGTACCAAAAACGTTAACGATGGTCCCAGGTCAATTCCCCATTTTCATTGAACCAGCGGTCTCCTCAGGATGAGGTACGTCTCTCGAATCAGATCCATTCTTCCTTTCTTTTTAAATCTTAGATTGTGTCGCCGCAGAGCTATTTCTCATCATCGCGACGTGCACACTGCGTGCATGGCCGGAATTCTGGATCAATGAATCCTGCCAATCCCTCCACACGTGCTGGAACGACCTCTTGAGTCTTCACCGTTCAAGAATCACGAATCATCGGCGAATCAGAACTCAGCTTGAGCTTTCATGTTCATTTCCGATCACCTCAGCTTGATGACACTCTCTCGGAAGACATCCTCTACGAGATCCTTCATAAACGACTTTCTATGGAAAATCTACTTCAACATTGCTGAGAACCTTCCTCAGAATATTCTCTCCATTTATCTGCCAGGTAACAGGTAACAATGAGCTCCCCTCTATGTGAAGACTGTGTCAAAGGTGCTTGTCTCTGTGTCCTTCCTCGGTTATAAATTCTGTACGACGAAGCTGAACCAACCTTGGTACGTACAGGTGTAAAACACGAAGGCGAAGCCAAAGGACACTGGGAATCCATCGGGGGCGTGAACTGCTACGTCGGGACTCCGCCTCACTCTCAAGACTCTAAACAGAACGAAGCCATCTTATACTTTCCCGATGTCTTTGGGATGCAATTGATCAACAATCAGGTACATCCTTCATCTTCATTCTTATTCCAAGTTGTCCTTACCCACTAAACGATCGTACTCGAAAGCTCCTCGTAGACTCCTTCGCCGAAAACGGATTTCTCGTAAGTCCTGTCCATCAAGCCCGTGAGGGCGACGCGAAAGCTCACCGACTGACTCTCAATCACACACTCCGAACTCGAAGACCATCGGCGTAGACTACTTCGATGGAGATCCTATCCCCGAGAACGCCTTAGAACCTGGTGTAAGTAGTATTTGTTGCAACTCTTGTCCTATTACTATTACTAACTCCCAACTAACTTTATTCCTGCCACTATCACCACCACCACAGGCCCCAACATTCGACCGCAACACCTGGTTCTCCAAACACGAATACTCCCAAACCCGACCCTACGTCGACAAAGTATACGACGCACTCAAAGAACGAGGAATCACCGCTTTCGCTTCTGTTGGGTACTGTTTCGGAGGTACGTACTACTCAATCTTATCTCAACCGTCGTCGCTGTCGCAAATGCTCATATATGATATTCGCTACTTGTTCTATTCATTTGTTACTTGCTATAGCTTCATACACCTTCCCCCTTGCAATCGAAAACAAAATCCAGGTCGCCATGATCGCACATCCGTCTAGATCCATCCCGGACAGCCTCCAGGTTTGTATATAATTTCGTTCCTGTGATTCCAAATCTATCAGCTACATGTTATTGAACACTTCCATAGGAGTACTTCGATTCATCCAAAGCCCCCCTCCTCATCAACTCCTGCGAGTTCGACCCAGCCTTCCCCCTCGAAGCCTGCCAAAAAGCCGACGCGATCTTCGGTGACGAAAAGTTTACACCAGGATACAAACGCGTCCACTGGCCCGGGTGCAAACACGGGTTCGCTGTACGAGGTGATCTGAGTGTGCCTGAGGTGAAGGCGGGGAAGGAGGGGGCGTTTAGGGAGACGGTTGAGTGGTTTGGGAGGTATTTGTGAATTGTGAACACAAGAGAAGGCGAGAAGGATTTGGTCGTATTGGCAGTGGATATGGTACATACAAAATGTTATACAAACAGTGCTAGTGAACGTTCGAACGTTCGAAATCCTACACCTTCAATCACCTCCTCTCATTCCAAATTTCCGATGGGAGGGAGCTCGAACTTTCTGAATCATCGACTGTCATACTATCATCATGAGCCTGAGGACGCCTATTCTGTACATCAGATTTAGACGGCGACGCAGCCTCCAAATCCGAAATTTCCACCAAACTTTCTCCTCCCACACCACTCAGCATATCCACTCCAAATCCAACACGCACAATGATCAGACTCTGAGCGAGTCCCTTTCGATTAATGTGAATCAGAGCCATGATATCGAAATGCTAATCATCAAGCGACTCACCACAGCCTGAATCTGGATATTCAGCATAACATTAAACATCAGCACGCGCGAGTAATCCGCTTTTGGTGGTATGAGGCTCAAAGCTGTTATGATAAGAACGACTGGGTAGAGTAATCCCGATTCGAGGCTGTGAATACATTCATTGCAAGATCATGAATTAGCTTCATATACTAGTATGATACCGGGTCGACCTACATGCCGTTTACAATCACTTGATAGCGCGAATACACCTTCGAGCCAAGCATCGACTTGGATTGTCGATTGATGTACCAGATTCGTCCGGCTTCAGAATGAGAAAGACGTTTAGTTTAGTCCAATGAGCATAGCATACTAGCGGGGAGTCATCACCGTACCAGTTATCAACGTCAAATACATGTTCTCCACCAGAGTCACGAGCATGAACAACCAATACAGGTCCCAGTTTACGAGAGCTGCGATCCCAATTCCTGTATGTAACAAGTAACACGGTCAGGACGGCTGACCATAGATAGATCATTGGGGTAAAAGTTGACACTCGCCCAGATTCGCCAACAGACCAACGATTGGTGGATACAGAACGGATTTACGCGGTGTCCATATATGATAGCATCGATGGATCTGCTGTGGGGTTAACCCATTGAGCGAACGGGATAGGAACCGATATGACTGACCAGTAATGCATCAGCCACAAGACTAAACATAGCGGAAACAGCAGAGACACTGGTTCAATGAACTTATAGATCAGAAATAACGACCAGACTCACTTCGCAAAACAATGAAGCCCAATGATAACGTGCGCCGGACTCACTCCATCTGAATAATCAACACCAACCTCCCCCGCATCGACCATCATGAACACCAAACGCGCTACCGCCGACACGGTACAAGCGACGAATAGGAGGATCGACGCGAGCAGATGCGTACGTTTGCTGTAGAGTCGGCGTTTCCTGCCGAGTATGATGAAGATGGATAGGATGAAGAGAGAGAGGTGGACACCTGGATACGCAGGGCTTGAGTGTTAGGTTTGTATGATTGTGAAGTGGCTGGAAAGGATGAGAAGGATTCGTACCGTAGAGGAATAGCTGTGCCTGGATAGACAAAGGTCAGAGAATTCATAGCAAGAATTTTGGTGGAGTTGAAGTTGTTTTGACGTACAACAGTAGGAAACATGGCCAATGCTAATCTTTGTCGAGCATTCCATTCACCGGAAGCAACGTTGGACGCCATTGGATTTTGGATAACGCCTATTGCTGTATTCTTTCGCGTTAAGTATACCCTCGAATCCGGGGACCCACAGACCGGCGTGTCTAGTAAGGATCAATCACGATATATCGATTGAAGTCGCGCAGCGGGTGTTAGAGAGAGTTGGAGCTCGTTATTGGTTCTCCATCCCGTTAGACCAGGAAGAGTTGAAAGCCTAAATCTGACGACTGAGATGTAATGAGCCATGTTGAATGTTGATGATGATGAGCGCAGGATGAGCGTTCCGAGAACATTCCGGGGAACAACTTGCCGTGTTTGCATCTATTTGTACACAACTCAACAGTCGTGAAGAGCACAACGACTTCCATCTTGCTTCCATCTCATTCTCAGCGACTAGACGTCTCGACACAGACTAGATCTGTAGGGCATATCATGGTCGTCAACTTCAAATGCTGCTCACCAATACGATCTACTCACTTTGAAGAAGGATTAGTGAATAGTGTACGGCATCAGCACATATCCCATTGTTCTCGCAACAAACAATGCTCAGCAAATTACAATGCCTTTTATTGTGACAATCATTGAAGAATGGGGGTCATTGTTCATTGCGGGAGGCATTCTCGTATAAAAGAAATAGGGACCTGGCTAGAAAGACCCTCATCTCATCACATCCACTTCGGTGTCTGGGTTTTTCAGTCAATCTCACTGTCTCTATCTCAATCTTCTGTTCTTTGCTCGTACAACACTACTACTGTATCCCTATCGCATCTTTTCAACGTTCTTCTGGTAAGCACCTCTGGCTGCAACACTGTTTCATGCCTTATTGATTTGGCTCATCCTCCAGAATTACGAATTTTCATCGCAGAGCGATATCTACCTGCCAACCAACAACCACTACGAACCTACGCGTCTTAATCTCTTACACACGACTACATACACCACCATGTCTGTCTCTGTTACGAACTCGGCTCTGACCACTCTCTACCAACTTGTGACCTACCTCACACAACCTCTCATCAAAGTCTATCCCTCCCAGGCCGTTCTGCAGCTGCAGTTCTACTTGCACGCGAACCTGGCATCCCAATTCCTCTCTGCCGACACTTCTTCCCTATCTCCGTTCACTCTACTCCTCGCTCCTTCGTCTCTACCTCCTGCACCCGTATACGCCGCTTGTCTCCAAGCCGGTCTCGTATGGTCCGAGTGGATTCGCGCCCTAGGTGGGAGGGCTTTTTACGTCTTTGTCATGGACGGTCATCTCAAGGTTCGCATTGGCGAAACCGGTGATGCTGTGACGATTTGGTCTGCGGAGACCACCTCTAACTCGTCGACTTCCTCGATGATCACGAACCTCGAAACCCAAAGCAGCAGTGCTAGTGCTAGTAATGATCGCGACTCGGAGTCGCCTATGACGTTGAAGCTGCAAGCGATGCTCGACTCTGTTCGATCTCGCGCCTTGCCCAAAAACCCCACCCGTACTCTTCCTGCCTTTTCGTGTATTAACACGAAGGACACCACTGACGATTCTGATTCTGATTCCGAATCCGACACCGATTCGACCACTTCGTCCTCTCTCTTCTCCGAAACCTCTTCCGTCGACACAATGTCCTCCGTCTCTTCCACCACATCTTCTCCCATCCTTAAAACATCAATCCTTCTTCCTTCGACCGATAAGGCTATCTACGTTCCCCGTCATCGCCTCACGACTGCAACCACTACTACTACGCCTCCAGTGTCCGTTTCCACTGAAGTGGCTGACTCCGTCTCTCGTCCCCTTTTCTCCCGTTCCCAACGCCGCCTCGCACGCGCGACCGTTGACAAAGCCAAGGTCGATACCTGTCGGTATACCTACCAGGGTGGTCAAACGCTCGTGATGACCGGCGGTGTTATGCTGGGAGGTGTGAAGAACGCTGCGGGTAACGCCACCAAACCCATGAACGCTCGCAACAATGTTACTGTTGCTCGTTCGACTCAGGCTGTACCTTCGAAGGTCAAGCCCCAGATGATGATGATGAATGGGCCGGATTCTTCTCAGAACTGGCGCGTTCGTGCTTGATTTGAAGACAAAAAATGTACATCGCTTCGCTTCTTTACCTTGATGGTACTGAAGATGATAATCTCTCTTTCCTCTGATGGCTTTCTCGAACCTTGCTGTATTTTTTTCATCATTCCCTCATAAGTAGGTAAAGGTATCTGATGTCCAAATCTCTGTAGCATTGTCTATCTCCAGTCTTCTGTCCTGTATCATATATACTCTACTCGTATTGCACATATCGCCGTCGTTATATCATAATGTCATTATCCCATTATCCCAACCTAGTAAGAGTATTCCATAAGACCTGAAATCTTCAAAGCCTCAACCAGATATATCAATGAACGTCGCCTCACTCGCCCCAACCCTTACCATGAATGACCCATCCCTGTTCGACCTTTCCACCCTCACCGTCCCCAACGGGTCCCCAACGCCAACAAAACCGTGACTAGTACGAAATCTCGTAACAACCACAACAACGGTACTCGTTCACCCCAGACTGTACCTAAGACCAAGTCTCAGATGATGATGACGAGGAATGGGCCAGATGTGTCCAAGAACTGGCGCGTTCGTGCTTGATCTGAAGAGAAACTATACATACTTCACTTCACTTTCCTCTAGGCTCTGATGGCTTCCTCGAAACTTGCGTAATTTTATCCATGATTATGATCACATCTATCTGTTAACGTTCAAGGTGTCTTCTTCACATATATATATAGGTCATGATGGTGTCCAGGCGGCAGTATTCGAACGTTCAGAAACTCTGTAGCATTGTCTGTTCTTGTGTGACAGTGTCTTCTGTCCTATATCATGCATGATCTACTGCTCCAATATCGCCGTTATCTAATGAGGACATTATCCATCCCAACCATCCACAACCCTCTGCGGCAGTCCCTGCGTCGTATAATTCCTGTCGGCTGAAGCCCTACCAGGTGCAGTGAGCGTCCATTCAATACTTTTTGAGGATTATAAGATCCCTTATAGCACGAGGCTCAAAGTGCTGAGGGACCCGACTAGGATGGGGCTTTGAATGTCTAGACTCAAAAAGTCCACATTTGTTGCATCGCTATGGATCGACTATGTTCAATAGTTTGTTAAATCCTGAGTACTGAGTACGTACCCATTCTCCACGGCTGAGTGGGCTTTTTCGCCACCGACACGTTTTGTCAGTTTTGCAATGGGGACATACTCTCTCAATAAGGCCTTTATACAACTTGTCTTCGGTGTATGGAGTATATTTCGGGAGATCCATGTCTGCGTAATCTGAAGCCATGTCACAGTCAGGTAAGCTATGTGTTCACAGAGTCCAGAAGACGAAGACTGGATGTATCGCGTACATACCTGTAGTGAAGTGAAGCAGAGCTACAGCGCAACATAAGTACGATGTCAAAGGTAGTACAGAAAATATGACGCGTACCTCAGTGGTAGAAGGGGAGAAAGAGACTGAAAAATGACTCAGAACGAGTAAATGAAGGATATGATTACATGATTACTAACGAATCACGATCCACCGGGGGACCTACATCAGACCTACAGGCTACAAGGCTACACCTCGGCTGTTCCCTTGCAGGACTCCACCTTCGAATGGAGTCGAGTATTTTCCTTTCTTCCTTGCTTGAATCTGTCTTTGTAGGAATAGATAAGTTAAAATTCTAGAACATGAACATGAACATGATAAGATAGTTAACGTCAATTTCCCATTCGTCCAACCCAAACGCTCAATGTGATCTCAAGTCGCAAGGCCTCAACCACTCACATCAATCAACAACGCCTCACTCGCCCCAACCTCCACCGTGATCGACCCATCCCTCTTCGACCTCTCCACGCTCGCAGTCCCCGGTACACCCTCAACTCGCTCCGGAAGTCCCAGCGTCGTAAAATTCCACATCACCCCTCCGAACGTCAGCCCACTATCGGCCGAAGCACCACCAGGAGCAGTGAGTGTCCTTGTGTTAACCGAAGACGACTCCGAGTCCGAAGTTGATTGAGCCGTTGTATTTGTATTTGTCTCTAACGGTAGTTCAATCCGAAAGGATACACTCGGACGAGGAAACGGCGTGGTACTGTTCCATTCATTGAAGTTGATTAAAACAATCCGCGCGAGAGAAGATGATTCGTAGATGGCATATGTACTGATCTTCTCTGAAGTCAGAATCTGAGCAGGCGCACTCTGGGTCTGAGTGTTTTTCGTATCAGTAGTTGTGGACGTCCCCGATTCATCTTCGTCAGTACTATTTCCGGAAGACGCGGAGACGTTACTGCTGGGGATGGCCACGACATCGAGCGGAACGATCTGGATAGGACCCTGATGCGACCCGATCGCTTCAGCAGCGAACTTTAGGCCATACCAAGGCGAACGAACTTTCGGCTCCGAAGTATCTGTAGCGATGGGTTGCCAAGCTGCCTGAGTGGGGGAGAAGAGTTGAGATCAGTTTAGCATTGGCTCAGGATTATATCGCGAAGAGGACATGAATCTTGAACGTACATAGCCAAAAGTCGTGCCTTGGTGAAGATATATCCTGTTGATATTCTGTAGATGCAGATTGGATTGATTTCGCTCCAGGTAACGATATTGGAATCTGGCACTCACCAGAGACGCGGCATACAGGATGTAATCGATGGTCCACAAGGCGGAACCTAGGACGCCCTCTGAGATATGTGTGAAACAAATCAGATCACAGCGAATATATCTTCTTAACTCATAACAACACTCACCGAATTGGTCCATGTTTAGATTCGTAAAATCTATATTAGTCTCGCCCAAGTTGAACACTATGTTCTCCGTGGAAGACGAAGAAGCCAAGAAGGCGATATCATCGTTCACTTGTGAGAGATTGGCTACGATCGCGGTGTGGTTCATGAATGTATCTGAATTGAACATGTTCGTTAACGTTGCGTGTTTCGTTTCTGCGATGAAGTCATGAGAATTGGACGTACTCCCAAGATTAACCCAAGGTGCAGATCCAGCAGGGTAGCTAATAGAATGAAATGGAGATTGATGACAGGGAACTCCAGAACTCACTTATGAAGCGATACGCTCTTCATCGTGTTGTCCTGATCTACATTGGCATTGAACGCAGTTTCCCTGTGATGCACTTTGGTTAACACGTGCGATTGAAATCGCGTATATGATTGATGCATACGTCGTCCAAGCCGGATTCGCCCCTAGTCCTGAAAATGCTAACCCTTGGAACCATCTCTTGGTCGAACCAAGCCCAAACGGAATAATGGCCCCTTCTAACACCGCTGAGCTGAAGTTCCTCCATCTCGCAGCATAATCCACCACTGTCCAAGTTGCTGGTACCACACCTTGTCCTACATACAGGTCCTACATGACAGAATCAAGAATGAACATGAACATTACAACGTGTTTTGCATTCTGGAAATGACCGCGTGCATACCTCCTCATTCCCAACCTCAAACGCCTCCAGTCTATCTCCTCCAATAGATTCCAATGCCCATTGGGCACCTTGTAATGTATTATTGATCGCCAGAGAGTCATTCCGCATCAGCGGCAAGTCAAAGATAAACTTGGTCCCAGAAGGAAAATTAGTTTGATCAAAACATTGCGTGAACCATTTCTGGTTTAGCGTAACGTTCAAAGGTATCCCATTTGCGCCTGTAACTTGGGATATCGTCGTGTTCTGAGAAGGGACGTACGTCGTCCGGTCAGCCGAAGTGCCTCCTATGCGGATCTGTGGCGCGATGGAGGTGGATTCTGTCAGAGAGGAAAGTAGGTTTCTGGAGAATGTGTTGGGCTGTTCGCCGTTAGATCCTGTACGAGTGTAATCTTGGAAAAAGTGGATAGCGATTGAAAGGGAAACAAAATTGTTAGCGACAGGCTTGGAAGCGGAACCAGGTGCTTTCGTGGACGGATTCAGCACTACTTGAGCTCGAGCAGTCGCTTGAAGTGCGAGATAGAGCAAAAGATTACCCAAAAAGCATGTCGTACGAGGAGAGATTGGCTTCATCGTGGCTGAGATATGGGCGATTGTCGAGTAAAGGGAGAACAACGGGTTGAATTACTAGTCAATGTATTTATGCTCGTCGTCACATAGACCCCACTTTGCGTTTTCGTCGCATCGAGTGTACACATGACTTGACTCGTTGGGAGCATGAGGACGTTAAGGTCCAAGGGGGAAAGTATACTTAAGTTGAAGATTCAAACAAGTGCCAATTGCGTCACGCGTACCTGCAAAATGGTGACAAGCGCCGTTACGTAAGCTAGCGTAAGGTTTAGACGCCCTGAAATTAACCTTGCTGCCGACTCTCATCGTCTCTCATTATACACCCTCAGAGTCTCACTCTCTTGAACAAGGGAACAGCGTAGGCCTCTGTCTTCGACCTTGAGGCTGGTCATTTTCCTACCTAGGACTCAAGCTCAAGGCCCAAAATAGCGATCTTCATGCGAGAAACTTAGATATTCATGTAGCAGGACCCAGGGCCTGCCATGCATGATGATGATGATGATCGCTGAACCTTCCGAAAATTCTTCAGTTAGCAGGAGCAGTCAAAGACGCTAATAGTATAATCTTCAGCAAATCTTGCACAGATGGTCTGACACAGCACTGGGACAAATGTTGCCATATAAGGCCAATAACGCGCTGCCAGCTCAAGAACGTTCCGGGTTCCTGGAAGAACTGGGTAGCTAGTTTCTCGTCCTTCCTGTCGTAAATAATTCACTCGTCATTCTTCGGCTAGAAAGAAGAATGGTGAAAAAGTCGAGAGGTCAAGTGTTTGTCCTCAAGCATCACGAGTCGGTTTGATATGGCATCAAGCGACCGTCTCAGGATGGATGTCGATGAGTCCCTATGAGTCCTTAGACCCGAGGCTGTATGTGACTGCTCTTCTCTTCCGTCTTCAAAGTTCGCTCCCATTGCTATTCATTCAACATACATAACCACTTTGACCTATTCTTTCCCTCTAACTCTAGTTTCAATCAAGTACCCCAGGTGAAATGCGTACATGAAGCGGATAGTACAAGATAAGACTTCAGTGAAGATGTCCGCGAAAATTGCCGGAATGGCACCGACGATAGAACAAGTTTGGGAGTCATGAACGATGTTTGTGATCTCGTCATATCTCGTTCAGTATGTCAGTTAAACTCGAATCTCATGCAGCGTCAAGTTGAAGCCTCAATATGAGGCTACTTTGATACATTCACAAGTTTGTCACAAAGTTTGCTGATAGAATAGCGCGTGACTGGTACGTCGCGGGTTCTTCGCAAAAGAGCGCGAAGATGATCTAGCATCATGATGCACCAGATGCTAACTATCTGCTCGGCATTCACAGTGTTAACCGCTGGAGGGAGTCAGTGGGAACTGGATCAAGCGGCAACAAAAGTGACCCGTCGACTCTCGACGTACTGCTGCTGTTCTAGAATCCTGCCAGTCAATGCTTTTACAGCACTAACCTTGCCAGGTTGAAGATTGAATAAGGTCACAGTGCTTCCTCGGATTAACTCTTGTCGAAGTTTGTAACTCAACGTTAACACTCGTTTCAGAAATCGTCTCGGACGATGACTAGTGAACCATGTACGTAGACGCAGTCAGAACGCCTGGTATTTAGAAAATGCATCAGTACGTTTCATCCCTTTGATCTCGGAAGTGTAGATACTCGCTACACCTAGGCTGGTATCACCTCTAGTTATTGGTGGAAAAGAAGAGCTGCTCCGACCTTCCAGTGTGCCCTTTCAGAATTGCCGCTGAGACAAAATCAAGTCCCTTGGTGACTTCGAGAGCTGTTCCAACCAATCATATATTATATATACTGATGCTCTTCATTGAAGACTTTCGAATCAGATCAAACAACAGTCGGTTACCGCTGTTGAAAGCCGAACGAAGTCGATGCTTTGGACAATGATGTGATATAGATCATTTTTCCAGTGCCTTTTGAACGCGCAAAGTTAGCTGTTCTCTTGGCTGTAAAAAGTCGGCGGGACTGCTCGATGTTGAGTGGTCAGTGGTTCACTTGTAGATACTACCAGATGGTAAGGTTTGTGCCTTTTTCCTTTGAGAAATTTTCTTGCTCCTGCAAAACTAGACTAACTGATTGGTTCAGAAATGCTGTTATCGAGTATCATCGAGTTTACAAATCAGTGTCCATGATTTTTTGCAAAGCAACGGTCTCTTTAAATTTATGTAAAGAAGCTGAGAGATCTCCTAGAACCACCAGTGCGTGTCCCCGCATTGAACGTCTAGCGCACTACTGCCCAACCCGAAGCTGCTGTTCGAGTTCGCAAGTCTCACAAACTGGGGTGAACCAAACCAGCGGCGCTTGTTCACTGCATATCATGGCAGGTCACCACACGCTTAGGAAATACCTGCCGTTTGTTCCTCACAGCTCCAGATGCTACTGAATCCATGATATCATCCATTCCATCAGTCACGGTTATACTGTGTAGTCAAGACTCCAAACAATATACAGCCTTTTACGATACAGGCTGATACAAGTCGAAGAAGATCAGTGGGGAATAGGGGTATGGCAAGATGGTAGTAGTCGATTTCGGCAGTTCAGAGAGCCCATGATTCCCCGTGCAGAGCGGGCAAAACTCTCAGCTTCTTGCGATACCGGCCTGTTTCTATGTTCCCGCGTATGAAATCCGAATATTGGGATCTTGTATGATTCGAGGTTAGCCCAGGAGAATCATGATTGCGAGAAAAGCCCGGTCACTGTCGCTGCTCACACGATAAGGGACCTTATGGTCACAGGCGGGACTCAGGCTTCGAAGGGCTCAGTATTACTGTCAGAAATGTAAGGAAAGGTTTGCACGCGGTGCTCTCGTCATAGTAGTACTTACGAAACACTTGCTAGTATTCTTTGCGATGATCAAACTGACAGGTCTTCGAGCGTCCGTTTGAACTTTGAGGTGGTTTCGAATCAGGATGATGGACATCACACTGCCTCTATACACTGAATGACTATATACAGCTGTATACAGGCATGTCTGTGCCCACATCAACTTTCAAGATCTAGCATCAAAAGCAATGATGATAACTGATGCATTGATGACTGATATCCGAACAGCCTTCAAGCGAGCTCAGGCTTCGGCACCTGCCAATTCGATTACATTTCTCCCAAAGCGACATAATAGAACACAGACTCCAAAAGATTGGAGAAAGGGGTAGCATATACAGCTGAGCTTTATACATAGTCCAAGGCATACAAAAACAGTGGGCTTATAGCAATACTGACTGGCAAGATCTGAAGACTGCTCCGTGATACTATATCGAAATGAACAAATTTCAGCAGGAAGCAATCGGATAATAAATAATTTCCTTCAGAGTCCTTGATTCTGAAAACCAAACGGGAGCGCAGTCAACTGTAGGAACTGGTAATACACAAGAAAAAGAGTCCATTTAATTGTCATCACGCTCATAGCGTGGACGTGCAGATTTAGTGGATGCCGATGTGTTAGAATTCATCGACTGAGGAACAGGAGAGGCTCTCCCACTAGGAGGGGAGCGTTTTGAGATCGATGGAGATGGCGCTCGGTCCTGCCAAGACCTAGACAATGGCTTTTTGTGGTCCTCCTCCCGTTTCATCTCATGGTGATTACCATTGGACGATGGAACGGGAGCAACTGAGCTCAGAGGAGCGAGCGAAGGATGAGGGGGGTGGGAGTAAGACGAATAAGGAGGAGAGATCGGAGGCAGTGTATTACTTGCCATCTGAGGGGAACCTTGGCCCGGGTGAGAGCCATGTCCGGCAGACTGACTATGCATAGATGGCGAAGGGATAGGATGAGGTGCAGGAGAACGAGAGCGTAGGTTTGAAACGGCCAAAGGACCGCGTTTGTGCGGGAACTGTTCTGGACGAGGCCTTGAATGAGTACGCTCGAACAATCCGCATTTGTTGCATAGCTAGAAAAAGGGTAGACACATAAATCAACTGTGTTTAATCGTTTGTTAATTTCTGAATACGTACCACTTTTCCAGGACTGAGATTGCTTCTTCTCCATGTACTGGTATCAGTAGTGCAACAATTGAAACATCTTCTCCGAACGCGATCACTCAATTTTGTGGCGGCGTCTTCAGTATATACCACGGGGACATTGCTGTTGATTGGTCCGCCGGGATATGCTATAGGCATCTGTAGGCCATATGGTTCACGTCCAGAAGGTGGCATCCCATTCCCTCCAGCTGACATACCCAATCCTCCCATGTTATGGTAAGGCGGGGACGTGTTAGCTTGAACAGAATAAGAACCTTCATGAGATTCATAGACACGGTGATTGTGATGATGACTGGGTGCAGGAGGGTGAGAATAATACTGTTGAGGATGCGAGCTGTAGTATTGGTTCGTCGCATGCGAATGAGGCGACGAACGCCGTATAGGAGGCGTGGAGACAGAGGAACGGTCCAAAGAAGAAACCGACGTGGTTGGCGAGTTTGTAGTTGATAGAGTAGCAATTGGTGGCGCGTTAGGTGGCGATGGACGCCTTTCAGCAAAGTGACGATGTCTATTTATCAACATTTGGGTTTTCTGTGATGAAGTTTCTTATGGTGAATATCACTTACGACGATGACATAGTAGTGGGATAAGGCTCGAAGCCACGATGAGGCATAGAATTCAAGTTGGTGATACGACTTTCAGTCGCGTCTATAGCAGTCTGAGGGACTCTGCAGGTCAAAGTCAACAATCACAACCGAAATCAGTGGGTCAGCGTCGCAATCACGGAATGAATCACTGACATTGATGTTAGTATTCCCGACTACTACGTAGATCTAGTTGAACGTTTGATGAGTCGATGCACCGGAGAGGACGCCTCAATCAAGATCGACGCTAGTAACGTCGTTGCAGAGGGTAAGCGAGGAACAGAGACAGGCAAGACCTTCGAAGAATCCTTGACGGGGTTGATGATGAATCAAAAGCGAAAGGCCGAATGGTATTTATGAAAAATCAACAGAAGCCGTCTTTGCCAAACAAAGCCCTATGCAATCAGCATCATCCAATCCCATTCGAAAGCGCATATGGGTATTCCTGTGCGAGAAGTATTGATGATGAAATGATGTAGAACACGAGGACCTGAAGCGATCTGAGTTGAGCCAGAAGTATGGTTCAGCTCGGTCGATGGCTTACCCCAATTGTATCTTGACACGAGCCGAGCTGATACGTACATGGAATTTTAAGAATAAAACACAACATTTTATGGAAAATCACCGTGATGCTGGATCATGATCTGATCGTCTACCCAGTAGCAATCTCTGTGAGGCTTTTGAGGCAACAGTACCGTTTATGAGAGGAGGAGGCGTCTGCCACGTCCCGTTCCAAGGTACTAATGTATGTTGGTAGGCTCGAAAGTGTGAGAACGAGGTGTTTCCAGAAAAACGATGCCGGATAGGAAGCGTCTAGATACCCACATAGCCCCCATTCCAGTATGTAAACAGAATTCCGAGCTGCCCATCATCATGAATATGACGAATTGTAAAAGGGAATTCTAGGAGAAATCAGTTTAAACCTTCCGAGGAGATGGAAAAGTGGCCTAAAGGCAGCTAAGAACGTTACGTGAACAGAAAGTTCAAGGTTGGGAGTGACCTACTGAAGCTATATCAGTTAATCAGCAGCAATTCATTATTATAGCTCCTAGCCGGGAGGGGACAACTCAGGCCAGAGACAGTCGAAGCTATATCTCACTCGTATTAACAGGTTATTAATGTCAGATCAAGAGCTGCCTATGAGCGGATCCCGAGGTATCTGAACTCAAACCGAGGAGAAACTTAGCTCAAGTCGACAGGACCTACAGAGGGTACGCGAAGGTTCATACGCTTACCGCGAATCATCGTTCAGGATTAAACAACGATGGACAGTTAAATAATAAACGAATGTAAGGTACGGTGCCAGCAGACCTTGAGCTTCAAAGACTCGATCGCCCTCACCTTCAAGTTAAATTTCTTTTCATACTTAAACGAATACTGTACCTTCTGTGGAGGGACCTGTCGAGCTTGCATCTAGCGTAGTGAGATGCCCCACGAAAACATATAGTAGAATCAGTTGAAATCGGTTGATGTACTGAGGTGATAGTCTCAGTGGAGGAACAAGTTAGAAAATCGTCCTTTGACTGTCGAGTTACGCGGACATAGACCATCACATCACTGAACCTTTGATCGATTATGCACTGGTTCATAGTAATCAAAAGAACCACAGCGTCGAATCGATTGAGACTCGTTGAAGGCTAAGAGTTTTGTAGGGCTGAAGGTTCAGATTGCGTCAAAATGGAAGCAGCGTTATCCTTCTTATGAGGCCACGAGGATATCAACTTGAGCGGGTCATGAACAGTGACAGGGAGGAAAAGAAACTGGTCTGGTCTATTTTGATGTAAATCATGCGGGGGAATTTTACGAAGTGATATTGTCCGGACTGGAAGACACCTAAAGCCATCGTGGTGAGGAACATGTCAAGTTCTAATTAGGCTTGGAATAGTAGAACCTTCGCGCATTTCCATGTACTTATCGTACCGTACCGTCCTTCGTGGTGGATGACGCAGCACCCAATGTGGTCTATTTCAATCTCAACTACTAGCCCCGTGCGCGCACATGAGGTACGCCATAAATGATACCGAGTCACTCAAACCCGGATTCGTTACAGACACGTCCTGGGTGCCCAGAAGTATGGAAGACCCCCCAATCCCATATACTCTTGCCGAGATTGATCTTGAACTCATTTTCCCAACCGCATCAAGATCAATATAGCATGGTGCCGTTGATTTCTCCACTCACACCGGTTCAGAGCTGTTCAGAGTAAGAGTAAGCAGAATGCAAAATGAGATGGCTTCTCAAGGACTCACGTTAGGATACATATTTCTCAGCGCTATGGCTTGGTATTCAAAGACCAAAAAAAATCTTTTGGGGGGATCTAGTTCTCTGTCGGTTTTGAAATGAAATGAAAGGCCAGCTTTTTCTCCGCTGCTGACAGGTTGCAGAACAACAGAAGAAGGACTCGTTGAATCAAACAAAAATTAAAGTTCGATGTGGTGTCTTTGGGTGCTGTCAGATGGCGCTAAATTCCATCAGAGAACGATGCTGTGATCATAACATACAGAATGATACCGACTGTTTTGTTTCAATTGCGATGAACGGAGCTTGAAGAGGGTGTTTTCTCCCACCTATGGATGGAAACAGACATTGTTCAGCCTGTTTTGCCCATGGCCGTGCCTCCTGCAATAACCTCCTTGAATTGTGACATCACTCACAGCGCAATAGTGAGATGATGTGTGAATGCAAGCTTGAGCATAGATCGTTCAGGACCATGATGTTCGACTACTTGTTCGGAGCTGATGTGAGTAAACGAAAAACAAAGCAATCATCTCCTCACCTCACTACAATCTCTTGGCTGATTTCGAGAGATATAAGTAAGCTGATGATGTTGATGATAATCTGATCTTCATGAATGAAACCGATATCATCAAAAGTGTACAAGGTAATCATCGCGACCCTGCCTTGACCGGGTTCACTGAATCAATATTCTCCTGATCCGCTGATACATAGATCCTCGAAATCATCAACGAGTCTCTTTGAGAGTTGGTTAGGCGAACAATTAACAATAGAATTGGTTGATGAAGGATGTCGAGGAAGGATATCGATGACTGGGAGCACAAGGGAACACTTACCATTGTCCAGTATAGGCTTTACGGGCAAACGTTCGGGCTCTATGTTTCGTACGAGACTTGCACCATTCGAAATATTCCTTGTCGAGAATTCAGAACAGTCGTTCAAACCAGAGTTTCGAGCCCTTCAGTGCATTGCTGATATCTCTTGTCTACTTGGACATAGATGTTAGGCACTAGGTCTTGATAACTTGAATGCTGTGACATCTTCATGATATGATTCAGAGAATAGAAATCTGACGACTGTATCTTAGTCTGGCATCTGACAATGCGACAAGCTCACCATCAAGTCTCGGACGAGCCTTTTGGACTGAGAAAGAGTTCGATGGCCGTGTCGTCAATACCAAGAAACTGGCAAAGGGTAAAAATAACCGAGAGGGGATTCAAAACGAGTCTTTGAGTGAATTTTTGTGAGCTCGCATCAAGACTGAGACGCATCAATCCATCATTC
Organism: Lentinula raphanica; assembly: GCA_027919835.1. Taxonomy (NCBI): domain Eukaryota; kingdom Fungi; phylum Basidiomycota; class Agaricomycetes; order Agaricales; family Omphalotaceae; genus Lentinula; species Lentinula raphanica. The sequence goes on along the minus strand of JANVFP010000001.1, from coordinate 997,435 downwards.
ATGTTCGTCGCGAGTCTGAAAGATTGGCTTTCAAAGTCATTGTATACCTAGAATTCGACGAACAAAATCGAGTTCGGCGTAACGGGACCATGTTGATAAGCCAGCTATATATACTGTCAGATAAATGATGAAGGTTGGTGTGGCGTCACGGGTTCGCTTGGTGTTATTGAAGAGCTCTCGAAGGGAAATGAAGGGAGTAGTAAAGAAAGTCGCGTAAGGTGGCAGAAGAGTCAAGACAGGGATTGGTCAGCAGGTGTGTAATACTGCTTACGCGTGATTATGTGAGCGCGGTAAGCGTGGGCGCATCAATTCCTAAAAAGGAACTTCGCGAACAACGATGATGAGCGGCTCTGTCATGTACACTTTCATTCGGGTATTCTTTTCTCTTCTGTCTCTCACTATATAAAGCCCAACACAGAGCCTGCAGCAGCATCGAACATTCACTTACAATCATACTCGCCCTGCTTCCCCGTAGTACAAAGATACTACAACCCAAACCAAAGAATCAGATACTCAACGTCAGATTCCTGAACTCTCTCAGCATGTCGGAAATCAAAGTCGTACCTCGATTCAGTCAAGACAGAGGCAACGCTGACCATGGTTGGCTCAAAACGTTTCATACGTTTTCTTTCGCGATGTATGTATGCTGATGATATGAGGCGACAAGGTCTAACATTGGTCACTATCAGGTACCACGACATGAATCATGAGAGATATGGAGCGCTGCGGGTTATCAACGAAGATCGAGTAGCTTCTCATACTGGTTTTGGCACACACTCGCATCGAGAATTCGAGATCTTTTCGTATGTTGTCGAAGGGGAACTAGAACAGTACGTTGCTCATATTGCGCTAAGATATACCTGATCATACTGATTACATGGAATCTGCAGTAAAGATTCGATGGGTAACGTCGAAGTGCTCAAACGCGGCGACGTCCAATTAACATCCGCTGGCACGGGCATATCTCATTCTGAGAAAGCCCACGGAGACCAACCAGTACACTTTCTCCAAATCTGGTCCCTACCCACTACTTCACGTCTCCAACCCAAGTATTTCACTCGTCATTTCTCAGACGCTGAGAAACAAGATGCATGGGTTAGGGTAGTGGCGAATGTCAACTCTGAGGGGGTACAAAAGGATTTACGAGAAGGATCGAAGCAAGGGGAAGGTCCGGCACCAGTTCAGAGTCCTTTGACGATGTACGCAACTCTTCTAAGCCCGAGGAAGAGTTTGAATTTGGCCGTGAAAGGAATGAAGGGATATGTGCATGTTGTGATGCGCAGTGGATACAATGAAGGTCCTGCAACCGGCGCGACGATACAGATATCGGGACAAAATTTGAAGGAGGGTGATGGTGCTTATCTACAAGTTCCCCTGGGTAGCGATGTTGTGGTAGAAAATGTTGGGGATAGGGTTGCGGAAGTGATATTATTTGACCTGGAATAAATAGGTCATATCTTTCTTTAGTGTACACTGATTTCCTAATTTCATTTGTCGTCCCATCACCGAGTAACATACACAAATCCATGGAGATTGAGAGAAGCACGAAGCAAGAACTTTGCGGAAGCGGAACCACACCGGCGCTTAATCCTCTTTACCCCAGCGCTTAAACAGCTGCAGGTCTCATTCGGACAGTCACCAGCGAGGACAGGCGAGGACTGTCATGTACAACAACAGCTTAAGTACAACGTCATGGGCACCGACGAGCTACGGTCTACTGGTATGCTATCTCTTCATATACGTGTACTCCACGTTCTCACAAGCCACAGAATTTCTCCCTTGCAACTCGTCCAGGTCAGTGAATAAACATACCGCGTTATTTCGACGTCCAACTCACTCATTTCCATAAACAACGCAGAGAGATGTCCACCGTGCTTTAACTGCATGCTCCCTGCCTTTACCTGTGGACAATACGGAGATTGTGATCCATATGATGGCCAATGTAAATGTCCGCCTGGTTGGAGTGGAATTGACTGCTTGACGCCCCGTAAGTTTTCCTCTCAGCTTCAATATTGCTTAATTAACTGTGCATAGAATGTGGCTCGCTGGCGGATGATCAAAGAATGCCAAGAGAGGATGGAACACAATGCGAATGTAAAGATGGTTGGGGAGGCATTAACTGCAATGGTTCGTTGCAATTATTGTCTCATGTCTCGCGGTTCATTGAGCTATCCCATGTAATAGTCTGCAAGACCGACCAGGCCTGCAAAGGATTTCCATTATACGGCATACCAGATTCAGAGCAAGATGGTTCCGAAGCACAGAATATGACCTGCTATACTGGAGGAGAGACCGTTTTCCAAAACCATCAGATGTGCGATGTCACTAGTATGTCTACAGCCTTCATCTTCCCAGTCGTGTCCCGTTGATCCTGCTTTCACCCACCTAGACCGAAAGATCCTTGACCAAGTCGGGGATAACCGTCCAGTTCAAGTGACCTTCAGTTGCGACAAGAACGACGCTACATGTTCATTTCAATTCTGGGTAGACGAAATCGAGTCATTCTACTGCGGCTTGGACGAATGCTCATCTGAAATCACACCCGGATACGACTTCAACACGACCTCATACAAATGTGAGAAACTCAAATGCAAATGCGTACCAGGAAGGTTTATCTGTGGTCAGGATGGCTCCGTCGACATCAGCGACTTTCTTACCGAAGAAATCAAGGGCCCTGCCTCCTTTTCTTGCACTTCTGGAGATCCGAATTCAGGTTCCAGCTTCGCAGGAGACTCTTCGCCTAACAACTGCAAATTCTCTGAAGCCGCGATGAATCAGCTTATCAATGATGTCTTTGGTGATCCATACATCACCCTCACTTGTGAAGGTGGAGAATGTCTACATTACTCCCAGGTCCCAGGGTATGTTCGGCCTCCGAAACCAGATAACACTACATGGGTTGCCCTCAATGCTGTCGGAGCATGTCTCTTCGTTGTCCTCGTCGCTCTGTTCCTATGGTACGTCGGGCGCACTGGCACTGGCGGAGACTATGGCAACGGTGGGATCAAACTACCAGAATCAGAGGAAAACGAGTCGGCTCAGTTGATGGCGGAACATGTACCAGCTTCAATGCATTTCGACGACTTGTCGTACGTCCTCAACTCCAAGATCATCCTCTCAGGCATCTCAGGAGCTGTCAAACCAGGACAAGTCATGGCCATCATGGGCGCGTCTGGAGCTGGCAAATCTACTCTGCTGGATATTCTCGCGCGGAAGAGTAAACGAGGCATAGTAGGCGGAGAGATACTCATCAACGGGAGAATCGTCAATGACGCAGAGTTCAGAGCAGTCACTGGATACGTTGATCAAGAAGATACGCTCATGAGCACCTTGACGGTGTACGAGACCGTGCTGTACAGCGCCCTTCTCAGGTTGCCGAGGGAAATGAGCGAGGAGGCGAAGAAGTTCAGGACGCTTGAGACGTTGAACGAGCTGGGCATCTTGGGCATCAAGGACATGCGTATCGGGAACTCAGGTCATCGTTCGATATCCGGTGGTGAAAAAAGGCGGGTGTCAATCGCGTGTGAGCTAGTGACGAGCCCGTCTATCCTCTTCCTCGACGAGCCCACTAGTGGACTGGATGCGTTTAATGCGTACAATGTTATTGAATCACTCGTGTCGTTGGCGAAGAATTATCATCGGACGGTGATCTTCACGATTCACCAGCCTCGGTCTAATATCGTCGCCTTGTTCGATCAGCTTTTGGTGCTCGCGATGGGTAGAGTTGTGTATTCGGGAGAGTTTGGGAAGTGTGGGGAGTACTTTGACAGTATTGGGAAGCCGTGCCCGCCAGGATTCAACATTGCAGATTATCTGAGTGAGTTGTCGCTTGTTCTGGGAATCATGAATAACACTCACATTTGATACAGTTGATCTCACGGTTCAGTCTAGTATCGAGACAAGGTCTCCCAGTCCGACGCTCGAATCGAATTCACCGGAAGAGGATACCGCAACTGGAGAGACGACTGTAGATGCCGGCCCTACAGACGATACCGAACTTCAGCTACAGACACGCGCTCGACCAAGCTCCGTCATGTCCAACTCATCCGTATCCGGCGCTTACAATAGCATCAAACGCAAGACATCCCAACTCTTCGAAGTCGTCTCTGGCAGTGGCTCTTCTCTGAGTGGCAACGGCTCCAATAATAGTCACCATCAGATGGCACCAAAACTCAAATATCTCGTTGATGAGTACAAGAGGAGCGATGTGGCGAAGGATATCAGAGATGACAGGGAAGTTGTCCGAAATGGAGCTGTGGCCGAGACGGAGAATATGAATGGGAACCATGAGAATGTATATGGAGGCCAGCTGCCTGATGTTGCAGCAGAGACGACGTTGTTGAGAGGACGGAAAAGGGCGAGCTGGGGAACACAGTTCAGGATATTGAGCGGAAGAGCGTTCAAGAATTTGTACAGAGATCCGGCGTTGTTGATGGCACATTATCTTTCGGCTGTTCTCTTAGCTCGTGAGTATAGCTTTTCTACAGCTATGCCTAATTTTTTCAAATTTCTGTTTCTTTCTTTCCACCTTGACACTGACCATTTCGCTTTCCTCCAGTGTTCTGTGGGGTGTTCTACCATAACATAACGTAAATTGAAACTTCTCTTTCTACGTTCTCAGCACTAATCAGTATGGAAACAGGAATGATATCGCCGGTTTCCAGAATCGATTGGGTACGCCTGTGCCATTCTTGTATGGCTTTCGATGTTCTAACAGTTCTATATACACCTCATAGGCTTTTTCTTCTTTACGCTCGCTCTGTTCGGATTCTCGTGTCTATCTAGTCTTGGGCTTTTCGCCAATGAACGGATACTGTTCATGCGTGAAAGGTTCGTGCATCTCAACGATCCAATGCCCTACATATGCTGACCAAATTTCCTCAGATCAAATGGATACTACTCCTCGTTCACCTACTTCTCTTCCAAGGTACGAGGTTTGCGTCGATCAAGGCCAACATAGCAAGCTAATCACAATCGCGTCTTGACTATCAGATTTTGTTCGATATTCTGCCCCTCCGACTGGTTCCCCCTCTCATGTTTGGTGGTATCGTATACGGATTGATTGGGCTGGTACCCACCGTCGGGACATTCTGGAAATTTATTCTTGCTTTGGTGCTCTTCAACCTCACCACAGCAAGTGTGGTACTTTGGCTCTCCATCGCATTCGAAAGCGTCAGTGTGGCGAGCTTGGTCGGGACGTTGATCATGTTGTACAAGTAAGTGAACCTTATCATATGCCAAAAAGCGTAATAACGAATGCTCGAATCTACAGTTTGCTCTTCACGGGCTTGCTCATTAACAGAGAGACAGTGACGAAGGCGTTGCAATTCTTGCATACAATATCATTCTTCCATGCTGCATTCGAAGCACTTGCTGTTAATGAACTAAGATATCTTTCTTTGAAGGAACATAAGGTCAGCGAGAATTGTTTACCAATATCAAGGACGACTACTGACCCTTTCCCCATTTTGAATCAAAACAGTATGGTGTTGAGCTCGACGTTCCTGCCGCCACTATTCTATCCACCTTCGGACTGAGAGCCCAGGTACTGTTATTCTTTCGTTCCGTCGTGGACCGTTCACTCATATCTCGCGTCATTCAGTCATACTGGTGGCCCAATATCGCGTTACTAGGGATCTTTTTTGGAATCTTCACCGTTGGAAGCTTCCTAACTCTACACTTCTTCGTGAAGGAGAAACGATGATAGATGTAGATGTCCTATCCCGACCTTGTATTACAATAATACTGTATTCACATCTCTTATACATGGGTTAGGCGAATGAGAACTGAAGCTCGAGTGAGTGTGCCAATAGTAATGGATGTTCCAACGATAATGAGTGCTCGAATAGTAGTGCATTACATAGTGAGTATAAATATAGAAGTACATAAATTAGCGTTCTATCTGTACTCCATAGATTAGGAATCGAAAATTGCACCATATGCAGGGATCCCTCGACTCTCCATACCATAAACAACCTTCCGCGTGAGCTTGGGATTCGAGATGATGAAAACCGCCTCTGCACCTGATTTCACTACCAGTTTGTAGGTAACAGCAACCATGTCCGGTCGTCCTTCCTTCCTCGTATCCCAGATCCAAGCATCCGGATCAGCCTTCTTCACCATATCAATGATCTTGGACCCATATGTCGTCTCAGGAGCAGGAGTACTCCAAAAGATACGTCGTGGAGTGAAGTCTGCGTAAAACAGGGACAATGGTGGTCCGATACCTGAACCTGTGGCTACAACAACGATCTTTCTGAAAAGTTTCGAGGTGTAAAGCAGCCCGTGAAGAGGGTATCCTCGTATCCAGAGCTTTTTCGGGGGGTTTTGGATGATGTCGCTCGTCCAATCACCGGCGTTGGATACAACGATTGAGAACCCATCGGGTTTCCCGTTGGCATCGTCGTCAGGAATTGTCGCGAACGCGTGCCACTCGAGAATTGGCTTCGTAGACACTTTCAGTCCATAGAAAGGTTTCATATTCCTATACTTGAAATGTAGTCGGATGACATGGTTTGAAAGTGTTTCGGAAATGACATCTACTCGACGTAGACGCCCCCAGGAAAGAGCTGTGCAGCAGGAGGAGACGATGAACGTCCAAAAGCCCGAGGTACCAATGAGGTAGACTCCAAGTGAGGGAGGGTCTGGCTGCAGGAGTCTGTACTGATTCCCAGCGAAACACTGGTGCATCCAAAACGTGCAAACAGCTACCCAACCGGAATATCTGTGAATCGCCTCGAAATGATCGTGATATCTTCTCCGGAACGTAGGATGGGCTCCTCCGAGGATGAAGCAGAACATCAGAACCAAGATATAAGAAGTCACCACATTGGCAAGAGACCATTTGGTCGGATGCGCAATATGGTCTTTGGTGGTTAGCGCCGTGTACATGATATACCACACCACAGCAGCAACTCCCGCCCCACTGTGTGCACCGCCGTAATGAAACACTTTGGCGAGACGCCTCCGAAGCCACAGTGGCGTGCTGAGCGGGACGATATCAGTCGCAAGCTCGTAGACTAAATTGACGAAATTCTCTTGTCTAAATAGAAGGGTTACCATCAGATTTGCGGAGGCTGCACTGCCTACACTCTCTGCAGAAGGGGTACCCCCGTTCTGAGCGACGAACACGATGAAGGCGATAAGGTTTGCAGCGAAGATCACTGTGAAGGTTTTCCGGTAATACGAAAAAGCGATATCTACATAGAGCACTATGATTAGCTGGTGCTTGACAGACAGAAGGAACAAAAAAAAACGAACGATGGAGCCAACGCGTGAAGCTAGAACGTCCGAGCTTGGCCGGAAGAGAACGTTTTACTTGCTCGAGGTCAGCTGGTTCATCTCGAGCCATCTTCTCGATATCGATGGAGTGGATAGAGCTAGGCGAGGAGGTGGATGGAGTGATGTCATCGCTACTGTTGTCGCTACCAGACAGCCGCAGAACGATCTCACTGGCTGTATGCTTCTGATTGTTCTCCTCGTTGGTAGACATTGCTGACTTGGGGGTGAACCAGTGCTGCCTCTTCCAATCCAACAAGGTCCCCTTTTAAAGCACAAGCTGGATACTGAAACGATGAGTATTAAGAAGTGTGTATATTGGATTGATTGATTCACTGGCACCTAAGCCAAACCTAGTATATTTTTGAGTCAGTCCTCGCATTCCATTCAGACCGGAGATAGGTTAAACTGGTGAATGCATAATCAAAACACGGTACCCGCAGATAGTAATTGGGCAGATAATAACTGTATATCTGCTGCAGGGACCATATGGAGGGGTAAATTCTGCTGAATTGAACGAGGGCCTACGATGTAAACGCCCGTCGCTTTCCATGGACCACTATGGACCATCGGTGCCAACAACTGCTGTTATTCCTGTTACTCACATCGGAAGGAAAAGTGGGGTGGATTGTATCAATAGAGCCTTGGCAAGTTCGGATGCGATCGGAAAGGTAGAGGAACAAACCTTGAACAGCCTTGAACACTGTAAATCTTTCTATGGTTCCTGACCTTTCTCTGATGTTTGATGCATGATGTCTGGTCCACCGTCGGAATGAGGACCTACATAGACTTTTCTTCAAACACCTGGACAACCGGAGAGGCTAGTGTGCTACAGCATTCTGAGGACAGATTGGCGAGCGATGAAACAGATGATACCAGCACTTGTTTCGATACTCCAGCACGAACCCGAGGGTACCACTCTTTCTTCTTTCTTGACTCCTCTGCACAAGAAGCAGGACATCGACGCACGCAGCGAAGCCGGTCAAGAGCTGCCCCCGGTGCCGGTTCATCGTCCATCTCGCCCCGATTAGGCACGAGAACAAAATTAGAGGCGAATAGTAGCTCGATGCTGGCTGATCTGTATAAAGCTCTATAAACATGCCATGCAGAGCTATACAGGCTCCAGAGCCATGCGGCAGATGCTATACAGCAACCTATCAGTGACCTCGGTCCTACTTCGACGTGAGCTTCGGAGCTCATGTCGGGAGATGGTCGAAAAATCGTAAGGTGACAATAGCCTTGGCACAGTATACTTTTCTGCATCAAACCGGATGTGCGAGGTGCTTCTATGTTTGCGTTTTGTCCCGGTGTCATTGATCGAGTCTTGAGAGGTGACCAACGTGGATGATGGTGATTCTGCAATCATGGCATTGGCATGATTCCGAGGCTCGAACAGGTACATTAGCAGAAGGAGTCCAGACACTCCTCATCACCTTTCCAAGTCATCAGATTGGCAGATGCATGAAAGTCGGAGGAACCAAAAAAGATGAGGTTATCTCTGCCAGAATCAGATGCAAACCAAGAAAGTTAATCATGATGCTACTTGGGCGAGTCGGAGACAAAAGAGGGTGGCGCGTGTATGATCTCGGCTCGACAGTCAAGCTAAGGAGGACACAGAATGACCACCCTAATGCTGAAGAGCGTCTGAAGAGTTTCGTGTATAATCGAACGGTGCATAGGAAGGACCTGAATAAACAAGATAACCCTCCAAATTCAGTTTCTCTACCGGTCCCAACCGGTGGGGGCGGGAACACTTGGAAATATTGAGCTTGGCATTGATGTCGAGCACGAGTATTTCCGAAGGAGATTGTCAAATAAAGTGAGGGTACCGTCTGGTACCGTCCTGACTGATGATGGAAGAGGTACAGGCGGAGTTTGTGCGGAATTTGTTGAAAAGGCGCTCATAAGGTACTTGAGCGCTTCAAAAAGGCGCTGACAGCGCTTGAAGTAGACGCCCAATGTTTATGCTAATTCAAAGGAGAATTGCTATTCTACCGTAGATATCGTCAGTCCGTTTCAAGTTCTACAGCTGGTACATGTACATGATCGTTACAGCACCCTAAGCTTCCTTGGATATCCTATTGATCTCCTCTAATCCTTCATCATGATCCCAGAAACCGACACCCCCATCCACAACGGAGTCCTTATTCATCACCTTCTCATTCTCAACTCCTCTCCCATCCAAATCAACCTCCACCGATCCTCCCAAACCCTTCAAAAACACCTCTTTCACCATCCTCTCCTCCCGCTCACGTTCTTTCACCTCCTCACTCCCTTTCCACAACAACCTCTCCATGATATGCCGCATGACAGCTCGGACGAGCAAGTATCCGTGACTTGCGGCTAGGGCTACCAACAAAGCCATGACCAACAACTCTTTTGTCGCACCGAGACCTTTACCGTGTTCGCCCCAGATTCCGTCGATGCCCTCTTTGCCGGCGGTAGCGACAAGATGTCGGTGGACCCGTTCGATGGCTGACTCGGTGCCATTGAAGTCGGGGGATGTACATTGTGAATGCTCCCGTGGGCAGAAGAGGTAGACGAGGGCACTATTTGTGAGAGCAGCGAGCCAGGACAAGAACGCGAGTGCTTCGAGCCACGGGCCTATAGTGTCCGTTCGAACAGGCGTAGGTCTGCGTTCATGCACGGTAATCTTGAACGCGTCACTTCTTAGTTCCAGCAAATTGTTCAATAGGGCCATGACAGGAGCCAGTGGCCAGATCGTTGACCAGAGCGCGACGTATCCGAATTGGATAACCATTTCGCTGTAATCGCCAAATATGTCGTATTCTGGTAACGCGGCTTCCGCCCGTGCTTGTTCTAGAAGGTCGTTCTCCGCTTGTCCCCCTTTCACCTTCTCATCTTCGAACACTACCTTCTTCTTTCCGGATGACGAACCAGAACCAGACGTCGAGTTTGACTTCTTAGTTCGGAATGCACTGACTTTGCGGAGAACGTATGGAAGACCGATCTCGACAAAAGTGTTGATAATCTGGTTCGTTACTGTATATGCGAACATTTGATCCTTTAACCTCCCAGGATTGAGCTTGGTTTCTGCATGCGAGGCGTCGATATCCCAGAAATTAGCCTTGCGAGGTGCTTCCGGTACGTCAGTCAGATTTGCGTTCATCTGACTGCCTGTGTGAGGCACAGTACCGTCGAAGAGCCATAGTTGAACGATGCGCATAAGACCTTCACCGAAAGGTACATAGATGAATGCACTAAGAGCAAGACCGAGATAGGCGACGAGTGCAGTAAAGATGAATGTTTTGAGAGTAAGGGAGGCATTGTGAGACGAATGATGCGCATGGTTTTCCCATTGGGTGAAGTACTGCGCGCAGAGTTGGAATACAGCGACGAGTCTGGGGACTAATATCACAAAGATGATAGTCGGGCTGAATGACTGCACAATCATTGTTGAGAACACTCAAGGGATATGATAACAAGATTCAAACTCACGATAAACTTGTGTCCTGGACCGGTATACAACTGGGTGACGAAAGCTTCAAAGACGAAGATACCCGTCATAAGAGCTGAGAGTAAGGCTGCGAAAGCTAGAATCACAGGCAGACTCGCGAGCATCCTCAGTTCACGTTTCCACCATGAAAACTTGGGATCGTATTGTGCACGCCTTTTCTCGACGCGGAACGATCCTCGAACACCAAAGCGTAGCGAGATCAGCCGTTCTCGTACACGCCACCACTCCACGAATCCGATAGACCATAAGACGGTCAGTGCAGAATAGATGGGAGAATATGATGTTCCGAAATAGTAGAAGGAGATGCCGACCATGGCAGGAAGGACGAGTGCGCGGGTGTAGGAGTCGAGGAAGGAGAAGTACAGCGCGACAGATTCGCCGAACTACAGTGAGGAATCAATAACCGTCATTCTTATCAGCACATCCTATACGCACCTGGTCTCGTATCCGGTTATCTGAAACAGTGGCTACCTTGCTCGTTGTCCAAGCGTGTATCCATTGTTCATTGAATTGTTTGTCATGCAGACAAAATATTGATTCGACTAGATCCCACTCTGACGTTCCTGGTGTAACACCCAGCCCGCCGTCAGAATGGATAGATGTAATGTACGCGTGAACGAGACGTAGACGGTCGGATGGTGCTAACGACAAGGATTCGGACAAGCTGTCGTTGGTGATGGGTGTAACTGGCAGACCGGAGAGAAAATCCGACTGCCTTAGTAGTAATAGGTTGTTCATGAGTACGTTGAGGACCAGTGATAAACCCAAATAGCATCATACGACTAACCTTTCCCTCACAATCAAGTTCTGCACCAGTTTATCCGGGCAGGAGATGAATATGAGGATATGACCTAAAGAGTCTCCTCTTCTGCCTACTGCCTTGAGGCCTCCATAGGTGAGAGTTTCCAACAAACGAGTATATTGTGTCTCGGCCTTCCGAGCTTCCTCTCTGGTCTGTTTCTTTGATAAACTAGTCGCTTTTGAGGCACGGAAGGATATGACAAAGTCAACGCCCATTGTATAGATAGGGCTTGGTAGTGCGTGGGCTGGAGAGGTGGTGGTGGTACGAGGTCAAGAAATAAGTAAACGTCAGTGGCGAATGTCAGGGGGCGACTCTCATTTCCACTGTCAAGTGCGTCATTGACCAAATCTGGAGTAATTTCTCACGAACTCTCAATGCACCAAGTTCACGGAAAACACTTTTCTTCAGAGCGTCAGGGAGCATTGATAGTTCTCACTCAAAACTAGCAAAGAGCTGACAAAATGATCGTAAATTCGAGCAACGGTGGTACAAGCAAAAGTGTTGAACGATGAAAGTTGAAACATGCTACCATCTAAGCTACGCACACTCTATCGAGAACGCCAATAGAGGGCAATTTCGAGAACCTATCGAAGAGGCGTTTAGTCCCATTCAGAGGCAGAGAAGACTATTGATATCACCTATGATCCAAACACACCGACGACGGACACATCTGAGCGCGCGACTCAGACACTTGGGTGTCCTACGCGGCAGCGGCTACCGTCCGAGTCTTGGCTGCTTCAAGCTCAGCGCAATAGTCGTACTCTGGATCCATTTTGCGATAAGTTGGTATCAGCTTGAAGTGGTTTTCATAGTACAGCTTTTGTCTGGCATCATTGTCTACCGTTTGCAACACTGCGGATACCGCTTTATGATCCATTTTGAGTTTGTTGGGAAAACGCAATTCGAATGCATGCATCAACGTCCCGGCGATGTAATGGGCACCATTGCCGCCGAGAAAGTAAAAAGGAAGCTCCTTCTCCTTCTCGTCATTGATAAATTTCTCGATATCTGCGTAAGACACGCCATGGATTTTGCCCACGGTTGTCCATTCGAGGTCTGTATGATGTTCAAGGTCGAGCCACTGAAGCTTACCACGGATACAGGGATCTGTGATAGCACTATGGGATATACCGTCGGGTAGAACAACACCTACAGCTCTTTTCGAAGAGCCGAAAGCAAAGTAATCGTCGTATTCTGTGGCAACGCGCATTAAATCGATCGGGGATGATTCGTGGCTTTCATTCGGATCCATAGGCAGAGGTGATGCAAGAACGATCAGCAGACTCATGAGAAGACCGAACCCGGCGAGCTTTGAGTGCACCGAAAGGAAGAGCATGTTCAGGTGTCGTGGTACTTCAGGACTATCAAATTGAAATCAGTGGATGAAAGAAACATCGACCTCGGAGGACGTACATGATGAAATCGATAGACGTGATGCGGGATCGAAACTTTTGAAAAGTGGAATGTTATCGCTAAATCGCGTTGAGAATCAGCTAGAAACTTCCTTCGAGATTATACACCAACGTACCGAGCGATGTCAGAGAGAGATAGTTCGGAATATGCCAGCAATTCCGGAAAATGACGGATGAGTAGAAAAAGCTACAAGTCCTCGTTCAGGAATCGACAAAATTTTGGTCGATAGAAGCGCTCATACCGAACCAGCGCAAGTTGTACGAACGATGAATAAAGTCTTGAAGTGAAGTTAGAAAAAGCTACAAGTCCTCGTTCAGGGATCAACGAGGTTTCAGTAGATAGAATTGCTCATACAGAACCAGCGCAAGTTGTACGAACGATAAGACAAGTCTTGAAGTGAAGGTTGGGAGGATGGAGAAATTCCTCCTGCATGCCTGTATATCACCTGTATATCGGATAATTGACTATTCGGAGTTGACAAAATGAATAGAGTTTGAAACTGCCTCAAGTTGTACAAGGTTGTACATAACACCTTATGGCGCTGTACAATTGATATCCCGATACAACCAGAATAAACCATCGCTCGACGCTAAGCGCTAATAGCTCTCATCAGTCAGATCATTGTCAGTCACAACATGCTGCAATGCGCATGCAACTTGCAAGCTCTGTTTTGGCTGAGAGGCAAGGCGGTAAGTAGTACATAGCATGTACCAAAGGAAGAAAACTCTTCTAGATTCTAACAAGAATTACACGAGCTCAGCCTGAGACGATCATTGCAAGAGCAGAGCTCAACGACGTACTGGCAGGTGCTAGCCCTTGCTAGCCTCTCCTGGAGCTCCTCATCTCCTCTCATTCATTCCTTATCAACATCGGACTCCGTGGCACTAGATAGGATAGGGCAGGCTGTGTCCACTCGGGAAACCATGTGCGTTGAGGGATTAAGAAGTCACTGACGCTGGAAGATCCCTTTTGCATCGGCGACGTTCGATATCCAAGGATCAGCTGCCAGAAGCTTCCAGTAGCCTGCGTTCGGAGGAGAGGAGCATGAGATGGTTGTGGTCAGCGCTCATGGAAGTCGGCGAAGAGACTAGCGGGCCACGGTAACGGTGCCACGAACCTTTCACTTGGCCGGCCGGTGGATATGCTCATTTTGGACGTCCCGGCCACGCTTAGGGAGGCTCACCTGGAGGCTGGAGCAGGAGGAGGCCATAAAAATTCTCTCATTCTATCAGACGATGGGCCAATTGCGTAGTTGTCGGAAACTGTAAGCCCTGTTGACTTACTACGATATCGAGACTAATCGATAATCGCCCCCTCCTACTCACCTCATCCAACCAAGGAAGCGAAACACGAAATTGAAGCTGGTTCTTCATTATTTGTATCTCATCTCTTATTCCTATTATTCACCACCTCACGAACGCCGTTATAGCTCAATGCGTCTCCTTCTTGTTCTTGGACCTGCATTGTTTTCCATCGCTGTCGCTGCTCCGTTACTACCCCCTGCGCCTGTGGTGACGGGACCGTGCCAAAATGGATCTGGTAATACGGATTTGTTGCCCTGCTCTATTGACAGTCACACCAATCCTGAAGCCGGCGCTACAACCCAGGATCTCAGTCAAACGCTCCCTGACGGTCTTCCTAGCAGCGACGACGATGACCCGGGCAATGTTTATCGTCTCAGCTCTCGTCCTTCTCCCCATCCTCCTCCTCTTTCTCCTTCCCCGCGTGTCCCTGCTATTGCCCGCCCTGTAGTACTCGAAGAGCGTGAAGATAACCCTGGTCCTCAGCTTAATCATCCTCCCGCAGCGGCTGGAGTCGCCAGACCCAGTACTCCGAGTCCATCTGATGTTCAGGAAATCATCTGGGACCTCGGCCATGATATGTCGAAATGGACTGTAAACAATGTCTACCAGCGGCTCACCAAGTTGAAAACATGGAAGCCCGACATGATCAATGCAGACGGAGATTGGAACGTATTCTACGAGACAACTAGCGGAAAGATGTACGACGCCCTGGTGACGGAAATTCAGATGAGGACGGCGTTCGATCACCAAGAGCTACGGGTCTGGGTAGGAGGTGATTTGAGGAGGTTTAAACCGGACGCGATAGCGGAAAGATTATGGAACTCGCTCGTGAAGGAAGGCAATGGATTTGCTGACTTGAGTTCTTGTCGTGGTGACATGAAGTGCTTCCAAGAGACGAATCTTTACCACAGGTACTCGGAAGTGATGTGGCATCAACCACCAAAAGTTGCAGAAGCGCTCGCGGAGACGTTGAAGTTTGCTTTGTGGTACCAGGCCCACCAGCGGGAGTGACTTCTTGCCGCCAGAGGATAGGTCTGAGTTTTCTACTTCTTGGTATCACTTTCGCTGATTGCCATGTTTAATTTTATAGTAGGACCAGTTGGTCCAGTTCAAGCGACGTTCTCGTTGATCTGCTTCGGACTTCCATCGGCCGACCACTGAGCCTCCTTTCAGTACCCAACGCCCTGGATATTTCTTTTCGTCTTTTGCGCAAACCGTTTCACCCTGTTCACGTTCTGTCACCCGATTACGACTCCAGTAACAACTGGTACTTTGTATGACTATGTATTTCCTCTGGCCTCATCGAGACCTCTATTTATCATCAAATCTATTTATTCTTCCATGAGTATCTTATTTCGCAGCGACAGCTCTTGGTCAAATGTCACCGTGAATCTGTGCTTCTCTCAGAATTCTACGAACACGTACTTCAAAGTGACTCAAATCACTGGGGAAAGGGGGTCAATGATAGTATACCATCGTCACATTCAAGCCTGCAGGTGTGAATCAGTAGAAGTTAGTGTATGCCTGTGTATGCTCAGCGTTCAAAGACTCACCGGGACCGGACAAGAGAGTAAACTCAAGACTCTGACCAACGTCAGTCGGAAGAAGTTGAATTGGCTGAATAGACTTTAAGAAGCCAACTGCAAAGAAACTCGGTTCGACTTTCGTCGAGGCGCAGAACATGACATTCAAAGATAGAAAAAAAAGTCGGGGCTGGCAACTTAGTGGAACAAACGATCGATGCAAAGGGCCAGAGAAAGGTGGATGCTGACGACACATACTAGTAGTACATCATGTAAGTAAACGACAAAGATGAATAGAGTCGACTGCGAAGGTGTAAAGCTGAATGAGTGGACATGAAGGAACTGTTGACACTGCTACATAGCTGTTTAGTAAGGACCATCATGATAAATTCGAGTCTGACCTTCAACTTTTCAAGTTCTTCCTCCCAGATCTGAATATTCTCTTGAGCTTCTCTTTCCAGCTTCCTCCCTTCGCCTTCGCCGTCGCTCCTTGTGTTTCCGTATCCTGGAAGCGGAAAATCGCGTCATGCTTATTGGTGTATACGGTCGAAGGAACCACGGTTTTTGTGATTGGGTTTGTGTTATGCTCCCACTGTGACATTTCGGGGTGGAATCTCTTGAACGGGCCTCGCTCTAACTCCCGATAAACCAGATGCCTCTTGAAAGTAGCCTATAGTACACTCAGTGTGATGCAGACCTGGTATAATTTCAAAGAACTGACCCCGAACCTTCCATGTAAGAATCCGACAAAGGTAAACCAATCACACTCAACACTAACGCCTCGGCCTTCAAGTCTGACCGCATCCGCTACTCCCAATGGCGTTCGGGCTTCATCGAAAACGGACTTGAGAAAATACAGGTAATGGTGGTATCGCTCCAAATGTTCTCCGTTCAAGAAGATCTTCACGTCCATCTTGTAATATACTCGATCATGAGGGTCTTGACCAAGTGGAAGATACCGTCCGTCATAGATCAGTTCGGTGGCTCGGAAAGAAAGGCGATTGTTAGGCAGCTCCATTGTTGTTATGTGATCACGGTTCGTTTGATGCCAACTTGTCTCGTACAATATCGGCAGGAACCATGGAAGTAGAATTTCTGCGGCATTGCGAAATTTGTCTGCCCACTCCTCCGGAAAGTCCTCATCCTCGAGACGATCTTCAGTGTAAACCTTGAGTTGTAGCGAAAGATCAAGGTTTGGACCAGCCGTGTCACTGAAGTTGATGTGATTATAGCGTGGATGGATGATGATCGATTTCGGGAGTGTTGGCTCAAGATCCTCATTCGAATGGACTGGGACTGATGAGTTCTGTACGAAAGTTACGAGGATGAATATGTGGTTATTCAAACTTCCATACTTTGAGTTCACTCACTGTAGTAGTAACAGGTATTGCAAAAATGTGAGCGGGCCCACAGAGAAAACTGAGGCAGAAGACAGGTGTAAACAGGAGCCGCATCGTAGATGGGTACTGAGCACTGTGCGGTTTTTTAAATTCGCGAATGAAAAAGTAGAGATGTGAGTTTGAGCGAAACTGGACCGGCCAGTATTAGTGAGCTCAAACGGTGGTGGGGACAGAAAATGATGGGATAAGGGAGAGCTAGAATGGGCAAGAGGGATTCGTGCTTATGAATGAAACAGAGGCAGTGAGAGACCCCCGACACGTCTTGGCAGTGTTCACAGCATTGAGGGAATTCCAGTTTGGCGATAAGGTTGAGATAGGCTGAGATCAGTGCTAGTCAGTGCTTCATTGAGTTGACGGATACTAAGCTGAAAGTATGTCAGTATATGTACAATGTGCGTATGAGGGCTTGCCAGTCACATTTCCATCCATGATGACCATCGAAAACTTGAAAAAAAGAGCAAGAAACCATAAGCGCGCGCTAAATACAGCGCTTATTTACCTGAATGTCATTGAAGGTGACTTTCTCTTTCTTCCATAATGTTCCCTCCTTATCCAAGAACAATGGCCTCGTCTATAATTACAATCATGCCTTCAGTACGATAAGGAATACCGATTTTAAAACGTTCTCAGCTGTCTCAAAGTATCACCTTACTTCCCATGTTGCATTTCTGGGTCACCCTTATCTTTCTCCGATGCGTTCAGACCTATGGTCAAAGACAGCCGTTTCGTGACACTGAACAGCGTCAAGAGGCTTTGACTTATGCTTCCGAAGCTTTTGTATTCGATACCAACTCTCAGATTGACCTTTCTGGGGAACCCTGGACATCTAAATACGGACCTCAGAATGACTTGGGCTACAGTGGACCTCTGACTTTCTCGCACTTCGACTATCGAAAATGCCTCGAAGACGCTAGCACTCCTTTTGACATTGGTATAATTGGTTTTCCGTTCGACACTACGACGAGCTATCGGCCTGGTGAGTTTTCGACAAATATCTCTTGGAATACACCTACTAATGACATGCCTTGAGGCGCGCGTTTTGGACCATACGCAATACGTTCGGGATCGCGGCGACAATCTCTGGGCGCAGGTAGAGGATATACACTCGCATGGGGAAGCAGTCCTTCGGATTTTGGCTCTGGTCTTTTGGACTGTGGTGATGTGCGTATCGTTATTCTAGATTGACAGCATCGATTGTCATGCGTGGTCCTGTAAGGATAGTCAATCTACGAGTCTGACTAGGGAGACTATATCGTTATCGGTCACACTGATTCCTTGTGCTGATCATCACCACGCTGCAGGTGCCAATTTCTGCTTATGATAATGCAAAGGCGATAGACCAAATGGAAGCTGCTTATTCAACCTTGCTCTCTCGTCCCGTCTTGGGAGGTACTTCCGAGGTGTACAAAGAGAAGACTCGGGCATTCTCCCTTGACGGAAAAGAACATCCCAGGCTCGTCACTCTCGGGGGCGACCATACCATTGTGGGTGTCAACGCGTATATAAAATGAAGAGAGTGTCTCAAAGAAACTTCGCAGGTACTCCCTATCCTCAGGTCGTTGCACAAGGTGTACGGGCCTGTCTCTGTATGTTCCGAAGCGTATTTTTACATTATCGCAGACTTGCTCAAGCATGCATCATCACCTAGGTTATTCACTTCGACGCTCATCTTGATACCTGGCCTCCAAGAGGAACAACGGCCCAGGAGGGCATCACCCATGGGTCGTTCTTTGCTGTCGCTGCTGGAGAAGGTCTATTGACCAACACGAGCATTCATGCCGGAATCAGATGTAAAATGCTGGTGAGTATATTGTGTATTGGATCGAACCAGATGGACGATCAATTCAAACGGATAGGGTATCGAGGATATGGAGCATGATGATTCCGTTGGCTTCCAGGTCATAAGCTCTGAGGATATTGACGACTATGGAATGAAGAAGATCATCGAAAAGATTCGGAAACGGATTGGTGATGAACCTGTTTATCTGAGGTACGTCTATAAGTATATCGTGCGTTGAAATCACCCAAGCTGAGTGTATTGGCGACAGCTTAGATATTGACGTAGTAGGTATGCCATCTCGTGTTGATTGGTATATCCAGCGCTGACCATCGATCCATGTAGATCCTGGGCAAGCACCAGCCAGCAAGTCACTGTGTTGATTGAAGTATGATTGTACTGACCTCTACGAACACAGCTGGAACTCCGGAAGTAGGAGGCTGGACAACTCGCGAGGTCAAAAGGATTCTTCGTGGGCTTTCTGGGTTGAACTTCATGTGAGAACTTCCCATGATCTTCAACCGTCTTCTCTACTCCTCGAGCTATACTAACGAAACTAAATTACAGAGGCGCTGACATTGTGGAGGTCGCTCCTGCTTATGACAACGCCGATATCACTGGTATCGCTGCTGCCGACATCGTACACGACTTTCTGTCTATGATGTTAGTAGACGGGCCTCCGGAACCGCATGGAGCTGGTCCATTCGATGAGACTGATTTGTTACCGTGAGCTAGAGACAATTCCGGGAAGTGTGCATTGCCGCCAAGAATTCAGTACGATGATGGTTCCCACTGTGAGTTTTGTTCATATAGTATCAGTATAGTATCTTGTTTTGACCAACTTGCAGAAGTACAATAACAATACGATGGTTACATTAGAGCTGTCCAGACATAGAGGCATCATCCAACATCGTCAAAAGTCGTAAAATTACATTGATCTGTTCAATGGCTTCGGGAATATCAAGTTTACTCCAACCACCGTCGACCATCGCTGCCCAAAGGTAGTCGGGCTGAGGAATGATGCTGCGAAATAGATAGACGCTGTCAGACGTCGTCCTCAATGGCAGGCTCAGTACTCACCCAACGGTCGGTATATCTGAGTATCCGAGAACGCTACTTCCACCAGCGCCATACCTAATCAATCGCCCGTTGTTCGCGTCCAGGCCCAAACGGAACGAAGATGAAATCGACGCACCACATTGCTTTGACACCATCGACTACTTGTGGTGATACCATAGCCATCCTCAAAGAATCAGAAGTACCATTGAACGCGTCAAGATACAATTGGTGTAACAAGTCACTGGCAGACGAATCATTTGCCATCGTCCACATGGGCTCCAAACGTCCAGTCGGTTGATAAACTGGAACACCGGTGCTGAAATCGTCCTTCCATTCAATAGCACCGAAATGTTCACAGACTATAGCAGCTTTGGCGTTTGCGAGGAGGTCGGGCCTTGATGCCATCCAATTCGATTCGTTGAGGTGCCCACCGGACATGTGGCCTGTGGTGATAACAAAGCTGAGGGGAAAAGGTGTCAGGTGAGTTCTCTACGAGTTAACGCGGCAAACACTCACTCAATGTTGATGCTAGGTCTTTGCCTGGCAAGCACTTCGGCCATTGTTAGTAATAGAATTGGACCTGAGTGCTTCGTTGAATATGGCTGGAAATGACACCTGACATTACCAAATAGACAGATGTCAAGAAGCGATCAATCGATCAAAAACCGGAACGCGTAGAAGGCGTTAGCCGTTCATTCCCACCAGTTGCTTAAAGTTGCACTGGAGGGAAACTCATCGCCTAAGTCCACAATCCTCTACCTGTTTTCTGCTATCTTGGGTGGCTTAAGGCACCTTCTTTCAGTCATCTCAGCTCTTCATGCTATAGGGTAGCATACTATCTTGTCATTTAGCAGCTGAGAGTCAAGAATATATTTGAATTACTGCTTTGCTCAAGGACTGGTACAAGCAAGAGAACATAGGCATAACTCAGCAAGATGTTGGCCATTGCATTTGATCTTGGGTGCGTTTGGAAGCGCCTCCCAGATAGTATTAAGGACGAAAGGTACGAGGAGGTGAGCCCCTTTGTCATGGAGCTATCGACACTTATGCATTCAGAGGTGCTAGCAGGTCAACATAGGTATAACTCACCCATATATTGGCCATTTCCTTTGATCATGGGCGCGTCTGGAAGCGGTTACTGGGTAGTATCGAGGGCGAAAGGTACGAGGAGGCGAACCCCTTCGTCATCAAGCTATTGACACTTATGCATTCAGAGGTACAAGGAGGTCAACATAAGTGTAGCTCACCCGGATGTTGACCGTTTTACTTGGTCTTAGGTGCGTTAGGAAGCGGCAGCTGGCTGGCATTAAGGACAAAAGGTACGAGGAGGTGAATCCCTTCGTCATTGAGCTATTGACACTTATGTATTCAGAGGTACAAGGAGGTCAACATAGGTGTAACTCACCCAGATGTTGGCCGTTTTACTCGGTCTCAGGCGCGTTAGAAAGCGGTAGCTGGGTAGTATCAAGTGCAAAAGGTACGAGGAGGCGAACCCCTTCGTCATTAAGCTATTGACACATATGCATTCAGAGGTACAAGGAGGTCAACATAGGTGTAACTCACCCGGATGTTGACTGTTTTACTCGGTCTCAGGCGCGTTGGGAAGCTGCAGCTAGGTAGTATCAAGGATACTTAGTACAAAGCAATAAACTATGCTGTCATTGAGCAACTGGTGTACTTACTAGTCCAAGCACTGGGAATACAACTGGAGGGTACCTCAACTGGATCGTCACTATTCCATTTCATTCTAGATGCACAAGTAAGAGTTAATCAAGCATCTTTAAACATTGAGTGTCCAGAATGTCAAAGTTATCATGATTGAAACATTGTCGCAAAAGTTATTCTTGAACTTCGCTGGTGTAGCAACTTCCAGTATTAATACTAATAGTCTACTTTAGATATGATTAGAGAAACTGATTACTTTGAGTCTATACATGCTGATACAACATGATTAGCATATGAGAGTGGATCATGTATGTTATAACTCCCTTTCATAGGGTATACTGTATGTATGAACTCTGGGATATCATGATGGCCCGCAGTGGACTTGAGTCATAGTATCATTGCCATCTCTAACATGATTATATTGTATATACCTATAACTCTCTTCCACAAATGCTCACTTTCTCAGTCTATTTTGCAATATATCAAACATTATACGAAACTACCCCAGCACAGGGCTCTTGCTATCATATAGTATAATAGTATTTAGACATTATCACTTCTGTTACTTACCACCTTACATGGTGCCACACCTTGCTGCCACACCAGACACCCCCATTACTACTCAGTTGATGCTTGCTAATGCGCCTGAGACCGAGTAAAACAGTCAACATCCGGGTGAGTTACACCTATGTTGACCTCCTTGTACCTCTGAATGCATACATGTCAATAGCTTAATGACGAAGGGGTTCGCCTCCTCGTACCTTTTGCACTTAATACTACCCAGCTACCGCTTTCTAACGCGCCTGAGACCGAGTAAAACAGCCAACATCTGGGTGAGTTACACCTATGTTGACCTCCTTGTACCTCTGAATATATAAGTGTCAATAGCTCAATGACGAAGGGGTTTGCCTCCTCGTACCTTTTGTCCTTAATACCAGCCAGCTGCCGCTTCCTAACGCACCTGAGACCAAGTAAAACGGTCAACATCCGGGTGAGCTACACTTATGTTGACCTCCTTGTACCTCTGAATGCATACATGTCAATAGCTTAATGACGAAGGGGTTCGCCTCCTCGTACCTTTTGCACTTAATACTACCCAGCTACCGCTTTCTAACGCGCCTGAGACCGAGTAAAACAGCCAACATCTGGGTGAGTTACACCTATGTTGACCTCCTTGTACCTCTGAATATATAAGTGTCAATAGCTCAATGACGAAGGGGTTTGCCTCCTCGTACCTTTTGTCCTTAATACCAGCCAGCTGCCGCTTCCTAACGCACCTGAGACCAAGTAAAACGGTCAACATCCGGGTGAGCTACACTTATGTTGACCTCCTTGTACCTCTGAATGCATAAGTGTCAATAGCTTGATGACGAAGAGGTTCGCCTCCTCGTACCTTTCGCCCTCAATACTACCCAATAATTGCTTCCAGACGCGCCCATGATCAAAAGAAATGGCCAATATATGGGTGAGTTATACCTATGTTGACCTGCTAGCACCTCTGAATGCATAAGTGTCGATAGCTCCATGACAAAGGGGCTCACCTCCTCGTACCTTTCGTCCTTAATACTATCTGGGAGGCGCTTCCAAACACACCCAAGATCAAATGCAATGGCCAACATCTTGCTGAGTTATGCCTATGTTCTCTTGCTTGTACCAGTCCTTGAGCAAAGCAGTAATTCAAATATATTCTTGACTCTCAGCTGCTAAATGACAAGATAGTATGCTACCCTATAGCATGAAGAGCTGAGATGACTGAAAGAAGGTGCCTTAAGCCACCCAAGATAGCAGAAAACAGGTAGAGGATTGTGGACTTAGGCGATGAGTTTCCCTCCAGTGCAACTTTAAGCAACTGGTGGGAATGAACGGCTAACGCCTTCTACGCGTTCCGGTTTTGATCGATTGATCGCTTCTTGACATCTGTCTATTTGGTAATGTCAGGTGGGAAATGAAATGGGACATCGATAACTGACCGTTCTCTTCTACAATCGAGGGACCATCACCTAGAAGAATTCATTTCAGTTGATCGTTTCGCAGAAGGCTTGAATATATAACAACTCACTGTGCGTGTAAACAATGACAGTGTCATTCGTACCAGCGGTCCCACTCAAATGCGAGATTACTGTGTGCGATGAAACTTCATAGCTAGGTGCGTTAAGAACAACAGTCGCGGTATCCACCTCATTGTTCGCCACCAGGCCTCGTATGAGCTCACCCGTAGAGTTGCCGACATAGAGGCTAGGAACATCGTAATGAATAGAACCATTGCCTGGCGCACCATCATTGGGTAGGAATTGCAGAGCGGCATCATCGTCCGAGGTGTTTACCCAGGAAGCGATGACAGCAGAAACTCCCATCGTCTTTAGGGTGGTAAAGTTGAGTGTTTTGGCAGACTGCCAGTGAGGATTCGTGAGATTACCAATCTGGAAGTGAGAGAGGCATCGATATGTGAGTTCTGTTCAGCAGAACATTCTAAAAAAAGCTGTTACCTCAGGTATGTCCGTCGCAGCATCGATATCCCGGGAAGTACTAGTTATACATGACGCATTTTAACAATAGCATGGCGGCCAGTTGAAAGGAAAATTACTTACCCTAACAGCTTATATCCCGGAAGGGAATAATTATGTGTTGGACTAGGGTTATCGAAGAACACAACAGAGCCAGCCGGTGGGAGGCCTGTGAGGTTCAAGCTAGAATCGATAGCCTTTTCTGTCACGTCGGAAACCGAGAAAGTACCAGCGTCGTGGATGGGTCCTGTCACCCCTGCGACGCCACTGTCTCCACTATAAGGCCAATATCCTGTAGTCGGGAGTCCAACAACAGTCCCATTCTTGAGAGATAAGCTCAGAGACCACCATTGAGGATCCCATCTAACAATAACTGGCTCCTCAGGTCAATGAACAAACATGTTGGATTCAACCTACCTATCTATCGTATAGTTGAGGATTTGAACGTCCAATCCAGCGAATTGCATTGACTGGGCGACCAGGCTTGTGAGTGTATTCTGATTGTCGTTTCCAGCTGAGCAAAATCACTTATTCAACACGTCGGACAAGTGAGCGTCCGAGGACTCACTCCATCTGGGACCTCTCAGGTTTGTTTGCCATAACCGATCGTAAAATCGTTGCTGGTCGAATTGCGTCAGGGTTGGGGCAGTCGTAGCCGCTTCTACGAGAAGCCATGAAGCGAGCAAGGGTATGAGGATAATCATCTGTCAGAAGGCTACGAAAGCACCTACACGGGTTGAACTTTCCGTCTGCCTTTTATAGTGGTCTGAATCCCAAATTCCGTTTCAAATAACGGAAACGGATCCTGGATGGAATGAACTCGTTGTGGACAGAGCCCAACATCGCTTCCTTAGACGTCAAGTGATAGGTACCAGGAATAAACCAGCCTTGAGGCTAAAAAGGGCGCAAACATTGAGGTCATCAGCTGATGGAATTAGTTATCTTCCAGTTATGTTTTTTGCTCAAAGCTGTGACTTATGAGCTCTACAAATGGGGAAGCACCAAGCCGTCTGCCACAAGCCTCAGGGTGAGTATAACGAGAAAGATAGACAAACCTTGCATGGCCATGGGAACACACGGACAGAGTGGAACAAATGTAAGCGGCAGAAAACCCTCTGGATCCGAGATTCACACGAAGTTGTTGATAGTACCATGGATCAGTAATCAGCCTTAGAGCACTCTAACTTGGGTAGCACTAGGTCTCTCCGAGTACGATGAAAAGATCCTAACTTGGAAAGAACAGGTAGACAGAAAGGAGTTCTCAAAATGAAATCCCAGTAGCACTGACCGTGGTTGCCTCGGGCCTCATCGATACGAACCACATTGGAACCGCCTTGTGTTAGTTGAAGTTCCCTGCCTTGATACTCTGAAACTTCTGTAAACAAGCCCTAACCAGCAAGCAGTCCGAATAGGAGACAGCTCGTTCAAGTCCCTGCATACTTAATCGATCATAATATGATTCTGCTAGACCTTACGGAAACAGTTGGAACTAAGTACCGGAAGTATGTGGTCGAACAACTCACGAATCTGTTCTTCGTGATCTCTCTGTATCGAACTTCATGTTAGCCTACGCTTTTCTTCATGCTACATTGATGATGACACCCCCTGTCAGCGCAGATATTACTGGTATCGCTATCGTCCGAGTTTTCTGTTTGAGATACGCATGGCTGACAAGAAATGGATATCTCAGTCCAATTTCATAAACGAGCAAGTTGGATTCAACCTATCGATTGTATAACTATCATGAGGATTTAAGCATCCAATCCAGCGAATTGCATGGACTGCGCGACGAGACTTGTGAGAGTGTTCCAGCTAGACAAAAGCAGAATCTCAACAAGTCGGACAAATGAGCGTCTGAGGTCTCACTCCATCCGGGACCTCTCAGGTGTGTTTGCCATAGCCGACCGTGGAATCGTTGGTGGTCGAACTGGGTTAGGGCCGAGGAAGTCGTAGCTGCCTCTACGAGGAAACAGGAAGCGAGCAAGAAGGGTATGAGAACAATCATCTGTCAGGAAGCTGCGAAAGCACGTACGCGGGGTGAATCCTCCGTCTGTCTTGAAGCCCAATCTCGGTTTGAATATCGGAAAGGGATCCTCATCACATTGGGTAGCACTTACTGCGTATCGTGTCCGAATACTCAACCGGAAAGAGCAGGCCAAATTGCACAGACTATGTCTAATGACCAAATACTACGCTGGAAATATCAGGTTGATTGCGCATCTTGAGAACGAAGGTTAGTACTCACCGTAGTACTAATAGCCTCGTGTATCCTCTACACGAATAAGCTGTATTTTTGATGGTCTGCGTCAACTTTCCTTTAAACAACGTTAGTTTGGAGTTGCGATGAGATTTAGGTGAAGCATAGTATATTCTGAGTTCCCGAAAGAACGACGGTTAATACAGAGACGTGAAAGCATATGAACATGAAAGATTGTATGAGTAGACTGATATAGGTTTCCTACTCTTCAGGCCTCAGGCCTCAGGACCCGAGTTGTCCGACAAATGCCAGATGAAACGCCAAAGTTCACCACACGAACTGGAATCAGAGTCATCGGTGGCAGATAGCGGATGACGATCAGGAGCATCAAGACCCTCATCATCTTCGACCAAAGGAAGAGAATTCGCAGGAACCATAGTCTCCTCCAACGAAGTAGAAGAAGGAGAGAGAGGCACCTCGAACGGGGTCTCGCCTGTAGGCGAGCCAGGCGCGGAGCTTGGCAGAGATACATTAGATACCCAATTGATGAGACGGAATCCGGTGTCCAAGGGTGAGAGAGATTGGGATAGGAGATTCAACCGAGAGAGTGGACGACGCGGGGTACTCGGGGGTGGAATGCTAATGGAGGATATGCTTTCATGAGAGTCATGCTCCTCATTCGCTTCTTCACCGCCGGATGTCGAGCGGTGAAGGAGGATAGAAGGACTCTGGTCTTTGGGATCTCCCTCAAGTACTGCTTCAGTCGCACATCCTACCGTAGGCTGCTCGAGTTCATCTTCCTCGACAGATGACTGGTCCGCGGGCACCTCCACAGGCTCGGCAGGGATCCCTTGCTCTCCTTCGCCGAATTGAGGAGCAGGAAACGAAAGGCGATGAAAGATGTCCTCGACGTTCTTGACGGTGTTGGACTTAGGCTCATCACCTGAACGCCAGTAATCGAGTCCTATCCCATGCACGCTTCGCGTTCGACCTCTTTGAGTAGGTCGAGGCCTGTTACGAGAGAGACGTGGATAAAACGACCAGTTTTCTTTGTCAAAGATCTCCCTAAAAGTGGGGTTTTGATCGAAGGCAAAAGGCTTGTTCGGGGCGTGTTCTTTGTGACGAAGAGGTCCGTTACAATCGTCGCTAAGGTGGCAATCATCTGGCGTTTCGCGACGGTTGTTCTTGTCGATGGCAGAGTCCTGAGATATGACTCGAGGTTGATGAAACGTGAACTGGACCGAGTCGAAAGTGATTGTAGATTCCTGAGAATATTCGGTATCAGTGGACATGTCAGAGAAGGGACTGAAAAGAAAGCGTACAAGTTTCGTGTCTTGATCGTTCTCCTCTTTCGCAACGATCTCAACGGAAGTTTTCTTCGCCTTTTCTTCGGATTTCGCGTCCTCCTCTCGCTCGCTATCCTGTTCGTATCCAGAGTCCAACGCGCTAGAATCCACGACCGAAACTACTTTCGGTTCATCGGATGGTTTTTGCTGATTGCGTCGCCTGCTTCTAAATCCCTGGAACACATCGGAATCATCACTGTCGCAAAGCACCTGCGTTCGACGAGGAGTAATACGACGCGGAGGTGACTTGGCCTTTGGACTCTCAGCTTTCTTGTCGGCATGATACGCTCTATGGCGGTTATAGCGACCACTATATGTTTCCTGGTGTTTCTGATAAATACCCTTCCTGTGGGTAACCATCTCTTCCCCAATAGCGACCTGCTTCGCCCTGAGAGGCTTCCGGAATTCCTCGTAATCACTCTTCATCTGGAGTTGAGGATACTCGACCAAGGCTACTTTCGGTTCCTCGGGAGGTTTTTGCTGATTGCGTCGCCGTCCTCTGAATCCCTGGAACGCGTCGGAATCATCACTGTCGTAAAGCACTTGCGTTCGACGAGGAGTAATACGACGTGGAGGTGACTCGGCCTCTGGACTCTCAGCTTTCTTGCCAGCATGATACGTTCTATGGCGGTTAGAGCGAAAACCAAATGTTTCCCGGTGTTCCTCATAAATACCCTTCCAGTGGGTAACCATCTCTTCCCCGATAGCGTCCTGCTTCGCCCTGATAGGCTTCCAGAACTCCTCGTAGTCACTCTTCATCTGGAGCTGAGGATACTCCGGAACAGGTAAAACTTGCTTTGTGCGTCTATAGGACGCTCGTACTTCCGGTCCCAGTTCAGGAAGGGGTGGTTGGTCGGTAGTAGAAGGAGAGATCTTCTTTGAAGGAGGAACCCTGGGCATCTTGCATAACGCTCTGAGTTTGACAGATCCAGGTCGACAGAGCGGATTTCGAATGATCGTATTGTCGGGATCTTCTGCATTGAGGACGAGAGAAGCTAGATATGCAAGGCTAGGCTTCTTCGTGGATTTCAGTGGCTTCGTAGTGACCTGAGCCTCAGACCCGTTATTCGTCGGGGGCGCAGTAGCCAAAGAGTTGGGACTGGGTGTAGCATGAGATGAGAGATCAGTCAGCGGTTCGCCCGTCAAGTTGACAGAGTCCATGTTCGATACGCAGACGAAGATGGAATGCAGAGCTGTGAGTGTCGAAAGAGAGAGGTGAGAGAGAGGAAGATAGGACAATAGAACGACACAACCAGTCGTGGTCAGGTTTATATCTCGCAGTTCGGGCCACGTCGTGATCTACGCGAGACCACAGCTTGCCATATTCGGGCATCGATCTCGCATTGTGACCTAAAGTGGACTCATATAGCCTGTGAGCCGAAGGCGTGAACTTGAGAGTTTGAATCAGAGAATGGATAAGAGTCGGTGAGCATATACTTGATACCCTTGCTTGATATGTAGGGAGGGGTGCAAGACGGTTCGGGTAAAGTAGTGGTCGTCGAAACAGCACCGGGATCTGGTACATCATATTTGTAGTCCTCGTGGATTTTCATAGGTGTGAAGTCTTGTGAAGTTCAGCGAACCAAACCAGAACGGTCCCAGAGCGCCATTGTCCTGGCTGTTTCTAGCAAAGACCATCCATGAAGCAATACTACAGGCACAGGTATGAGGGCTGGCAGATGCCCAAGAGATTCAATTTGGAGAATTGGAACATTCGTCGCGGTCGAAGGTGAAAAGGCTTGAAGTCTTCACTGTTCAGCTAGTCAGACAAATATTGACAAATAATATTGAATATTAGCGCCCTTTGGCGCCTACATACATTTCAAGAATTTAATCTTCAACACGGTCAAATTCCTCAAGATGCCACAGATTAGGCGTTCTGTGAACTATTCTATCACTTGACAACCCAGATCGTACCAATGGACGAGTAATTTCTCTAATTCGTTCGACCACTTTATCTGGATTCTTCCTTCTTCTCTTCGCCGAGTTTTCAGCACCTCTATGGAATCTGGATCCTGATCTGAGTTCTGACGATGTACTATGTCAGACGAATATCCTACAGGAGTCCGTTGAATCGCTGCTTGACGCCCTATAGTCTAATAATGGATCCCTGGAACTCCTCACAAGTGAGTCGCCTCCGAACAGTCGTACGGGGGGTTTGTCTTAATTACAGTTGACCAGACTGTGGCCTCCTGGTCAAAGAATTGAACATAGAGCCTTGAATACTCAATTTTTGAGCGACAACGGCTGCTTCATGCTTCTATGGTCTTTCTCGCAATATGTTCCCTGGCTGACGAGACCAAGACTGTACTCGTACTGCTGCAATTCCAAATCCGATCCGACGTTCGCGTCTCTTCGTGCACAAAACATAACCCGGCTGGAGGCGTGTCAGATTCACCTACTGCGCGTTCGTGTCATCGCGCAAGGTCGTCACTTCCGAACGTACATCCTCCACCCTATTTCTGCAAACCCCCCTTAAACTCTTACATCAACGTTGAATGGTCTGAGATTTGACCGTCTCCTAGGATGCAACAAACGTACCCCCATCGAGCACGCAAGGTCGGCTTTTTGGAGCTCTCTGAATCAAGTCGAGGAACCCATGGAGCGCCTTAGTCAAACGACTCAAACCTCCGTCCTTTTGGTAGACATGGCATCACTCTCACACAGGGTTCATCTGAGCGAGCCGGTCGATGATGACAAGACAGGAGAAGACATCGCGTACGCTTGCAGATGATGTATCATGATGATCGTTCAACAGACTTTCGTATAAGAAGTAAGGTACCTCCAGATATTTTTTCACCAACTCAACCAGCTACCCAGTCTAATCATCACACCCAACTCAACGCTCAGCTCTCAACTCTAACCATCATGCAAGCTAAATTCGCATCCGTCGTCATCGCCGCTGTGTACGCCTCGTCTGTCGCCTCCGCTGCACCCTTGTTCGGACTCGGTGGTCTTTTCGGTGGGGGCCATTCCGGCAGCGGCAACTTCACCATCAGCGAAAACATCAACCCCACCTCCATCCTCAGTGATATTACCGGCCACCACACCGAGAGCTTCAGCGACCTCCCCGGGTTCCTCAGCAGCCTCATCGCTACACCCACCGCCTCTGGCCCGGGAGCCCCTTTCCCCACTGGCATCGACGATCTCGAGGACGACCTCAACCTCAGCAATCTCCCAGGAGAAATCTCTTCCATCATTGGTGATATCACCTCAGAGCTCGGCGGAAAGTTCCCGGGTGGATTCACTGGCGGACTTGGAAGCCTTAGCGACATCTTCACCGCCACGGACTCTCTGACCGACATCATCCCCACCTTTACCTTCAGCACTCCCACTTTTAGTACTCCCACTTTCACGCCTACCGTCACTCCCTCCTTCACTGCGAGCGATGTTGGTGTAACTGTCAGTGTCGGCGCCGGCGAGCAATGAGTGCGAAAGAATGGGTCGATGATTAGACAAAGAGCCCCAAGGTAAATACATCATCGCTTCATACAACCTTCACGAACTCACAAGCAATACATAGATCTGTACAGCGCGAACGATTTGAAAGTTAGATTCATAGAACGTATATCTGTATAATATGTTATGCACCATACTTTTGTATCAATCATAAAATGCGATGCTTGTTCCAATTTGTCTATCGAGGATTATCCGTAAAATTGATCTACTTACATACGTAACCAGGCTAATACGTAGCAAGAACACTGAAAACGATTGTAAAATATCTAAGACGAATCGACCTTTCATCATACGTTAGCTTCATCAGTACACTCATGTCCTCTTGCAATTTCGTTGATTTCACTGTCTTGCAACTTGTAGGAGACGATAGAAAGCACGACTAATTAACGACGCATCTCCAGAATCGCAGCGATATTTGTCGCAACGCTCACTCGTCGTTCAAGAAATCAGACTCGTTGTACCCCTCCATCATAATATACCACACAGATTCTTCTACATAGATTGCGCATTTCTTGAATTGATATCGTGTACTTCTCAATCAGTCGACGAGTGTTCATTGTTCCTCACCAAATCTCGTAGCGTCTGTCAAACTTGGCTATGCTTGTAGCAAGTGGACACTGTGACTATCGCAACTCGCTTTCAGTGACGAGCCTGATCGCTGAGGCAACGGAGTAATAGATATGCAAAAATGATGATATTAGACGGGTGTAGCAGTGTAGATACAGCAGGGAATTTGGTGTTCATACAACTTCGATAGAGGAAGCGAGATAGGCGAGGATAATAGATATGAGAATGTAACAACGACCATAGGGTGATTCCTGAAAAATCAGAGTCAGCGTAAAGCTTCAAAACGAGAGCCAACATAGCAAGAAGCAAGATAGAGTCTCAGCAAGTCATTCATGTCATAAAAACACTAGAGCTAGAAAGCTAGCTCGAGGCCTTATATCGGCTAAGAGGTGCCAATTGGTTGAAAAAATACAACACTCGTCATTGACAAAAAGGTAGAAGAGGAAACCCGAGTAAACGTTGAGACTCACTCGTGCAACTGACCCTCTAGCCTAACCGACATGAAAAGACGTGGTCAGAATCACTGTGTTGTAGACTGAAAGAAAGAAAGCAAGTTGGAAGAACGGGAGCAGAACGGGAGCAAGAAAAAAACTTGACAGGGTTAGCGCTTATGAGCTAGCCATTAGATAAGCAGCTTTGTAAGCAGACTATAAGAGCCGGCGGCTACGCGAACCAAATTCTTCAACGCAATTTTCACAAGTGAGTTTTCTCGTAGACGTTCGCTCTCCAGCATCCACTCATCTTCCTCCTTTAGCCATTCAAAAGCATCTCGACGATGACCTGCCCGCCTTTCGGGGACTTGGTGCGGGTCGAGGACCTTGAGACCGTCATATTTGGTTGGAGAGCAATAGGGTTTTTTCCTTACGATGGGACTTGGGTGCGGTGTGCTCTTTTATCTCTGTCAATTCTTCGTAGTTGGCCGGTGGGCTTCGTCGCAATGTCTCGTTGTACATCCTTCCCTTCAGTCTAGCCATTCTTTTATATCATTTGCAAGAACTGTCACGTTGCCATTGAAAATTTTCACCCTCAGAACTAGCCTGGCTAGCCGTCTCTAGTTCACGAAGAGTAAACTCGTTCGTGAATAACCTCAGAACTGTGTTTGCGAGAGCGGCGAGTCATTGTGTGGTGCACACCGTGTGTAGATACCTCGTCATGATGGGACGCGACCACGTATACTAATCATTCAGCATTCAAAAGTTCGCCTGCCACCAAGTTTTCGCCCGTGTACACCGACCTGGCTTCGTATCACGAAGTTCATCAGAGTCCAGACGTTCGCAAGTCGGCCTACTTTTCCGTGGTTGAATGAAATCCACAGCGACAAACAAGCCTTTCTCAGCTACAACAGCCACCATATACTTGCTGCGAAGAGATTGAGGCGTGTAGATATGAAAAGACGACGATCCAAACTCAGCTGACCACTCATTTGCTTATAAGGTCTGCCGGTAATTTCGAATTCATCCAATCTCTGTCGTCTCCACTCTCTCACTGCTTGCTTCAATAGTCGTACACCCTTCACATTCAAAGTCACCGGATTCGGAAGATTCAAAAGGTATGCTGATTCCTATGATGACTTCACGAACTCAGGAGCTCACTTCCGATTCCGAAATCATCCAGTCACTTATAAACGGCCGGGTCCATTTCCCATCCCATCGATAAGAAAAAAAAACACCAATGGCCGAAATCATTCGACCTCCATTCACACGAGAGACAGCGTTGAAGAAAGTCAAAGCGGCAGAGAGGGCCTGGAACACCCGGAATCCTCCTCAAGTCTCGCTTGCGTATACACCTGATACGATCTGGCGTAACCGTGATACGTTCCTGCAAGGACGTGAGGAGGTGGTCAAGTTTCTGACGAAGAAGTGGGAAAGGGAGCATTTTTATATCTTGAGAAAGGAATTATTCGCGTTTACGGATGACAAGATCGCTGTTCAGGTATGTCAGTTCTGTCGAAATCCGTCAGTGGTCTGCTGATTCTCGGATAATCTTGCTTTATGGTACCAGTTCTTCTACGAATGGAACGAGAAGCCTGATGGTACCGGACAGTGGTTCCGCACATACGGTTTGGAGGTCAGTATCATTTTCGAACGGATTCCCCTTTTGCTGATATTCGCATCTTCTTTTTCAAGGACTGGACGTTCGACCACGAGACCGGACTTATGCGTAAGCGCATGATGAGTGGAAACGACGTTCGTATCACTGAGGAAGAACGCTGGTTCACGAAAGGACCCGAGAATGTCGATGAGGTGGAGATCACTGAACGACACCTTTGAAGGTTGTTCTACTGCAAAGTATGATATAAGTTTGCTAATGGAATCATACACGGATTCATTCGCGAGGGCTCATAAGTACTATCTCAATCCGAGCGCGTCAAGTCCTCATACTATCAGAAGATGATAAATCATATCAATAATCGTCAACATATAGCAACCTGCTCATGCAACTTGTAAGCACTGTCTGCACTGGTTTGGACGGCGGAGGCGGAATCGTATGGAATATTTACTACAGTGTGCTGACGAGAATTGCACGGTGAGTTAGTTTATTCATCGGTCGTTGCAAGCAGAACTCGATTATTTCTTCGCATCAGACCAATTGAGACCTGTTGTAACTCCCTCTTTTCTTATCAGCATCAAAAGACATCGCAGTGAGCAGGCTGTGCTCACTGTGATTATGTGCCCAAGGGCCAAGCATGTGCATCGGGGGTATCAAGTATCAACGTCTCAGTCATTGTCCATGCGATGGAAGGCGATAAGCCGCCGCCAATAGCTTACATCAACGACGTCCAGATTTGAAGGATTCAAAGAACTTTGAGCATCCTCTTTTGAGTTACATGGTACAGTATATATAAGTGAAATCGAAACTTCATCGCCTCTCTCTTAGAAACAACCTCGACTGACGACCTCCAACGACAGACCTCAAGTCCTTACTGGCGCTAGCGGCATGCAGCCCATACATTCATTTACTTAACGGTGTGTGCCAAGACAAGCGTAAAATTCAAGTTGAAACTCCCTCCTTTCTTATCAGCATCAGATTGTGGCATCATGCATAGAACCAGGCTGTGCTGAAGCGTGTGCAAGAGGAGTATCGAGGGCGCTGGAATTTTTCCTTTCTCCCGGTATCACTATCAAGACCTTCAACATCGGAGTGCCCTCTGTCTATACTATCTGCCAAAAGTGTATACAGTAAGAACAGAAGAAAACCAACCTCCGAAGGACGGTCGAGGTGAGCTCAAGGAGCATTAGACTGCTCAGCGCTGCGAGCGAGCGTCGGGGGTATCAGTCTGTATCATGCGGCTTTTTGGTACCGCAGGGCAACAGAGCAGAATCGGATCCGCAGGGTGCGCGCCTATCGTTCACTGACACTCGCTCAAGTCTTCATTCATTGCCGAAGTGATGAACCTGTACCATGATCAAGAGTTACCAATCCGACTTTCGAGCTACAAAATAAGAGGTGGGCAAAATCGATAGTTCATCATCCCCCGAAGCGTACTCACTCACTTCCTCTCACCAAGGAAGTAAAAAAAAACGAAACTGAAGCTGGTTCTTCATAACGCTTTCTCTGATCACCACCTCACCAATAGCCTTGATGGCCCACTCTCGCTCTGACTCTATTCTCATCCTTCTCGCTCTGGGAGCCGCGTTGTCGTCCGTCGCTGTCGCCGCTCCGTTGCACCCTGCGTCTGTGCTGACGAGACGCGAAAATCACCGTGACCTTGGTGATAACGACTTGTCGTCCTGGCCCTTCGACAATCACGCAGCGGGAACTGGATGCTCGACTCCGGATCTCGGTCGATTGCTGCCCGAGAGTCTTTCTAGTAGGAAAGACAATGAGCCGGACGACAATGTTCATCATCTCATCTTCCATTCTTCTTCCGGCACTCTACCACTGCCTACCCCTGTTACCGCGCACGCTGTGGTACTCGAACAGCGTGCAGGCGACGCTCCACCTCTTTCTCCAGATGAGCTGCGGGCTCTACCTGATGTGAAGAAGATCCTCCATGAACTCGGCCCTGAGCAGGAGTGGACCAGTACCAATGTGATCCACCACCTCAGAGAGTTACGCAATTGGAAGGCTGACATGGAAGATGCGGACGGAGACCTCAATGTGTTTGTCCGTACTACACGTAGCGGACAGATATACTCGGGCTTGGTGATGGAAATTCGAGCTTCGATGGATCGGCCGTCTCAGTTTGATGACCGTTCGTTGTGGAAGGATATCACTCAGGAGCTTTGGGAAGTCTCTCCGACGACAAAAAAAGCGAATGACTTGTGGGAACCGCTGAAGTCAAGCCACAGGGGAGCTACTGCTTTGACAGTTTCTGGTGGTAACGAGCAGCGTTTCCGTCAGTCGGCATTCTACAAACGCACTGTGGAGCCACGTATTCAAGAAAGGTTTGCCAATGAACCAAAAGTACGAGAAGCGCTGGATAAGTTGATCGATGAAGCTTTGGCAGAGGTGGCCAAGCGTAGACAGGCCCGGGCTGGCCCTTCCACGGCTGGTCTTTCCACGGCTGGCTCTTCCACGGTTGGCTCTTCCACAGCTGTCGCCAATACTCACGATGTATCTGCCTCCGTTAAGAAGATCATCGTTAATCTCGGCACTGACAAGTCGCAATGGACTGTAGACGCTGTGTACTCCCAGCTCCAGCAATCGGCGTCGTGGAAGTCGGACGTTTTCAATCATATCTACAAAGATACGGACGAATTCCTCGAAACGAAGACCGGAAAGATATACAGCAGCGTGGTGCAAGAAATAAAGAGCTTGTATCCCCAATTCGATGATGCAACTTTATGGAAAATGATGATCGGAGAGCTAGTGGCTTTTTACAGGAAGAAATTTTCGTATCTCCCTTCAAACGCCCCAGATTCGCAGGGAGGAACTCCAGGTTTTCCGACACGACTTGCGGCAGAAACTCAGGCAGAAATTGAGGCACGTCAAAAGTGGCTCGATATAGAACGTAGCAGGAATGGCGGGGAAGAGTTTGATGTGAGGTTTGCCAAAGGTGACAAGGAAAAATTCAAAACGACGACTACTGGAATGAAGTACTCGCAAGCAAGGTCACAACTATCAGCCTCAGGCAAGGCTACAGTGGCAAAGGCGCTAGATAGGCTGGTGGATGCCAATTTGCAAAGATATGCTGAGTAGAGGTAACACTGGCGATAGGTGTTCATCGACATCGTTGGTAAAAGAGGTCTGTTGTTTCGTGACACTTTGCATTACTTGAATCTCTGATTTCCATGATATCATAGTTGGGCATGCGATCGTGAAGCTTCTCCGGCGATGTTCTCGTTGATTTGTTCCCATCAGCGACCAGTCCAGTCCTTGCGTTATCTTTCTCTCTCGTATCTTGTTTGCTTGCCCTCAGTAACAAACACCACGTTGTACAGTACATCCAGTTCCTCCGATGGCCTCGTTCAATATCATAGAATTGTTTCCTGAAGTTATTTTATTTCTCCACTGAACGAAATCCTAAAACTCTGAGGTATTCGAGCATGAATTTATACGAAGATGTCTTGCAGCTGGCGGCCCAGACTAATGCTTTCATCAAGAGCCATCTCGGGTGAGCTCGGATGCTCATCGTCTACTAGATTGCAGCAGCGACAATCATGCCACCATCGAGAACATCTGCGACAGGATCCCAATCATCTTCAAAGATCTCAATCATACTTATTGTTTTCACCGACTCTCACTTAGGTATCAGCATAGGTCAGCATCCTATATGACATATTGGTATACAGAAAGTTCCCCCGACGTCGAACCAGCAATTGCCTTCTGAAGAAGAATATTAAAACTTGAATGGAATCAAGGCAATCAAAAGTCTGGCAAGAAGTGAAACACTCAGTGCCAAGTTGCCCTCCTAGCTCCGAGTTAAGAAGATAACTTTAAGATGTGAACGACGTCGGACGAGCGAGTTGTTGAACTTGGGGTAACAAGCGGCGCCGTTTAGGCTCGTTTAGGCGCCGCCGCCGCTCAAACTCAATCTTGCTGCCAACTCTCATCGTCGCGTCAGCTCTGTAACTCTCGCGATTGTACCTACGCGTATTTTGTCTTGTGCTCTTGAGCCAATTTCAATCAGGGTTCGCTCATCATGGATTCATGGCTCATTGTCTTCTCATATAGGCTTAGGCTGTTGATAGTAGTATCTTCAAATCCCAACTATGTTTTTTCACGCTTGCCACTGTCCACATGCTCGATTACAGCCTTCAATGCAAGGTCTGTTCGAATCTGCCTCAAACCTTTTGCGTTTCGATCGAATCTCGTTGGAAAACACACCGGTGTACTAGAGTTAACCGCATGATTTCCGAGACCCTGTACGTCGACCCAAAATTCAAAAACCTTTCGGCATTTGCACTGATCACTGCCCTTTCTCGTGTAATCTTTGTAGCAGACCTCACCAGACCTCAAACCCTCAGCTCCTCAGTACTGGAACCAGCGACATGTGCTGTCCATAGTACACAGCCATATGGCATTCGGTGCGACGTCGCAAACTTGAAAATCCCTCCTTTCCTTTTTCATCAGTATTTCTATCAGCATCAGATTGTGGCACCGCTGTGTGCTAAAGCAACGAGGGTATCAAAAGGTATCGAGGGCGAAATTCTCCTTCTCTATATCAACGATGAAGTTCAATGTCGAAAATCAGCTGGCAGACTGTGTTCAAAATGAAATGTAAACCCAGTGAAGAATGGAGCTACAAAGACTGGATGAGGTGAGCGTGAGCGTGAGGATTTGCTCAGTGCTGTGGACTCTGGAGCATCGAGTGTGAGCGGGGGTCCCCGGTATCACTGATCAGTGAGGCTTTTTGGTATTATAGGCCAACCGGATCCGCAGGGAGCCCGCATACTTCACTGACTTTCGCTCAAGTCCTCATTCATTGTTCAAGTGATGAACCTATACCATCGTTGAAAGTCAGCAATCCGACTTTCGATCTACAAGATAAGGACAGACAGGTGAAATCGAAGAGTAAAATATCTCCCCGAAGCGTACTCACTCACTTCCTCTCACCAAGGAAGTAAAAACAAAACTGAAGCTGGTTCTTCATAACGCTTTCTCTGATCACTACCCCACCGATAGCCTTGATGGCCCACTCTAGATCTCGCTCTGACTCTATTCTCATTCTCCTCGCTCTGGGAGCCGCCTTGTCTTCCATCGCTGTCGCTGCTCCGTTGCACCCTGCGTCTGTGCTGACGAGACGCGAAGATCACCGTGACCTTGGTGATAACGACTTGTTCTCCTGCCCCTTCGACAATCACGCAGCGGGAGCCGGATGTTCGACGCCGGATCTCAGTCAATTGCTGCCCGAGGGTCTTTCTACTAGCAGGGAAGATGACCCGAACAGTGTTCATCGTCTCATTTTCCATTCTTCTTCCAGTCCTCTCCCTGGCTCTGTCACCGCCCGCGCGGTGGTACTCGGAGCGCGGGCAGATAACGCTCTGTCAGCTGTCGCTAGTGCTCAGGAGATACATGAGGCTGTTCAGAAAATCCTCAGCAACCTTGAAAAATCCAAAAAATACACTGTGGACAAGGTGTACTCAGAACTCCAAAATTTACCATCGTGGATTCCAGACCTGTTAAAAGTAGACGGGGACTCTCGGAAGGATTTCTATGAGACGATTAGCGGGAAGATATACGACCAGCTGGTGAAGGAACTTCGAGAGAAGAGGCATGGGACCTTCGTGGATAAGGTGTTGTGGATAAAGGTAGACGAACAGATGCAGAGGGTTTCTCCGTCGATGGCGCGCGCGAAAGAAATCTGGAATGAGCTAATGCGGTCCCCGGGTGCACTTGACGATTTGACGGCTTCTGCTCGCCCTACCTCGGAACACTATCATACCTTGGACGATTTTAAAAAGACCACACTCTACCAAAATTATCTAGCAAAGAGGCAAGAGCTTTTGGCTTCCAATCAACCAAAGGTAGCAGCAGCTCTGGAGCGTGTAATGGGGGATGCTTGCCAGACGCAGACGTGGAATGTTGTGGGTCAGCATTACCGGGAGCAGGCCCAGCAGCAGGAGCAACGCTCGGAATAGGTGATCATTGTTGTCTAAGGAGGTCTGTCTGTTGTCTATTACTTTTCAATCTGTTGACCATTCTCTGATTTCCATGTCATAGGTGACCATCTGATCGTGAAGCTTCCTCGACGTTCTCGTTGATGACCATTCCTCCTTGCGATATTTCATGATGGTGCCGGCTTGGATGTACATTCTTCTCTCTTGCAGTAAATCCTTACTGAAGGCTCTTTTTACCCTGTTTGCTTATTGTCGCGCGATAGTAACGAACACCACCTTGTACAATTAGTTTCTAGTATGACTTCATTATAACATATCTTGTCCTTTACAAACGACTCATACAGAGTTGGTCTAGCAAGTCTACTGAAGATCTCGTGTGTAGAATCTGAATTGCTATGAACGAAGGTAAACGCTAGTAGTGTAGTAGGATACGAAACCCTTAAAGAAACCTAAGACCTCATTCGAGCACAGATCTGTTTAAAGATGTCCCCAAATTCGCCCAGACTAACACTTGCATCCAAGAGCAATCCGGGATGAGCGATGTTCATTGTATAGATCGCAGCGACAATCATGCCGCCGTCGAGAACATCTGCGACGGAATTTCGATTGATCTAGTCATTGAGTGACAGATAGAGAGTGCATAACTCACTGAAATACAGCTGAGTCGAGATAATTCTTCCACTCCATCCATCGGTAAGCTCGATCGTACGATAAATGGCGCTGGGGAGCGAAAACAATATTCCAGTCAGATCCAGACCGATACGAGGAACTGATATTCAAACGCACCGGATAAATATCAGAACCGTGCTCAAGGCCAAAGCAATCGTCATGATCCTGAGCTTGGTGTTCATGGAGCCTCGACGATCAGCGTCACCGTGATCCTGTGCATCACAAAGGGTCGGTAGAGAATCCGAAACGGAACTCTTCTTCTCGAATATATCGTGATCCAAGAAACATTGACCCTTAGACTCGGAGCTTGAATTCTGGGTACGTTTTAGAGGCTTGTCGCCCAAATATCGGAAGAAGAATTCGAGCGCGCAGAGTATATAGACCGTGATGGTAGCTAGATCATATACTCGTATGAGCGTCTCGTAGACGTGTAATCTTTTCAAAAGACTCACCCATTTGAAAAGCGATACCACCAAGCATGATGTGTCCTCCCTGATGAGATGTGAAACGTTGGTGAGGAAGCTTAGTTCGTTCGATCTTGAATAAGAGGTACGAACAGGTGTAGGGTCTTGAAGCTTGCCTACAGCAGTGGCTGCCATACCGCCTCCAACAGCTTGCACGAGCAAAGAGATCATATCCTGTCCATGGAACGTATTATCAGCGGGATATCAGAGGGACCGAATGGGTGTAGGAGACGTACGAAAGAACAGAATATGATTGTGTCTAGCGTCGAACGGAGGGATGAGGTTAAAATGGACCTCATGCGGATCAAGAAAATAGTCGACTTACACCACCAAGGAGAGATACGGCTATACTTGGGTCCTAATTGTTGTATGATGGATCCAAGGATGATGAAATTCCCAGCCAGAAGAGGAGTTGGGGCAAGGATCGTGCAAGTAAGCCTAGGTGATCATGGTCAATATATTATCGATGCGGCATACGGGTAAGGAATGACATACTGCATTTCGTATGGAGAAAGAAGGCTGGGAGATTGACTAGACCAGAAACGAGCGCTCCATCCCATAACCTCGAGCAGTCCAGAAAAGATCATGGTGGGGATAGCCCACCACATTCGAAAGTAGATAGCTTGACCGGTGTGAAGAGCTGGTGGAAAGAGTGAGCCATACAAGTACTATCGCAAAAAAAGACAAGCTCACCTAGAGACACGCTAAAGAGTACGAGAAATATAATGGTGACATATTCCGTAGGAGTATAATTGTAGGGATATTGCAGAGACCGAGCGAAGAGTGAGCTATCAGTGAACACAGGAAGGACTGCCATGTTCCACGAAAGCGAGGATTCTAGCTCGTCCGGAGTGGGTTTTTATACCTGCTGTGGTTTATCCGCTGATACGACGGGAAGAGACTGGACGTGAGCGTTATCCCGGTATGCCCTAGTAGCTGGCACGGAGGACCCGGCGGGTGATGCGAGAAGCCGAGCGGGCGTGTATGCTTGCCGGTCAACTTTGAGCTTCTTCAGTGACGAATCCTCGAACGGACTTGCGGCAAGGCCTATTTCCACGTACACGCGGTATGGCAGGAAGTTCTCTGAGTTGGAGGAGGATGAGGAGGAAAAAATGAAGCCGTGGGAAGCCTTCATACCTGTCCTGAGTCCTCTTGTCGTCTCTCCTTTTTGTGCCTAAATATTTCAAAGAGATCTAGAACGGAAAGGCAATCACCTACATAAGAGATTGCAATCACAAAGAAAGTGCGCCAAAGTCCGCGATCCAGACTTGCAAACGCTGCGGACGCTCATGGTTTGGTGACTGCATAGACGAAGCGAAGTTTGAAAGGTCTGCTAACACAATTCCTGTGCATATCTGGATGGAGGAGCAACAAAAGCGTGAAGCTTCCCGATTGAGATTCCCGGCCTGGTCGAGTCGCGTTATTACAGCTTCTTGGCTCGCCTCACTTCAGATTCATTCAGGTGTTCTCGACTGAAGACAGCTGAGGACCAAAAACCTCGACTCGCTAGATCTCTCTGGGGAAAGCGCATAGAAGGGGTGACAATTTGACTACATTGTACTTGGCGCAGAAATGAGAATCTATAGCAACGAGGACTCCATTGCGAACATCAGGATGGAGGTTGAGCTGGTTCAGGGGAAGTTGAATCACCTCGAAATTGGGCAGGAGGAGCGTTGGGATAGGGAGTCA
This sequence comes from Lentinula raphanica, assembly GCA_027919835.1. Classification (NCBI taxonomy): domain Eukaryota; kingdom Fungi; phylum Basidiomycota; class Agaricomycetes; order Agaricales; family Omphalotaceae; genus Lentinula; species Lentinula raphanica. The sequence goes on along the minus strand of JANVFP010000001.1, from coordinate 954,838 downwards.
ACGTTTCGGGAGAGCTAGTCGTTACTTGTACAGTCAATCCGATTCCTCTGTCATACAGCGCACTCTACCGGGCGTGATGATGATAATGGATGGGATGTAGCCATTTTTGAGAACGAAGATGGACGCGAGAAACTTGAAAGCTGGCGCCTATTGGGCGCTTATGATATATTTTGACTTCAACCCCAACACCAACCCAACACCATTGTCTTTCCGATGTTTCTAAAGGCAATCGAGCCATGGGATGAGAAATGAAGGATGAACATACTTAAGAGGAGGTGTGCCGTGGTCTTTGTCTCTCTAGTCAAACACTGATATCTCGCTACAGATGGAAATTGAATGCCTCGACGCTTTTTTAGTAGTGTACCCCAAACAAATCTTCCCCAAACGTCGAATGTTTTGCACCGTACTTGCATGAACTTGAACACCATCTTCCATTATCATGGGTGACTCACAACAAGCTCATGTTGGCTATGATCTATCAATGCACTTCTGGAAGCTCATTGTCAATATCTTCTTCCGTGAAATTCGAACCAGAGGCGCTTTCAATATTCCTCATGAAGGGCCGGTCATATTCGTTGGCGCTCCTCATGCCAACCAGGTGCGTATAGTTGACTCACTTGCGTAACAGGCTATTGCTTACACTTGAACGCAGATGCTTGATCCCTTGTTACTCAGCATACACGTATACAAAGAGACTGGACGACATGTACAATTCCTCGCTGCTGCCAAAAGTCTTCAGAGAAGATTTGTAGGAGCGTTCAGCAGACTCATGGAGAGCATCCCGGTCGTTCGAGCTTCTGATAATGCAAAACCCGGAATTGGCACCGTCTATCTCAGCGACTCAGATCCTTGTTTGGTTTTGGGGTATAACACCAGTTTCACAAAAGAACTCGCGCCTCGGATGCAGATACAGCTGGGCAAACTTTTGAATTTCGCATCGGCTGAAGTGATTGAGGTCCTTTCGGATGATCAGCTACGAATCAAGCAGGAGTTCAAGTCTGCTGATGGACCAATGAGTAACTGTACCGAGTTATTGAGAGAGCAGGTCGCTATAATCCGTTCAACTGGTGGAAGTGACGGGTTAGAGTTCAAGACGGTCCCATACATCAACCAGCAAGAGATGTACCGCTACGTATACGATCGCCTCAAACACGGCGGGAGTATTGGAATCTTTCCCGAAGGTCTGCCCATCATCGCACAATTCATCTTCTCTCTTACTCATTCGCTGGCACCCGCAACCAGGAGGCAGCCACGATCGAACAGATCTGCTCCCACTCAAAGCCGGCGTATCAACGATGGCCTTGGGCGCGATGGCCAACGACCCTACGACCCACGTCAAAATCGTCCCTGTTGGGCTTTCGTACTTGCATCCGCACAAGTTTCGGTCTCGGGCTGTAGTCGAATTTGGGCCGGCGATGGACGTACCGTTGGAGCTGGTGGGGATGTTCAAGAGAGGTGGTGGCGAGAAACGTGAGGCGGTGTCGAAGTTGCTGGGGTTGATATATGATGCGTTGAAGACGGTGACGGTCAGAGCTCCTGATTATGATACGTTGATGGTGAGTTTCTTATACAATGGGTACTAATTGAGAAGTGCTAAATGTTCACCTATTTGAAGCTTGTCCAAGCTGTTCGACGGCTATACAAAACACCTACTCAGCATCTGACGTTAGGACAAGTCGTCGAACTCAATAGACGCCTCCTCAATGGGTACACACACTTCAAGGACGATCCAAGAATACAGAAGCTTCGCGTAGATGTCTTGAAATACAATCGTTCGTTGCGTGATCTGGGCATCCGTGATCACCAAGTAAGCCTTTGATTTCCTTGCGTCGTTCAGGGTGCTTCATTTTGTTTCCTGTCTCTAGGTCCCAAGGGTACAGAAAACATCATGGAAAATTATGGGATTGTTGCTTTACCGGCTTGGTTTGCTAATCGTTTGGACGGTTTTTGCCTTGCCTGGGACCATTCTGAACGGGCCCATCTTCATTTTAGCGTCTATTATTTCCAAGAGAAAGGCCAAAGGTATTCTTCATCGCGATTCCTCTACGAAGCACCAGACCTCACCCAATGATCTTAGCCGACCTCGCTGCCTCCACCGTCAAAGTAACAGGACGGGATGTTTTGGCTACCTGGAAAGGTCTTATCGCTCTAGGTGTTGCACCACTTCTATACTCATTCTATGCCTTGCTCGTCACGCTTCTTGCGATCCGAGTCAATGCATCGTTCACCTGGCGGGTTTTATCTCCGATCAGCGTTTTCGTTGCGTTGCCTTTAACGAGCCTTGCTGCTCTCAAGTTTGGTGAAGCTGGTATGGACGTTCTCAAGTGGGTGTTTGTTGTATCCCTGAATTCGTACTTCAATCTCACGGTACAGTCTTTCCAGGTCGCTAGGACCATTGATCATGGCTCTAACACCCGGACAACAGCATTCGTTGGACAACCTTCGGGCTTCTAGAGAGCATCTCTCGAACAAAGTCATGGAAGTCATTCAAGACTTGGCTCCCCAGTTGTACGATGATTTCAATCCGGTAAGAGTGGTGATTCTTATCTCTTAGCTATAGCTGGCTTACCTGGTTCGTGTCTATCTCGTCAGATGCTATCCATGCCTGCTGCGAGCACACCGCCTTCTACCCACGTTCCCAGTCTGTGGAGGAGAAGGACTAACGTGGGCGGCGTCGATGCACAGGGTATGGGACTTGTCCATCCTATGACGTGGCTAGATGAACGTCTGTTTGGATGGAGTGAAAGTCCTGCCAGTGGAAGAGACGACGAGGATTTGTGCATGGGTGATGAATTTGGTGATTATGATAGTGTGGTCTCGCTGAAACATGATAAAACGGTCAACGCTGCACACGCCGAGCGTTATACCATGACTCGAATTAGATCGTACACTCGTCTACGACACTCAAATACAGATATGAGATAGGACTTGCATTGGATACTTCTTGGTGCTGCAAGGTCATTTTGTTGTCGATGTGTTCTTGCAACTTACGCACTCTTACGGAGACTGTGCATTGGCCTTCACAAACTTTTGGACCGGAATGATGAACGCCCCATCACTCAAGAATGGGTTCAAATAGCCTTGCTACCTGCTCTTGCAACTTTCAAACCCACCGTCACGTAACTTGTATAACAGAGCACTCTTTCAGAAGTTTTTGGTTCAATGACAGACGAAAGGTCTGGTCAATGTTGCTGCAACTTCGAGCCGTCGGACTGAGCTAGGCTGAGCTTCGCGAATGAAGGTATGGTCATAGCATTTCATTATCACATTTCAGTACATCAGTACCCACAACTCTGCCTTCATAAATCACAGACATCTTCCATCTTGTCCACCGCTACGAAGTGCAGTCTATGATTGAGATTCATATGAGCATATAATGGCCCGAAACAGAGTCATGGCAGAACCAGACTTACTCAATCAGAGATTCGGACACCATGAACGATATTCCCGATGCGCATCCTGAATCCAACATTTAAGAACTGGTTGTTTGCGGTCTATAGACGCCATACAGTGCCCTTCGCAGATTCTGGGACCAATAATGGAGAAGTGGATGTCGTGCTTATCAAGAATTGGGTCGGGAAAGCCTATGTACTATACGATGCCGTTTGGAAACTCTTTCGGGTCCCAGATCTGCTTCATCTGAGGATATTTCAGAAAATCATCAATTATTCGGTCTTCATCGAGTGATGCGGAGGATCTCTCGGGGCTCGGACTTGAAAACACGATGTAGAGAGTTTTTTCATCTGAAGGATTTGGGGCTTTGAGCTATGAACAATATTTATAAAGCAAAAAGCGCCAATGAAAACGTGAGTCAACTGACCAGTGTGGGCGCAATGACATCTCCGGCTGCGTTTCTGATCCAGTAACGTCCATCTTCAACACGACTTGATTCTAACAACACTGTACACTGTCGATGTGTTCTATCTGTACCGCAAACTGCAGGACCGATTATCGACAATTGGGTGGTTACCTGGTCTCGAACGGGGTCCAGATGACGGAAAAGAGAAACCAAAATACCATCGCAAGATTGTATTCCCAATGCTGCCTTGACCTCAGCCCGTTTCAGGAAATGGTTTACCACCGTGACACGGCTCCGTGCCTCCTTTCCGATCTGAGTGCTCGCACTGGGACTAGACAACACCACGTAGAAGTTTGGGTCCTTGCTATCCGTGGTCACCCTCGGCCATGGTGCTGAGCCGGAAATCTCTGGGTCAGGATATGCTCCAGCACGTGCCTTGACAATAACAAGAACGAGTTTACTCTTTTTTTCGTGTACTACAGACGGCTAGCCAGGCTATCTGGAGGCTATCGCCGTCGGTGACAGTCAGGACGATGAAAGTGGCAGATATCCAGTCGCTCACTCACCTGAGTCACCTCAGACGTTGGCGGCGTCGGTAGGGCATGTATGCTCATAGCAAGGAAAAGAGCAATACGGTAGGCTTTTAACACATGCATTGTCGAGGTTGAACTTGTTGAATACGAAGACTGCGATAGACTGATACTCCTTGACCAGCAAGGGCTTCAATAGCGAATCGACAAAGACGGAGACGAGAGCGGGGATGAGAGAAAAGTAAGGGGGAATGATTCGAAGTCTTTACTAATGTAAGGAAGCATCCGGATTCCCAGGTGGGCGTCGCATTCCGTCGCATCATATTTCGACTTCCTGAGCTTCATCAGGCTTCAGCTTCATCATTTGTTACAGTTATCATCCTTGGTCATCATGATTCATGATGCGCCGTTTCTGGCTTTCCAGCACCATATGGTTACTGGTATACTACACCCACATAGGCCCGAGACCCGACTCTGCCTGGCTCGATTCTCCACTGTCCAGCTGCCTCCTCCTTCTCTTCCTACCTCCTCCACCTCTGATGCGTTCTGATGGGATGAATCATCTCATGATTGGAATCGATTCCCTATGGCCTGCCTGGCCCTGCCAGCTTTCAAATTGTTTACAAATTACAATGCTTAAAGCCTCATCGCCTGATATCGTTGTGCATCTTTTCGTATCTAACGATAACTCTTGCACTCCAAACTTCCCCATCGATCGTATTGCTAAGTTGGGCTCTGCCGGTGTCGAACTGTGTCAATGTGATGAAGCCAGGCCCACGCTCCACCTTCAAAATTATCGCCTCCTCCTCCCGCGGGGACAGGCGGGGACCTCACACAAACTCCCTCAGATCTTTGATCAACAATACGGTTACGGCGCCGGCTTTTCTTCAATGATTGGAAACATGCCTATCATACCATTCCGATTTCAATGGTTTCCTCCTGTTTCCTCTCAGATCTCAATGCTCATCGTCGATCGATGCGGGATTAATCGTGTATCTCCGATGAGAGACGCAGAGTAGCGCAGAGCCCTCGCCCAGCACTACCCAGTCTCAGCCTATCACTCGAAACCCGGCTAAATTTCACCCCACGGAATTTCGAAGAATCACTCATGTATTATCATGATGGTGGTCTTTCTTTGTCCGTTGTGTCGCCGTGCCTCCCGCACGATTCGAATGCGAAAGATTCGACTTGAGGTCTGCAAGAAATATTTACAGGCATCAGGCCCGACAGCGAGTCTAATTCGCAGAGGATTAGGCCTCTAACTTTCACTTGAATACCACAGAGCAGTATATTGTCGAATTCTTCAGTCATTCATCGCATCTGTCCTCGATACCCACCGTCCTCTGACGTCGACTCTTGCATATTTCTGGACAAGTTTCAAGACTTTTCAAGATCTGGCTGGGTATGTTCGGTATTTTGAACAGCTTATCGGATGGTGTTCAAGAACGAAGTCACAAGGAAAGAAGAAAAAGCGCAAAACCGAGTCAGATGGGGCCCCACCTGGTCCCACAAGAAGGAAATAACAGGCTGAGGGTCAGCTGAGGGCTGATGAGTATGGTAGATGAGGGAGGTGAGGGAACAGCCTCGCGCGCAGTGTCGTCGCATCATGGAGTGAATCATGATGCATGATGCATGATGCACAACTTGAACCATCTTATCAAAAAATGATGCGACGGACACCGATGCTCTTAAGTTTTTCACCCACTTGGTCTGCCCACTTCCTTACTCCCGTTCTCACACCTCGCTCACTTCTACGTGTTCGACTCTTGCCCCCCATATCGACAACTCCTTGCTAGTCAAGGAGTGCCATTCATTCTGTTACATTTCTTTCGCTTTCAATCTCGACGATGCGTGCGAAAGCCTACATTGCGCTTGCCATTCTTCAGCTTCAACTTGCTATCACCCACGCCCTTCCGACCGTGCCTCAGGTTGAGGTGCCACAATCTGAAGGATCTCAATCTGAGGAGTCTCAGGTGAGTGAGCGGTTGGATACGAATTGTACAATCGTTGACCCGACTGCCAATATCATATATGCTTCTCAGAGTCGGAAAGATGTGGTTGTTATTGATGCACGCGGTTATCGTCCCCAAAGTTTCCCAGACCCAGGAAGTTACGATCTTTATACCAGTCCAGGGCCCGGTGATGACTACTACCGTCACCCAGTTGAACAAGGTGAGTCGTAGAAACACCAATCGAGGACGCGGTTGTGTTGACACCAAACCAGCACACAATCATGATGCTCTGCGACCAGACTCCAGTGTCCCCCCAATACACACTATCCCCGAACACACGCGGTGGCGGTACACGGTGACTACTCCTCCGAACAATCCATACAACTACGTTGTGTTTACTTATAACTACGACATCAATCACTTGCCAACCAAGTTGCGGTTTTGGACGGACGTCAGGATGTTTCTAAATGACCATTGGTTCCTGCGTCCTGAAGTTAAGGCTGCACTTGGCCTTAGAAACCCTCCAGAATTCGCGCACTTCCATCCGGATACTGTCCACGACAATATATACGTGCATTTCTCGATTGTCGGGCCCAAAGTCTGTAATGGTCCGAATGCACCACGCGGACAGGTCCATCGCCAGTGTAGAACGTTAGTTGACAGACGCCGACAAGGTGGACGTTACTGGATTAAGGATGCACTCGGTAATGTTATTGCGTTTGTGAGCATATCCTTTCCTAACAAGCCTTGTGATTGCTCATTGTTCATCAGCAACCATCAACGTACTCCATATCACGAGGAAAGAGCCAGATCTCGAAGAGTAACTCAAAGAAGCTCTACATCGTCTTTTCGCGCAGGGAGGGCAGGGAGGGTGATGTCGACGCTGCACGTCCGATTATAGACCATTTCGTCAAACATGTCAGAGGCTTGGGATTGGGCGATCGTTTTACCTACTCAATCGAAGGCTATCCCGATCGAGACTTCGACGAAGACGACCTCGTTGTTTCCATTGTCGGTCCTCCAGCCTGCAAAGGTGTTTGTACGGCGGTAGTGAATCGCAACCACCCAGAACTGCTATTCTCAATCAAGTCTGCCAAAGGAGAGGTTATTGACCAATCCAGAATCAGAGGTCAGTAATTTCACTCCCGCTCAAAATTCTACTACAACTCTTTCTTGAATCTTATTCAGAGGTTTGAGTGCTTTTCGTACCACACCCACTGGAGAAGAGTCACTTGCGCTCCCGTGGACCTCTGGATGCGAAGGATATCTCTCTAACCTCAGACCTGAAGTGGAGGACTATATGGACAATGCATGGAGTATGTGGACCTTGACTCTTGAGGAGCCGGTGACGATTGAGAAGCGGAGTTTTAGCCTTCCAAAGTAGTGATGTTTCCGATTTCGTAGTGTTCCGTGCCTTATCTTCCTCTGTTGCTACATACCTCATGGTCGGAGTTCAGTTTGGGTATGATACTATGATTCGTATGTTTTGATCATGACAAGAATGCAATTGCTCAGAAACTTATCATTCTACTGAGCACAAACCTCTCTTAGCCTTCGGGCTAGCTACCATCAATAGGTGTTCATCGTAAGGCACTTTGAAGGGACTTAAAGTCGGAAATATAGTTACAGGCCTCAGACGACGGCCCAGCCTCCGATTAGAGGATCATTAACCCTTTCACGGTCAGCTCTTTGAATCTAGTATTTTGAGAATCGAGATCACCATGTATCTGTAGTCGATGCTCAACATCCTCCATATCTGGAGAGATTCCAAAATCTGGTCAAGTCATTTTGGTTTAAAGTGCAAACCTTGACGATTCATCGAATAGTGATTAAGAACGAGATGGGCCACCACTAGTCCCCAAAGGAGGTAAAAGCAACCTTCAGGCTACAGCAACGTTGAACAACCTTTGCCGATCTGAACTCCTCTAACCCAAGATAGCCCAGGTGCACCCAAATCGCGCGAACATTGGCATGATGATCTTATCCAAGGCTCAAGCAAAAATTCACAAAATAGGAGCTCTCAGCTTAGCTCAGCTTTCATCCCGAACAGTCCCGACACCGACTCCCGAACCCGCTCAATTTGCTCGCTTCAACTCCCACCCTCATTTCCCTCTCGACAACTCGGAACTCCTTGCTGGTCAAGGAGCATCCATTTCATTACAGCTCTCAACCTCGACAATGCTTGCGAAAGCCTACATTGTGCTTATTCTTCAGGTTGCTATCACCATCCACGCCCTTCCGGCCATGCCACAGGTTGACGTTGAGGCGCCACAACTCGAAGGACCTCAGTCTGAGGACTCTCGGGTGAGTGGGTAAATGGAATTATTCGACGTTCATTGTCCCGACTGCTAATGCTAGGCAGCGACTCAGAGTCGGAACGATGTCCAAGTTCTTCAAACACGTGGTTGCTTTCTGAGCAAACTGTTGCGTAGCTGTTCTCCGAAACCTGCAGGACATGCAAAACCACGCATTATCGAGACCAGGTCACCATGGCCGATCGTGACTACTGATAGGAAAGATCCGGCAACATATGTTGTATTTTCTCATTCCGAGCCATGTCATACTCGATTTCGAAAAAAAGTCGATTCAAGTATCCGGAACGATTTCTTCCAACTTCCTGCGATTAAGGCTGTACTGGGTGAATCCAAAAACCCGCCTGTCTTGATGCGTTATCCAGATCCTATTCAAGACCGCGATTACGTCCATTTCTCCATCGTCGGTCCCAAAGCCTGCGGTAGAGACCAACTCGGAAGAACAAAGCGTCATATCGAGTGCAGAGCATTATTTATGGCAGCAGGGCATGGAAGCTACTGGATCAAGGATGGATTCGGTAAACTCATCGCATTTGTGAGTATACTTACTTTTCTACAAAGACTCTTGCTCATCGTCCATCAGCAACCATCACTAAACCTTGTACCATCCAAACCAGACCCAGAAACTCTCTACCTCGTCTTTTCGAGTCCCCATCAATCCTCCGATTCGGATGCTGCGAAGAAGATTATCAACAAATTCCTACTCCGCGATAGTATAAAGAAGGCATTGAATCTGTACATCTTTCACGACAAGCCCAAACCCATAGTAGGATATCCTGATCCCGTTTTCGACCAAGAAGACCTCATCTTTTCCATCATCGGTCCTGAAGTCTGCAAAGGTCAATGTACGGCGGCAGTGAATCGCCGGAGGCCTAGGGTATCCTCGATCAGGGATGCTGAAGGAATACTCATTTACCAGGTTAGCAATTTCGCATCGAGATAAAATAACTACCTAAACCTTTCGCATTTCATACAGAGACTCGAATGATTCATGATCAACACTCCTGGCGTTGTCCCCTCTTCTTCAGGTATGTTTCGTCTCTCCAATCTCGGATCCGGAAATTGTCGAGAATAACATGAATGTTACATGTATTCCATATGCCAGTCCTCAAGTACACGTACACCACTCCGAGTCATGTTTTATATCAACCCTGGTGTGCTTCGTATGATTTGACAAGAATGCAAAAGTACTGGAAAACTACAAGACTCTTCAATACCGAGCACAGGCATCTCTGGCTGCCATCAATATGTGGACACTGTAGTGTGTAACGAACTCGTCCAGCTCGTGTTCCTCTGGAAAGTTACAGCCATGCCACCGACACCAGACAGCGAGACATCCCGATTCCTTGTCGTCTGACTCGGGACGAGCTTTGACGGCATTATTCCTTGCGTGTCGTCTGGCGTGCACCCTAGCCTCGCTCATCGATCTAGCGGGGAAGTTACAAGCAAGAGGGGCCCTGTTTTTGCCAACCTGGTACATCCACTCGCACTTGACGGGAACAGGGAACACTAATTCCTCTTCGAGGAGTTCGTCGTAGGCATCCAACTCGGCCTGTCCTTGGTTTTCGTCCTTTTCTGCGTCTTCTGCGGGCCCGTCGTTGACCTGATCATCTTCGCTCGGGGTCACAGGATCATAATGGAATTCTTCTTCTTCCTCGAGCTCATCCTCATCTTCTATTTCTCTGATTGCATCCCAGTCGAAAACTATCTCTTCATCATCGTCATCGTCATCATTTTCTCCCTCGCCGGATTCAGTTTCTCCGCTCATCTCCAGGCTCATGTCTTCCTTTCTGAGCGAACCAAGGCCCCCGAACGATGAACGTGGAATCTCGTCTACACGCGAGCTGGACCTGTTACGCGAATCCATCAGTCAATCCAATGGAACGAATGCTCGCTTCGAATGCCTCACTCACCGGATATTCGATAGGCTAAATAGAGGTATCCGAGGTTCATAGTATCCAGCCTCGACACTAGAGTCTTGCTTGACTGTATCTTGGTACACTCTTGGTGTTGCCACCTCAGCAGCACCAGTATCCGACTTTCCCGAGGGAGATATGCCTGTATGTGGAGCCAAGTTGAAGGATATCCCAAATGCAGGAGCCACCGGTCGAGTCCCGACGTTTTCGTCATTCACAGTCCCTGATCTTCGAGGCATAGGCTTGACAGGACGCGGGTTCTCGGAGCTGCTCGTATGAGCTGAGGATGGACTCCTAGTAAGTGAATTCGTATGAGCAAGGGTGGAAACAATCGAGGAGATTCGTTACCCAGCAACACTCAGTACACTGTGTAATTCACGCGGATCCTCTTCTTCTATCTTTTTTGATGATTGGCGCGTCGTGTCAGTGTTGGCAGGTGTAGACAAACTCGATGAGGAACCACTGGCGGACGATAACAATTGTGGTGTAGATGCTTCATCGACACGAGTGGCGGCACTGTCGTTGCACGGTCTTAATGCATATAGACCGCGATCAGTCCTCGTCCTGTCAAACATGATCAGTCCAGCGACGATTTGCGAGATGTAGTGAACGCCACTGAGTGTCGGATAGATACATCGTAGACCATTTAGAATCGCGTTCTCGGGGACAATCGTTAGCATTGGCCCTTTCTCTACATCACAGCGGTGTGAGCTCTCCAGGAACAAGCAACGAAGCACTGAGCGACGTACATGTTCACGGCCCATCCTCGGTCCTTCGATTCTTGTAAGATCGATTCCCAGCTCATCGAGTTTCGACACAGTTCGTTTCTGTAGTTGGAAAGGGGTAGAGATATGACGTGACTTTGCGTTTGCGAGGGGGTGAATAATAAAGGTAGAGAAAAGAAAGGCAGGTTATAAAAGAAAGAATTGGACCTCGCTTCAAACTTTGACCAGGGACAATAGTCAACGATTGGGCCATGGCGTGACCGTCGGGTGTTTTCATGATCAGGCGTCTAAATTCCAAGCTGAGCGACCGCCATATTTGGCGGGCCGTTCAAGAAGAACTGGTCATTAAGGGGGGCCGGGCAAGGGATGCACAGAGAGAGCGACAGAAATCTTTGAGAGTCGAGACGATACGCAATTTGATAATCAATGTACAACTACTTGCACCCCGCTTGATACTCGTCTTCAGGTCGTGCACGATTTGCATCGCTCCCACTCAGAACTTCGAAAATGAGCGCTTCATTCAGAGTATATTGTACGTCCGAGAAAGTTAAAATACAGTGGTAATCAATGAAAGATACACAAAAGTGGGTACAGCAATACAATATGGATCTGTGAGACGCACGTTAACTCTGTTAAAATATTTGAGAAAGGAATACAAGACGCACAACAATATGAGACATAACTTCGAACAACGTCTGTCTTTCCATCAAAAAGATGTGTCCATAACACTGCTACTACCCTCTTCGATGGATCCGATAGCAGCAGAAATTTCATTCAGCACTTCCCCCTCCACCACCGTCGTGTCAAAAGTTGACGGCCATTCGGACTGGGTCAATGCAGACAATAATTGTTCAACCTCCTCGGGACTATACGGAGGGATGGGGGAGTCTTCCACCGATGAGAACTCGGGTGTTGTCTCCCTTCGCAGAGGGGTATGCGAGTCAATCAAACCGAGCGCGCCTTCAGTTGTCGCCATAGAAGTTTCACCCTGAGGCGCGTTGAAATACATTTCCGTGAATTGTTCAATATCCTTCGGATCCATGGGTGGATCGATTGAAGGAAAATAATAGCTGCTCTCATCGACAAAGCCAGCTGGAGTCAAAAGCTGCAACCACATATCATCATTTGACAGGGATACATTGTCGGGCAGTGTTTTGAGCGATTCATGGATTCTGAAAAGGAGGTTAGTCATATCGAGGTTGGGTGAGAGGTGATATAATTATAAGACCTACGTGTGGTCTGAAACATTTCGAGGTGCTAAAGGAACAGTGAAAGTAGGTGAAGATGGTACGTTTGGTTTGATCAAAGGAGTGAATTTGACGAGCTTGGCAAAGTCCGACATTGCGAGGGCACTGATTAAGTATGTACAACTTGATAGGATATAGAAATTGTCGAGCTTGAGTTTGGGTATAGAACTCACCTACTTCGAAGCAAAGGTGCTTATAACACAGTAGGAGATCGAGCCATATGACCACACATAACGGAACAAAAAGAAATACAAAGGAGGAGCTATGACTGAAAAGAGAACAATAAGACCATCCTTCGATTACCATAAATGAAGAATTTGCGAGAAAGACAATGCGACAACTGAGTCAATTGCAATTGACTACCAAGCACAAATTCAATGCGCAGTGGAAGACTGGACCGTCTCCCGAGTCAAAATGAATAGTGATGAGTCTGCGATAATTGTTGTGGCTCTTGGATGTGGCGCATGGGGATTGTGAGTCAAAAAATTCTTGAGTACAAGGGCATTGATTACAATAGAATCATGCACGAAAACATGCATGGTACACCTTGCAGTCAAACCTAGATTGAAATGTGACATCTGTTATGAACAAAGTATGAACTTGGTGCTATCATTGAAGTCACTTCTACACCCACCTCGTGCGGCGAGTCATCTTGGATAAACGCTGTTTGAATGTATTGTAAAGGCACTACATAAACTACAGTAATACCTCGAGCATTAACCTCTTCATATCGGAGGATAGGATCTGCGGCAGAGAAGGCTACTAGTAAATGTTGCTGGATATAGAAGTAGGAGGAGGAGTGGCAAAGGCTAGTTAGTTAATCCTAATTTTTCCAACGGAGAATAACAAAGGATATAAACATAAGATGAAGGGTTTTGCGCGAAAAAGTGGTGCGATTGTCGAAAGTTGGATCCAATCTTGGACGAAGATCGGAAGGGTAAGTAAAACAAGGTGGTCAGGAAATGGAGAGTGGGAGATAAGTCGTAACAGGCAGGATACATTGTCAGTCAGTAATCATTTATGTCTGATTTCACAGTGATGTCTAATAAGTACGATGAATACGAATGTCGGCTGAAGGATACTTACTGCAAACGACCCGCAGTAAGGGCAAGTTGTATTACGAAGGTTTCACAAATCTGGAAGAGGAGCAGAGGGTTTCGATGATCGATTCGCGTTTGTGACGGAGGAAGAAAAACAGACAAGCTTTTTTGGACAGTGACAGGCTTCATTCATGCAGGCCTCCACGTTCCATCAGAGCGATCGACCATATGAGTGATACCACCCCAGCTTGAAGGTGTCCGTCCACTTTCATCTGTTGTAGACCCTTCCACCGTTACAGGTGCAGTCACGAACGACGCCGCCGCCGTGCTGATGTCTGGAGGGCTGCTTTGTTCTGACGTTGGTTCCAATGCGTTCGGTCGTTGCGCACCGGGTATTGCGAGCCCGGAAGGTTCGTTATGGGGGTCTTGATGCATTGTTGTTTCCGAGCGATGTAGCGAAGGAGGTGCTGCCTCCGAAGGAGCAAACAACGAAGGCGTATCGAGAGACTGCTGGGACTGCATTTCACGAAGTTGAGGATTGGTAGCTTGAGAAGTGGGCGACAAAGGCTCAGGGCTGCGAGTTTCTTCCTTGACCTGATCTTGATAGGCTCTGAATGGCAAACGCTGGCCGAAGGTATAATTCTCTTGACTACTCATTAGGCCATCTGAGCCACTTGCAGACCTCGAGTGCGTACGGTCTGAATGATACGGCGAGTCCTCCTCGAGCCGTGCCATAGACGAATTCGCCCTTGACCGCATCGCACCTTGCACGAGCTCCAAACTAGATCGAGAGGCAGTGCTGACGTTTTGCATCAACGATTGTGCTCTGGACCGAACAGACATGACCACAGATATGGATCCCGCACGAGACCTCGAACCTGAAGATGATCCAGAGTGTGAATTGGTACGTGAATTCGATCCGGAGCGAGAACCACTGCCGCTTCCTGTGCCGAAACTCCTGCGGTGGTGGGAGGACAGAGTACTGGCTCTATGTCTCAACGCAGATAAGGACGTTCTTGGACTTGGTACTCCAGAAGGAGACAATAGTCCAACAACGTCTTCACCTTCCGCCGCTTCTTGCGATCCCTCTGGTTCGGGTTGTTCCATAATAGAGTCCTCGATGCGCGAATCCATGATCGAATCTTCAACACGCGAATCCTCAATATGCGACAAGTCTTCCAAATCATCATGTTCCAAATCGGAGCTCCAAAGCGCTGGTTCAGGGGAGGAAACATGATACGGGTCACTAGTGCGACCACGGACACGAGTCCTTCGAGCCGGGAAATCAATGCTAGGAGATGATTGGACTGAAGGTACTGGGACCGTGCCCGCTCGTGCTCTTCCTCGACCCTGATACTGCTGAGGATGTCTAGGCGGCATTGGCAGTCCACTCATGCTAGTAGGACTGGCGGCATCAGATCCGGAAGTGTAATGAGACCTAGGGGAATGAGAATCGGTGGATTCACGATTACCAGTAGAACGGGTGTTCTGGGAGAAACGAGAAGCGATCGAATGACCATTGGATGGAGGGGTAGCATGCGAGGGTACACCGGAAGAGTAGCTGGCTCCCCTTGTGGGATGACGGAATTGGAATGGATAACGAGACGATACTGGGTGACCCAAACTTGACATGGAGTTCGAGGCACGGCCTGAACCTGAAGAAGGTTCTTCACTTGTCGTTTGGGCTCCGGAATCTACCTCTTCCTCCTCTTCGTCACCATCTTCCTCTTCCTCTTCTTCGGTGGTACCACTGTTTCCTTTACTCCTACTCTTAGTTCCACTGCTGGACTCTTTGAAGCTTTGCACAGACGGAGAGGGCGGGAAAGGAATCTTCTCATCATCACTGGACACCTGGGCAGCTCCTGACGCGGTGAATGGATATGGAAGCTTCATCAACGGCGCTGATGGAGAAGCAATATCCCGTTCTCTCGAAGTACGTGGTACGACTTTTGGAATGACGGCAGCAAGATCCGTTGGGACTTCATATCTGCCTCGAATTGCACTTGGCCCGGCCTCTGGTTGTTTGAACAACTCATCTGAGAGAACTCCTCTGCGGGGCTGGTGAATATGTGATTCCGAGGGAAGACCTACAGCAGCCATCAACCTGTCCATGCCCTCGAACCCTCCTGGGGACTCGGGCATCGGGAGAGGATAAGCTGTACCTAGTAAGTCACTCATATCGGAAGGTTTCTTGTGATGTCCCCATCGTCCAGACAGTGGATAGGCCGTGACACAGCAGAAGTCGTACGCATCGAGGATCCGCATGCGGGTGTTCTCTTTCCATGACCAAGGAAGGGGTTGTTCGCTTTCAGAGAGGTCATCCACGCTGTAAACCGAAGTTCTCGTCTTCTCTGCATCTTCCTCTTCCCAGCGATATCTTGGGCCACATAAACCGGCGCAACCTTGACCGCTGACGACCCAAAGTCCAATCCTATGCAAAGACATTACTTGGGATGAGAGATATCAGTACGGAGAACTCACCAGCTTGTGAACAGGACCAGGATCTTCCACGCAGTCCATGCTGCGTTAGTGATAAGCACTCCTCGGGCATAGTCGGTCAGCGCTCCATCATCACGGAAGAAGGTCGCGTCTCTGAGACTGATGCCTGCATCAGCGATTATTGAGTTGCCAGAGCTAAAGCTGAAGAGAAGGGCGAGCGAAAGCCCTGCACGCGGTAGAAGCAGCGCAACAGTGGGAAGGTTCTGCGAGTAGAACCAGAATGTCTCTGCCAGTCCGTCACGTATACCACCGTGGTCACCGAAAAAGGCGGTATATCGAAGGTGTTGAAGAAAACAAAAGTTCGAATAAGACGTCAAGGAAGCGAACTTGAAAGCGGGAGAAGAAAGGTATATGGGATAGATCGCAGGCCGTTCTGAGGAAGAGGGTAAGCACTGGAACTGTTCACGGATCATGGGCAGACTCACTTATTCTCCATCTCCGGATGAATGAATAAACAAGTTCGTAGATAATGCAGACCACAAAAATCCAGACAAACCAGCAAGCAATGTAAGCAGCTGCACCCAACGCCCAGTTTCTACCAGAGCCAGGCACCCCAGGAGCTATAGGATTCGGGAATTTGGAAACCCTATGCATCTCAAGTCAGCAAGAGTGTTAAAGAAAACAAAGGACGCTCACTCGATCAATATAAATACAGCATTAAAGTCAAAGAAAGTTTGCAACGGTATGTGCGCAAACAACAGGATGTAGGAAAGGTAATAGTAGAATTTGGATTTGAGGGAAGGGTTACGCATGAGATCAAAGTTGACACCTCGCGAACGAAACCTGGGAGCAGGAAGCTGAGGTGGGTAAGGGTCCGGAGAGAACGCAGTCGGGGTGAGCGCTGACCCTGTAGCTCTTGACCAAACACGATGGTGGGATGGAACGCGAGTGTGATCGGTTGCTTCCCGTGCCTTCTCAGCTTCATGCTGCTCCAGGCTAACGATCCTCACAGAGCGGGGCGTAGGCTTTCTACCGCCAGGCATAGGACTAGGAGTTGGCGGGGGAAGCGAATCATGACCGCCAACGGAGGAAGCAAAAGTAGAAGCGGGTGGAGGAGGGGGAGGTCTTTGTGGGAGCCAAGTAGGATATCCGTCAGAGTCCCTTGACATTCCAGCTGGAGAATGTGAAGTAGGACGTTCTGAAGAATTACCGTTGTCGACAGGCGACTCGGCGTCACCAGTTGAAGAACCGTTCTGCTCTGGGGTGGGCTGTCGTGACCGTGAATGTGAACGAGTAAAGAAAAACATAATGACCGTCAGAAAACGTCAAGAACGTAAGGGGGGAAAGTAAACGTCAATAAGGATCGCGTCGAACAAATTTTTATGGAATTTTTTAGGAATTTTGTGGACCCAGGCTCGCTGATCGTCGTCGCCGTCTACGGGAACGATGAAGACAGTAGTCGAACAGCAGAGAACCTGATTTGAACGCGCTAGCCTCGTGTTGGGAAACTTTCGGCCTCGTGTAGTTGCCTTTTACAAGCGTGGTCAGAGGACAAGGACGAAAAAAACCCAGGCCCAACGGCGTTCATCCCGTAGAACAGAAATTTAAAGTGACCCTGTTGATGAAACTTACCTTTTATAGAAACCCTAACCTTAGATGCAGAACAGATGCCGATCCCGCGGAAGGAAATTTCAAGAAAAAGTTCCGAAAGAGACAGAAGATCAAGGTTTTCTCTTCTTCTTCTTCTTCCACAACGTCAAACAAAACCAGAAAACGAGTGTCGGGAACGAAAGAGGTCGATATCAGCGAGCAAAGATGGTGGTTGTGAATAAAGATGTGATAAAAGCGCGCAAAATGCTTGCAAGAAATTCGTAACCAAGGAAGTACTCGTCAACATTGAACCATTCACACGGAACTCTTCATTTGGCAAGGTGAATTTATCCCCTGTGCCTGCGACTCGCGAGCGACATCCATAATACCAGCTAATACAAGGCGGTCGTAAAGGAACAGACTGGAACAGACTGAGAAAGGAACCTCATTTCGGCTCAGATAGGATGGTTTCATGATCCTCGGTATCTGTTCGTTCTCGAGCTTTACCTTCTCGGAGTTCTCCGGTCTGCACCAATATCCAAGGCGTTCGATTGGCGATATCTATAATCTCAGCGTCTTCTGGCTCTGGCTCTGACACGCTCAAATACATCAACATATCCCTCTTCGTGCTCTTTGTTGACAGGAGCAGTGTTTACGATAGTACCAGGTCTCCATCTCTCTTCCATTGGGAATGTCATCCAACGAGTTCCTACATTTTCAAAACTTCTTCCAAACCTGAAGGTATGTACCTGGAGTATAAACAACATCCGTCTATGGAATACCGCTTCCGTTATGTATCCTGATTCCCAACCTATAGATGGCATATAGCAGGGTTCGATGAACTCAGAACTGAACCTTCGCACAACTATTTTTGGATCATCAATACAGCTAACTTGCTGATTCCATTAGGAAGAACGACCGAGAAAGTCCCTAGAATTCCATCTATAGACGAACACGTTCTTCACGAAACACTCTACGAGTCGTGACAGAGCCTTACAAATGTCGAGGCTCAGTTGAAAGTTTCGTTTTGACAGCCCACAGAACAACCGCGCCCGAGGTTATCATTGCAATATTCCACGATGGCCACCGTGAGCTGTAGGAAGAAGCAGTAAGTACGACATTCATCAAACGCTCAATTTTGCGCTGATTTGGAAAATGCGGTCAGATACTACTCAAGGTCTATGAGACCCTTGTCTGTTGTTGAACCACTTTGGTCGTCGTATCCATACTGGCCGAAGTTGATATGAATTGTTACTGTACGACTCTCAGGTCAGTACAAATCATCTGGTGCTTATTCTGAAGTAATGAGTACTATTAGCGCTTCCTTAGGCTTCTCTAGGTCTGGTCGCATATTATTGACTACTTATCCTCCTCGCTTTGACGCTATGGTGAGTCGAGGGATTGATGAGTTCGAACTTCGCGTCCTTGGACGATTCATTCAATGTAATAGGTGATACATATTAGCCATATAGTACGCTGATATCCAATGGTCGATGGTCCGATCCTGCCCGAAGTGTAGTGAGATACATAAAGGAGGATAGAGGCGAAAAAACTCACTGACACGTATCCAATCTTCCTTTCGTCTTACCACCCACATCGTCGTGAATCAGTGTACATCCCTTTGAAGAACGTGAAAAGTCCACAGTGGTAGTGAATCTCTTTCGACATCTGATAGTGTTTGCTGATGATGGCTATAGATAGACGGACTTCACGACTTTTCGAACGCGCTTGCAATGCCTCTTGTCCACGTAGTCATCCGGCTTATACGGGCTCCAGTCTCGTCTTTGCTTTCCCTGCGCCGATTCTCCCTCTTGGGTTTCGCTGTGTGCTTGATCAACAGCATTGCCGTTATCGCTCCGCCAATAGATTGGCAGCAGCTCGGGGTTGTTCAGAGCGAATACGAATGCTGTAAGTGAGGCTCGCATAAGGCCCTATGATGCCACTGAATTGAATTGCAGCGATTCTTCTATCAATAATGACCTTCAGCAAGGGGAACATAAGGATGGAACTCCCTAGTATCCACATAGATGATCAATATTTTGGAGATCCAGCAGCACCAGTGCCACACTCCGGGAATGACATTGGCAAAGCTCTCTTTATAAGTCCCAGAGGGAACTTCAACTGGCCTGGATTTTGGTCTGCCAAACACCAGGATTTTGCGAGCCGATTTTCGGAACCACTGGATTCAACGCCTGATCCTAGGCCTTATGAGGGTTCCATCGATGGTTGGAGGTCTCTGCATGATGTGATGCAAGGTCTAAAGAACTCGCACGTTATCAATGATATGGTGATGAGTAACTGGAGAGGAATACTGAACTCGGCGCTAACAATTAAAGCCGAAGAATGTAGGAGATTTTATGCTTTCTCAATGTTCGTACACTTACTCACTTGGGATTCAGCCATTTCGCTTATTGTGTATTTGAAGCGAGGATCCGTAACCAGCGAGGTCTCTCTGCTCATTGGCGACGCTGGCAAAATCATTTCACCCGATCATGTCACACCAATCATCGCTTCAAATCGAAAGGCACATGTCTTCCCCATTGGTACGGTTGCTCGAGACGTCCACATCGACACGTTGCGAAATTGTGCTGCATCAAATCACAATCATCAATTCCGTGGTAATCCAGAAGACATCGCCAAATGGACAAACGCAGAAAAAGAACTCGCGTCGAAGAGAAAAGGTCGTAGCCGGCCAGACAGGGATCACTTCAAAGAATGGAAGTGGGCAGACACACTCATGGAGTGTGCCAGGCCATACTTTTCGGAAGAGACACAGAACACGTATGACGAGCAGAAACGGACCCTCTTGGATGAATTGATCACCCATTTGAGAGACTTAAAAGAGTCTAATAAAAAGTCTTCGTTGAAGACTCGGCCCCGAAAGAAAGAGAAGGCAGGCACTTCTTCGCAGGGTGGAAGGTCGTGATGGAAGGGATGCGAAACCTTGCGAAACTCGGTCGGTAAATGAAACCATTCTTGAAATCAATACCCTTTTGCTAACGGACCGTTTCAGAGTCGGTCGAGGGAGAACTTACTGGAGCCGCGAATCGAGGGACTCGGAGGCACTCATGAAGTCTCATCATCATCGGATGTGGGCGCCCTTGTTGCACGCTCTCGTTCGACTTTCATTTCTCGGTTTTGCGATTTCTTCGTTCTTCATACAATTCTCACCCGTCGCATTCTTCACACCTCTGTCGTTCACCCTCTGTTGTGGTTCGTCGGCGGATTGTACCTTTTGCGCTCTATTTATTTTATGTCTGATAGTTATATTTATTGTTATCGAATCAAACTCCTCCTCGTCCTACTCATTCGCACACCGGTTATCTAAGCCTTGATCATGGCGGGGTTATTGTAGGCTAGTAACATTGAGATCGGATAATGTACAATCTACTAAGCATAGTCTTCTATCAGGCCTGTGGACTACCCTCCTCATTCTGTTCCATCCCAAGTACGGGAGTCGAGAGGTATGTGGACACTTTGTGAACCATTGGCACGGCGTAAGCGAGGATGGAATCCATTAATAGTCAAAAACAGATACAGCACGCATGATCGAGTCGAAATGATCATGACAGAGTACAGACCATTGCCATCGACGCTTCTTCAGAATAAATATGCTAAAGAGAACACGGACGATCCGGGGCAACCTCTCCATCAAACACCTCCCGATGCATAAGGAGCGCCAGTTGCTGAACCACTATTGTGCGTTAACGAAACGGTCTCCTCCTTCGCTCCGACAGCAGCATAACCTCCAGTCGAGAACGGATAATATGTCATTGGGTATACCTGTTTGTCGATGAGGTATTTGACACAATCTGAAAGAATCCAGCAGGCATCTGAGGAAAGAGACTTGAGGACAAGAATCACACGAGCAGAATCAAAGACGATGGACGTACAAGCTAGTATCAACAACGGTACAATCGCCACTACGATCACAATCGCAATCTGTGCACCTCTCGAGAGTGAGGTATCTTGACAGTTTCCATTACTGTCCGTTATAACACAAGAACCAGAGTCCTTGTTGTCGACGAAGAATATGATGATATTCACAATGGTCACAATCGTGTTGCCGATAAGGTAGCCTCGGAGGAAGGACAGGAATTGCTGGATCCAGCTTATCTTTTTACGAAGGACTCCTATCAGACCGAACGCGGAAGCGACGAACAGTATGGTGTATGTGACACCGAAGATGATGGAAGCGATCTTTTGACTACTGGATAGTGAGGGGGAAACTAGAAGTCAAAGGGTGGATGAGATATGAAGAGAACGAGGTGGAGATAGAGGTCTGTGACACACGTTTGTCCTGCGAGTTTAGGTACAGAGCAGTCCACATCAAGGCCGCTACTATTCCAGAAATGACGAGTTCTATGAGGGCGACGAAGAACTATGGAGGATTGGTGATTTGATGAGCGTCCGATAAGAGGTAAAGCGAGAAGTCACTGTCGACTTACTGCACCCAACCTGACTGAAAGAACGAGTGGCAATTAGTGAGCAGCCTCACACGCTGAACGCTAGAGACGACGGAGACTCACTCGGCAGACAGCAGAGGAAATGCGGGGCCATTATGATTCGTGGTCGAAGATATGGGAGTCTGGGAGAAAGGTGGATAGACTGGAAAGAGCAGGAGGGACGGTATAAACTTTTGATCTTGCTCCAGCCTCACTTTAAGTACTCGTTGCCGGCGCGCTTACCAAAAACTGCATGCCCTGTCAATATGATCGATTCATCGTAGCACCGCCTTGAAAAGTAGTTCATACCATTTGCACTGGTCTCCGGCTTGTGAGAAATTCCGACTCCGTGCCCAAGTATCGTTGAGCGTCCTCTCGGCTGAGTCTGCTCCAACTTGCATAATGCAGATACAAATGCTATGAGATCCTACCGTCTACGCGAGAAAAACTGGTACCACCATAAGAAGCACGTCCTCGGTGACAAAATGAGGTTAGTCGACTCGATTCGGAACACTCAGGTAGAGATACGAAGTTCGATTTGTTCCTTAATACCGCCTTCCTTTATCGTTGACTCAATGCAAGAAGAGACCACCGGCGTCCATCCTGCCATCTTCACAGTTTAAAGGATGGCTGCATAGTACATAGGCGGTGTTGGAAGCCTGAGCAGTGAGCGGCCTTGAAAAAGCAATGCCAACCAGGGATATAATGAGCCCGAGTGCTCGTACGAAGAGAATCCTAGGAGCCCCATATATGAGTATGTCATAAACCGCCCTCTGCCGACATTCAATTTGAAGTTGAAAGAGAAAGGTGTAAACATCGAATTGAGCACAGGAAAACATGGAGGAAATGATACCCCGAAATTCACGTCGACGTGGTATCGCTCATGATGATGTGATGAACGTCGGATCCGTTCCCATACCATTCGTCCCAAACGAAGTTAGAATCCTTGTTCTCCTTCCCGAACGCTTCGAGTAACGCCTCTGTCTCAGGTCCCTCACCATTGATAACCGGCCTAGCTTCTTCCCTCGTCTTGCCTTTCGCTCCCTGCCCGTAAATCAACTTCTCATCCGGACCATCCAAAAACGTTCCAATATGCCTAAAAGTCAAGCTGATGCGCTCTCCGTTCTGCTGCAGCTCCTCCGGAGACTTCGTCTTGAGCGGTCGATTGTCATGGTTTATCGCGTGCAGCCAGCGTCGGTTGGTTTCGAGGCCCATGACGAACATAGAGTTGTGAGGGAGAGGAAAGCGTTGATATTGTCTTTTTGAATTCACACCGTCTTCTGAGAGACTTTGGTCCTTCTTTGTACGCAAAGTCATCGTCCGCTGTGCTCCGAGACTGACATTGACGATGCTCGTTCCTTTCACGACGTCAATTGTCTTGTCAGAATGCTCGGAAATATAGTCTTTCCCTGAGCGGTACAGTTGGATGAGAGCATGATTCACTGGGTGCTTAAGGATTTTCTGGACTTCCTGTCGAATCAACTCTACGGTCGGCGTGAATTTTCGAAGGGGAGGTGACTCGTCTGATGGATGGCGATAGATGGGAAAGCTGAAATCTGGGTTGACTTGACCTTGTACAGCGACTAGTCTTGGGACTTCACCACCTGCGATACTCATCAGAGCAGAGGAGATGGGCTGGAAACTGACCCGCCTCTATGGTGCATAACATCCCATTGTACTTCGTCCTTCACTTTCTGGAAGGCGTCTTTGCTCAGCTCCTCGTCGAGTAAGTCCAAGACCAGGTAGGAGTCTCCAGCTCCAAGAGTTGTATGATCTTCTGATATCATTTCAGAGATGTTTGTTATATGACTCGAGGTGGTGGTTGGTCAAGAACAAGGAGAAGCACGTGTGAATAATATGTAATGTATCGAGTAGTACAAATATGGCAGCCTCCTATAGCTACTAGTATAAGTTACACCAGCTCTTTCACTTCAGTCTCCATTCCATCGTCATTCGGGATACGAAGCTGATAAAAAGACTTTAGAACTTGTCTCTTTGTATGCTTTACACTCGGATCCAAATCGTGTTTTCCATTTGCATCAAAATATGCCTGGTCGATATCAAGAGCAGTGATGAGTGAGTCCTCAAGCATCCAAAAAACAGAAAGGAACGATGGTAAAGCGAACTTACCCTCGCGTCATGACAATCACACGGCCCTACAGGTTTCCAAGCACCACTTTTCTCTGTCCCTTCCACCGGCTTCCCAGATTCTACTAGACTTCTCCTCTTATTCGATGTGTCTTGATTCATAGTAATAACTTCCTGGAGCGCGAACATCATTGACGCGAGAACGAGGTATCCGCACACTGCGAGAACTTCCGGGTGCCTCTCAGCAAATGTGTAGCACCTGTTCCTGAAAACGAGGTCTGGGGAATGAGCATTCCCCGCCTCCATCGCGGACGACTGAGCGAATGGAAGCAGTGCATCAGTTGAATGCCGATTCCTGGCACCCTCACTGGTTCCAGGCTCCTCTGAAGTCAGTCTATCATTCATCAAATGTGCTGCGGCTGGAACCTGGAGCTCCGATGGAGTGCCAGCACGATGAACTTCAGGTTGACTCTCACTCGGAGCAGGGTGAGGAGGAAGACGAGAAGGTTTGCTAGGACCACCCAAAACGGGCTGGATAGGTCCGTGTCCGTCCGAAGTCTCTATCGGTGTGTCTAGTGCTTTATTTCGATCCGGGATGTGGGCTGCTGGAGGAGGGGGAATGTTGGTGCTCGAGGCGTGCACGGCGAGGGTGACAAAGAAGAGTAATCGGCAAAGGTTCATGGTATTTCTTTTGCGGAATCTACACGAGGTGGTGAGATATTGAACAGTGAGTAGGGGATGGACTTGACTTTCGACCGGGCCAGCCGGGTCTGGCAGTATGAAGTGAAGCGACAAGAGAGAGTCTTGAAGAGTCACTTCGAGACTCAGATTGATGTCTTTTTTATGCCTCAACTTTCCGAAGGTTTCCGATGTGAGCGATTTATCTTTATCTCCATGAGATACATGCATCTGTGAACAGCTGTCAGCATATCAACATAGATTAATCGACATATTGAAACACAGAAGATGCGTCTACAGCCTCTCCGATTCTCATAGTATGCATTGGCTCCTTCTGAAGTTTTCAGCGCTTCGACCATGCAGCTTCAAGCTCGACACTCTTGATCGTTCTTCTCTACTACAGTCACTACCTCTGAACTTTGAAGGGAGTCTCACCACATTATCAAGTCGTCATTCATCACTTGCAAGATTACATTGACTATTATAGTAGGATACAACATGGGAGGACGTGGATAATATGATCAAAGATTGTGGTTGATTCTTTTAAGCATTGAAGATTTGCGCTCTAGCGGTCGTAAGGAAGCTGTATGGAACACAGAGAGAGAGGATATGCCCGTCAGCAAACAGCTCATCAGTAAACAGCCACAATGAACCTAACACTTACTCGGTCCCAGCTTGACGGAAATTGTCAGAAATCATCTCAGTCGCGCCTGCTTCAATCTGTAAGGACTGTTTGCTCGAGCTGTACTCGTCCCAGGTCGGTAGTCCTTCAGCGTTAGGGTTGAGATTGTTCGCAAATGCCACCCTGGTAGAATAAGTTAACACGTAACGACAAAGTCGAAAAATATCTGAAATACCAATAGCCAGATATGTATGAAGCAACGGTGTAAAGATCCCCATCCGTCGAGGGATATGAGTTGAATACGAATGGGATATCCGTTTCATGTGCGACTAATGCAAAAGGTGTTCTCATGAGCTATATAGTATAAACTTTTTGACTCCAACTCACCGCCTTCCCAAGCTACTGAAGGATCAGTGCTGGTTAGTTGAGCAAGCTGATAACTCCAGCTTGGTACATTCTTCTTGCTAGTGGCTTCCAGAAAAGCGCGTCGTTGAGAGTGGAAGTGGAGATCTGAAATAGTGATGCCAGGTGTTGAGCATCCCAAGTCTTCAATTACCGAAAATTAGACTGCAATACGCACCACCAATCACAGCTGCGGCTCTCTTGAACTGGTCTCCGAAAAACGTAACATTGCCTGTTCCGAACGGAGATCCAGCGGCGGGTGTCGCGGGGTATAATGCTTCCAATTCAGACACAAGAGTTTGGTTCTGAGTGAAAGGGCTTGGAGTGAGAGTCGGAGAGTCTACGATGGCAAGAACGTTCAGGAAGTCGTCGGTGGTGTTGATCGCTTGGGGAACAACGAATCTGGTCCCTTCGTCTACGACATCGCCGGTGATGAAAGGCTTGCTCGCACTGAAGGTTTGAGTGGAAACATGTTCGTTAATCGACCAGATATGGATATTCACTCACAATTTGCCCTCTGTAATCAACGTATAAGGGTCGTCTGGAATGAGTTCGCCGTCGATGATTGGTGCCCAGGGCTATGAGATTCAAGAATGAGCTCGATGCAAAGGAGGAATACTATTGAGTATGTGCATACACGAATCTGGAAGAGAGAGTCTGGGTCATAGGTATTGACAGCATTGAACAAAGTATCTTCATCGACAGAGCTGAGACATGCGAACGTATCGCTGGCGGTGTCGCATCCTACGAGGTTGACCACTCCATCGTATACTGCTTGAACAGCTGGGTCGTTGGGTTTACGAACAGCTAACGTGCTAGCGGTTCCAGAGCCCATGATCTGACAGGTCAAAAATGAGCCGAAACAGAACATATTAATACTCATCGAGAGCGTAGTGCTCACCACCGCACGAAAGAGATCCGAATTGGAGGTGAAGAGATGGTGTCCGATAGAGATACTATAGAATAGAATGGGATGAGAAATACATACTCTGCATCTCATTTACATAGACAACTCACGCGCCGGCAGAGCTTCCGAATGCTGTAACCTTAGTCGGATCTCCTCCGAAGTAAGAGATATAGTTTTGTACCCAAGTGAACGCATCTCGTTGGTCATATAACCCAAGATTCAACGCGTTGTTATCAGCGGCTTCTTGTCCACCACTAATCACTGGTGATAAGCTGTCGCAGTACTAATGAACCACATTGTTTTGACTTACAGGAAGCCCCAGAACGCAAGACGGTAGTTGACGATGACCTTAACAGAAATTGTTGAGGATAGAGATAACGAGACATTTTGATGCTTACTGTTATGACTGGAAGACCCTATCATACCAAGGAAATGGTTATAAGGGATCTCCGACCTAAGGATGAACGAAGACTTACGAGTTCCATGGAGCGAGCTACGATGCCTGTACCTGGATAGACGGAAGTAGATCCTTGCAAGAACGCCCCGCCTGAGATCCAAACCATGACTGGTAGAGAAGCATTTGCTTGGGTACCGGGCGGACGATAGATATCCAACGTAAGACAGTTTTCTCCAATTCCATAAGCTAGTCAGGAAGGTCATTATCCTTTCTGCATGAACGACCGAGTCAAGTTACCTCCATAGTTTATAGTGTTGCCCTGTTATAATCACCGTCAAGCACACACTTAATAAGAAACATAGAATGAAATCTTACAGCTGTAACAGTTTGTGAACAAGCTACACCAAAAGTTGTCGCATTTATAAGCCCAGTCGCAGGGACAGTATACGAGACTGGAGAGCTGCGTTTGAAGCGGGCGGCGGTGCCGTAGGTGATACCAAGAAAGCTCTCGATATCGGCAGTGTTTTCATTTGAGCCCAAAACAGAAGAATTTTCGAGAGCGACGGATATCGTTTGGGAAAGTGCCGCCCGTACACCGAGAAGGACGAAGAGAGAGAGTGTACCGAGAGAACGACCAAGACCGAAAGCCATAGGGAAGGAAGTGAGATGAGGTGGAAGGATGAAGGGCAAGTAATTTATATTATCGAGTACATGACAGATTCTGAACATCTAGTATCTCAAAATTTCCGCAATTCACAATTCGGATACCTAGATGATCAGTTCAGAGAATCAATCGCTGATCCCCAGTCATTTTTCGTATAACCTCGTATAACTCACCGAGCTTCGAAATACATATTTGATTTGCAAGCGAATACATACTGTCAGAAATGTGTAGACTGACGTTTCCGCCTGGAGGCTGGTGTTCATTGGAAAGCCAGCTTCGGGCTGGATACGAAAGATGGTTCCTGATGTTATTCTTCTTTCCGTGCCGCTTTTCAGGTCCTCTCGTATCAAAACGGCGCTCGGAAGAAAAAGAGACGTCGTACCAACAACCACTGTTCTGCTTGAAGCTTTGCTACACTTTTCACCGGACATGGGCCGATGAAATGGATTCTGGAGAAGGGGATGCATATTGTCCAATGTCATGAACATGTCTTGACTGGGGATGCGGGGTAAGAATGACTTTGTTATCCAGGCACTTTAAACATTGTTAGACCCGGTAACCCACCGAAATGTCCACATGGCGTTTGGCCTTTCATGTCTCAAGTTGCATATGGAGCAAATTCAAACATGAAGTTTGCACTATAAGTTGCATTGTGGCGTTTTCGAAAGGCTTCATGAGATGTGAAGTGAAGTTCGACATCGGAGGAGTTGTGCAGCCAATAATGTGCACTGGCAAGTTATGTATCAGATCTATTCCAAGCTCCCTGGCATCCCATCAAGGCTTACCGTTCCAAGCTGTTCGGGATTACTTACGGTGGTAACAGGTGGTAACTTACCTGCAAAAGTTAAAGCAGCTGCCGTGCATTTGCAGTTCGACTGGATCAATCCAAATGATGGTTGAGCCTCTGAGTGACCTCGAAGAATCTTGAAGGTTTCCCGCATTGTCGAAGTGACGAGCCACAGAGACAGCCACGGAAGTAGCATCTTATAGGTCAACCATCTTTTGCAAGTCGGGTCGGATTTCTTCACATCTTCAAACCTTTACGAGGACGCAGATATCTATGACAGTTGCTGGTCAGCTCTTCATCGTGGTCCATTCAGCAATAATTGTCAGCAAGCCAGTTTACATACCTATTACCTGGTCGTCGTCCTTTGCTGCCGGGTGGTTCAGGGTGGTTCATAGTAGAGCGTGAGATAGAAGCAAAGTAACAGGCGCTGGCTTTGGCGCTGGTCCTTCTTGAACTTTCACCGTCATCATGAGAACCCGACACTCAGCTTGCTCAAAGATCCCCCCTGTTGCTGTTGAGGACGAAATTTTTACCCTAAGCAGCGATGAATCAGAAAGAGACGAATTTGAAGCAAGATTTGCCTCAACATCAGCAAGGATAGATCGCCAAAGCTCTAAACAATCCAATTCAACAACGGTCGGGCAACGAAGGAGAGGGATATTGCAGAGAATACAGGATTTGCCCTTAGAAATAATACTAGAGGTCAGTCACCGCAGATGGTCTTCTATATCTCAACCGAATCATCCATTGGTTTCTAGATATATAGTTATCTCATGCCATTTGATATCCTTCGTCTTTCTCGAACGTCTAAAGACATTCGGGCCTTTCTTATGACCCGAAGTAATGCCAGCGTCTGGCGCACTGCACGATATAATGTTCCAGAACTTCCACCTCTCCCATCTGATCTTACCGAACCTCAATATGCGAATTTAGCCTTCGATTCATATTGCCATGCTAGTATCTGCTCTATCTTCAAAATGTCATTTATTCATCAGGATATACTGCTTACAGATATGCATGCGCAAACCCTGCGATTCTGTCTTTTGGCAGTGTCGTATTCGATGCTGCAATAGATGCTTCGATTCGGCGTGAGTAGAAGTCGTGCCGTAAGGGTTTGCTTTTCATGAGAACAAGCTGAGACCAGAACAGGTTCTATTCCCGCTCAAATATGCATTCCGTCTGGAACAGAAGCTATGCAGCAACATTCCTTGTGTTCAGGGAGATTGCTCAATATATTCCGTATGTTCCCGTCGTGCCTTGGAAAGGTCCTTGTGAGTATCTGCAGGTATCTGCCTGCCCCGCATTAATGACTGAGGTCTGATTATTTCATAGGGAACGGAGAGGACAAAGTCTACTACCCTCCAGCTATTCGCATTTTAAGACACGAATATCAAAGGGTTAGAACAGGGGAAACGAAATTAGACGATTGGCTTCAGCAGAAGAAGGAAGCATACGAAGAAAACACGAAGGTAAGTCAATACCAGTGTCCATCCTAATCTGCCAAGCGCTCACATCAGTTATAGCACACGGGTGCTTGTTCTGACTGGCAACGGGCTAACAAAAATAAGCGTGCAGAAGATCTCCAAATCGCTCGTCTCAGAAGAAAGTCTGCGTGCGTCAAACAAATGTTCTGGTTAGATCGCTCGACCTCATCACATTCCTCAATCTAGTATATACGAGAAGTTGCGTGCGCTGGGTTGGGGTCGCGAGATAGACAGGTTAGAAACGGAAGGGAGTTCGCTGCTTGCAAGGCATAAGGCTGTCCGTCAAACCAAGGATCTCACTGAGCAAGGTGCGCAGTCGTGTTCTTGCTATTCTTAATACATTCTAATTATGTATACAGCATGGAACAGAATGAAACCACAGCTCATTCAATTGTTGAAGGAAGACCAGAAGACCAGTCTGCATTAGCGGCATTGAATCCTCTTATCCCAGATCATAGTCGGTGCTCATCATCCGTTGGCATCAGGTGCAAGCCAATCTATGATGACTTGCCTTTTTCATAGTTGATACTCTCGCCAGCACGATGAACTGGTCGTTCTTGGATGTTTCGTGGGTGTCTCTTCCCATTGTATAGCTTCCGCGTTTCCCAGTACCTCAATGAATTGAATGCATGGTATTCATAGTCTCCCCGTCTACACGACCCGGCATGGTGAGCCTTCGTCCTTCTCCAAATAATAGCATCTGACTTTACCACAAGTTACGATAAGATCCTGAAATAGTTCTCAGTGTTGTATCTTTGAATACATACGCCACCATCGCTCGTATTTTCCTCGTAGCGCGGGCACGTTTCTGCTGCCCTTATCATACTGCACAGTGACTTATGACCATCGGATGGAATAACCGAGACTCACAATCATATCATATCGAACCCAGGATTTAAAAAGAGTTTTCGAGAATGCATTGCAACTGAAGCACTCTGCATGAAGATTCCTAGCTCATTCTTCTCCTTCTCCTTCGTCCTACTTCATGTTTCCCTAGGTGAGTAGTGATGTGGTTTACGCAACGTCAAGTCATACTAGCTGACCCGCCTTTTCGCAGCTCTCGGGCAATTCCCCAATGCTCAAGACCCTTTAACCCCGGACACATGGCCTCCTGGCCCCGGCCAACTCCTCGTCCCCCAGCAGCCCAATGACGAGCTGACGTCCATGCTCAACGAGATTGATCCAGCTCGGATCGAGGCAATCATCAACAAACTCGTCTCCTTCGGCACTCGTAGTACTCTTTCCAACCAAACAGACCCCGTTCGTGGGATAGGCGCCGCCCGGGACTGGATTGCTTCACAAATGCAAGAATTTGCTGCAACGAGCAATGGACGGATGACGGTCGACGTGCCTAGCTACCTCCAAACCGCCACAGGGTCTATCACGAGCGACACGATCATCAGTAACGTCGTGGCGACGCTCAAGGGGAGCCAGGAGCCCAATCGGATTTATGTAGTGTCGGGTCATTACGATTCGAGGAACACGAACAACTCTGATGGGATAAACGATGCACCTGGAGCGGACGACGACGGAAGTGGGACTGCTATCTCTATGGAGCTCGCGAGGATCATGGCTACGCATGATACAAAGGCGACGATAATGTTTGCTTGTGTTGCGGGAGAGGAACAGGGTTTGTTTGGCTCGAATTTCATGGCGGAGCAGTTGAAGGCTGCTGGAGCGGATGTTCAGGGGATGCTGGATAATGATATCGTCGGCTCCTCGAAGGGATCTACAGGTCCGGCAGGAGACACAAACTCGATTGTGGATCCGTTCAATATCAGGATGTTTGTACAGGGAGTACCGACCGATGTCGAGACACTGGCACAGATACAGAGTCGGGTGAGTATAGGAGCAGAAAATGATAGTCCTGCAAGGCAATTAGGGAGATTTGCCGCCGAAGTAGGAACAAATTCAGTAACGAATATGACTGGTGGGTTTTCTCTTTCTTCCGCCTTCATACTCATTCTCATATATCTCCTCGGCTGGCAGTCCAAACAGTATGGCGTCCCGATCGTTTCTTGCGAGGAGGAGATCACGAGTCCTTCTTGAAACAAGGATTTCCTGCTGTTCGATTCACTGAGCCGAACGAGGACTTTGCTCATCAACATCAGGATGTCCGAGTTGTAGATGGTGTACAGTTTGGTGATCTATCTGAGTTCTGTGATTTTGAATTCAATGCTCGGTGAGCGCTGAGCCTTCATCAAACGTTGCTGTACTGACTATGCCTTCTGATCAGTGTCGGTAAAGTGAACGGGGCTGTTCTATGGTCACTCGCTCAGGCCCCCGGCACGCCACAAAATGTGGCGATGGACACATCTGTGCTGACGAACAACTCAACGCTCACCTGGGACAGCGTTCCCAATGCAGCATCGTACGAGATAGTCTGGCGAGCATCAGATGTCGCACAATGGACGCATGTCATTCCAGTTGGTAATGTGACCAAGACGACAGTGCTGTTATCGAAGGACAACGCCCAGTTTGGTGGTAAGTAGGCTTGAATTTCACGTTCTTCGGATGAGATGCGATTGAATATTTGTTTCATTAGTCCGAGCCGTGGGCGCGGATGGGTTTAAGAGTCCTGCGGGCTTTCCCTTTGCTGGATAAATGAAGGCAAAATAGGTGTGCATAAAATATGATTGGACAATCTCTTATCAAGGTAAATTCGCACTGGTACGCAACGTAGCGTGCCCTCAGCCCTGCGCAGAACAATACAATACATTTAAATGAGCACTTGTTGGAAACATCCCTTTGTAGAGAATATCAGAGAAAATCTGTGTATAAAGTATCCGGTGATCAAGTCTATGTCTTCCACGTTCGCTGATCATGGCTACCGCTCTCGGTGTAGCATCGTCTATCCTCAGTCTCGCCGAGCTAACCTGCAGATCTATCTGCTATATTCGTTCAGTCAAGAATGCACCAAAGGAAGCACGCGATGTTGCAAGGGAGTTGCAGGCAATGGAGGTCTACCTGAGTGATCTTGCAGGGATTTTGAACTCAGGCGGCGGGAACAACGTCTGGACGAAATCTCTTTGTCGGCTGGACACAGATGGAGGATCAATCACTCGCTTAATCGTCCTCCTGACAAGACTTTCGCACAGACTCCAACAACCAAAATCCAAATGGTTACGGCTGAAGAAACGAGCAATGTGGCCTCTCGTTGGGAAGGAGGAAGTTGAGGAACTCTTGCATTCGATAAGACGAGTCATCACTCTACTAATGGCAGCAGTCCAGCTTGACGGAATGTGAGTCTTCTATAGTTCCCCTCACCGGAAAAGCTTACTGACTTGACATTGAAGGAAGCTTGATATTGCCATCAAAGAGGATTTGGAGGCTGTTCGTGAGGATGTGAAGGTGGTTCGAGATCATACAGGCGAGTCGATCAATCGGCTTACTCTCGAGCCTGTGCCAATCCGGTGAACAAATTTGTTCAAATGGCAGCTTTCGTTGTGTCCTTGATGTTGAAGACGGTTCATCCTGGAGGAGAGTTTGATATGATTAGCAGAATTCCTCGAGACAGAAGCAAGTTCTTGATTAATCCTTCAATTCATGCTGTGATGACCCAGTCCTTCAGATTATAACAATTTCAGGGACATTAGCAGGTGGCTTCTAGAAATCTTGGATCCCGACTCAAATTCCTCCTTCGTTCAAGCGGTTTCGAAACTTGTATACTCAGAAAAACTGCATGAAAGTCTGGTTCGATATTCCAATTATGTGATACCCAGATGCCAGAAAACTTGGGCCCAGCATCTTCCAGTATCACATCCGAAGCAGATGGAAATAGTCAGTTTCGTCCCGGAAGGTCAGATATCTTCACTCTCAACGATTTTCTCCATTAACACTGAATATACAAGGTCCCGACCATGAGTAAGAGCACCGTATTTCCTTTGAATACCTCTCGAACTGAGAGGATTTCATCTAGATCGCTCGTTTCGCGCATCCTTCCAATATACTGCGCTGATATTCTGCTCGACGAGGGTATTTCTATTCCCTGGAAAACGCTCTATGAAATGGCAACTCGCTCAGGAACGCAACCTGATATCCTTGCTATCCTGATAGCCGACGAACTCAACAAAATACAGTTCTTCGAGACGCCAACCAAGGTGGATTTCCTAGTACGAGCGAAGCAGGCCTCGGTTCCGATCCCGGGTTGGACATACTTTGGATTCCGAGCAGGTCAAATCATGCGCGTATCTTTGCTTTTCGGGGATGGCACCTGTTGGGCAGAGACCGAAGATTCAGCGGGACATATTCTGACGTCTCTAGTCGAGATAATCGAAACGGACGGTGTCGATCCTGCTATTTGTGCACAGTTTGGCTTGGACCTCTTTGGGCGTGCACACAACAAACCCCCGGGCCAAAGCTCAACATCTACAAGTGAGCATCAGTGTCCTGGAAATCTAGTCCAGCTGTTCTTGGAAGAAACCTTTGGATACTGGTGGGGGGAGCACAACGGAGTATGGCAGTGGATATCCCAGATAGATATTCAGCGACTAGAGCACGTTCACAGCGTCGACAGAACTGTTCGAGCCCGGCGTTCTTTCTCATCGGAATGTCATTGCTTGGCATTCGACAAAGGGGATGTCATCCGGATAACAAAGGAATGTAGTGATGGATGGTGGTGGGGAGAAACTGGAGGATGCTATGGATGGGTATGGTTCAGGAATGTTGATCAGGGAGACCAGGAAGACCATGAAGAGCTATGAGGCTCTGAGCCTCGACACATTTTCTACTTCGATTTCGAGAGTACATATGTCATTCAAGGTGATTTGAGGCATGATTGTATATAACTAAATGAAAAACTGTAAAGTATCCTCTAGCTGCGCGTTCGCATGTCTTTCAAGAGAGACAGTATACGGGTTTGGAAGCCAATCTGGAGTGTCGCATTTCCCGAGTATCATACGCCCTAACGCAACTCCACATTTCCACGCACTTGTCATGCCTTCTCCACTATAACCCCCACAAACCCACTCTCCTGCCTCAACCGAACCCGGTCTATGTTCGTGCACCTCCAACTTCCTTCCATCTGCGAGGTCAGCTGGTACCCGGCCCACCCATGGATTGCCATCAGCAGAAAGACCGATCAGTCCACTCCAAGATTCCTTCGTGCGACCCTTGCCCCAATTAGACTCGTCGTTCTCATCGGAAGGTTCAGAATCATCGCCCCAGTTCTCTCCAAAGTGAACCGGAAGTGTTTGCGAAAGGTAGGTGCTCAACTCGGATATACTCTGAGTATCATCTACATTGCCGACCTGAGCGAGGAAGACCTTCGAATTGAAGGCAAGGCCACCGCCAAACATGAGTTCCGCTTGGGGAGGGGGATAATTCGACGAGGGCGTTGGGCTCAATCGCGGTTGCTGTGTCAAATAATCGAACACCCCATCCTTTTTGCCTGTATAGAAGACGAACGACCGTGAACCTTGCCAGTCAGATGTCGCTGCTTGTGATCCTGGCCTTGAACCGGAACCAAGACCGGTACCCGGACGTTGCGATGACATTTCACCACGAAGAGGAACGATTGTTCGACGAAATCCAGGAAGAAGATGGGATGTCCAGGCGTTTGTAGCGTGTACAACATGTCGACATCGGACTTTACCCTTGGGTGTCTCGACGATATAGAACGAAGATGCGGTTTTGACCGCCAAACAAGGTGTATTTGAGAATATACGGAAACTATAATAACGAAGAATCAGGTGTCAGCTCATTGGGCTTGCAAGAATGTTACTGATTCAGACTTTGATGTATGTTGTTGCAGAAGGCGGGAGAGAACGCCTGTGACAAAGCGATAGGCATGAATCGCTCCGAGTACAGTCCCGATAACTCCACAATATGAAGGGTTCAGTTGGAGCGCCTTGCAAGTCAATGAGGGAATGTGAGTCGATCTTTTGATGGTTTGGATAAAGAATCATACTTTGAGTTCATCCATATGATCGTAAAGGTAGGTTAAGTCATGGAGAGAAGAAAGTTCTTCTTCCTTCATATATGCTTCATAGCCCTGGCGAGCTATCTCGAATCCAGCACGGTGCACATAAACATCGAAAGATTCTGTGAGTCGGCACTGACTATCTTCCAGGAGGCCATCCTCTTCAGCGATCGAAAGTAATTCTTGGACATGAGAAAGCTGAAATTTGATCATCTTGTGTGCAGTTTCCTTGCCATACATCTCGACAAGTTGAGGATATCGGTGATACCTAGCATAAAGTGAGCCTCATCCTGCTGAAAAAGTGAGTGCGCTCACCATGCTGGAGTTATATGGCCACCATTTCTTGCACAACATTAGTAGGTAGATCATCACCCGAAGAGGATATTCACCGAGCTGTAGCACCCGAGCAGACTTCTCGAGCCTCAAGCATGATTATCTGAGTATCAGACTCGTCTTCGAGCTCTTTCAACATAGTCCTCGCAATGCTCGTCCCAGTGATACCACTGCCAATGATCACGATGTCAGCTTCTTCTGGTATCTCATCTGCATCAGCGCCGGTTCGATGCATGTTTGCAGGCGGTTCTGCCCAGTATGAGCGCGTAGGTTCTTGCTGAGGAAGACCTGGAGATTGAGAGATCCGTTGGACAATAGCTTCATCAAGGATCATGTTAAGCGTCGTAAGCGCCCGTAATACTCTCGATTTTGATTGGGCGTCTAACACTACGGCTGACCCCATATTATTCCGGCAAAATATATTAGGAAAGTGATAAGGATTGTAGTTATTAATAATCAATATATTTATGTCCAGCAAAGGAATATCTTATCCGTCTAATTCATACAAGGAATAAAGACTTCATTATCAAGCTAATTTTCGGATGATACTACAAAAGAAAATAACATTCTGGACCATGCACAAAAGACCTTAAAAATCTTGGGAATAATGTGCATTTTTTCTGAAGATATGAACTTAAAAACAAATCATCTTTATCTATGTAAAAGACCCAAGAATTGTATAAAGAATTTCGGGCATAAATGTTATCAAATATTTTCATGTTTCTCTTACAACAAAGAACATCTTTCTCTTCCAAAAAATAAAATGGGTGATCAATGGGTAATTAATGGGCAATCAATGGGTACTCAATGGGTACTCAGTGAATGCTCAATGGGTAGTCAATGGGAAATCAATGGGTGCTCAATGGGTAATCACTGGGTGCTCAATGGGTATGCAATGGGTAATCGTTGGATCCTCAATGGGTGCTCAATGGGTACTCAGTGGGTGCTTAGTGGATGCTAGTTAGGAGACTGTTATGGGATTTTCAACACACTCTAGACATGTACTGAATGTTCCCTATAGCTGCCTGATCAGTGAGCATTGAACACCCATTGATTACCCATTGATCACCTATTGAGTGCCCATCATTGAGCACCCATTGAGCACCCATTGATTTCCCATTGATGCAGCGGAGCACTCGCTGATCGCTTGTCTCTGATCCTTTCCTTTACTGCCTCATAGTTTGTACTATCTCACACATTTGCTAGATCGTTCTCTTAGATGACTTCATTCCGCTATTGATCGTGTCTGATACTATTTTGTACTTATAGCTTCGAAAACCTCTGTGTAGAGTAACTCTTTTCCTTCGAATCTACGACTTACTCCTGTCACTCGAGGGAACCTTTGAGCTAAGTAAACACTTCGCAATCATTATCCGTGTCCACGTTACGTTCAGCCGAACCTACCGTGGCATATTTTTGACAGTTCCAAGCTCGTAGAAGACGACGACATCGTCTTACGGATAACCCCTAGTCTGATCAACTTAGGGTCAACCTTTGGCGACGTTCGAATCAACAGGGCTTACCTGTTTTCACACACATCTTGTTGTTTTTTGAAGCCTGAATGTCTGGACGACGCCTTCGTCCTATACGAGGACGACCGGAAGTGACCGGTTCCTCTCCCACACCTCGTCAAGTGCGGGGAACGAATATGGTGAGATCGAATAGCTCTCCTTTGCCTGATCTGACTCCTGAGCCGGAACAACCGGAGGAGACTTTACCTGCCGAAGTGGTGGATCAGGAGACACTGGAGGCTAAACTAGAACCCGAAGCAACCATCGTCAGCGATAGACCTGAGATGGTGAGCGGGAATGGAGGGCGGGTTGCGCACTCAAGCGACGCCTTCAACCGAGCTCCTGAACAACCTATAGAGGTTGAAGATGGAAGTGAGTATACGATGGATTCTAACAAAGAAAATGTCGTACCTTATGTTACACAAACCAATGATAATGAGCTGGATGACGATCAGGAACTCACAGTTCGAATGGCCGAAGCCAACCTCAGTGATGAGCAACGGAAGTCGATTGAGAATCAACGTAACATTCGCATTGTTGATGACGAGGATAACTCTGTTATCATTGGACCATCTAAAAGCAAGGGAAAGGCGGTAGACCCAAAAAATTGGGGAGCCTTAGACTTGAATGAAATGGAGACCGATGAGAATACTCAACGGCAAATACTAGATAGTCTGAAACAAGTAAAGACTGCCCACGAACGAACAGAAAGTAACTCGAATTCGCCGAAACTTGACCCTAGCGAAATCAAGGAATTTCTAGCTTGGCGTGCAAGGCAGGAAAAGAAGCCTCAGGTAATCCCGAAAATGGAGATTACGGATGCTCCTACTCCGGGTTTGAGGAACTCTATGCCCGCGACAGAAGAGCGTCGATTGAGGGATATCACAGAAGAGGTTCTGAAGCGAGATTACACTGTGGAATCCAATAAAACAGCTGGCGCTGCTGATCGGTTGGCTGAAACGAACCGTGTCCACAGACTGCTGGACTACTTGAAGGACAAGGGGGAACCTTCCTCCCCGGACTCGAGTGGTTCGGAAATATCTGAGAATGGGGTTCGTAAGAAGTCTCGTCGGCGGATGCGCATTAAACCGATTGAACCTGCAAAGTATAGCGGTGAGAAAGATGAGCAAAAATTCCACCGTTTCGCGAAAGCGAGTGCGCTGTACGTCAAAGACGGGAGAGTTCCTGTCCATAGAGAAGTCAATATTGTGTCAAACTTCTTGGAAGGTCAGGCGTACACTTTCTACCATAGTCTCTGCGGCGACAACCCGGAGGAGTGGACGTTGTATAAATTTTTCGTGGCGATGTATAACTACATCTTCCCAGTTAATTACCGAATGGAACAGAGGCGTCGTTTGCTTACCTTGAGCCAAAAAGGTAGAAAGGTTCGCGAGCATGTACGCCTCTTCGAAGAGCTGTGCAACAGCGTTGGTATCCGAGACGAAAGGCAGAAGGTCGGGTTTCTCTGGGAGAGCTTCTATCCGAGCATCATTGCCGAATTGTATCGGAAAGACCTTGATCCAGAAACTAGCTCTCTTCAGGAGATTATTGCTTGTGCGGAACGAATCGAACTTATTGAGGATTTGGGTCGACGAAACACGTACTCGAATCGCTTCAACAAGTCTGGAAATGTTGCTCCCAGTGGCGGATACACCTCGTCGAAACCAAATGATGAGGAACGCTCCACAAAAATCCCTGGTAACAACGGATCCTCCAGTAAGCCTTACCCGAACCCTGAATCCAAGGGCCACTGGTCGGGAGTGAAAGGTCAATCTTCCAATCAGAAGGGGCGTAATACCAATGGAAAGGCGACTAATAGCCCGAGACGAATTCTTTCTGATAAAGAAAAAAACGAGTATCGCGCTGCAGGCAAATGCTTTGAGTGCGGCGAGACGACGCACAAAGCCAGAGACTGCCCTAAGAAGACTGGGGTAAAGGGGGATCCAAAACGACCCAACTATCCGCCAGGTTTGACAACCCATAACATGGAGTTTGAACTCCTTGGAGATGAGAAAGATCCCAAAGTTATTGAACTTTCGGTTTCAAAGATCGACTGGTTTTCTGACGTCGAGGATACTCTCTTCTCTAGCGAGAGTGAGAGCGTAAGCGAGAGTGAGGACGAATGGTCACAGGCCGATGACCCACCTCCGTTAGCTGATTGCTCCGACGAATCTGACGATGAATTCTGTTACGAGTGGTCAGCTGCATTATCCGATTCTGGGTATGATTCCGAAGACTCTGAGTTTGACTCAGAAGATTCTGATGAATGCGACTCACCAGAGCGTCGTATTCAATGCGCCGACATCTTGCTGGATGGTGAAAAGTCGTTGGCCTCCTTTGCACACCACAGTTGGTTCCATGCCATTGATGAAGTCCGTCATGCACCAGCATATGGGAAAATTGCGCTCTCCGAACTACCGAAATCCACGCGAAAGGATTGTGAATGTATCGATCCAATTGCTTTCAGAGCCCAAGATCGTCTGACTGCAGGAATACCCTATCCCAGGGATGACAGAAAAAATGAGGAGACTTGGAGCTCTGATCGGTTTGTCGTCCAACGGATACTGCTTGATGATGGTAAAGAAGGATTCCTTATCCTAGACGCGGCTCACGAGGAGGTAGAACACACTCTTAGAGCTAATGTCGTGGAAAACCCTGACTTCAGGATTGTAGAATGGTATGCCAAGCAAAATCAGGCAGGTATTTCTGTTGAATGCAGTGACAGATGGGGTCTTCATCGCTCAATGGGCGATGCTTTTAAGGATCACATTGAGTTCGAGCTCGGTCGTAAACGAGAATACCCCGGTGACTTACTTGCTGTGATTCCATCAAATCCAAATCGTATCCGTCGATTTATCGCATTCCCTGCTGAGTCCGCTGAAGATTATATCGTTCGGGACCGACAATTGGGCTTTGAATTTCGAGTGCCGCTTGTACGACTGCGAGACCGTCGCTTTGACTTGTTACGATGGATCTGCAAACAGTATGCACGGCTGTATCAGCGTGCATTTGAATGTCCAATTTGGCAGAATGATATCACTTTACTTGGAGATCTCTTTGTCCATCGCCCGGATATCGCCGGTGCTCGGTTCATGTCTGACTTGGAGTTGGCTGAATATTTGCGTTGGCAGGTTGAATGCAAAACAGAAGATGGCGTTGAGGCCATCATGGTCGGAGGGGTGCAAATCCCTCAAGGCGAGTATGGAGCCCTCCAGAGGAATGCGGCGTCAGTGAAAGATCCCGGCCGTAAAGTGGCGCGGCCTCTTATTATCGTCGTGCGGATTAATGGTCAGCCAGTGAAGGCTCTGTTAGACTCTGGATCTTTGGGTGATTTTATATCTACGAAATTGGCTGATCAGCTCACCTTAAAAAAACGCGAGCTTACTCGCCCATTGGTTCTTCAGCTTGCTGTGCAAGGATCGAGATCGAAGATCAACTGGGAGGTAGATGTTAATTTCGAATATCAAAAGATCCAAGAGCGTCGCACCTTCGATATTGCCAATATCGCGAACTGCGATATGATACTCGGAACCAAATTCCTCTATCAACATGAGGTAACCGTGGGCTTCAATCCGTGTCGAGTGGTTATCGGAAGCAACCACGCTCTTCCTCTCGAAGGTCCAACGATCACCAAGGTCGTCTCTCGTGTGGTTGGTCTTGGGGGTGATGATCTTGAAGCTGCTCGAAACGAATTGCGAGCATATGCGAAGACGTTGTGTAGAACGATGGACCAAACTGATCTACCTCCGCTTCGTGAGATCAACCACAAGATCCCATTGATCGATGATTCGTTGATCATTCCTTGGCGCCCCTCTCGTCTTCCTGAGAAGTTCAGAGAACAGTGGGTGGAGAAACGTGACGCCTACATCCGGAGCGGGAGGTGGAAAATCACTACAGCTAACAATACTGTTCCTTTGTTGCTGATTCCCAAGCCGGGGCCTCAGAAGATGAAGCTTCGTGTGGTTGCTGATCTCCGTCGACGAAATGCCAACACACGGAAGTTGGCTTCGCCTTTGCCGGACATCGATGGTATCTTGCGAAGGGCTGCACGAGCGCATTTTCGATCAACTCTGGATGGGAAAGACGCCTACGAACAGATTCGAATTGAACCCGAGGATGTCCATAAAACAGCCGTGTCGACACCTGATGGAAATATAGTCAGTCTTGTGATACAGCAAGGTGATTGTAACGCACCTGCGACTTACCAGACCCTGATGAACCATCTGTTCTCGTCGTACATCGGACGGTTCATGGATGTTTATTTGGATGACATCATAATCTATTCGAACACTGTCGAGGAACACATTCAACACGTTAAGTTGGTCATTGATATCCTCATGAAGGAGAGGCTCTACCTCAGTGAGACGAAGCTCAATTTTCTTGCGGAGGAATTGCGGATCCTGGGTCGTATTGTCGATGATAATGGCATTCGAATGGACCCTGACAAGGTTGACGCTATCAGCAAATGGAAAACACCCTCGAACCGAGACTTACTTCGTGGTTTTCTTGGTTCAGTGGGTTACTTAGCTGATGATGTGTCGTCCGTTCGGATTCCTATGGGTCATTTGCACGACATCACTGGCGATACTGTTCCTTTTCGATGGGGATTCACAGAGGAGCGAGCTTTTCAGGAAATCAAACGTCTGGTTAATGCTTCGAAAGAACATCATCGCGTACCGCTAGATTACTCGAGAGAGTCGCTACCAGTTTGGATGGTCACCGATGGTTGCCACACTGGTGTTGCTGGTGTGATAATGCAAGGAGAAACGTGGAAAGACGGGAGGGTCGCCGCTTTCTTTTCTGCTAAACTCAATCCGGCTCAACAGAACTACCCAGTACATGAAATTGAGATGCTGGCGGGTGTTGAAACGATGTTGCGCCATTGTGACATTCTGCAGGGAGTGAACTTCAAATGGGTTACAGACCACAAAGGTCTGATTCACTTACTCGAGCAGAAGGACCTCTCGGGACGTCAGGCAAGATGGATGGAGAAAATCTCCGAGTTTGACTTTGCTGTTGAATATGTTCCGGGCATTGACAATGTCTTCGCCGACGCGTTGTCACGCATATACTCGAATGACGCTCCAGGAACTGTGAGAGCTAGATCTGAGTATATGTATCACGATAATGATGACAACGTCGTACTTGATGTTGGGTTAATTTCCATGCCTCTCCTGGTTGACTTAGAAGCCTCTTGCTCGGTCCCAGATGAGATGTATTCCGGCAAGATGGAGTTGCAGAAAACTCGGACGTTGTCCAGGAGAGCGAGAGAAGCGTTGGAGGCGAATGATGTTAATCCGCCTCCTAAAGTTGCGTCTACATCCTTAAAAACTGGTGATAAACAGGGAGGACAAAGGCGTGAGAACGACGCGGGACGCTCTCCTCGGAGTTCAGAATTGAACACCGCTTCCAATGATCATGTGGTCGAGGATCTCCCTCAACAAACCAATGATACTCCAACCACCTCTACGGATCCGCCGACCCTCATTACCTTGTGCTCTTCAAGAACTGACGGACTCGATGTGGCCTCAGCCATTCGTGGCAACTATACATCCGACCCTGACTTCAAGTCGGTAGTTGAAAAGCCAAAGGATTTCCGAAACTTTGAGCTTGTGGACGGCCTACTCTACATCAAGTTAGAAGATCGCAGGTTACTGTGCATTCCAAACGTACGCGTTCAAGGTCATAGCATTCGTGAACTTTTGATCACCGAAGCCCATTCCATTCTTGCCCACTTGGGTGCGAGAAAGACTCTGGCTTACCTGCGCGAGAACGTGTGGTGGAAATCCCTAGTCAGGGACACGAAATCTTTCTGTGAATCATGTTCCACATGCGCTACGACAAAGCCTTCGAATCAGAAACCTTACGGTTTACTGAAACCTCTACCTGTTCCTTCCGTCCCTTGGGAAGTGATTGGAATCGACTTTGTTGGACCGCTGCCCGAAGGAAAGAATCGACTCGGTTCTTTTGATATGATAACCACAGTGGTGGATCATTTAACAGGCATGGTTCATCTCTTCCCTAGTCGTTCTGACTATACTGCAAAGGATGTTGCTGAACTAGTGTTTTCAGAAGTATACAAACTTCACGGTCTGCCGAAATCTATCGTTAGCGACAGGGACTCGCTGTTTACGAGTAAATTTTGGTCGCACCTACATAGCTTGATTGGCACTCATCTTAGGATGTCTAGTGCATATCACCCTGAATCTGATGGACTGACGGAACGTGCCAATCGTACAATTACTCAGATGCTCCGTCAGGCTGTCTCTGAAGCTCAGAAGGACTGGGTTCAGAAATTACCTATGGTCGAGTTCGCGATCAACCTCGCTCGTTCTGAAACCACAGGCTATGCTCCGTTTTTCCTGAATGCTGGTTGTCTACCACGTTCGATGATATGGAATGAACTGGGCCCTACAGCATTTGAAGGTGTGCGTGCTTTTGCTCATCGAATGAAGGAAGCAGTCATGGCTGCTCATGACAGCCTTCTAAGTCATCGGGTTAAACAGATTCGAGACGAGAATAGACATCGTCGTCCTACTCCTTTTGCTGTTGGGGACCTCGTGTATCTCTCTACAAAAAATCTCTCCATCCCAAAAAACAGGGCTCGAAAACTGGTCCCGAAGTATGTCGGACCTTTCAAAGTCGTTCAAATGCTTGGTGATACATCCTTCAAATTGGACTTGCCGCATGCCTTGCGGAAGCGAGGAATTCATGATGTCTTTCATGCCTCCCTTCTCAGAATTCACATCCCTAACGACGATCGTCTCTTCCCTGGCCGAAGTGTCAGCCAAGTTCTCGACATCGACGATGGCTCCTCCGAGTGGGCTGTGAAACAGATAATTTCTCATCGGGGTTCACATTCTGATGCGATGTTCGAGTTGGAATGGGATACCGGCGACAAGACATGGC
Organism: Lentinula raphanica; assembly: GCA_027919835.1. Classification (NCBI taxonomy): domain Eukaryota; kingdom Fungi; phylum Basidiomycota; class Agaricomycetes; order Agaricales; family Omphalotaceae; genus Lentinula; species Lentinula raphanica. The sequence continues at coordinate 910,141 of JANVFP010000001.1, read as the reverse complement.
TCCCTTACTCAAAGATCTCGCATTTGCGTCAATTGGGAGATTATCTGGAGACAATCGGTGTCTCTGATATCACTAGGCTGAAGGACACAGCCAGAGGAGAGACAGATGAGGAATCTGAGTCTCTCTTTGTGGGTCTTGCTCTCGTCGATTGCCTTATAAGCGAAACCTCTTTCCTTGATCCAATCATAACTTCACCGATGTCCAACGATAACTCTCTGCCTGCTGACCTCGCCGCCGACCTCCAATCCATCGACAACGAGGCTCAGAAATTGTTGAATCCTGCTGAACCAATGGACGCCACCGCTATGCCTGTCTCGTCTGAGACTAACACCGTTCCCGTATCCGCTCAATCCTTTCCTTTGGTGTCGCCAATATCCGTACCGACAACTGCTCTCGTATTTCCACCTGCCTTTTGGCTTAGAGAAATCGCCGGTGTCTCCTACGCGAATGGTATTTGGACCTTCATCAGCGTTGAATCGGGTAATCGCGCCTTTATGGATCCTGACGTGCTTGAATTTCTCTATTATTCCTACGCTCGTGGTCGAGGATGGAGTGTCACTAAACCGCTCTTTTACGACTACTTTGCGATGCACGTTAACAGTCGTCTGGATCCTAACACCCGCTCCTTCTGGACTCTCCTCGATGATGAAGGCAAAGTCTTTCGGTCCAAGAAGCCGGTCGCTTACTTGTGTATTTGGACGCGTCAGGAATTGCAACAAATGCGTATCAACTTCTTCAAATTGCGCGAGAACGCGAGTGCCTACTATCCCAAACCGACGAAGCCTACTCTTCAGGGTCGCGACAACGGTTCGTTTGGTTTATCTGAAGAAGAGGCAAAGGTTTTGGCGAAATTTCTGTTGAAGGACGAGAAGAAAGGGAAGGGTCGAGATGCAGGGGGATTAAAGAAGAAGAAGAAGAATGAGAAGTCGATTAGAGGTTCGCAGGGGTCCAACAAATTTCGCAACGACGTACTGGCTTTGCTGGGCAGTTTTCAACGCTCTACGGCGCCCGTCCCTGGTCCTTCGACTTCCAGTGACGACTCTGCTATGGTCGAGTGAACAGATCCCTGTACAGGAATCTGGGAGGGCGTATGCAGCGGAGCACTCGCTGATCGCTTGTCTCTGATCCTTTCCTTTACTGCCTCATAGTTTGTACTATCTCACACATTTGCTAGATCGTTCTCTTAGATGACTTCATTCCGCTATTGATCGTGTCTGATACTATTTTGTACTTATAGCTTCGAAAACCTCTGTGTAGAGTAACTCTTTTCCTTCGAATCTACGACTTACTCCTGTCACTCGAGGGAACCTTTGAGCTAAGTAAACACTTCGCAATCATTATCCGTGTCCACGTTACGTTCAGCCGAACCTACCGTGGCAATTGACTACCCATTGAGCATTCACTCAGCACTGAGCACCCATTGAGCACCCCTCGAGTACCCATTGATTGCCCATTGAGTACCCATTAATTACCCATTGATCACCCATTTTATTTTTTGGAAGAGAAAGATGTTCTTTGTTGTAAGAGAAACATGAAAATATTTGATAACATTTATGCCCGAAATTCTTTATACAATTCTTGGGTCTTTTACATAGATAAAGATGATTTGTTTTTAAGTTCATATCTTCAGAAAAAATGCACATTATTCCCAAGATTTTTAAGGTCTTTTGTGCATGGTCCAGAATGTTATTTTCTTTTGTAGTATCATCCGAAAATTAGCTTGATAATGAAGTCTTTATTCCTTGTATGAATTAGACGGATAAGATATTCCTTTTCTGGGCATAAATAGATTGATTATTAATAACTACAATCCTTATCACTTTCCTAATATATTTTGCCGGAATAATATGGGGTCAGCCGTAGTGTAACTTGGGTCTGGCTTCAAGAACTTGCATAGAATTTGACGACTTCTAACTCCCATCGTGCGCTCACTTTCATTGAGACTCGATGAGAGTGACTTCCTCTTGTTTCGAAGCCCAACAATCGGCTTGACTGAAGTCTTCGGAAACACTTCAAATCTGTCACTGTCTCAATCTGCTTGCTGTGTTCACGCCGGGAGAAAGCGTCGAAACAGTCTACGGATTGGGAGGCCAGATGCTCAAAAGTGCATCTCTCTACCCTATAGCTAGGTTGTACTAATATTCAGTTCTGACTCAGACTTGACAAACTACCTCTCAATATCATTCAGAGAAGCAGATTACCCTGTGATGAGTATATGATCAGTTGCATCTGAATCCGAGTCATAAACATCATACCTCTCTAGTGGTGACAAACACAGATTCTGATATACCGCGCATAGCAAATCCTGCTTCGGTGTATGCGAGATAATCTGAAAGTTGTTGAATGGGTATGTGAATGCCTGTGGAGAATCAGACAAGTTAACGGGTTGCTTACAGGTCCACTTCCTCCTGAAAATCTGGATGCTGGTTTCATCAAGGTCCGGATATTTTCGTTTCAGTGCGGGTTCAATATGAGTTTCAAAGTTGATTTGAAACCGACGACCCCATTCGCGAAAAGTCCGGGCATAGTCTGTGTAGTAGCAGAATGAAAATTACAGATTTTGAAGATCGAGAACAGTGGATAACAGTAATACGTACGCGGTCCAATGTTTTCAATTGATTCAACGTTGAGACCGGCAGTAGCAATAGCATCTACCAGTGTCTTGACGGAAGATAACTGGCCTCCTCTGTTCTCAGAAGACTATTAGAATGAATTGTCAAATGTGCACGAGTCGGAACTACCTACGGGAAAATATACTTTCGGATGAAGTCAACTTCACTGTTCATCCCGGTTCAGTGATCATGCCCTCGGTAAGCTGCCAATGCAAATATCAAGACTTACGATGAGTACAGCTGCCACCGAGTGTCTGGCACAGTAGTCATCGTGAACACTTTGACCGAGTTCTCAAGTTTCATGGCCCAGGACATCTTCTCGAAAAACTCTACCATGTATTCGTTACCAACTATAGAGAGTAAATCAATGAAGAAGTCATCTAAAATAACATTTAATATTTCTTACCATGCTCCATCATTCCAAGCGATATAACGGCATCAAACGCATGATGGAAGGAAGGAGGCATATCTCGATAATCCATGACATGAACCTGAATACGGTCGGTCAAACCAGCTGCTTGTATACTCGCGTCAACAACGATTTTCTGTTCTTCAGAAATAGTGATTGCTTCGACCGTGGCTCCATAGACACCAGCCGCCTAGATACCATGTTAATGATCAGGTTTGTACTGAGCCTTATAATGAGAGTTGTCGTTACGCACCAATATCGCAAAGCTACCCCATCCACAGCTAGGACATACTTAGTTATTCAGTTCAGATCCTTGGGGATGACGTAGAGTGAGACATACCCAACGTCAAGAACATGAGAGCCAGAGTGAATCCGTGCTCGACGGGCAATCAGATGGAGCTTCTCCATTTGACCCCGTTCAAGATCATCAGGCGGTGGACGTTCGTCGTTATATTGCCCACGAGGAGGTGCAATCGGCCGATTTTCAATCAAATCTCCAGTAGGGCCTTTAGCTTCATCGTCGAAGATGGCGCAACTATATCTAGAACCAAGAGTCATTGGAGACGGTGGTGAAATTAGCTGACAGGGAAACACAAACGTCATGTCCCAGGAAAGGAATGCTGCAAACATCTCATTCGACAGGTCATAATGGGCTCTAGAAATCAGTCAGATTGGAGTGATAGTATAGAAATACAGATATGTGCATACGAGATGTTGCTCTTATTTCTAGTCGAGGCGTTAGTGAGACGTAGGTTCGCACTAAGCAATATCAACTCTATCGACTGACGGTGGAAAGAAGTTTGTAGCCTTACATAGAGCTCAATATTCGGATGATGGGTGAGAACGTAGTCCGCATTTCAGAAAGATGTTTTCTGTTTAGAAGAAAAATCTGCCGAATCATTAGAACTTGCAACTACAAGTCTCATATTGCATCCTGCATACTCACCCGAAAGATATCGTTCAAAGAATCCACTTCGATCAGATGGAGCATGAACGAATCTTCAGCGTAGTTAGTAAATATCACTTCTGAAAGTTCACTCTTCAGGTACACTCACCGGCGAATCCAAAGTCACTATACAGGAAAATCCTCACCCAAAACGTTTCGTCAAGGACATCTATAGTTCCTCGGAGATGCTTGGGTGGGCCATCTGTGTGAAGTACGAAAGGTTTTCCAAAGCGATGCTCTTCCCCTTTCGATTTGATACTCAGTTCTCCCCGCTCGATGTTATCGAGGATAGACAGGATCGATTTTTTCGCTGATGAGTCATGACCATTGTGAGTGTGCGCTTTCGTTGAGATACAAGAGAGTTGGAATACCGATGTTACGAAGGTGTCCGAAGAGAGTCGACGTGGCAAATACATCTTGTGTAATGTTCAGGACGTTTTCCAGACCAGTCAGAAGAACATTTTGTGGGGCTGCATAGTTGACAGTCTTTATGAATGTTGTGGTAGTCGAAGTCATTGATGAAGGAGACAACTTCAGGCAGAAGCGTGGGCGATTGAAATTTCGGTACGGCAGGTTTTAAGTATCGTTCCTGTGGGACAGCTTGGAATCTAGAGGCTCGCGTAACTAGGTGTAACTCTAAGTCCGTGCAACAGCCCCAAAATGACGCATAGTTTGAGTTCTGGGTATGCATCAAAAGTTTGCTATCAAGCGAATTAGAATCCACAACTTGGTTCTCACTTGATCAACCACATGGCTTTACCAGTTCGCTATGCATCTTGGATAACGTCTGTCTTCGAACTCTAGCTGCATTCAGTCAATAGAGTCCATTTGAAAGGAGCGGGACCATCTGTTTCTGACTGAATCTAACCACAGCAGCTGAAGAAAGTCTCGGGAAAGTCCTAACGCGAACGCCCCACAAACCTGTCAACATCTTCATCGAGTTCTAGTATCAAGTATGTCCACGCCTCGATGGTGAAATTCCTGCATTTCACAACTTCTTCACTCCAAATCCGACGGTTCGACTATCTCCGAGAAGACATACGTCTAGATTCTAACTCGGAAGTTCAGCACTACGACTCCCTAGCGAGGACCGAAGAGCAGCCCAAACCTGGAGTTGTCCAATTCCCTCTGTCACGAAACCTGCCATCCAAGGCTCAAGCATTACTATGGCACCTTCTTTCGAAGAACTAGGCATGTTGCGTATACGAAAGCCCGACAGGCAGCAGCTGCATTCACGCATTGCTTCATTTGAGTAGTGTACCGCTCGCGTAGAAAACACTTCCCGCTGGCTGGTTTTGCTTCGGAGGATGAGAGAAAGACAGGTCTAGAGCATCTTCAATCTTAAGATTGTGGCCCATGAGACGAAGAGGCGTTCATAGATCTACCCACAGCTGAGTGAGCAAGATGAGGATAAGGTGGGCAGAAAACTCACAGCCTTACCCACTATCCTAGTGGGCCCTGCGCATCTGAAGTCGCTGCTTTTACGAGTCCGAATGAAAAGAGGAATCGTCTCTATGGCTGAAATTGTATACCGAAAACAGTAATCCATAATTTCCCTTTATAGTAATTTGTCACAAAAGTTATTTTCTTATTGTCCTCTATTGTGACTGTCACGTTGTCACAATAGGTTTGCCAGTGTTTGCCTGGCGCTCATAAGCGCTCATACTGCTCAGTGCTCACCACCGCCTACTACCACCTACCACCGCCCTCTCAATTCTGACATACTGCATGTTTCAAATTATGGGCTATTAGTCTATTACACTTCCCTTCAATGTTCAACGCTTACTCTCATGACCATCTACCGGCCTTCATCCAGTTCCATTGGCCTCATCCTCTTCCGTGCTTTGTCCTCCTTATTGGCCATTTCTGACCTCAAGTTCCCCAACGTAATAACAATTCACCGCTCCGCTCTTCCACTTGCTGCTTTCAGTTGATTCTCTGTCTTCACCTTCAGCCAAGTCTTCAATTTTTATTTAACACTGTTACACTATCATCATCTTTCTATTCTCATACTACTTAATGCATATACCTGCGTGTTCATTGCATCCAGCAGAGTTAGGTTTCTCAAAATCAGTCAAGCCTTTGCTTCTCTCCCTTTCCCAATTGCCACTACACAGAATCCAACATCCACAATATCCCCAACATAAGCTTTTGCATTGATATGAAGTTGAATAGCCTATGCAAGGTATGATATATGATATATCAGCATGATGGGATGTGCAATGGAGATATGCCAGTATTGGAATGTACTTCCTTCTACAGTGTTGACTTAAGTGAATGCAGGCATTCCAAAGTTACTTATGTTATATACAAGTGTTCCCCATACTAGTAGCATCTATTCTGTACACTCACCAAAATATTAGTCTGCCAATGAGAAAATAATTGACATAATTATATCGGACTCGTATATGCCAGGCCTTAAAGGCAATGGCCCACAATCGCAAGTCAAGTTTCTTGCCTGAGTTCATCGCTTCCATCTGTCTCACCACCCTCCTAAACGAGCTGGATCATTGGAACCACCTTTGAAGACGTTACGAGAGCCAGACAAAGAGTTGCCGAGAAAATTAGAAGTGAAAAGTGATATATAAGTAAGAGAAAGTTTCAAGAACGCCTCAGAACGCCTTCCTTTAATTTCCTTAGAGTTCAAATTCAAACGTTCAGGTGAGAGCTAATAAGCGCCCAAATTTCAAAATTTCAAAAATTTCTGGTTGGGCGCCTAAACTTCCTCGTTGTTTACGTTCTGCTGCTGTGGACTTCGCAAATTTACGGCTTCTATCTCTTATCCTACTCAATCTCCTCAACTGTCTTCGGGGCAATAATAGTCTCCTCTTGGGATTGAATCTACGATATTCGCTCGAATCTGGAATACAAAAAGTCCTCATCGCTAAACGCCACTTCCATCGTTTGCGAATCGCCTGGCACACGCGTTCACCAAAATTCCGATTCGGTTTTGTCACTGTCTCAACTACGGAGGCTTTTTGAGAACGCTCCGGTCGCATGGCAGCGATGCAACTGCTTTTTGCCTGCTGTGTTCGCGGGAGGAATCGACGGGATCGACGTCAGATTGTAGGTCCAGATGCTCAGGTGCGTCTTTAATATTTTCCCTCTTATACCAGCACGTCCTATCCTACTCTAACTTCGATCCGGTTACTTTAAAGGTGATTCCAGATGAAGAGTCGCGTCTTATACCACCTAGTGTCGAGCCCGAGGTAGTACTTCCAGACACGGTAGCCCAGGAGATAGAAGAGAGAATTGCAAGGCTCGGAACCATTGTACGAGCGAAAGAAGGGTACATCTCTCTTTTTCCGATATAACAGTATGTCAAACTTCTGTGTGCCACCAGGAATATGATCAACACGTCCGCCTATGCACCTTTCAATGTTCTCAACCGCCCCAATCGATATTCGCCTCAACGTTACGGACCCAACAGAAGTGCGAGCAGTAATAGACGATCTGTCTCTCGCTCTATATCCAGAGATCCTTCTACTACCAGACGTCCTTCGCACTCAACGCCTTCAGTGGCTCGCTACGGCTATCTCGCAAACGGGTACGGCTATGGTGCTGTAGGCATAAGCTACAACCCTTCTCTAGCCCATACGATGTCAATGCCAGCTCCTCTAGAGCCGCAGTCGAGCGAGGTCCAAGTTCAAATCGAGTCTGCAGCTGACGGAAGAGCTTCTTTGGAACGCAGTACGTCGAGCAAAGGCAACAAAAAGAAGAAAGATACATTCCAAAATGCCGATAATGCTGGCGCTAGTTCGAGTGGGACCGAACCCTCTACCGATTCCGACAACAAACCGCCACTTTCACGACCATCGCCACATCCCCGGTTCCGTTCCTCGCTTGTCATGTCACCTTCATCAACATCACTGCCCAAAACAGCGTCGCACGAGTCGTTTTCTGATAACAACTCTAATACTAACCCTTTCAGCACGGGTCCTGAAGATGGAAACGTAATGAGAGTGAGTGGTGGAGGTTTAGGTGTTAGACTCGTTCAGCAGCCTCTGCTGTCCGCTGGTGGTATGACTAGCGCCGGCGTCGGTGTCGGAAGTTCGACGATGGGGATGGGGATGGGGATGAGCAGACGCGGTCGGCCAAAAGTCAAAGCTGGTGGGGCTGTATCCTCAGGTAGTTCAGGCAGTCTGGTTCGGGTTCGGTCGAAGGAGGATAATACCCACCCGGAAGGCTATATCGGTACTAATACAAATGGCAGTGGACAATCATCATCCGAGGCAAGTTACACCCACATCTGAGGCTTGATTCATAATGCTCACTCGTTCTAATTTTTCCTCAATAGCAGACTCCCCGTCCTCTCAACACTCTTCCTGTGCTCTCAATGTCACCTGCTACTCCATATCCTGCTTTTCTCGCTCCGCCTCCTTCACCGCACTCTGATCGTAATTCGGATTCGGGTCAATCTATGATACATACTCCCCCGCAAGGTCCTTCGGCTCTGCTTTCGATGCCAACTAAACCGCCGCCTTTGTTCGAGATCAAGGATGAGGGCGAGCTCACGATTGGGTGGGATGATTGATGCACGTTGAAGGAGTCTAAATCTCTGATGTGGCGATCGCATCAAGCCACCTCAGAAAGAGATAGAGGTCCTTTGTGCGTTCGATACACATGTTTCTCCTTGTTCATGTTTTTCTTTTTCTCTGCTTTCAGCGCATTCACCCCCTTCTACCGGTTCTCATGCCCATTTATCCTACACCATTTTTTGTTCATATGAGGAGGGTATTTTCCATTGCCTTGTAATCTGCATGCTTTCGTTGCTACATATATCAGTCGACTCTTACTTAACCGTACGTGAATATCCGAGTCTCTTAATTATAACATACAGGATTTTGTTTTGTTCTGCTGTACTTGCACTTTCTATCTAATCGATACTTTATGTGGATCTGCTCATGATGATACTGAACTCAGATCACAACAGAGCAGAGGCGACCAAAGCTGTTCGGTCGAAAGACCGAGCAAACCGAGTGTGTTGTGGGCCAATCCTGTCTATGTATGTGGGCTCGCATCAATGATATCTCACGCTACCGTTGGTAAGTAAAATGCACAATCTTCTCTTGCCTCTTCTCCTGCCACAACCACGATGAGTTCTACTTCTTTCTGGCTATTCCTCACTTTCGCAGCGTTCGTGGTGAAGCTCCTCCTTCAGCAGAAGGAATTGCCTCATCCACCGTCCCCGCCTACATCCCCTATATTAGGCGTTGCAAGAACACACCCCAAGACCGAATATTGGAAGACTTACGCGGAATGGGGTGGTCGATATGGTTTGTGTTTGTCAGAGTAACTCAGAACTTTACCCATTGCTCATCCATTCAACGATGATATTTTCAGGAGTTGATGGAATGATATCGTTCCATATTCTAGGACGACGCATGGTTGTGCTCAACTCAGCCGCCACAGCTTTTGACTTGTTGGGCAAACGCTCTGCCATCTACAGCGATCGTCCTTTTCCGATGATGGCAGGAGTTCTAATGAAACGCGAGAAAAGCATGTTCTATATGTGAGTTCTCCTATATCTAGGCTAGTGGACACGGCGTAACAAAAGCATACTGGTACTGAAATTCCTCCGAAGCTCATACAATGAGCGATTCAAAATGTACCGCACACTTTTCCATCAATCGTTCAACCCAAAGGCCGCGGAAACATATTGGCCTCTCCTTGAGCGGGAAGCAATATCGGTGATTCTGAAAATAATTGAAACGCCTCAGGATTTATTCGCCCATTTACGAGGGTAAGTATTTTCCTCTCCTCTCTGACAGATGTCTGTAACTCAACTTCGCAAACTTGAAGTACTGCGGCTGTTGTGACCATGAAGATCGCGTACGGATATCAAGTGACAGGCAATGATGATTACTTTGTCACTAAGGCTGAAGAATCGATGAGGGTTGCTTCCTTAGCAGGTGCTCCTGGCAAATGGTTGGTCGACTCGCTTCCCATCTGTATGTCAAGTTATTCAGTTCACTGTCTGTGATTTGTGGACTCACTCTTCTCAGTACGCTTCCTTCCAGAGTGGTTTCCAGGTGCCGGGTTCAAGTTACAAGCAAAGAAATGGTACAATCAGATGTATACTCAATATCTGGAACCGGTACAATATGTCAAAGAACAACTTGTATGTGGTATATTTTCATGTCCCGTACTGAGTATGTATGTTCAAACTTTCTTAATCAGAAATCTGGCACAGCAACTTCTTCCTTTACCTCTCGACTACTCCAACCTGAGAATGGCCTCGCTGCAGATGACAAGTTGGAAGATATCATAGTCTGGACTGCAGGGGCGATTTATGCAGCTGCAACAGACACAGTAAGCATCAATACTGACAAATAATGGAGCTTCATTTTGATTGTTTCGCAGACTGTGTCAGCTATGAAAACATTCTTCGCAGCGATGATGCTTTATCCTGATATTCAGAAACCAGCTCAGGCAGAAATTGATTCATTCATGGACCAAGAAAGTCGTCTTCCAACCATTGGCGACCGGCATCGCCTACCATTTCTCGAAGCTGTCTTCAAAGAATTACTCCGATGGCATCCTCCTTCTCCCTTGGCCCTGTTCCACTGCACCTCTCGTGACGACATGTACAAGGGGTTTCTAATTCATGCCAAGACAACAGTCATTGCAAATATCTGGGCTATGATGCACGACGATGTTTACCCGCATCCTGAACGATTCGACCCTTTAAGGTTCATTCCAGTTCCGGGTCAAGAACCTCAGAAGAATCCTCTGGACGTAGTGTTTGGATTTGGACGGAGGATATGTGCGGGACAGGAAATCGGTGAAGCTACGGTGATTGCACAGATGATGATGGCTCTTGCCTTGTTAGATATCAGCAAGCCTGTAGATGAAATTACCGGACAAGTTATAGAGCAAGAGATCGAGTTCACGACAGCAATAGTCAGGTATGGTACCTTCAATTGATTATATCGAAAGACTGAGTTCATTTCTTCAGCCACCCTAAATCATTCGAAGTTCAAATAACTCGGCGCAGTAGTCAAGTATTCGATCTGATAGATAATGAGATATATGGCAGTAAATAATTAGTAGTGGTGACTCTTAGGAGCTGTTTTTTGTTACATATGACTGGCAAAGGTCTTCGTTCATAAAGTGGACACAGTATACATACCACAGTATAAAAAGGGAGTGCAATCCATGGATACTACAGAGATAGGAAGAATAAGAGAAAGGTAGATGTACAGGACATACTTTGTAAAAGTTCCTGCCAACATCTGAGGTGGCAACAAGGTATCACTAAATTCAATCGCGTTTCTGGAATAATCCTACAACATGCTGACCCCCACAAGAAACCTCCCGCACTGACCAAGGTCCTTCCCGCCTTGTGACCTTAGTCGGGACGGATACAAGCCGAAGCTCCTGCCCACTTCCCAAACCCAGCTCTCCTTGAGATCCAAATCCCCAAGAAAAGAGAACTCCTTCCTGAGTTATGGCCGTGTTGTATCGTGGTCCAGCTGCGATCTTCACGATTGGATCGTTAACGGTGTCACCGGGAAAGTCAACAACAACAGGCTCGACAATATAACCCTGTTCCCGACCGCCATCAGCCCCGGCCAAAGCTTCATGGTCACCCGGAAGACCCAATTGACCGTCATCGCATCGACCACAAGCAAAGACTCTGCCTTGGGATGTCAGAAACAGAGTATGATGTTCACCTCCCGCTATTGAGACCACACGGTCTACGTGCCCAAGCTCAGCCGGGCTCAAACCGATCACTTTGGCAGGTTGGTCAACGCACAGATCGTTTGATTTCGAAGGATGTCCTGTCCCAGTATGACCCATACTGTTCAAGCCCCATGCCCAGACATCGCCTGTGTCATCTATGGCGAAAGATGTATTCTGGCCGGCGCTGACATAGACAGCTCTACGCGAACGACGTCCGAGGACGACCCTTTGAGGCACTGTAGCGTCGACTTTGTGCCGGGATAGAACTTTGCGTCCGAGACGACTGTCGTCACTCATGCCCCACGCGTAGATGTTGCCATGAGTGGTGAGGACAAGAATATGATTATCCCCACATGCAATGGAGGAGACTTTTTCAATCGAACCCTCGAATTTCAAGATGGATATTGGGAGCTCCTGCCGGGACTTATTGTTTGCGAACAAGGTATGACCTTGGTGGTCCTAGAAAGATGAAAGCGTTCAGAAGATTTCGCTTCCAGACAGGGATGTTACACACCTACACGAAATGTTCCCCACACTCGAAGATCTCCTTGATCACTGACTGCAGCGCCCACGTTATCGCCCGCTACAATCTGCACTGCGCGAAATCCCTCGTCTATCAAAGCTTGTACTGGGTGAAAATGAGAGGAAAGCTCGTCTTTGTCCAGATAAGAGCCTGCGTTGTCTGGATTTGGAACGCTCTCAGTGATCCTCCCAAGCGCTGCGTCGTCGTTAACACCAGTCGACCACACCTAGCAAGAAATGAGCATGAGTGACACGATACGAGTAGAAGGATGGTCTTTCCCGCATACCGTTCCCTTTTCATCGAGCAGAAGCGTGTGCATGCCACCTGCTGCAACGCTGACGAGTCCCGCACCAGGTTCAGGACCAAATCCACCTTCCAACATCTGTTTTTCAGCCCAAAGATGTTTTTTTGGTCGAGCATATTCAGCCGCATCTTGTCCCAAGCCGAGTTGACCGTTATCGTTCGTGCCCCATGTAAATAGCTGGAGTCCAGGACGTGTTATTGGTAGAGGAGCAGCGATAGGTAGAAAAGCCAGTTTGATCGTCTCAAAGTATTGATGAAGTTCTAACTTCTAAACATTGCAGTCTCTGACTCGAACGGTGTTCACGGGTGACGGGGCCGAAGTGATATGCGTCACGTTCGCGTTATGACACATGCTCGCGCCTTCAGAAAGATGACTGGTTTTTCACGCTAAATCGTTCAACGTCGCAAAGTCGATACAGTGTTCGTCTTGAGAGACTCGTTGAAAATAATACATTCGTGTGAGAATAACCAATTCGCAAACAAATACTGTGTACACCGCGATAACGGTAATGGTCAGTACATAGACTCGTTTAGCATCCATCTAATCCGCTCAACCCAGTTCCACAAGCATTGGTGAATTGGTCTGCGATAGTATTTGTCAAGGATATACCGCTAAACTGTGTGATGGACGCGAAATGAACATCTGGGATTCACTACTTGTGATGGACAGCTTACAGCGATATTCTGACATGGTGTGGCCTTGTTACAGTCCAGCAGAACCCCAGGCCGAGTAGGTGTCCCGGATCCCTACAAGAGGACATGAATTGAAGGGGGAAAGTATAGGATTCAGTGAATGTACGCACGACAAAGTTTTCATAGGTCACGTCTGAAATTTCTAGGGTACCAGTGTCGTCAGTTCCACCCTAATGGCCAAGTATGTCAGTAGCTGAGCGTCGAGTTCTAGTGCAAGTTCGATAGCGTACCATCCAGAAGGCGCTGATATCTATGTCAAGAAGATAACGTGAACGGTCAATGGATGAGGAACGCATAGTAAATGGTCAAGATCATACAGATCGGATAGGCTGCAGCATCCTAGTAACACCAGCCCATTAGTTAGACAGATTTCTATACACAGAGTACAAAACGTACGAGTGTGAAACCAGTATACGTGACATTCTTCACAGTACCTTGACAGTTAGGATAGCTCTTGATCATCACTCCGGCATCCGAGTTCGAGATGGTGACATCGCTGTAGAATACGTTCTATAAAGCGCATGAATCCATGAATCTAACACGAATCGACACACGTGAAGAAATGGTACAATACCTGTACATCTACCCCTGTTGCGCCTGAGCCAAAAGAACCAATGTTGCATCCTTCAATCTCGAGTCAGCATGAATTATCGTCATGAAACTACGAGAGGTGTTTACCAGCTGTGAATTTGCAAGTGATTCTTTCTGCTAGGAAACCCTATTGAAATCAGGTCATCACAAAGTTCCGCGAAATGGTGGAAAGAACCATACGTTCGTTGGAGTTTTAACGGTAACACACTCGTCTATCCATCTTGTCAAAAGACGCTTCGGCGATGAGCGAAGTCGAATCGAAAAGCATACCTCCGTTCTATTTTCAAGGTATCAGATATCTGAGCAAGATTCATCGTACTATACGAATACACCCACCTCGACCGAGACGTCATGAACATAGTTGTTGTTACCACTCACGTCGAAACCATCAGTCTCGCCTGCGTAACGGTTGTCGTGAGCTGGTACTACGAAACTTAATATGACAGAAACGAACCGATATGGGAAGCAACGATAGACATGTCATGAGCCACATTGCTGGAATGAATTCATATGGTCAGACTTGAACTTTAGGAAGAAAGGAAGCTACGAGAGCTCCTCATACTGACTTGTCACCTGCGAAAGATTCTTGAATGAAATTACAGGCCATGGACAGAAAAAACGTCACTGACCTATGATTGTAACGTGGAACATTGGCGCGTCGAAAAGGGTAACCTGTGTGATTTCGATACTAAGATGCACAATTCAACATCTGGATGTGGATATACAACGGAAACAGAAGTTCATACTTGTTGCAAGTTTGGAAACGGATAAGGCGTGGACGATTAGGGAAGAGTGAAAGCTAACGTGGTATATGTCAGACGATACTTCAAGGTCCATAGATGCCGCTGAAGCGCTCACGTCGCCACCTTCACGATAGCGATACCCATTTCCTAGATAGGAAATCAGCATTCGCTCATTGACCCATCATAGTAAACGATGTATGTTTACCGAAGATCGCGCCGGGACCGTTGAACAAGATATTGTTGCAGTTCTACAATACATCAAGGCTTCGGTGGACATCTATGATTTGAGCAGTAACGTGCACGCACCTCGAAGGTAAGCATCGTACCAGTCAAATCGGGGTCAAAAGGCAGATAGACATTTCCTGCAATGTGGAGATTCCAGTTCTCAGCGTCGTCGAAGGTCACGGTTGACCTGAGAAGAAAGAAATTACTCGAGATGGTTCATGGTTCTAAAAAAGGAAGAGCCTACGCAAGAAGATAATCTCCGGCAGGAACATAGAGGAGCACATCGGTAGCAACCGTTGTTGTAACTTGCGGTATCACACACTCCTGCCATGCTCTCGTCAAGGCAGGCCCCAGATCAGTGGAGTTGTCGGCAACAGCACCTGATAGCAACGATAAAGTATCCGTCTCAGTAGCAACACAATATATTTCATTCTCAACATACCGTAGTCGAGAACACTACACTCGATGAAGCCTAGCACAGTCTGAGTTCGCAGGCCCAGGACAAAAGCGGCAGCAAGAAGGAGTGAGGATATCATTTTGTTCTTGACCCATCGTAGCTGGGTGATATCCTTATAAACGTAGAATGGATAAATTTCGAGTTAACTCTGGGGCAATGTATGTGAGCTATACTCTTTTTTGGGGCATGCTCGCGCTTCCGAGGAGTCAAACATGAGGAGGATACAGAAATACGGACCGTGTTGACCCTTGAGAATGATCATTCGTGAGGAGGAGGAGTGAATGACAGTAGCGAAGGAAGAAGAAAAAGTTATGTAAAACGCGCCACCGTGTTTATTTTGACACGCTTGGAATAGGGGCTTTTTGTTAGTCGATGAATCCGTTCCTCAGTTACTCACTTAACGAGTCAGTGCTCTAGTTGGTAGCGAGGCTGCAAAAGAGCGCAATTGTCTCTCTCAAATCGGAAGAGAAGCAAAATAGGACCTAGTGATATCATCATTTCACCAGCCCGTTGTTCTTCAATGTTTCTGTCTCTTTTCTCTCATGATGATGTACTGATGGATAGGCAACCATGTGCGATATAGATGAGTTGCAGGATTGTTACGCACGGAGACATGAGGTCTTGGCTCACGGGTCAAGAAGAATGGACGACTCTACCAGTGAGATCATTCTGATTATACTGATCAAAACATCTTTCGGAACCAGGTTGAAGGCTGACAACTTCGGTTCATCAGTGTGCAACTCCCAGTCGTTGTTCGACGTCATTCGATATCCATGGCTATCCGTGGCCGCCACGGTTGCTTAAATCCAGCCTCGTTTCTGTTTCGAAGAACTAATACGGTATTTTCAAGCATTGCTAGATGTGTAGAATACAAGGCAGGACGATATATCCTCCGCAGTGGGACGTTCTGAGGGAACCGGATCCCAGCACCGGTATATCAGTTCTGCAAGATCGGGCGAGATTAAGGTCAAAGAAGCAGGGATCTGAGGTTTGTATCCCCGCAAAACCCGAGATATGACTGCAACATCATATCTGATATCCGGGAACGGGGGGTTTCCGGTAAGTATCTGCGATTCAGGAGAAGTACGCTCGATTCCATGCGTCAACGATTCAGATTGAAAGCTCACTTCGACCACAGTACACCCGAAGGCGTATATATCTCTCGAAGTCCTTGGTTGACTCGGATGATACAAAGTAGGATCCAAGATTTCGGGAGCCATCCAGCGTATTGATCCACGAAACGACAACGACTTCTCCTTGTAACTATGGGATTCTGCCACAAGCGCTAGCCCGAAATCTGCTAAACAGCAGCGACAGTCATCGGTTATCAGGATATTTGCCTATTTCATTTGGTTAGTACGAGGAGCTGAGCTGAAGTGGATACAGATATGAGGAGTTATACCTACCCCTCTTATATCTCCGTGTATCACAGACGGATCTAACCCATGCAAGTATTGTAATCCATCGGCAACTTGAGCGATCTATTGCATCACTAAGAGAGGGTCTTCGGGATGAAGATGAATGGGCACTGACCAAAGAAAGACGGTCTTGATCGGGATGCCTCTGTAGAAATTCCATCACATTTCCATGCTTCATCCAGGGAGAGATCAAGCAGTAGCTTGGAGAAAACAAATCCTCATTCACGCCTATGAAAGGCAAAACATTTGGATGATCCAATTGCTTCCACACGAGAGCCTCTTGGCAAAACTCCTGCCCATCATCAGATCACGAATGAGTTGTAACTCGCGTGCTCAGATACCTTGCGAAGCTGCTGATTGGCATTGGCATTTGCTGATGTAAATGATCTTAGAACTTTGAGGCAAACAACTGTGTTGTCAAACCGTCCTTGCCAGATGTCCTATCAAGTGGATCAAGGATGAATGCTGAAAAGTTGCAATCTACACTGTCAGTTGCTCACTGCGAATCCACCGCCGAATACTGCATGTGTTCCTTCTTTGGTCGCATCTTTCAGATAGAAAGTGTGCGGAAGCACGCCGAAAGTTTTTGCCAGGAGGCACAGCGCCTTCAAACATTTCTGTCTGTATTGAGATGTATAGTTCTCCTAGCCGGGGCATGCATGAGAAGGGAATGATACGAAACTCGAAAGAGGATTCAAATATCTTAAGTTACCTCTGTCCGATAATCAATGATCTGATGTCGTGTGATTATTCGAGAGAGCTGCCTAGTGTCATTGAGCTCCTGAAAAATGACTGTCGGCATGCCACCTTGCTTTGACTGATCCCCACCGAGTGCTTACCTGTTGAAGCAAGTCCATAACATACGCGACCCAGTCAATACCTAATTCCCAAAGCCACTTCCATGGATCAAGGACCTCTGAAAGCACAAGCGCGCGGAGCTGTGTTGTATCATAGATCAGATTCAAGGACACATTCGTCTTCGAAATAGACCAGATTTCATTCCCGGATTTGGTGGTAGCGAGTATGAATATCGCATCGCTCTGTGCTGAGATCCTACATATAGAGCTGGTATCTTGTACAAATGCAATGTAGTGTTCCAGGAGATGTGGATGGCACGTCAAAAGCTTTTCTGCCCGCCTGATGAACTGAAGGTGATGTGAACTGAAGACAGCGACAGCGTGAGCACAGTCCCTGCCTCATGACAGAGCTCTTTTACTCACCGTTTGAAGACCCAACTGTAGATGATTTCTGAAAGCGGCACGATGATGCTTGGGTCATGAAAGCAAAGTGTGCTGATTTCGGAAAGAAATTGCATACTGTTTTCCAGGAGATATTGAGAGATGTCGAGCTCGGGGGAGTAACTACTTGAGCAAGCAACAGGTACCCATTCTAGCCAGTGCGTTGCTCGGGTGCGTTGCAGTGAAGCTTCTGAAGCTATCTTCAAATATAACATCGAGGTTTGCGGAGAGCTTGTGCAATAATTCACTGTTGCGGAAAGAAGTTGATATGCATTTCAGGATGGCCATATCAGTGATCATGCACATGCCATGAACGTGTTGCAAGAAGTGTCCAAATGGCATGTAGTTCAATAAGAAGGAGACAATTAAAAAGCTGTAAAGTCGGATAGGAAGAAGGTATTTGGAGGATTGAATCTCAATAGCGGGGCTGACTAATGATGACAAAATGATAGATTGCCAAAATTGCCAACTCGGGGTACGAATTATTATTTTCTCTTGGACAATCACAACCATCCATACCATTTCTGCAATGAACTTTCGCGTATGAAAGTTATACATATCAAAGTTCCTCAATCATCCTTGTTGAAACAGTTTGACCCAATGCATCTGTGGACCGTGACAGGCTACAGCAGCGGAGGCAGAGGCAGATCCATCACCATCAACCAGCGACCGTTCCTCTCACTCTCAGTTCGCAAACAACTTACTAACCTCTGCTAGAATGATATAGGGTACGTATTCAAGCGTATTCATGGAGCTCATACTGGGGTGCGTTTCAGTCACAGATGCGAACACTGATAGGACCATCTCAGGTTTCGATATACGTATACGGTAGCGGAATTACCTCCTACATGGTAAAGCCGAAGGTGTCACAATAGCCATTGTTTCGAATTTGGCCTTACTTGGTCCAGCATCTTGTGATGCTCCGTCTTGCAAAGTCATTTTCCACAGAAGGCTTGGCTATGGCATACTCGACACCAGATGCACGACTTCTTGTACTAAGGGAATGAGTCGAAGCTTGGTCGTATCCACTGATAAGCATGCGATTGCAACGAGTTCTTCCTATGTTCCAGTACATAGCTGCTCTATGATTCATCGGGACTACCAATTCAGTTTCTCATTAACATTCCTCAACGGCCTCCAGGGCCCTCAACGTTCAATCACTTCAGTGTTCACAGCATTCCCTCACGCAATTTTTGCTGATATGCGATCATGAGGCATATATAACTTTCGGGATCGCAGCACGCTGCACGCATGAAACTTCCGTCCACATAGTACCACCACCATCATCTGTTGAACAGATTCTAGAGCTGGCATCTAACATACAATTGGCACGATCCCCTTTCAAGACTTCGATGTTTCCTCTATCTGTTAAGCAATCCCTCTTCCTTGCTATGTTCTTCGTCGCTTCTACGACATTCAGCCAAGCGAGTCCACTCCCCGCGTACAATTCCTCCCAAATTTCACCGGATAGTGATGCAGTGACATTGGTCGCTACCGACGAAGCATCCGAGCATCCCATATCGCCTGTACCATCAACTTCAGAAGATCCTCCAGCTAATCCTCGAGCTGTAATTGAGCCAGTGGAATATTCACGTCGGGTTTTTCTGTGGGGTGAACATAAGCCAGTTGGCTATGCGTATATTCCTATGGTAAGTTATTCTCTCTCTTCTTTGCACTGTGTGGCAGGTGCTTCTTCTTCAACAGAATAAAGCGCTTGAGTACGACAAGAACAAACAACCTATCTCGCTGTCAGACCTCATTATTCCAGGAATTCCAGAGAATCCCCCTACCTACTTGGGCCATTTCGCTACGGACGGCTACCTCTTGCAAAATTTCTTCCAGGATTCGGTTCTACCTGTAAGTGTAGAGTTCGATTAGTAGGTTGAGCTATATTGACCCAGTGATCGGATTGATGATAGACGAAGGAGTATTGCCCAGTAACTCAGAGGATATCCTACCAGTGGACGCTCTTCCGTTGTCACTTCTCCATTTTTGTTGAAGACTGAAGTCTTTTTGTTGCTTGAAGTGTATAGTGTTTACCAAATGGTCGAAGGGTTTGCCGGAAACCCTTTCGGAATTTTCTACAGTGAGTTTCAACTTTTCTCTCTATGTACACGATATTTCTCGCTCATCCTGCGTCTACTACCCTCCAGACTCATAACGGTGATAAATCGGAAATCTATGAATACCGGCACACCATCGCGTTCCTCAATGGAATCGTTCCTACGTCAAATAGGGAGAACCCGGACACCTTCGTCAGGAGAATTCGCAGAAGAACGTTGCGCCTTCCTTCTTCCTGTACTTCTGAGCCCGAGAATTACAAACTCTATACGAACTGTCCTCTCCCTGATAAGGGTGGTGGTATGTGGTTCCAATCTTATCGTTTGCGAATGTGCTACTAATGGGAATCATATCGTAGTTTTCAAGATCCCTTCCTCTTGGGTTTCTGCGGAATGGCATACTTGGTCTCCAGAGGATCCTTGGTTGAAGAAGGCTTTCAAGGAGGATAAATCGAGAAATCACTAGGTAGATGCTTAGGCTAAAGGCGTAGTCGCGGCTCTGCTGTAATGATTTCTAACGAGTACATTGATGGAGAGCCAAACTGCGAGAATTATGTAATCTTGATTCTTGATCCATCGGGGTGTTTCCTGGTGTTTCTAACCGGTAACAGCCTTAGCTTCAACGAGCTTCAACGTCAACCTCCTACATAGTACAACAGCCCAGAACAGCCCCCAGGGCCTCAACGTCAACGTCCAATGATCAATCAGAATACGAAACATGGTCTAGAGACTAGCACTGAGCAGGGTCTAATATATTGACATCATTTCAGCTGATTTACGATGAGGCATATACATATTTGGGTCGCAGTACGCACAGATGAAACTCTTGTCCACGTATACCCTCGTATATACCACCACCACTGCCTGTTGAACAGATCCTAGAGCTGGCCTCTATTCTACACGATCCCTCAAGACTTCGATGTTCCCTTTCCTTATGAAGCAATACCTCTCAGTTCTTCTCGTGTTCTGCATCGCCTCTGCGACGATCAGCCGAGGTAGTCCTCTCCCCGCCCACGTTTCCTCCGACCGACTGGATAGTAATGTGACGACCATCGTGGACGACGCACCGTCCGAGCATCCGGTATCGCCTGTGTTGGCACCGACTTTAGATCCCCGAACTGAGACCAAGCCAGTGAAATACTCACTTCGTCGGACTATTTTGCTCGGGAAACATATGCCAGTTGGATATGCGTATATTCCTATGGTAGATCTCTTTCTCCTTGCTTTTCCTATAAGTCCTCACTGCTCCCTCTTGAATTTTCTTGTCCAACAGAGTCAAGCGCGTGAATACGATCAGAATGAACAATCTATCCCGCTGTCTGCGCTCCTCATCCCAGGAATACCAGTAATGACTAGTAGCTGGCCGAGCCCTGACTATCAAGCTGGATATCTTTTGCAAAATTTCTTCCGGGATTCGGATCTATCTGTGAGTGTATAGAACGATGAGCTCGAGGTTCAAGAGTTAATGACTCCTGAATCCTGATTGGTGTAAACTGATAGAACAAGGGATTTTGCCCGGTAAGGAAGGATCCTCGTGGAGCCAGTCTACCTTTCTGCTAAAGAGTGAATCATTTCTGTTTCCTGAAGTGTATCGTGTTTGCCCCATGGTCGAAGGATTTGCCGAAAAGTCTTTCGAAATTCGACCTGGCGAGTCAACTGTTTTCTCTGATACATGATGTTCCGCTCACCTATGCTACCTTCCAGGTTCAGGGAGGTCCATCCAGTCAGAACACCGAACCTCCAAAGTATACTGTCCAGGAGGACATCGTGTTTGATAGGGAATTCGTTCCTACAACATTCATACACAAGGCTCAGAGGACTGTGATGCTCCTTCCTCGTACCTGTGTTCAAAAGCCAGAAGAGTTCGAGCTATATGTGAATTGTCCTCTCCCTAACAAACGCGGTGGTACGTGGTCTCCATCGCGAACTTTGAATTGTGCAAACGCCGGTAAATCCTAGTTTTCAACGTTCCTTCCTCTTGGGTTTCTGCGAAATGGCATGACTGGTTTCCATTGAAAGACCGGGTTTTGTTGAAAACGGGGTATTTCAATGATGTAGCTAGTACAAAGTGGGCAGAATGAAGAGACGATGCTTCTCAGTAGAGTAATTGGTAGAATTGAAAGCGAGAATCGTAGCCTTATTGGGAAATGATCGGCAACTTGCAAGTTGTACCACAACGTCCAACAAAAATCCATCCTTCCGACTGTCAATGGTACACAGGTCGGCGGATTCCCGCCTTCTTTCAAATCTTATATCGCACGAGAAAGAATACATAAAGCAATACCATTCTCTCCTAGACCTTTCGCATGCCTCGTTCAATTCTCTCTCCGCATATGCAGCCTCGTCACCGCCGCCGGCTTCTCAAGTGATTCTGGCCGTGGCTAGCTCGTTGTCTAACGCGGACAATGCGTTAAGACTGTACTTAGCCGCTGTAGAAGAGTGGACCAAGTCTTTGCAAGAGTTGAAGGATTTAGAAGACGAAGTGGGGAACGTCATGAGAGACAGAGAGATCCTGTATGTTTTCTAAAGTTGCAACACTACAACAGACTTACCTCGTACAGTGTGACTCGGCTCTTGAAAGCCTCGAAATCAACGCCGAAACCATCTACCAACAGGGATTCCACATTCATCTTTACCTCTCCACCCGAATCTTCCTCTACATTATCCCTCAAATCCGAAGACCCTTCAACGACCTATGCCTCGACATCATTCTTCTCAGCCCTGAGTCCTGGCCCTATATCAGCAAGCAAGAAACTCCAAGCAGCACAGGCCGAATTGCAGGCTTGCGAAACTCATCTGGCCAAAAAAGAAGTCGACTTGGACAGTAAACGTTCCTTGGCCATACGTGATGGTTTACGCGTCAGATTCCGTGCACTTGCTCAGTGTGGATGGAGATGGTCGGAAATTGGGAAAGAGGTTGAGGTATTACTTGGCTTTGGCGAACAAGGTAGGTCAAATGGTTATTGTGTTTCCTGGCTAAGACTCAGAATCGATGCACCCTACAATAGTAGTCTCTTCGCCTCAAACATCTACGAAGCCACTCCCTGAGCTTATTGCTCCCGTGCCAGTACACGCCAAACCACCCACCGCACTAGAATTCAATGACCGTCCATCATCCGACCTGTCATCAATCGCTCCATCACAATCCGCTTCTCAGATTGGAGTTGCTGTCGTCGGCAGTCCTCCACCATCCAATGATCCCACAGCCCACATATACTCCGAACTCGAAGTAGCCTCAGGCCCGTCTCCTCCATCATCAGAGTCCTTCCACATTCCCATTCCACCTGCTCACTCAATAGACGATCTGACGTTGCCCACTGCTGATTCAGACGCGACTATTACTCGAAGTACTCGAAGGCATGTCCTCCCGCATCGCATCACCGAGGAGAGTCTTGGGTTCCACGAAGGAATTCTGGCTGGCACGAGAACGTCGATGGACCAGACCCAAGAAGGAGGTGCCGAAAGTGAGTCGGACACGGAAGATGAACATCTTCCGACCAACGCTCGAGTCGTCGAGAACCCACGGTTCTCTGCTAAAAACTCTAAAGGGGTCGATGCAAATGCCCGGATTGGCTCAACTTCGTCTCTGTCCAGAGCTAATGGAGTCGATATAGCGAAAACAGACAAGGATCGTACCTCCATTATCAGTGCCTCTAATTCAGGCAAGTTCTTCGGCAGTATCAGAGGATTATTCGGCCGTGGTAGTAAAGCCAACGATCGTCGTGGGGGAAGAGACACATCGCCAAGTACTACCGCGGCAGTCGTAGATGACAGTGGGAGCATCGACGAACCTCAGAATAGACCTAGAGGCCGAATAAACAAGTCCCGGATTGGCCTTTTGGGAGGAAAGAACCGAAGGAAAGGTCAAGCTGGGATATTCAACGAAGACGACGAGGAAGGTGGGAGCGTCATGTCGTCCCCGCCTGCACCTTTGCGGATGCCCCGTACGTCGTCTTCGGGTCCACCGATTGTCGCTGCGGTCCCTAGAGGAAGGACGATGAGTGAAGCCCACACGTCTACGTCTACATCTGCTCACGCTAGTGGCAGTGGTAATGGAAATTCAGGGAGGAGGCTGAAGAAAAATGGTCCGGGTGTTGGACTTCGTGGGAAGACGGCTTCGAATGATCTGGCTGATGGGGAGCTGAAGCATAGGCGGAGAAGCGCTAGTGTGGACTATGGAGATCTGAGTGTTCGGAGTCGGAATATGCCCAGGCCTAGGTCGAGAGCGGAAGAGTGGGTTGAGGGGCAGCAGCAGGAGGTAATGAAGGTGGAGGATGAGGATCGGAATCGTGGTGAGAATGGAGGAGAGAGGAGTAAACCTGCGGTAGCGGCGAGTGCAGATGGTCAAGAAGGTGGAGGTGGAGCTACAGCCCTCACGAAGAAAAGCAGTGTAAAAAGGAGCAAGTCGGATAATCGGAGGTCACTACCTTCTTCGTTGCCTGCTTCGTCTTCCTCAAAGTCGGCTTCAACTGCCACGCTAGTTCTACCCACTGGGAGCTTATCCACGTCGACCTCTACTTCTAGTACTATCAAGAACACCAAGATCAACTCAACCTCGACATCCTTATCACGAAATTCATCTATAAGAAGCGCGACTAGTGCTCCCAGCGGGTCCCATACCACACATGATCCCCGTGCAGCCGTAACTCGTGCGCATACGATGTCGGTCACCCCATCCGCAACCCCTTCTGCCCAATTCACAACAACGAAGAACGATCGTCGAGCTAGTTCACCTCCAGCCAATTCGCATAACGGCCATGGAAGCATCGCAATAGGCACAGGAAGTACGAGTCTGATGTCGATCGTGGAAGACGTCGCTAAAGCCAATCGAGAGGCGTGGGGTAAAGCAGAAGAATCTGGTTCGTCTGCGATGTTGAAGAAGAGTGTTGGAGGGACTATCACGCCGAGTGGGCTGTTGGAGACTCTGAAAGCCCCACGAGGGATCAATATCGAGGATTTGAAGGAGCAGATGGATAGGGATATACGGGAAAACCATAACCATGCTCAGAGTGAGAGCAATGTTCTTTTTGACTTTTGAGGGTTTCTAATGAACTGTAATCCCTACAGCTAGAGTGCGCTCTGGCAGTGCTTCGATTCCCGCGTCTCGTACCGACCATACTCCTGGTCCGTCAACATCTGTGTCTGCACCTCTGTTGGCGGCATTACCGGTGATCAACGACCACTCGCACGCAGAAAATAAACCGACGCCTGGACACCGGCCAGGACAGGTGGTCCTGCCTCTCAGAAGCGCCTTGAAAAACCCTAGTCGAACGCCCTCACCGATGCAACCGCCAACACAACCATCTTCAACCCAAGTTGCACCACAATTGAAACCATCGACGGGTTCAGCAGAGTCGAATTCACCTTCTGGTTCACAAATTGGCTCGGCTGTTTCGACGGCAGGTTCGTCTGGTTCTGCCAGGAGTGGGAGGAATGGGATGCTGGCGCAGCATCAGCCTACTCGAACTGCGTCTCCGTTGGTGAACTCGATCATGGTGATATCACACGAACAGGATGTCAAAGGCAAGGAGAAAGAGACGTCTCACTCGATACCCTCCTACGACGCCCTCCCGAGCTCTATCTCCTCGCGTCCTATATCTTCCTCTGCAAAGAGTGATTCAGGCTCGGATTCCTCAGATGGAGCGTCGATTTCGTCTTATGAAACTGGAGTCGAAGCCTTCGAAGATGCTGTAGACGACAACGATGACGAAACAGGGCAGGGAACAGGACAACACATGCTTTCTCATCAGAACAACGAGATACCTCCACACCAACATGCAGATGGATCTGATATTTCGGTCAGCAGTGCATCCACAGAAACACTGACCCGGGCAGAAACCAGAAATACCACTACGGTGAACGTCACCGAAAACAGTGGCACAGACCTCACCGAATCAAACACGGCACTGAATGCGATGACTGATACCACTCATGCCACTCCTCCGAGACGAAGAAAGAGCGTTCGGGTTTCGTTGCAACCGACGTATTCTGTGACTCCGCCTGCGATTGAGGATGAGGATGAGTTTAGATTAGAGGCGCAGAGGAATTTGAGCACAAACAAATCGAGCGAGAGTCATAATGATGGGGTTACAGGACAGGATATCTGGGCGGATTCGAGCGATGAAGATGTTGAATATCAGCAAGCGAAGAGGCTTTTTTCACTCTCTTCTGCTTTGGGCAGGAAATCAAAATCAAAATCAACGACACAGCGGTAGTTTTCTTTTTGGGTACAGGCTATATTGTATAATTATTTCTTTGGATTTTTTTTCATCCTCAGAACGTTTCTATGAGATTCTCTACTTAATTTTCTAAACGGTTATCTTATATTCGTGGTGCTCGAGCACCATTTCTCAAAATACGACTTGACTTACTAGTATTATCCTCGATCGATGTATGTACCACTGTGTCTTGAGTCTTCCATGTCGCATGAGCTCACAGCTCACCATGTCCATAGACGCTTAGTACAATGACTTACATAATCAGTCCAACTCTTTTTCTATCTGCCATCTTCTCGTCGTCTGTGAACCACGAAGAACATCTAGAAAGATGTCTGAAGAGCAGCAAGTTCCTTTCACGAGTCAACAGGACACGAATCAGCAGGACGATACTAAAACTGGAGACCCGGAGACAATCAATGTCAAGGTTCGTCTCTTTTTTCCCATCTTGTCTGCGCAAATGCTGAATTTTTCTATGCGCGTTGGCAGGTAGTCAGCTCATCAGGAGATGAGGTCTTCTTCAAGATCAAACGGACTACTCAACTACGCAAGCTTTTGGGTGCTTATGCCAACAAGGTCGGCAAAGATGTGAATACTATACGGTAAGTCGTACTTTCGTGTTTCACGTGTTGCCACCCGCCATCTTTCTCCTCTTTCTATGACACGGTCGTGCTCATCGTTCTGCCCTGATGGTAGATTCTTGTATGATGGAACACGGATATCAGAGACAGACACACCGCATTCGTTAGAAATGGAGGACAATGGTGTGTACTCAACAAACCCCCCGTTTTTCATGCAATCCTCAATCTTTCCTTACACCGTCTAGATACCATTGATGTTATGGTTGAGCGTATGTTACTAGCCTTCTCAACATCCATTTCTTCACTCATCCGTTCATTGCAAAAACAGAGGTCGGAGGATACTCCTCATAAGCGTTTCCATCCTTGTCGGACTTTGACGCCACTTCTTTGCTCTTTGTGTCTCATTTCTTATCGGGACTTCGTCCCTCGTTACATTCTATGTACTAATCTTGATCTTTGTTTATCCTCTCCATCACGATTTGAAGACGAGCTGACTCGATCCACACCCTTGTACTTATGAACTGGTGTCAAATCAAATCAAATCTCTCGGCCGTCATCGTGTCTCTAGAATTGACCAAGTCGATAGGGTTTTTATGAGGCCAGCGAGCTCATTTGTTAGCCATTTTCGACAATTGTGCGTTTTCTCTTCTGATCAGCTTTTTGGATCAGTGGTCAAAGCCTAGTCACTGCTTTGACAGTCCGTGTGTTGGATCCTGTTGGATATCTTGTTTGGTCGGTCCAAGCCCGTTTAAGCGCGCGTTCATGTTTTCACCTTTACTTTGACCATGAACGCTTTGCCCTTTCACGTTTAGTTCAAATACAGTTTGTGCTGGTACAGATGCGTCAGTTTCCCCGTTATGTTCCAACTCTCTTCTGGACCTTGTGTATTCCGAACAAGCAATCCTTCATGGTCTACCGCACGCTCATCATGGGCGTATGTACCTCCTCGAGGGATAGCACTACGGACTGGTATCGGTGCCTCTGTGATTCTGAATACCTACGGACACGTCTTCCATCTCCGTTTCTCCTGCACATCCTCTTATCTTTGCTGGACGTGGAAATTCATGCTGGGGATGCGTTCCACGAATTCGGGTATCGAAGTAGGAAACACAGTTCAAGACTCCAGTCTAGAATCCAAACGCTCTTGCTCCGATTTCGAAGCTCCTTCAAACTATGACAGTCCCCATACCTTGTCCTCTCATTACTTTCGTGATCCACTGGAACTCAGTCCATACGGTTCTTACTCATACGCCGACCTTGATGGCAGTCTCTCAGTCCGTACCATGGTCGATGTCGGAATCCAAACCGAGTCACACTTCCACCATGACGAGCGTCAGGCACGCTCTTGGACGGTTCCGACACAGACCACTCCCAGTGATGCAAGCCTAGGTTCTGTCGATGAATTCATCGAGAACGACATACATTCCTCGGATATCCCTATATCCCCTGATCGCACACGAACGCAGAACTCTGCCTTGATAGACCTGTTGGAATTCGCGATCCTACCCACATATTTGAAGGATCAAGGTCAGTTCTTAACAATTCGCCTCCCGTGCTATGGGCTTACTATTGAAAACCTAGCCCAAACCGACGAAGAACGTTTAGAGTTCACAGATCGAATGGGAGGTATTCTCAACGACTACAAACCTTTGACTCCTGCCGTATTCCTGGCGCTTTTTTACTTGGAAAAGTTGACGAGCAGGATCGAAACCATGCATTCATTTTACTGGTGGTTTATCCTCTGCCTCCTATACGCCCACCAGACTTTGGACGATTTTCATACCATCAACATTACACATGTGTAAGCGTTTCTCCTTTTCACTATATGAACAAGTGAATCGTATAACTTACCTCTGGATATGCACAGCGAACACTTCATGAACGTCGACGCTAGCTTCGCTCAACAACGTCAGAGGAGTGGCTACAAAGCCCTTCAATATCACCTCAACATCAGCCAGGTTGACTGGGTCTACTTTTTGAATCACATCCGGATCATCATCGAAGGCTTACCTCTCGATTCGGCGGAGGCGATGTTACAGCTGATATCCCAATCCTTGCCTACTCCGAGCCAATCGTTCGAGGACGAGCTACTTAATCCGCTGCATGCTCTGAATTGCGCTATAGAACAAGATGGGGAGGATATTAGATGGGCTCGAGAGAACGCTCAGGTATCGTATAGAGAATGATTTCCAGGATGTGCAGTAGGTTTCATATTATCTTTCATCTCACGGGGAGCAATCCTTGACCCTCCTTAAGCTTAAACTCTGAACACCAGTGTGCGAATGGCCCAGTCCAAGGGGGAGTTTCAATTTATAACGATAGATATGACTAGCAGACTGATAAATAAAACCAATCCTCCGACGAACCACAACAGATGGTGCCGGTGAACGACAGAGGTGTGGGGGAGCGGGTGATAATTGTCTGAGTAATAGAAATAACGCAAAGCTGGAATCAAGCTGATGAAACGAGAGGGCGGGTTAAACGAGGGCGCCCAGATCCAATGGCGAACCTTCATGAGTGCTCGAGGTCCTTCCTTGAGTTGCAGCTCTGGCAAGTTCTTCTTCAACTGACTAAAATCGAATCGTTAGCAGACAAGGACGTATCTGGGAATGGTATCGTTTACTAATCAAAATGCCTTCCATCAGCGCCTCTACTTTAGGCTGACGACCTTCCCCCCTTTTTCCCTACAGTACCAGCGCGGCTACGGTTTGGCTGCGAAGAACGGCCCGCCATTTCCTCCTTCTCTCGCATTCTCCTAGTCCGTTCAGCTGATTTTTTGACTTCAATTTGGTGAATCAAGTTCTTCAGGGAGGATGTCTTTTCCTTGTCAAACTTTTTCTGTGTCTCTCTCGAGATAGCCTTGATATCCAAGGCACCCCCCATGAGTCTGTCTGCCCACTTCCATTCTTCAAAGCGGTCCCTGGCTACCGAGCCACCGCCTTTCGGCTTCGCGAGCTTTTCTTTCCATACGGCGACAACTTTTGGATCACCACGGAATTGATCCTCGTTTTTCGATGCAGCGTACAACTTGTCAATGTGAACTTCTTTAGCAATCTCACCAACATGCTGGAGCATTGGCTGTCGGTTTTCAGCGGTGATTGGCGTTTCATGATCAGGCGAGATGATTTTGCCAGCTTCACCAACGAGCAGACCGACCTCGCTGGTAAACTTTCCTCCTCTCCCCATAGAACGATACACTACTAGGTGGATGGCTGAATTCCAAATGAATAAGTGTATAAAAGAATCTGGAAATCTTCTACTTACGATCTCCCTTTTTGACCGTTAGCGCAGAGGTCAGCTCTTCTTCCCAGTTTCTCATCGCCTCGCCGTCCTCAGTGAGCACGCCTTGAACTGATAATTGTTGCATCATATCATTGAGAGCCCTCCAATAATCGACGGAACCCTCATAAGGCCTAGCATTAGGCTTAGGGGCAGATTCAGCTTTAGCTTTAGCTTTACCCTTAACTTCGGGACCTGGAACCGCCAGAACCGAAAATCGTTTCGCAAAAGCTTCGTGTGTGGCAGCCCAAGCCTCGTCCGTTACTGTGGCAGTTATAACACCAATGTATCTTCCATCCGGGGGCACCACCGAGACCACAGGCTCCTTTCCAAAATATTGATCACCAATGTGAACACTCGGGAGTACTGTCCATATATCTCCCAAAACAACTTTTGAAGTTGATAGAACAATCACTAAATCCCAATTTGATGAGCATGTGAGTGTCCGAACCGAAAACTCCTACTCACATTTCTGATCCGGATAGAGCTCTCTTTTCCAGTTCAACATTGCCTGATTATTGATTGCGCCTTTTCGCCATAAACGTTCCATCACGTTATCCAGAGCCCTCCAATAATCGTAAGAATGCCTAGGAGCTGAAATTTGTTCCGCAAACTCTTCGTGTGTCTGAACCCAAAATTCGTTATCATTGACCATATCGGCTGAGAAGTGAGCTATGCCAATCCGTTTTGAACTTTCAGGGAGCACCGGCGCTGTTGGATGTCCGAAATAAGTAAAATCCTCTATGTGAAGAACCGGGACTTCCATGCGTGTGGGCTTTCCCTCGTCGATGATCGCTCTGTATAGATAGATCGCTGCAGTGCAAATCAGCCTGTACCCTTTGGGTGGTGGCGAAATGGGGCCTCGTGCGAGTTCACTCACGATAATTGTAAGGGAACCCACTCTGGTCTATTGGCGGTGCAATAACGGCAACGCTGTTGATCAAGCACACAGCGAAACAGAGGATGGAGAATTGGCGCAGGGAGAACAAAGACGAGAAGGGAACCCGTAAAACTTGGGTGAATACGTGGCCGGGAGGCATTGCGAGTGCGTTTGCGTGGAGTCCGTCTGTATCACGTACCATAATCGTCAGAAACATTGTCAGCAGTCAGAATGAGTTCATTACCAGTGGACTCCTTTTTTCGTTCTTCAAAGGAAACTGTACGCTCGTCGATGGTTCACGACGGTGTGGGTGACAAGACCAAAGAAAGATTGGATACGTGTTGAGGTTTTTTGGCCTGGAATCCCACAACACTGCCGCTTCGGGCAGGATCGGGCGTTAGCTTCAACCATCGGTCCAACGGATATCGACGGAGGTGATATCATGACTATGCCATCCTCGCGATCGCCTACGGCGTACGCCAACTCATCAATTGTCTGGCAAAGGTCCTGGGCGTACTTCAGCATACTTCTCGATTCGTGTACATCCAATGAAACAAGATGATGAAGGCCCGAGAGAGAATGTTCGATTGTACTCTGGAATTTCCGATGTAGAACAGAAACATAAGCAAATGTCTTCACGCCAAACGAACTTTGAAGTCCAGTTGATCTGCGAACCATGGGAGCTGATAGGGTTTTCCGTCATTGAGATATGAACGTGGAAGTTCCGATGTTGGCTTGACCGGAAAGTGGATGATTTTGGTTCTCAGCTGACGCTGTACGAGTTAGACCGTGATCAAGGTAAGCGCGGGACGCACTGGGCGAGTGGACGTGTACAGTTCTTGGAAAGCGAGTGAAGATATCTCACTGGAACCTTTCTGCTTGGCTCCCTAGGGATGGCGTATCCAGAGTCCAAGGATATCAACAACCTGAGTGCGTGGAATTCCCATGAAGGAACCTCGACACGTTAACCTTGCGCGAGTCGAGATGGTGTCAATCTTGAGTGTCCCATGAATATCTAGCTTCGCAGATGGCAAACAGAAAGCCTTTCATATTAGCTGCTTGAGTTCCAGGAATCAGGTTATACCCATAGCTCTTTGCAAAGTCAAGAACAACTCACAAGCGTCGATCTCTGTTCAAGAAACAAAGGCCCGACATGCTTTTGCGTCCTTGGAGGTTGAGGCAAAGGAGTGGATGGTGCAGGAGAACGAGGGTTCATCTCGATAAGTGTTGGTCGTAGGACACCTTCATCGCGAGGACATCAACCCGGAGGCAAGTCCGTTAGTCATGTTGGTCTTGGAGACAATGCTCGACTGACTGACGGGCACGCGACATCTGCCTTACGCAAAATCCGGCAAGAGCACGCCTGCAACCTGCAACACCAGGCAGGAGGTCCGCAAGGAACGGGGAAAGGGGGGAAAAAGAGAGCGAGATTCTAGGAAAGAGAGAAAGAAGAGAAAAAGGCGAGGCTTTTCTTGAGTATTCACGAAATCTAGGACAGTACGGAATGATACTCACTGACTTCGGCCTTCAGACTTTAAGCTAACGATTCATCCTCTGTTTCAGGATCAGAAGCGTACTCGGACTCGACATCTCCTAGTACAGGTTATAAATCGGCGATTGACGAGCAACAACCTCAGTTTTGGCTCAGACTCCCGTTTCTGCGTGTATCCCCGCTCCCACCGCCGACTATTTTGTATTTCGGTC
Organism: Lentinula raphanica; assembly: GCA_027919835.1. Classification (NCBI taxonomy): domain Eukaryota; kingdom Fungi; phylum Basidiomycota; class Agaricomycetes; order Agaricales; family Omphalotaceae; genus Lentinula; species Lentinula raphanica. The sequence continues at coordinate 877,578 of JANVFP010000001.1, read as the reverse complement.
CGAGTCGGCATTGGTACTCCTAGACCGTCTCCTCCGTCCCTCCTTGTATCCGTAGTACCTGGTAAGATTGAACCCAGGATGATCAACGTTTGGTGCAAATGTGCTACTCATTGGAGCAGCGAGCGGACGAGAGACGCCTCCAGCATTTCTAGACTGTGCCGGACGTTGGGTTCCCATTCGGAGTAGCTTCCGAGTAGTGGTCGAAACGCGTTCGTAAATCACTCGTCCGCGTCATGTCGCCACAAGACATCCAACAGCAAGAAATCATCTGCCAAATTTGCTCAGCCAATGATGATATACGATGGTCCGGCTCATTGTCTTACCTCGCATCGGATACAGGCCACTGCTCGCGTACTCGACATCGAACTCTCCTGCATGTATCTTCCCGACGTCATGTTGATATCATCCGAGGACTCAAGCACAGGAACATGTTCATCCAAAGTTGAATCGAAATCCTGGCTCCTCCATCCCGAGGCTTTCCCTTTTGGAGCCACCGACACTGACTTTGACTCCCGTCAACATGGCATTGCCATTCTACAAATGCATGCACCCGCATCTCCTCCTTTCAGCTCTTCTGATAACAAGTTTCGAGCAGACGCCGTGTCAAAACGCAGTAGCTTTCAATGCGGAGCGACTTGGTGCCTTGTACAGGTGATATCATGAGAATGAATGGCAGAATGAGATGTAGAGCAACACACCCATATGGAGAGCTCTATCTCTGATTCAGCTGGATTCCTAACTGACCCGCGACCTGTCTGTCCTTCTCCGTTTAGCTGCATGTGTTGCCTTCTCAAAGTGTGTGTACAAACTTCAAAGGCAGCAGACGGTGGTTGTGTTTCGTAACTCGTTGAGAAGTAGAGAAATGAACAGCATGACTTTGATTTGATTTGAATGTCTGGAGGAAATCGATGGTGTCTGGTATGAGGTGTGCAAGAAGTGAGTTCCATGCGGGTCCAAGTTGTGTATACAAATGAGTATAGCATTGAAAGAGGGGTTGAGACAGATCAACAACAATCAAGAGAGTATGTATTATGTAATCGACTCAGCCGAGTGTTCTCTTGATGCCGAAACTTGGCCGAACTTACTGTTGGACCATATACTTAGAAGGCGCCTCCAAGTAAGTTCACTGATACTCTCTTGCTCGACTATGTATGGCTCAGATTCAACGACGACAAACTCGCTCAAAGCAATCAACTCTCCGTCACGGCGCTGAAAAGTTTGGGTCACTGAGTCCAGTCACCAGTGGCAGCTCCTGGCAGCTCCCACCACCAGCATGATTGAGCGCTGAGCACTGGAATGTTTGAATAGTAGTAAGAACTCCGTTTTAAGATATCTTTTCTCTTCAGAAACTCAAATATCAGCAGTGGTTGTGAAGGCCTGCTGTAACTCCATCAGCCTGCGTCGAGGGCTTCGATACCTGCTGCCAATATGCTCCATGATCTTTTTCTTCTTCCATGATGAAGCTTGAAGATTCATCCAGATCTGTTGTTCAATTTGTACGTGGCTTATTTTATCTGTCGACGTACTAATGACCTACTACGCCATATCATTGTCTCCAGAGTCCAGCCCGGATACAATACCATAGTACGTCCGAGTATACCATGCGACCTCTGAATCACTCATTCGGTGGATGCCTGTTCTCATCCGGTCCACTCCACATCGTGAATGATACTAATTTCTTCTACTACTAGGCACCTTATGCTAGGGCTTCAATACATTATTTTGAATGTGTGAGCTATTGGGATTCGAGAAAACGAGTCAGCTGGGCTCATAGCGCATATTATACGGCTGAAATTCCACCTACGGTCGCATCGCAATCTTGGCCTACTTACTCTATAAAACAAGCACCCCTTCTTGATTCTTTTCTTTCTCTCTGGCTTCACACTAGTCATGGTAGGAGGTATCGTCTCGGCGGAAAAGCAGTCTGGCTTCACGCATCTTCTTGATCCAAACAAGAAGTGGTTCAACAACAGACGGTAAGGATACAATCGCCCTCGACAGCTATATAATGCATCTGACACACTTACTTCGGCCTACCTACAAAGCTTGCTCACCCTCAATGCTTGGATTGTGCTCTTGTGAGTAACTCAACCCCTAAAGAAGTTAGTATCGGATGGTTCTAATGATCAAAGACGTTGATTAGACTGATCACATCCTGTACGAACGGATATGATGGAAGTATGATGAACAGTCTCCAGTCGCTGTGAATACCATTTGCTTGAAACGCCGGATCTGTGAGCCTGATCTCAAAATATTTGCTTAGACCTCAGTGGAAGGACTATTTCAATCATCCAACTCCAAGCCAGCTCGGCCTCTTGAATGCTATCCAGGTAAGCTATGAGAGTACATCTCCTACGCTAAACGCAGGCTGTACATTGTCGTCAGAACATTGGTTCTTTGGCGGGATATCCGTTTGCTCCGTATCTATCAGATGGTCTTGGGCGTCGGCGCACGGTGATCTTCGGGGCTTCGATAATGTGCTTAGCAGCTATCATCCAAGCCGCCGCTCAATCTGTCGGCATGTTCATTGGTGCCCGGTAAGACGAAAATCTCACTATCGTGACCAGGCCATTGGTTCACCTCAATTTCAGATTCCTGATAGGATTGGGTTTGACGTTTGCTGGTAAACATTCCGCCAACCGTGACCTTGAAAGATTGCGTACTGACAGTTCACCGTTAGCCAACGCAGCACCTATGCTAGTCTCCGAGATTTCGTATCCACCTTATCGAGCACCTCTCACAGCCACCTACAACTCGCTCTGGAACTTGGGAGCTATCATGTACGTATGCACGTCGAAAGTATAGCACTGTTCACTGACAACATTCATCACCAATAGTGCTGCTTGGACGACTTTTGGGACCTTCAGAATTCCGAGTACCTGGGCTTGGCGAACTCCGTCAGCAATTCAAGGCTTACCTTCCGTGCTGCAACTTTTCTTAGCTTGGAATCTTCCCGAATCGCCACGATGGCTGGTTAGCAAAGGGAGAGAAGAGCAAGCGTTACGAACGCTTGCGTACTATCACGCCGATGGGAACCCGTATGTATTTTCGTTTCTCCAGCCCACTTGGTCCCATGACATTGAAATCTTTCCGTTTGGCACCAGACAAGATCCTCTCGTTCAATACGAGTTTAACGAGATCAAAGCTGCCATTGAGTTCGATAGAGATGGTCCGTGTTCGATATCTCATCATTCTTCCTTCAATCTCATGACAAATTGAATTCGTGAATGAATCAGTTGTGGCGAATATTGGATGGAAATCTCTTTTCAATACACCAGGGAACAGGAAGCGGATGAGAATTATTATTGCTATCGCTGTTTTCTCGCAGTGGTCTGGGAACGGTATCGCTTCCTACTATCTTAATCAAATCCTCACCGATATCGATATTACCGATCCGACCGTTCAGGTCCGTTTCTTGCCCACTTCCAAGACTCCTGGAGGCGACTCATGAATCATTTGTCCACATGTAGCTCTTGATCAATGGCATACTCACAATCTGGAGTCTCCTCTGGGCTCTGATCGCCTCCGGACTCATTGACAAACTGGGTCGTCGTTTGCTATTCCTAACCTCTACGATCGGAGTACTCTTTGCCTGGATTGCACAAACAGTATCGTTCGCAGTGTTTTGGGAACATGGGATACCGGCTGCTGCTCATTCCCTGATTGCGTTCATCTTTTTGTTCAGCTGTTTTTACGGGTGGGTGCCATTACGATCGTAAAGGCGACAAACGATAGACTGACTGTTTACTGACCGCTTTAGCCTCGCATTGTCACCACTGATCGTGGTCTATACCGTTGAGATCCTGCCTTATCATCTTCGCGCTAAAGGGTTCACGGTTTTCAATTTCACCATATCGCTCGCGTTGATATTCAATCAGTACACGAATCCGATTGCTCTAGGTAAGCTTCAGCGTTTCGCGGGAGTACGTGTGCTGATCTTGATTGTTGCAGCGCACCTTGCTTGGAAATACTATGTATGTAAACAGCCTTCAAGTTTGATGTTGTAACATGAAATGATCTTGTTCCAGATTATCTACTGCTGCTGGATCGTATTTGAGATCGTTTTCCTCTATCTCTGTGAGTAAAATCTTTAAAACATGAGCATTTGTTGAACTCATGGTACTTTTCAGATGTTGTCGAAACCAAAAACCTTACACTCGAAGAAACAGCTGCCTTGTTCGACGGCGAAGCGGCTATAGAGGAAATCACTGGAAACGGGTTTGGACCTGCCAAAGACAAACCAAAGGAACAAGAGAGTAGTACGGAGAAGGAGGTCGCTCAATTTATTGAAATCGAAGATATTCGGAAGGATTCGCCATTCTTAACCAAGGATGTTTGAGCGTATAGTGAATCGTAGCTGCCAGGGAATATCATTTGAAAGTACCTTGCACACTCATGTTGTGAAATGGTTGATACTGAGAAAGGAAACCTCGGTGGAGTCAGACGCTAGTAATAAGACCACAGTCCTGTTTTGGCTTCACATGCTTTGATTTGTGCCAAAAGTAGGTGGACCACATTCAACGAACAATAGGAGTTGAATCCCTGTTATGGTATGATAGTGCCAGACCACGTTCCCCGCGAACTTTGGCCCCTGTTATAAACCAGTCAAAAGCCAGCCGCAGAACGTACATGTTGAACGCACAATAGATCCACTTGCTCAGCTCTCACCAGCTCCCTGCCCAGTACTCTCGACCTCTTCTCCACCGTGCGACTACTCCACCATCTCTCTATCTCAAACGGGTTTGCACCAATGGCCTCTGCTGCACCCAATCGTCGCAACCCTATGGCCATATCGAGCCTGTTGAATCCAGCTGATGTTCCGAGGTGAGTTGATCCTGTTTCGCACTCACTTGGTGTCTACTGAGCCCTACTGCTCCAAGTCGCAGCTTTCACGAATGCGAGCACAGAACAAGCTCGCAAGCTTCTGATGTGCCATCCTCAGTTGCGTTTGATGAAAAAGAGAACCAGTTGCCACCCTTCGAGATCCCTACCGTCCCCGCGCAGAAACAGTCGAAACATTCGAGGAATGCGATAGATTCCGCTCAATATCCTCTACTGGCAGCCTACATCTCTTCAAAGCTTGTAGCACATCTAAAACCCTACCCTGGTACGCAGGTGTTTTTTTCTGCTTCATAGCTGTCTCGGCCTGACACATTAGCCTTCATTTAGCTTCAGAGATTGTTCCCCTCATAGTGCAGAAAACCTACCAGTGTATACATAACGCCCTTCGCGATCTTGACGATCCCACACGGATTATCCTCTCTGCTCTCCACTATTTGCTCCGAATATTCCCTGCACATATCCCGTCCCACACCCAAATCACAGCCGGCCAGTGTGCTGCAATGCTAACCCGACTGTTTCTCTTGGGTCTCCAACTGAGCATAGTGTGGTTCAGAGACCGTTACACACCTATGGAATCATGGTGAGTGGTTATACATTGGATGGATCACTGCTGAACTCACTGCATTCTTCTTAGGACCTCTTTCATGAGTCTGGACAAGGAGCACGTCATTATGTTACAGCGAGAAGCTTTGATAGCTCTCGACCATTCGCTTCTCATCACTCCGGTGACATGGAACGCGTTCATGGACCAGATACATGGAGATTGTGGTCTATTCCTCCAGTTGGGAGACGCCCGAAATCTTTATTCGCTCGTCGAGGAACTTCGTATACCCGTTCAAGTAAGCCCGATCTTACACGCACCACCGGATACGAAACGCTGCAGCAATATCGTCGCTACCGACTCTGTTAATCGCCGCATGAGGATAGCGGTATGCGCTTTGACAGGCCAGATTTCTAGTTACCACATTCGGCGCGAATCTCTCAGAATAGAGATGGGAACAGAGGATGACCACCTGTTCGATATGGCTGATTTGCAGGAAGAACTGCTATTCGAGGAGCTCCAAGAGAATAATCAGCTGTATCCCCCATTACCCGAATCGCGACCTCAATCACCCATCGTACCCGAGACGTTCCAGGAGACATTCGCTCCGCCTCTTCACTCAACCCCGCAACGATCACACCAATCTCCTGTCTCCTTTGTGTCTCCTGCTGTCAAGATGGAAGGGGTAGAGGCTAGACTCGTAAAGGGGCCATCTCCGGAGGAAGACGCATGGAGTAGAGGTCGAAAAAATCACGAACACGAAGAGAAGGCTCAGAAAGAGTCTATTAGGGAGATGGGCGCATTGCCCTTCTCCACCGAGGTCCACCCCAAGATGCGAAGGAAGCCTTTCGGAAGATTGGATCGATCATCCACGGAGAGTCAAGATTCTAGATTTTGTAGCAGGGTTTCCGACTCGGTACCAAATACCGAGGCTGTTGCGGTGACTGAAGGTGACTCGAACTGCTTGCAGGTTGAAGCGAAACACATTCTGGGCCAGCCTTTTGCTCGGTCCCCTTCTTCGAACAACACCATTTCTAAGAACCTGATGGAGATGACTCTGGAAGACGGAGATCGTCTTCATCCTCCTTCGGCTTCGAATGGATCTTCTGACACCAGAGTAAAAATCACAGAGTTTGTTCAACAATCTCAGCCAGCGAGATTAGATCGTCCTTTGGAATTGCGGCGGATACTAGACAGCCCGCGTTCTGGTGGTGACATATCCTGCCAGGATCAAGATGCAAACGAGCCTTGCTCAGCCTCCCCTAGTCCTCGAGATCCTCCTTCCCATGCTGGATCAGTCGTCGAATCAGATTCGTTTTGTCTCTCTCCGTTGACCCCGTTGCCAATCGCATATATGGATTTTGATCCTGAGACGGAGGATATGTCCGACGATGATCAGACTGGATATTGGCCATCTGGGCTTCAGGATCAACACGCCCAGGAACGCGAGGACGATGCGAATGACGATGACGACAGTGTCGACTCCGAATACGAATACGACTGGGACACTGATTCCGAAGATTCAGAGTGTTGGAATGATCCCTCGGTATCGCCGCCTCCCTTCCGGATGCCAGACACGTACAACAAAGAAACCGGGCAGTGGAATATAGATACGTTGATAGAAGAACGGTCTGGAGAAGAGGAAACCTTCGATCTCGTAGCATACTTCACATCTATGACTTGCACCAATGATGTCGAAGACGAGTCTTGTTATTCTCCTTATGGAGCTCCGAGATGGCAGGTAGAGCCTGGGTCGATAGGTCGAACTGAATTCGCGGGTGAATACCGCGAACCATCGCCGCATCCAATCGAGCTCGAAGCACAAACGATGGTCCGCGAATTTGCGGCGATATGGTTTAACCAAGGACACCAGAGCTAGCTTCGGGGCCTAGCGTTGCGTCCTTTGTCTATTGTTATTGATTCTTGAGCATCAGGCATTTCTACGTTTCTAACTTTCCTTGAGCATTGACCCTTAACTAGAAGAGACTAGATATACATACCCAGCTATACGTACAGTGGCTTCGCCTTCGTAGTGATCAAGAAAGAGCCTAGTTCATGATTTGTATATGGATGTGGTTTGAGGAAGAGCCGAGTCGGAAAATTGAATTTTCTTTCAACGCTTGCCACGTGTGTTTAATTCTAGAAAGGAAATGTCAAAGCTGGTCGTACTGAACGCCTATCCATTTTTGGCGCTTAGTGACACGATGCGGCTGAGCCTCATCGCAGATTTGCAAGAGCTAAAGAAATGGTAGGCACATATACAGAGGTCATATAGTTACACGATATAAGTACATGAGGTCTAGGTCTAGCCAAAGATCACCACTACATAAGCATCGAATTTCATGGAATTCTTGAAAGAAAAAATCATTGGTGTGCTATATGTCACCCACTGCATATCACAGCGAGCTTTCCATCATGTTGATAGCATCATGCAGAGGTTTGTCTATTGACGACGTCCAAGCTAAGGGGGTATCAATTTTAAGCGGGTTCCTTCGACGCCATGGAATAACAGATAACTCGAACGTACCCCATTCCCAATTCTGAATGATTGACCTACTCAGTCTCTGTAGATATTCCCGCTGTTGTTTTTGTGGTAGCTTATCGATGTCTACTACCCCGCTCTCGTCGAGGAGAGTGAAATGTCTGCCATTTGCTCGGCTCACTTCCATCACCTTATACGCAAACGGGCAACGAATGCTGTCAAAAACTCGCAACGCACGCTGAGCGACATTCGTGCGATTAGTCGAGGGGTGGCCGAGAACAGTGGCGAGGATACATGCGTCCTAGCGTAGTAGCATGAGTTTGTAAGACATACATACATTGTAAGCGGTGGAGAGATATACAAACCTCAATAGCTTGACCTGCACCAGATCCTTGATGTGGAGTCATTGAATGAGCCTATATTTTGTGCATGTTAACGCAGATAATCGCATGACGGATATCGACTACGCACAGCATCTCCAAGTAATGCTACCTTTCCGGACACGAATGACTGCATTGGCAGCACCGTGTGGATTGCCCATTGCATTGGCTTTTCGACACACTGTTCGACGGTTCGTATAAAGTACTTGACCAATGTAGAATCACAAACTCACTGCAACGAGAGCTTGTACATCGGGTTCCCAGTGGGCAAATGTCGACGCAAATGCTCCAGTATCCACATTCGTCATCCATGGACCATTGAACTTGGTATTTTCCAGGTGATGTTGAATGACGAAAGCAACAAAGTTGATGAATTTGCCACCAGATATACGGTATGCTAGAATGTACTGTAAAATTTATAGTTTAATAGAGATTGGTATTTTGAAAGATATGAACTCGAGTTACTTACACCTCCTTTCCCAAGGTACTGTGAAACTAGAATCAATAAGAAGTTCTCAACCATAGTCTAGAGCAGGATCTATACCTGTACACCGGGGGTATACAACACCTGGTGATTTGGTGCTATCGCTTGTAGCTTCTGAGTCGGAATTAACGCACGATATGCAGTAGCTCCAGACCAAACCGGGTCAACATGCTGAAGAATTTCTGCAGCCTCCTTAAACCTTCCTTCGCTTCTCGCCCATTGTGCCTTCTCATTCAAAACACCTGCACGAACAACAGATTTAACACCGTCAGCACCCACAAGGACATCACAAGAAGCCGTTGTGCCGTCTTCGAAGAAGAGTTCGATGGGCCCAGACTGGCGTTGAGTATACGATCTTAGGCGTTTGGAGCAATGTGTATGGCATCGCTTCGGAAGATGATTAAGAATGGTTTGCTGGTAATCGGCTCGATGGAAGAGCATTAGTGACCCTAAACGAGATTGGGAGGCATGATCGGGGAAAGGATAGACTAAACACTTTGCCACCCCGATAGAAATCGGAATTAACACTGACCTTGTGTAACCAACGTGAATATATGTTCGCCTTCGCATTGATCACTCTTACGATATCGGAAGCCCGAAACTGTAGGATGTATGTGTGGCAGATCAGGAATTGCGCCATAACCAGGCTTACCAGGGCCATCGATGACTTGCGTTTCGGTAACTTTGAGAAGGTCTGCCTCTAATCCAAGCATCTTGATAACCTTCCATGGGCCTGACTCAATACAGTTAAAACTGGTCATCGTCATTGACGATGTGGTGAAGTATCTTACGAGGAAAGATACCGATTCCCGCACCGACTTCTGTCAGTGCTCGTGCGCTTTCGTAGATTTCAATGTCGATATCTGGATAGCGCGATAGAGCCAAGGCAAAGGTAAGTCCTCCTATTCCTGCACCACTTTAGAACGATGACTGTGAGTATGCCAGCAACGAAAGCTGCACAACACCAACCATATGGCCACCCGCAATCTACTGGTATCGGCAGAAGTCATTGTTGTCGTGACTGGGTATCACTGAGCGGAGGTACAGGTTGGTGAAATGAGGAGGTTCGCAATACGATATGTCCAGCAACACACAGAGCCTTTTATGCGGAACCAGCCTGCATGCTTGTGCACGGTTTAACCGGACTACATAGCGACCTGGTGTACCGTAGGTGTATCGTCCAGCCGCAAAAGCGATCAACAGATACGCCCTCAAGAGGTCCCACGATTGAGTCGCGCACTGAAAAGAGGGTGAGATGAAATTGCCTTTTGCGTGGAGTCAATCTTCCAGTATCAAGTTGTCAACTGACCTTCATAACCACTGTATCTCGACAAGATGTTCTGAGAAGAACAGTACGAGGGTCATAGTTCAACCGAGAGAGAAGTCGAACAAACTTCGGATTTTCCGGACAGGCCTACAAGACTTTCAACTGGCTCGGGTGAGCTGAGATTCCAGCATTCACAAGTCTGAAAGAGACTGAACGAAAGTATGACTCCAGAACTGTGAGGACTTTGATGGCTTCCAATGGCTTCTCAGTTCTGTAGATATGCGAAATGAAGTTCCAATTCATTGAGAAAGGAGTCTTACCGATATCCCAACCAACTCATTCAAAGTTCTTCGTCCCTTGTACATGTGCACCGCATCCTCGAGTAATCCAGATGTGGTCCACCAGTCCTGTTTAATGTCGATGAAATCGGACTTTCCGTCTGTCGGAGGAGGGTGGAGGAAATCCCGGTAACTAAGCGCGGGGGTGTGCGGGAGGCTGCGCGATGAATCATGAAATCACTCGAGGACCCGACAGCTGGAGCACTCGGACGTGATGCTCGTAAATTCAGTCTAGACCGACAGAGACAGCTCCAGGCGGACACCGGAGGCGAGATATTTTGTGGAGAAGTACAGTCTTGGAGAGACTCATCCTGGTTTGGGTGACAGTTGTTGTCGAAATGCGCTGATGAAATTGACGCCTCAATAGCGCCCATAGATGCCACGGTGAGCCGATGACCATTTTTACTTCAATGTCGACGCCCTCATCGACGTCGAGTTCATTTTTCTATGGTTGCTGATCTCTACTTACTCAAACTGCGATATCATTAGATTACGGATACATGTCTCGATCGCATGACTTTCCTCATGTTGCCATAGCCTTGCTACACTTGGCATTCACCCATATATTTCGAGCTGACCGTTTCATAAATCATCTTGAATGCACTATCTAAGTTTGAATGACCTCTGGAAGGATATGTCAGCGATGATATTGAAGCGTGGAGTCCGAGAAAATCTCAAAAGAAGCGATTGCCATGGTCTTTCTGACATACTGGCATGGAAAACACAACTCACCTGTGAATTGGGCCTGAGAGTAGTCTTCAACGGAACTGTGTATCGATATATTATGACTGACATATTCTCTCTTCCTCCTGAAGAATACTCGTAACTCCGCTGACTGAATGAGCTCGTTATGTATTCTCAATGTTCATTCTTATCATTGAGTTGAGTTATCTCATTCCGCGGATATTTGTCTGAAGACTTCTAAGTTAAAATCTGAAGTACTTACCCATGTTATTCGTGTGCTCAAGTTACGGATGTCAATATCAATCTTGGGGTATAGATTGCCAGAGATACTCACCTCTGTGCGGGCTCCCTTCATGTATTTACCCCAGGAGTCAACTCCAATCGAGTGGTATGAATACATCTGTGCATCCAAGAAAGTGGCGACTCGGAGATACATCATGTCCTGCACTGGTGCCTGCTCCTATACTTCAGTTTCCATGTCATTGAAACAGACGAGGACTGGGGCAGTTGAGAGGTATATATAAGTTTGAAGGAAATCTCACATTCAGCAACATAAGGGCTCAGAAGGGTCTACCTTTGAGTGTGGCCAGGTGCGGATCCGTAGTAGGAGGAAGACCCTGGCACCTCTAGCATTACTCCATGCTGGTATCGGTACTGAAAGAATTCGAGAATTCAGTAGTGATCGTGTAGCATGACGTGCGTCGCGAGGTACATACAACTCTTCAAGTCCAATCATTGAAATCGAGTTCTTTGATACATCCGTTGAAGCTGTTGGGCAGCGTCCGAGTATATACGGAGTACAAAGGAAGTAGAACGTCTGTTTCACCCACTCGGATGTCATGGTTGCTGTTAGCCCAGAGCATTGTGTACGCTCTAGGCTGACGGATACTGCTCATTGCAAACCCTCAGAGACGCACTGTCAATAATGATGTCGCGTTTCAATATGCCGTTTCGACAGCAGCTCATTGCCTCATCGTGTCTTCTGGGTCAAAGCATCTTGGACACGAGTTGTTATTCCGAATCCCCAGGGTATGAATATTTCGGCCAACCTGTCATGGAATAAGATTGTTCTTCGGCGCAAACTAGCACCCTGGATTTGGCAGTAGCTATAAGTATCGTTTGCATTTCATGGGAAGGAAGTACATCATCATTCGTTCTTCTATGTCACAAAACAGACTCACCGGTTACATGACAACTAGCAGTACGAGTCATATCCTCCGCATTGTTCTCAGCAGGTCCCACAGGTCCGGCATGCAACACGCAGCAGGCGTGAAGGGTATTATGCAGCTCGTGCTCAAAGTTCTCTCTTTGCCAGAAACGAAACACACATTTCTAAAAAAAGTGTTCCTGTCAATGCGTGCAAAAATAAAATGTAATACGTACCGTAGAGTAGGGAAAACCCGAGCTAGGACTGGACCTACCGCGATATGTTGCAAGAGTAGTAAGATCGATGGAAAACACCTTGTGCGTACGACTCTGAGCTCCAAAGAAAAATGTCGGCCTTTCATTCATTGAGGCTCCATCTCGATAGAGCTATGGAGAATAGATCTTCCGGCAATTTTCTGACAATGCTTTGCAGCGAGTGGCGGTTCTCAGGTAGAGACGAAAAGTGCACACCTTACTATTGGCATTTAATGATTTGATGTCATTCTCGACAGCTTCTGCCACTTCAGAGCTTCCACAGCTTGTGTACATAGCTAAGGCCGGTTTAAGACTACCAGGAGAAAGACCATCGGGTAAATTGAAAAGAACATCCTACTCTGCGTGCCTCTCTGAAGTCACGATGGGCCGGTCCAGTGACTCGTGAGCCATGGCAAAAGTTCCAAAAGACACATAGGGAAGAAGCTCACCAAATCAGAGTTGACTATGATAGAAGAGCTAATTTGGCCTATATGGCCTGTCATAAGTAACGGTCTTGACTTCTCGTAGATTGGCTCTCGTCTGGATGGTCTAGTGGAAATGTGTAGATTTGTTCAAGTCTTGTCAATGGACCCACGAGATATTCAAGTCTGAGGCATCTGCAAAATCTAGACGGTAGATACTTATAAGGGACGGGTGGGGGGGTGACTGAATTTTGCATACACAACGGTGATAAGTGCAGGATGAGTGTATGCGAAGATGAGAGATGAGAGATGAGAGATGAGCGCCAATCAATACGGCGCCCGCCGGACTTTAGCGCTCTAGCTTTACCGCTAAGCCGGCTTGGCCCTGCCCCGGTTCTGCCTACCACAAAACCCTACAAAACCGCACTGGTCCTATCTTTCTGCTATGTAGTCTGGCTGGAATACTCGCTTGGAGGTTCTTCATCGAGTAGGCGGAACTCCGAAACAACTTGTAATTGTCCACCTCATCCTTCCGAATCTATTTCCTCGAGCCTCTACTGTAGATCCCGACGACTTCTAAACCTGTAGGGCACCACAGTACTTCATCTCTGACGACTCGAGGAGCTTTCACATCAACTGTACTGGAAAACCGCCTCTCTTCTGAATCCTTGCTCAAGTCGTCTCCGCGAACTCTTCGATAAGGCCAAGAGTCAAGACACAGGACGAGGCCGATGAGCTTACGTGGTGGTAGTTGCTTGATTCCAAGAACGGTACGAGAGTTTACGCAGATATTGATCCTGTAGTTGACCATTGAACGAATCGAATCCTGCTCGCCGCACAGATCTGAATCAAAATTCACAAGGGTTCCCGCACTCTTCCCAGTTGTCGCCTCCCCACATGCTCCCACATGTCGTCGGCTCACTTTTCGTCTTCCCATATGTTGCTCATCAGGCGACCGAATCGTCGTACGATAACGCCTCTTGTCCCGACCAGACGATGGGTGGTCCGCCGCAGAACGATCCTGGTAGAGAAAACGTACGCTATCTCGATACAAACAAACAATATCCTGTTCCCGACGTTCATCTAAATCAGTCCTCCCAGGGGCCTGGGTATCCTTCAGCTGGGGATGGTTATTCGTCGTCCACTGGTTCTTCTAATCCTTGGGAAGAAGGCATAGCTACCGTGACGGATTACCAATGTCCCCCCAAAGCAATCCTCGCAAGTGCGCGCATCATCTAATCCATGAGAGATTCGAGAGATGTAAAGGTTTTTGGGTTGAGAGAAAGGGGATGCAAGGGATGGGTAACCAAGGACAAATTCTGCGTTTGCTTCTGCCTAGTATGCATCTTCTTCAGGGTTAGGCTCAAGTTCACTGTCAAAGTAATGGCCAGGTATGTCTCTCTTCCTTTCTCGTTTCTCTTTTTATATGTTCTAATTCACCTCAATCTGATATAGGTTTATCACAAGAACACAAGAATACAAAGATCTACCTATCGACGACGACGATGATCATTCTTACCTATCCTATCCTCTCGCTCAACCTCTCACTACTCATAATGAGTCTGAGTCTGGATCCGGTATAGGCATCCGCAATTTCTCGTACTTTCGAGCAGGCAGGGACAAGTGGAGATAAACAGATGTCGAAGGGTGGGAGAGGGAGGAGAATGAGAAGGAAGGAGGAGGAAGGAGAGGTATGGAAATGGATGGAGAGGTCGAATTAGGCTTTGAATTATCCTCCTCCATCTCATCCTGCTTGTTAATTTCCTCGTTCTACCGCCACGTCTATACTCTGGCTCTCCAACATCCATCTCCCTTCCACTCTCCCTCCCACTCTCTATCTTCTGCCAGCCCGAGCGCGTGCTCGAGCTTCTCACGGCTCACGGGAGAAACTCACAACGAGGCCGAGACAGATCGTTCCTCCGCCTCTCCCGTGGTCTCGTACTTATCTGCGTGTTCGTGTTTAGAGGGGTGTATGAGGACGAAGTCGGAGAGGATCAAAATCCAACTCCCATTCAACTCAAAATCAAAACTGCCTTTGTCAACGTCTTCGTCCTCCTATGCACTCGCAGCATGCGTGCAAGCAATATACGAAGACGGCGGTGTGTTTCTAGTTTGTGTCCAGGATCTGTATTGAACAAACTCGACAAACTCGAGATCCAACTCATCCTCTTCCTCATCTTCATACCTCACATACCTCATTGCGTCAATCTACTCCATCAAATCCACCACGGCGCTTCTCGTGCGTGCGTTGGATGAGATCGCGACCGCTGTGTGGGAACATGAGACGAAGACGAGGAAAGAGGGAAAGGGGATTGGGAAGGGGGTCTACGAAATTCAAGAGTGTGAACGCGTTGTTGAGGGTAGTCAAGATGGGGCTGAGTTTGAGTAGTGTCACTGGCGTTGGAGGCATTCCTGGTGTCCCCGGTGTTCCGGGCATCGATGTGGGTACAGACGGGTAACAGGAGGAGGAGGAAGAGATAGAGATAGAAGCGGAAGAGAGAGTCTGATCACGTTGACTGGCACTGGAACTGGGAACTTTGCGTCCGAAGACCCGAGACTCGGAGTTCGTGTGCTTCCAGTTCTACAGGTTCCAAAGGGTGGTCAAGCACAGGATGGACAGGGTCAAGGACAGGGATGTGGTACGTACCACGTTCATTCCTTTTGTCTCTTCGTCTGTATATCCTTTTTCTTTTAACTTCCGGGATTTTTATCGGTACTGTTGAACTTACACACGTCATTTCGTTAGGTACCCCGCCTGTGGTTTTGACTGATCCAAGCTCGAGTTAGATCTCGTGTTCGTGTTATGTATGGCTCTAATTGCTCTTATGGTGCTACGCTCGTTCTTACGATGCCAGCAGAAACAGTAATTAGGCATCATCCCGCCCCATCGTCTGCGCTCACCTGGATGCCACCTCCACCCAAACCACTGCCTTCACCTAAGCCTCAACCATCATCAACCACAACAATTGCTTGCACATCTTCTTCTGGCGTCCGCGGTGTCTTCAGCATAGACGAAGACCCGCACGAGCTTTTCGTACTCAAACACGCGTTCTCGTCCCGGCCGTTCCCTTTACGGACGTTGGAGCTGTAATGGTATCGAGGGGAGGGAAGGAGCAAGTCAGCAGTATCCGCCTTCGTTAGTCCCCGGCGGTTATCCATCCGCCCCAGAACAAGGAAAGATCCAGCCTGGTTGAGCAAGGGGATCTTCAATCAAAGCGTTGAAGCTTCTCGATGTGAGGTGAGCCTGGGACGTACAAGTTCAGCCCCAGGCTCGGCCGTCCTGGATGGGGTTTTCGTCGTCTACGCCAATTTATTCATTTTCCTCGTTTTCCACTTCTGCCGGCCCGTCCTCCTCCCTCATCATTCGAACTATCATCCTATCAGTGTTTGCTATAATCGAGTAGGCGGAAATGCTGTAGATCAAGGTCTAGAGAAAAGCAGGAGGAGCGACTTGTAGGCCATCGGCATCTCTGAGTTCAACGTCCATCTCATCCTTCATCCATCTCCTCGGGCCTCCACTACGTACCGCTATTGGTTTCTCCAGAGAGGAAAGCAGGATCCCCTTCTCCTTCTCCTACGTCTCTTCCTCCCATCCGAATTCTGTCCATTCGTAGCACCTTCTCTTGTCTGAAGAATAATACAAGTGGAATTCTCTGCGCTTACTCTTTGCAATTCTTCCCTTCCTTTTATGCTCGGTCTTCACTTGGTCAATGTATTCACACCATCGAGATCTCACCTCTGCGAATGGTACACTTGAGGACGAAGGGAATCTTCCGGCATTTTCCAGGTAGCTCCTGAGCTCGGTCCCCGGAACTTGTACCGTCGAGACGCCCTAGGGCGCTGACCATGTCAGACGCGCCTCAAAGAAAAAGGATTTCACCTCTGTATTCGAATTTTCACCATGGCCAGTTCTATGAACTTCATGAGGTATCTCAACAAACCCCCGGTTATACCCTCCGAATACTTACATTTTATGCACGGCCTCTTTGAAAAGGTTAACGCACCTGGGAATCATCAATCCCTTTAGGAATCTCTTCGGAAGAACAAGTCCTACAATAGGCAGCATATGTTCTCTCCTCTGGGATTACTTCGAACCTGAGGGTTTTCCGGTCGGGTCAACGATCTTCGGTCGTTTCGAAGCTTGAGCCAAGGTGTGATGAACAATGTCGAGGACCTTAGGCGACGCTTAGTTGAAAACGGTGCGAGAGTTTTTGCAGAGCTCGTCACCTGTAGTTGACCATCTCTCTCTTCTTTGAACGAATTAGACCCTGCCCACCCTTCGTATCTGAATCGTTCCAATGAGAAAATGAAGCCTTTTTTTATATCCAGACCATGATGGATTCATGTTCAGAGGCCAAACCTTGTTTTGGCGAAGAGCAGCTTTCTGAGAACGCGGTGTTGACAAGGCCATGAGACCCTGTTCGATTTGCAACTCTCATAATCAACGTTGATGCTGAGGCTGAACAGCTTCGACAAGCTTTTATAGTACAAACTTCGATTCAAACGATATTCTCTCTCTCTTTTCCCTCTTTCGCATCTCCTTCGTTTAGGGTCGTTGTCATTTCATTTTTTAATTTCCCTTCTATCGATGTACTTTGCCAAGTCATGTCAACACTAGTCTTGTCGCTCTCAGCTCCCGTTTCTTCCCTTACCATATGTTGGTTTCGTCCTATTTGGTTTGTCTATATCCTTCGCTGTATATGCTTCCCTTTTCTCGTTTCGTTTCTTTCCTGCCCAACTGTGTAGTGTTCATGGCGTGTAACTCAATGGTCTCGTATCTTCTCCAACCTTATTCCTTCTCCCAGTCTTTCCTCCATTCCGAACATATTTTTTTCGCCTTTCTTAACTCTCAATAACATGCCCTTCTTTCCTTTAGTGCATTACTATGTATGTGTTGGTCCTTTCCCTTACGATTGGACCTATCTTTTCATCAGTACATACATACTCCGTATTCTACCGGTGCTGTCGGGTCCTACCACGTTGGGCATCAGCCAACCAACATCTCGCCCTCACCTCTTCACTTTTCTGCATCGTGAAACTGTCACTTGAAATCAGAGAACCCTCAATTCTGTGCGCTATAGTCGGCCGGCATATGTCAGCTTTCTTCCTCTCAATCTCACGTCTTGGGCTTGGAACATGCTGTTGTATCATCTTCAAATTTCATCACAGCATTTTCGTTTGCAACTAAGCAAGAGTATTCAGCAGGTCTTTCACTGCTGGCCCTCTTTTGCTGTTCTGCCATCCTCAAACCCCACCCGGCAAAGCTCGTTGGCACTGGTCGTTGCGCATTTAGGTTCACTGAAGCCAGGCTCGCCGACAAATCAGATATCTTGTAATCGATGCCTTGCTCACATTTTCCCTTTCGCCAAACCTGCTTCAAATTCTGGAGCACAACCTTCATCCATACGCATACGCGCGGCGATCCACTCCGTGTGGCAGCTTTGTGACTGTCTGCTTCAGTTTTATCATCGTCAGCATATTCCACTCCACGTATACAAAACTGGATGATCTGACATTGAATGACAACGGCGTGTCCTCTGTGACCATCGAGATCTCACTTCGGGAATACTCTTGACTCCAAACTTGGGCAACCGTCAGGAAAGGCCAAAGGGAAAGGCGTCTCGACGCGAAGAAACAATAGTCTCGGAAAAATCATGGGCTGGCTGTACAAGTTCATTCATGTGTCATGTGTGTAATCACTTGCCTCCGTCTCTGACCTTCTGTGATGACATTCTCGTGCACGTAGTCTTGATTACCCTCAGATGAATTTGGAGACCGAGCAGACTAGCTGTAAATGATCCTGCCCATCCAGATCTCCACCTGCGGGATTCTAACGTGCCTTGGAGGCAAGCGCTACTCCGAAATTCAAACTACTAGCATAGCGCACGATCCTGCCATTTCAAGTTCTTGCAGAGCTGATGCTGTTATATGTAAAGCTGGCGCTACTTTACCATCAATTTCCGAACTCCCCGGCTGGGACCCCACCTTTGGTGGAGCCGTGTAACTTCCTTCCTTCCTTCCTCGTTCCCGGTACCTATGCATGGTACCTATTCACCGCCGACCTATTTCTCGCAATGAGGCTCATATCTTGTCCAGAACTATTTGATGACCAAGACGTCCTCATTCCTCTCTCAGACGAGTTCATCTTCAGATACCTTTGCTGCCCCTTCCAATCCGACGATGGATTTTGATAATGGAAGACTGTGTAAATGATCTCTTCGACGACCGTTTTCTTGGCCAGAGGTACAGACACCACCTGGAGGTCAGATATAACTCTACTTTTGGAAAACTCGTGGGCTTTCATGGGTAATGAGTTTTCCAATATGACCTTAGACCCGAACTTGGGACTTGAGTGATTTCCAGGCACACCTGACAACCATACTACCGGTCTGTCCTTCAACCAGGTCTGCCCTTGCTCAAGTCCTTTTTTTTCCTTATGTCACTGTGATGGGTCAAGGCAGCTTATCCGAATCGATTTGGACAAGAATTAAGATTCATTTGGTCAGTAGCTATTCAATTGATGAACCTTAGTTGCTAAGTGAGTATGCTTTATTGAATCGTCAGTATGTTTTTTGACTCTATTCTTTCCTTCTTCATGCAGATCAGCATGCTGTAATGCGACACACAGCGTTCTACTTTGCCTACCCATAGTATGAACAAGTCGGCTAGCAGTGGTAGTGATATTGCAATTTCTGGGCATCCCAAAGCACTTTCAAAGTTACTAGATCTCAAATATAGGGCAGGACTATGTGTGAAGTGCACTCAATGAAAAAAAAAACGGACTGTCCCTTGAAATTGCAAAACAGTCCATATCTCTCATTTCTTCCTTTCAAACTTTATGGAACATGAAGTGCACCCAGGGTGCGCCACCGAGTAGGGAAACCTTATTCGCATGCTTTTGTCAATCCGGCTGATATCACAAGCTCATGAGTTCGATCCGAATGCAGCACTTCTGTCTACCATCTCTCCATCGCACATTTTGACTATCGGTATGTTCTCCAGCTCGAAGGGAAGTAGTCTCAATTTGCCGCATTCGAGAGAGGATGAATGCCCATGTGTACAAGAGATGTGAGCATTTTTCATTGATTCAGCTTCGTTCTTCTTAAAAAGTACAATCTGAGCTGTTAGACCACTAGAAGATATATTCAGTTCGTAATCGGGCCTTGAATTTGTTCCAGGTTTTCAACTTTTCAAGGCCACGGGAAGGACCTTCTCTCAGCTTCCCTCGCTTACTGGAACAGTCGCCACCAGCTCTCCTTTCGCATGTTGCGACTGCTTCTACTTTCTTTTCCCCATAGGGCCTGGATTAGCCCGAGAAGGTAACAGGCTTTTGGCTTCTTACTTGGTATAGTGTTCAGCATAACACTAATATGTTCCTTCGGATTTTGTATTGCTTCTCATGACAATTTAGGCCTTACTTATATCATTGACATTTTGGTGTTGTGGATCATCCCACTCTGGTCAAGTTGGCGGAAGATCGTGGACAAAGCTGAAGTTGTTGATAGCTCTTTGAAGTCATCTCCGAGTCTGCACAGATCACCTTGGTGGTATCTTGAAAAGGCATGCCTTCCTGCGTCTCCTCCTCCCGTATTTATACCAACATTGTGTTGCACCTTTCGACATTTTACGCCGTCTGCACCTCCTTGTTGTTATTCGGTATTGGTGAGCCTTCTCTTGTTGAATGTTCATTCCATAAGACCTCATCTCTGCATTCAAAGATTCACCATGACGAGCTACCAAGGCACTTTCCAAAGCAATCCGGAAGTGAAAAAGTCAAGGCTACCCCCTGACCACATCATTCGTCTTCATGAAATATTTGATAATGAGAATCAAGCTTATGAGCATACAGTTATCCAAAACACTCTGCAGCAATCACGGCACAAATCCTCCCGCTACAATGGGCTGTGGATCTTTTCACACCTTTGGGATGATTCCTTACCTGAGGGTTTCCTCAAAGGAGGACACATCCTCAAGAATATGCGAGATGAATTAGAGGCTGAAGGTATTCTTGGGAAAACCACGAGGCTTGCAGAGCGGTTCAATGCAGACCTGAAGAAATCCATACCAACAGGTGCCAAGCGTCTCTACAGAAATCTTTTCTAGAACTGACTACCCCCGTTTTTGACTGATTCAGACCATGCTCCTGCTGACCATGAGACTCCGTCATCCACACAATGTACTCCTCTCCCGATATCCCATCTGTCAGCTCAAATCGTGTACAACGCCCTTGGCCCTAATCATGACGCCCTTGGCCCTAATCTGATGATGGCTGATGCTAGTCGTGTGTCTGCCAATGATGAGAGAGGAGACCAGAATAATCTCTTGGGTGGTCAATTCCACAACCGCGATGAATGCATGACCATAACAAACAACCTATCTCCTGCTCCCGAAGTCGCTCCAGATCAGTCCTCTCCAGAGTGCGTGTATCTCTCCACTCAGGAAGAATTGTGGAACACGTCCTCTTCATCCAGTGGAGATCATAGCCTCTCCGTGAACAAGGAGGAAGACCAACCCAATATCTCTCCGGACCTTTCCTCTGAAATGCACACATTATGTCCAGTCCATGATATATTCATTTCCGGAGGAATCAAGTTCTCTAATGAGGACCAACTCTACCAGCAAGCGGCGTTGATAAAGGGCATGAAACCTTGTCCATTGTGCAATTCGCACAATCAACATCAGCGTTTGCATTGAACGTTGATCAACCACGATTGTAGCAAGTGTTCGCTGCAACTCTCTTTCCGAAATCTAGTCACTCAATTCTATCTAATGTTTCGTTTGTATCCTTCTTTGACCAGCTATTATTAGTCTACTGTAGATGATGTGTTGCTTTCTGCTCCCATTGCTGCATTAAACTTTGTTGCTTCAACTCCGCTCTTATAGCCTGTGACCTCTCTCATATATCACATAGAGAACCGGAAAGATACCACATAGTACTTTGCATGCATTATGTACCCAACTTTTGACTAAGTACTCTCGGAGAGTTTCGATTCGTGGCTGACGGTTGACCATGACCTTATCCGAGCAGATGGATAGTATGAAGTTTTGAGGGATCCCATGGTAGACCGTAGAATGTAGAACTCGGTGCCACAGCAAGAATGTCGCATAGTCAGTAGTAGTTCCAAGAAGGGTTGATTTCCTTCAAAGGATGAGTCCAACTCCTTTCAAATATGGGAGACTCTCCATGTCCGGTCTGCCGTGAAACCCGCAACTGATTTGTGATAGTATGTAGTAGGTACTAGGAAGTCTTTGAGACTCAAACGAATTCGAATGATCCTGGCTTGGAAGATTCACGGGAGATGTTCGTCTTACTTCATAACCCATACCGTGTTCCATGATCCATCTGGATCGATATGACCTATGCGGGGATTCTGGAAAAGTCTCAAATTCGGAACTTCGAGCGGGGAACGAGCCATCATTGAATCATGCTATTCCGAAGATTCGCTCTGATCATATCTTTCACCTGGTGAGTTGGATGTTCTGGCGCTCGTTCACCGCTTAACCTTACGAGAAGTCATCCATTTGAGGCGTTTTCCAAACGCCATGTTTACAGAGAGGTCGCGACCCCTGCGTACTTGCAATACGGCTGACTCAGGTTGACACGCTCATTTGGGATGTGTCTCCGGGCAAACTTGATAGGGCCTTCATCCTTACGGGTAGGATGTTCGGATTTTTGGTTTTTGGTTTTTCATTTGTCACTTCATGAAACAACGTTTTGAAAAAAATCTTTTGCCGATTTAATCTTACGGGAAGTCATCCACTTACATGAGCAAACTTGCTTCGCCCGCAATAACTTATCGCTGACAACCCTCGAACTCTGAATAAGCGCTATTCCTTAAGCGGAGGAGCATTGGTGATCCATATTGTGCACGGATTGATAGAGGTCATGGCCGTCTCTTCTATATCGGGATGCAGTGAACAGGTCAGTGGACCCTTATAAAATCCTACTGTCACCCTGTCAACCTCGACTTCCAACATTCCATTGCAATCTCTGTAGAGGAACCATAATAGTCTTGAAGGTCTGCACTTACTGTTTGCAACTTTCCTCCCCCTCCTTTGCGCTTTTGTCAATCTCAATCCAAGAAAGTGATATTTCGATACATGTTGATCTTTCCTCTTCTAGATAAATTACCATGCCCACCTTGGTTTGGGACTCCAGACCTGCAAAGCCGGTCATCGATCTCTCTCACGAGGAATTCAGTCGCGTTTGGGAGCTGTTTGATAATGCAGATGATGCTTGGGCTCATCGCGGCCTTCAATCACATCTTGAGCAAGCAATGAATCAGGATCGTGGCAAATTGTCTTCATTGAATAGCTTCACCCTTTTCAGCGTCATCTGGAGCTTCTCGAAACCTCCAGGAATGCGCGATTGGAAAGTAATTTGGGCGCAGATCCGTGACGTGCGGAAATTCAGAGACGTGCTGGAGCAACTCGTGTCGCGGTATAATACATACCTGAAAGAGTACGGGGGAAAGGGAAACAAAAATACCTGTACCGTTCAAATGGACAACCAGAAGCTGCGTGAGGAGAAAGAAACAAAATCATCAGATAAATCATCGACCGGCCATGCAAAGTCCGTCCATGTGGGTATCCACCTCCCTTCTTCTCCAGAACACTGATGATATCTTCGTCCACCCAGCCTTCTGTTCAGATTCCCGATATTTCGAATGAATATGGGGATCAAAGAGCACTGGCCATAGACGAGGTCCCTCATTCTTTGTCTGCTGATCCAGATCTCCAGCTACCTGATTCTAAGGTGCCTTGGGGGCAAACCGAAGGAACTCCGATATTTCAGCTCGATGACATATACCAAACTTCTCTTCCTGTCGATGATTCTCGTATGCGGGACGCTGGTTATCAACAACCTTCGAACCCCTTGCCCTTCCCCGGAAACGCGTACATGGATTTTAGTTCCCTAGATCCCCTTCTCTGTTCACCTCCGAATGATATACCGCAATGGGATTCGTATCCTTCCCAGAATTATCTGAAACGTAACACCTTCTCATCCCTCCCTCACATGAATCCATATTTAGACGCCTCGGCTGCTTCCAACCTGACCATGGACTCTGATGCTCCATTCTTCTTGCCGCGGAACAATGATGGGAGAGAAGATAGGAACGATTTTTTGGGCGGAAGTTTGTCGGGCCAAGAATACGGAAGTGTGCAGTACCCAGTTGAATCTACACCAAGCGGAAGGTGGATCTACTCTTTGGATATGGCAAACTCGAACTCGGGATTCGTGTTGGAACCAGGCTTATATGACAACCATTTCTGCCTCGTCTCTCCTTCAACCAGATCTGCCGTTCTTCAAGTTCTGTTTTCCCTTTTGTTTGCAGTCGAGAGTTGAAGGTACTTATAGGAAATTCAACGGCTATATCGTTGATGAGTAACAGCTTGATGCTGCCTTGACCGGGCACGTCAATGATGTTTCTTCTCTACATTCATCAACTTGTTTCTTATTGCATGCAGAATTTCGTATACTTTTACTATGGCGTTCCACTTCACTTGATCAAAATGTTTCTTTGACATACCAATAATGTGGCGACGTTGATTGCTGCAATTGTTCATTGACTTGTCATTGCCAGTTCAATCGAACTATGACATACCGTGCATGATCATTATATGTTCTGGCAGGGGTATCAAGTTATGACTTTCATTCGAATTGAGCACTCTTGCGCAAGCAGAAACTAGCAAACTTCAAACCAAAGGACTGGTGTAACAAGAGCAGACGAAACCTTGACACGAATAGTACACAGATGAACTGTACGGCCTGCCGAAGCCCCGCAGCTTCGTTGGAATCACATAGGAAGGTAACTTAAGCAATTCATGATAGCCAAAGTGGCACCTTTCGCAGTGTTGACCACACTATGCACGGAATGGAGTCGCTTATCGAGGAACTGGATGTCGACGAAGTCCTGCGGCAATTTCGAGGTTAGCATGGGGAAGGTCAATTGAAGTCTTGGTCTACCGGGTAGTTTAAATTATTGTAGTCTCGAATCTTCTTGCGGGATGAGCTTACTGTAGATACAGCTCCCCGCACCTTAGTACTTAGTCTTACTTGCTAGCGGTTATAATTAGAGTACAAAAAAAAGAACTTACTGTAGATAAAAGAGATTAGCATGTACTAGATTCGACTGTGTACCTCCCTTCGTTCCTAGTACGGATCTGTTATACCAACCCATGGCCAGAAGTTTGACTCCGAGTCTCAATCAAAGCTTTTATCAGTAATTAGCGAACGGATCACTGTAAGGCTGGTCGACGTTGTCGTTGAGGGTGTTATCTGACGATCTAAGGTATTTGAATTCCTAGAACACTGGAAAAGGATCATATTATCATAAGTAATGGCTTGGAGAAGCCAGTTGCAGACTAGGCAGTAGTAAGCAGTGCGCACCTTTTTTAATTTTACCGTTTCGACATTGCAAAAACAAAGTGTATCTCACGCGTCAAATACCAAACACCCCACTGATTCAGCTGGTTCAGGTCTAGTAGTTGACCGTATGTTGCGCCGTTTGGGACCAGACTACTGCGGTGATGAGAGCAGCAGGTAAAGTTCCCTACCTTGGAGGTTGTAATAATAGAGACAATGCGAAAAGATATTACACTCAATCAGAAGGCAAGTCATGAACAAAAGACCGAAGAATGACAAGAGTGTCCATTTGTTCCATTTCCAGTACCTACAACACACAATTTATAGGTAACGAAAAACCGAGAAGGAAAAGAGAGGATGTGTATGGCACCATCATATTTGGTGACATAGGTAGTGAGTCCATATTCAGTCCCTATAGCCAACCCATGTAAGGCGAGGAGGACAAATAGGAGAATGGGACGAGGATTGTGCAAAAGTATGCGGTAGAGGTAGAGGTTCAAAACTGATGATAGGTATATATGATAGTGTACGGGAGCAGGAGACGACTCGTAAGAGAGAAACAAAGGATCATTCCGGTTGGGGTCCCTTCGAAAAAGAGGATTACTTATGCTATGTAGGTGAAGCCGAGAGACAACCATGGAGGGTTCCAAGAAAATCATGAAGGTGCGGGGTTTTAAGACCGCGGGTACATCAACAGACGTCTAGTGGAAGACAGCGATAGCAGCAATGGCGGAGATCATCGACAAGAGCGTGATGCCTTCTGAGAGGCCGGCCTGGAAGACACGAGCTCCGGGAACAGCGGCATTGCTCGAAGACGACGATTCTGCGGTGGTGGAACCTGAGGATCCAGACGAGCCAGATTTGGTGGCGGTACCAGTCGCAGTAGCGGCACTACCGGTCGCTGTCGCAGCACCCGAGACACCGAGCGAGGCCAAGGCGATTCCATTGGAGATTGTGGGAACAGTCTGGCAGTTGGATGACGAGGGCGTCGACTGAACGGTCGAGGGGGTAACGAGGTCACCATTGGTATAGGTGACTCCGTTAACGACACCAGTCCAGTATTGAGCGAATGAAGAGAACGATGTGGTTCCGTCGGTGACACCCTCAACATACCATCCAGGAGGGTAAGCAACATCAGCCTCGCAGGTCTCGAACGTTCCATTGAAGTTGTAGTTTCCGGGCATGACAAATTCACAACCCATCTCGTCGAGTTCGTGCCAGCACATGGCGGCAGCGCTGTAAGTCGAGTTGGCCCAGGTACAAGCACGGAAACAAAATTGCTCGTAAGAAACATAGAGCATCCATTCGGCGACGTTGATAGTTTCGCCGTCGATGGTCATGTTAGTGGTGACGTTTCCACCGATAGGGTTACCGGAGCCGTAGGCACCATGAGGATCGAGTTCACCTCCCCAGTCTCCAGCAGGAATGTTGATCTTGGTGAGGTCACCGTAACCCATGATCTGTACGTACATGTCTAAATTTAACAAAGCGATTCAGCAAAGGGAGAACCATGATGCAAGAAGAAAAGATACGAACCAGTTTTGAGAAGACTGACACCAGTGATAGTACCATCGGGAATAACTCGGGCGTCGTTTCTAGCTTGAGAGCACCACGCGACTTCGTAAGTTTCCGAGTCGGCGATGACCTGACTTTCTGGAGGCGCGAAAATGCACCAATCGTCGATAGAGTTGACACTCAACAGTCTAGCATAAGATGTCTGGTTGATAGCGGTGCCAAGAGTCGGTTCTGGAGGGTTGGTGGTACCCATGGTGCCAGTAGCGACGACACCTTCAGGGAAACTAGTGGTCGACTGCGCAAAGGCAGAGGACGCCAAAAGAAGAGAGGCAGTTGCAATAGCGAGCATTTTTTCTTTTCGAAATGGAGAAGAGGGAATTAGTCTCTTTTGCGAAAATTCAAACGAGTGTCCTGTGAGTGTTGAGGGGAGTAAAGTAGGAGGAGGTGTTCAAAAATGGCGTTAGTGGTGGAGGGGAAGAAAGAAGATGGATGTAGGGGTCTGTTTGGCTCAACGCACCAACTTAAAAACTCTGGCCTGCTGGGCTATTTTTAATTATGATGGCGTTTGATCGGTTCCGCAGCCTAAAAATATTCTTGCTCGCCCAACGTCTGTCTTCTCTAGAGCAAAGAGAGCTGCTAGCATTGTCCTTCTGTGCTTTCAGAAATCAAACCTTCTAGCACAGAGAGTTAGCTCGTACTTGAGCTCTTTTTTTCTGCACTAAGTTCAATTTCGGTGATTCGTGAAAGTTTTCAGGCACAAAGTTTGATCGCATCAATTTGATCAATCTTATGTAAACCTATTTTTACTCTCTCCGGCAACAGTCGGCAACGCGTACCTCTTCTTTTGACTCTATTTTTTTCGCGGCTTTCTGAATGCACGCAGCAACAGCCTAGCTCTACACATGCCAGAGATGGAAAACATAATGCATGAACACTTCCATGCCCTTCGAGCTCATGAACCCCGACCCCATGAAGCATGGCACTGGATAAATCATCAGTGCTCCGTGTCTGTCGCTGTCACTTCATACCGCCGACCGATATCATGTTTCCGAATCGCCTATAAGTATTTCCAGAGCTCGCTACAAGCATCAACAGACGTCTACCCTGTTGAAGTTTCTCTGTGGGTGGCCATATACAGAACCCAAACGATTGCGATAACGATTGCGATGCTTCACTTCCCAAAATTCAACGTGGAACACTGGAACCTAAAAATCCGCTCAGAGCGTTGACTTCCAACAGTCGGTTTCTTCAACGATTGCTCCTGACGCACATCCTTTTCGTTCCTATCATATATCTTTATTTTCCGTGGATTTTTCAATGCACCCAGCAAGATGCGGCTAGCTCTCCTCTTAGCAGAAACGCAGCTACAGATGTCAAAGCGCAAACCGTTCGCTTCAAATGCCCTTCCAGTCCATCATGACCTTCAAACCCATGTGCATGAAGCATGTCAACAGTCACTAGACAAATCATCAGTGCTTCGTGTCTATCGTTCTCACTTCATATCGATATCAAATATCATCGCCTACTATTCCCAGAACTCGCTACAAGCGTTTACACTGTTGACTCTTCACAGTGGCTGGCCGCACACAAGAGCCAATCGAAATGAAGAACTTGCGAAGCTTTTCTTGGATCTTTATTAAAACTCAACGTAGAACTGGATATCTGAAAACTCGCTCAAGTCTCACCGCCCTCCAACAGTTGATTTCTTCGAACCCTGTTCGCTCCTTCTATGTACCCCGACTTGAAGTGCCAGAAGATCCTGTTGATAGACTTGCCTAGTACCCTCTAGTACCCCATCGTAATCCCGAGTTCGTGT
The DNA here is from genome assembly GCA_027919835.1 of Lentinula raphanica. Lineage (NCBI taxonomy): Eukaryota > Fungi > Basidiomycota > Agaricomycetes > Agaricales > Omphalotaceae > Lentinula > Lentinula raphanica. The sequence continues at coordinate 849,039 of JANVFP010000001.1, read as the reverse complement.
TGAGTTTGAGATTGAACGTATCTCATTTCAAATCTGGCGATGGTTCAAAATCCTTTCACTCTACCCGCAGTGCGCACCCTGTTACAGTCACTGACATGCGTTTGGAATTTCAGAAGGTCTTGATTCTCCGGGTAGACATTCACCAGTGTACACAGGGTACACTACCGTGGCACTATATCCTACTATATCCTGGACACTTCACTGAAGAAATCAATTGCTAGTATTTCAAGGGTCTACGAAGGTCACCGCTGGTCACCGTCTACTTTATGTATGTAGTACAATTTGTACAAACGTACGAACTACTCTGTATATAACGATGCCGACGTGATCAGCAACGACGATGGAGATTTGAATTCCAGCAGGAAAGTGGATAGAGTCAGGATCGGAGGCCTCGGTATCAGAGGACATCCCAACGGCGTAGTAGAGCGCACCTCGGTGCACCGATTTGGACTTGAACTTCGCAAGTTTGACTCTCCCTGAGCACTGTACCTTCGTCCATGCACTGCTTGTAAATTCGACGGTCGACCCCAGACAGTGGACAATTTATTTCCCCAATACATACGAGTCTCTGAGTTGTGCGTCCTATACCAGGCCGCCTCCCTATTCCGTCCTTCACGAATTCCGCTGGCTCCTTTTCTCCGTTGTTTCAAGAGGCTTCAAGGAGCTCTAAGCTTGCGCCCTGCGCTGGCCTGACTCCAACACAACTCCGATTCCCGAAATTCCTCGGAAAGACTGCCGGTCATTTCACGACCGAAAACTTATTAATTTCCATCTTTGGCGATTCGTCTCCGACCGGACTTTTGGCTGTTAATCATCCCATCATATGAACCTCGTACCAAGACTGAAATCGGACGTGTAACATGCGTGTACGGTGTCATTCGAGGTCGACTTTAACGATTTCTGGATAAAAAAATGCTCAGTGGTATGCAAGCTAATCCTCTTCTGTCCAAGCTCTTTGTTTCGTTAAGACCTATCATAGTATCATTTCAGGAGGATGAAAGATTTCCCTGCATTTTTAGCAGTGGAACCTATAGCACGCATACAGCCGTGACGTCTGTAGTTCTTCGTAGAGTTCTCGAAAGAGCTTTACACGCGGTTTCTGCCTGGTTTGGATGACACCTTTGTAAAGGGATGACCGACAAAATCGCTTGTGGGGTCTGAACTAGCTGCCCCATATCTCATAGCCCTGCAGGTGCAACGCCCCCCATTACTCAATCTCGTCCTGATAATTTCCCGGGAGCGGATGCTTCAAAGGAAAAAAAATATTATATAAATTAAGAATCCCGAGATCATATTTTTCCACCCACAGGTTTTCCTTTCCTCTCCGTGACTTGCTTCACCTTGTCCCCCCTAGTTCGGAGAGCCATCGAGCTATGCCTCGTTCGAATGCCTTCCTTCACTTGTTCGAGGATCACTCGTCAAGTCTGCGATCAGGGACCGCTCTCATGCTGCTTTCCGTCTTAGTCTTCGTCGGTCTAGTCCTCAAATTCGCAAGCAAACGGCGCGGTCCCCTACCTCCAGGTCCTCCAGGATACCCTATCATTGGGAATTTGTTGGATATCCCTAGTGAGGACGGATGGAAAGCTTGGGTTCGAATGAGTCGGGATGCAGGTAAGTCAACGAGTCCGAAGATAATTGTGGCGTGCAGAGCTAACTTGAGTGGTGGTCATCAATCGTCTTTAGGCTCAGATATTATCTGTCTCCGTCTACCAGTTGGACCATCGTTGGTCGTTCTCAACTCTGCTCGATGTGCAGAGGCGCTCCTCGTCAAACGGTCTGCGATTTATTCTGACAGGTATGTATCTGTTTCGTGTGTGTAGAGATAAGGGTACTGCGCATGTGTTGACACTTTTTGTGGGGCGCAGACCACGGATGGTCATGTTACAGGAACTCGTACGGGCGGATTGGAATGTGGCGCTCATGCCTTATGGAGAGAACTATAAAGGTGCGCTCGTGGTGTGGCTCCCGAACGCCCGTCACTTACTCATACTGTGGTCATCGTGAAGCGTCGAGGAAGACATGGCATAAACATATCGACGTTCCGTTTAGCAGGCCCCATGCGGTGATGGCTGTTAATAGGCTTCTCAAAGAGCTATTACCTTGTAAGAAAGACCATCACAAGTTGATCAGACTGTAAGTACCACTTTCATCGAGAGTCCCTGTCTGCCCCACTCATGGTGGATGCGCCTAAAACCTACAGCGCGACCGGTCGATTCATCTTATCTGCCGGCTATGGTATACAGGCTGAGAGTGCTGAGGAGACGTTTATTGAACTCCCCGAACGTTGGATAAAGACTATATCTCATGCCTCGCAACTAGGAGGCTTCCTTGGTGAGTCGTTTGGTTGTTTGAGCTTGGCTTTCGGAGTCGTGTCCGGTATTGATCGTCTTGTTAGTGGACACAATCCCTTTCCTCAAGATGGTTCCTAGCTGGGTCCCAGGAGCTGGCTTTCAGAAGAAAGCAAAGGATATGAAGGAGCTTACGGAGAATGTACGCACGCTTGCTTTCAAGCATACACAAGCAGAATTCGTGAGTTACTCCAATAAGTTTAATCCGCTTCCCCAGCCTTATCGCGCTTTACAATGCCATCAGGCCAAAGGAACGGCGATTCGCTCTTACGCTACTCGTTTCCTCGAATCGACAGAGGAGAAGACGGCAGAAGAGACTGACGCTGTATGCTCTATCATTGGAAATTTGTATCTAGGTACGTGTTACCCTGCTGCAGCACTCCTGAAACTAATGATCTTTTTCGGTCGATAGCTGGAGCCGATACGGTACGATGTTTTGTAAACCCCCTTCGTCTTGCTCCATTCACAGACAATTGTAGACGGAACTGGCTTTACTGAGCTTTGTCCTGGCTATGGCGCTCCACCCCGAAGTTCAGAAGAAAGGCCAAGAAGCCATAGACGAAGCATTAGGAGGGACACGATTGCCTACTTTCTCTGATATCGGAACAATCCCCTACGTAGACGCTATCATCAACGAAACCCTCCGGTGGAAACCAGCGGTCACCATCACAATACCCCATGGAACTACTCAAGACGATTTTTACGAAGGTTATTTTATCCCCAAGAATACAATGGTCATCGCCAACCTTGCTCACATCCTCGCGGACGAGAAGACTTATGGTCCGAAACCAAATGAGTTTATACCCGAGCGGTTTTTGAAGGCGGATGGGTCTTTGGATAGGAGCATCAGCGTGAATGCTGCGTTTGGTTATGGGAGGAGACAGTGTACTGGCATGGGTGCGTTTCGTATTGTTTACAATTGGAGATGAAGGAAGACTGACTGGAATTCGGCCGACGGCAGCTATGGCTCGAGAGATGATTTGGATGACCGTTGCATCCGTGTTATGCTCTATCGATGTCGGGCCAGCTATTAGTCTCGAAGGTAAACCACTTGATCCTGCAACTGTTGAATACAAGCCCTTCGGGACTTTGAAGTACGTCCCAAACGCCACCGTTCTCTATGTCTGGCATACTCATGACTCCGACACAGCTTTCCTCCAACATTCAATTGTACATTCACACCAAGGTCGGATACAGCAAAGCGCTGGATTGAAGAAGCCTCGATAGCTGTCCGTTATTGAACGCTTTGCGTCGTATCCTCAACGATGACGCCAAGAACATGAACGATTATGCCACTTGTTTACAGTTTTCTTTGTCACGAATTCTACAGTAGCTTTGTACAATATACAACACCCTCCTTTACTTAGCAGCTGTTTTCAATATCTAATAGCTATATCAGGCTATACCGCTTTGACCTTTCTATAAATGGCGTGTAAGCGCCACACTCTTTGACGTTTTTTGGCGCTGGAGCTGACGTAAGTAAAAGCCTTCGTTGACTCGAACGTCGGAATACCTTTCGTTGACTCTCACAGCGTTACTCATGCCTTTCTGAAATTCATCGATCTTCAAAGCATGGAACCTCACGAACTCAACCAACGTTCTTCTCTCGGGAGCTTCGAACGTCGAACGATAATCAAAGTTCAGTCCTTAAAATCTCCTTTTGTACGAATCGGATGTCCAAGCGCAGCCAAGCGCAAATCCATTCGAGAATGACCAGGAAAACTCTTGCGGTATTCGTCCGGACGTCACCTACTATGGATCATCGACTCAAGTGGATATTTTTCTGTGCTCTCGTAGCTTGCTAGACCGACACCGCCCGTTGTCCGACGTCCTGTCCCTAGACCAAAACCCCTGGTTGTATCATATCCTCAGCAAAATCCCTCAAATATGTGATACGGGAAACTTTTTCGCAGCGAAATCGCCAAAACCCAAGTACGCGCTACTGAGCCGTTAAAAAAGCAGGTGTCAGCTTCCCAAGGCAAGACTGCAAGAGAAAACCTCACTATTCACGGGGACGTTAGGACAGGAATTCTCTGTGAGTCCGACATGGAAGTTTGCCCAGCATGTCCGGTCGACATCCATTTCACGTTACGACTATACGAGCATCACAATCTGCAAAATACTACAAAATACTACAATGGCCAACCTAGATGATGCACCCGTACAGGTGAGGACTCAGAGTCAGAGTCTAGTTTGACATCGGGTGATGTTGTGCAATCGTGACGCCCTTGGTCTTCGATCTGGAGAACTCAGTTCATTCGGGTCACCTCAGACATGAACCTCTCCAGTTTCTTGCCATTGCCAGCTGCCTCCCGACTACTCTGCAGTGTCTGCACGGTGACAGAAAACATGTCGCCGAGTGGCACAACCACGTCGCACGTGACACCATGGTACAAGTTCGCGCGCGTCAGTTCAGGAAGTCCAACAGTCTCTCTTTCCTTTATCACCACCTCTTTCTTTTAGTCGAATCTATCGTTACCTCTTCTTCTCATCAAATATTTCGAGTCGGTAGTCAAACTCGTAACGATCTGAACATGGATGCAAACTGGGAGCAACTCCTCGGAGTCCTCGAGATTCCCCCACTATCTGATGAATCTCTGACGTCCACGTTCAGGTGTGTATACTATCGGTTCTCCTTCTATAGTAGCTCACCAGTGTTAATTCTTCATCTTCGACTGGGTACTCTCTCGTAGCTCACAATCTACTGTGTCGTCATCCATAGGAGCCTTTCCCTCGGATGTGAACAAATTGGATTCAGCACTTGATGTCAAAGCCCTCGCGCGCAAGCTGGGCGTCGACAAATTCGTGGAATTATCACCAGAGGCTATCGCAGAACTTCTGCGTGACTCCGACGTGATAGGGGCTGAAAATAGTCCTCAAGTAGGAATGCTTGACAACATCACCGATCATCCTCCACCCGCTAGCACCTCTGCAATGGTCCAGGTTGTCGATCACTCAGAGCGCGATAGTGCACCCTTCGGCGTAGCTGGACCGTCGTCGGCGAATAGTCAGATAGACTACTCCCTCAACGCTCACGTGCAGGCGCTGCTCGCTGATGTGGATCGCGTCTTCCAGGGATATATCCCGACTTTCGCTATCAGACCGAATACAAATCCCAATGAAGCCGACATAGGTTTCAATGCCGGTTTTGTCTCATCGTCGAGTGCACCCAGTGCCTATAGCTGGCAACGCACTGGCCAGCAGTCGACTATGGCTGCTGAATCTCTTCCTTCTCTATCGCATAGTCGTAACGTTACGCCGGTGGAACCTTTACCACCTACACCTGATGGTGTCCATCGAGTTGTTGATATCGCTGAGCAAGGTCTAGCCAGCTCGATCTCGAGGAAGACGAATCCAAGCGTGGCCAACCCTGGTCGTGTAGAGAAGAGGAAGCGCGCTGTCGCATTCGATGACCATTCTGACGAGCTCGTGAACTCTGAGAACGGACAAGCATCATCTGGTTTAGAGACTGAAGAACAGCTCAAGCCATTATACCCGCTCATGATGTACACGTCATATCCAACGCGGACGACAACAACCTCGACGTCGCAAATATACCCCGTCGTCAGTAACATGGGTTCGCACCCTCAAAATGCGACTCTGCATCCACCATTCACAACGGTCTCTAATCAACCTTCTTCTCGCCATATCAATTCATCCTTTCATCCTCCGCATTCTAATCACGCTCAAACTTCCTACGCATCCATACCGCCACAGCAAAATTATACCACGCAGCCATTCTCAATTGGCCCTGATACCATGGCCAACCAACCATTTCAAACCGCGGCTGCTCCTATCGTTCATGGACAACATTGGGTGGACGCGACCTCCGCGATACCTACTGTACGCAATGGACCCATCCCACAACAGCATGCGTCCCACCAAAACCCTTCGTCCCTCCTTGAACATATTCAAAACTCTAGTAATTCGTATGTGTCTGTTTCGTTTGATATAATCACGCTGCTCAATGAAACCATACATAGCAGCAAAGAGTTGATAATCCGCCTCGAGAGCGGCAATGGGAAACGAACTACTGAAAAAGACAAACCACATAAACGCAGTCTCTTCGCTAGTTTTACGAAATCGGAATCCGACAAACTAGGACATGTAGTCTGTCTTTGGAAAGACACCCCGGACTCCACCGAATGTGGACACCAAATTACCTTCGAGAACCGAAAAATTCATTTTGAGGTTTTCCACAAGTCCTCCGCCTGTGCAAGCGCAGGCAAATGTGGATGGGATAAGTGTGGGTGGTCCTCAGGGGGCTCTCATTTGGCCAAGCACTTCAACTCCTTCCACCACCCCTTTTGTCGCGTTTACTGCGACGCCTGCGGGGTCGGTTATCAAGAGGAATCGGGACTCAAAAAACATTCATGTTCCCCTGATAATTCCCGTCAGAGGAAGAAGCGTCGCGTTTGAATGATGTTCTTTCCTCGTTCTTCATGGCAGGCAATCGTATGACTAGACGGGTTAATCCTACGTTCGTTTTTGCCTACTACTACTACTAGTACTTCTACTCCCTGTCACTTTATCATGTCGTTCATTCAGCCTCTTGTATTTTTAGCGTTGTTATCCCTATGTAGCATGTTGTATGTAGCTTATAGTACTGCCCCTGGAGGCTGGATCTGTAGCCTCATTTATCAAAGAAAAAGTTCATGAAAACTTCGAGCATAAAAACTTATTATGTAGTAGGAAAATGGAAAATGGGAAAATGTCCTGTTCGACCTTTCCCAGGATTTGATGGACGGCCCGGCTTCTCGGCTAACGCAAACCTCAACTCTTTACTCGACGCGGCTACTTTCTACCAACTTTCTACTTTCCAAGCCTCAGCTTTTCAGAAAACGACATTCAATATCAACAGCAGTTAGTCTCAAGCACACTCTTCTATACCTCATCTTGTCTGTGAGGTCAAAACTTCCTCTCGTTGACGAAGAAATCAATAACCTCGGCGACGACAGACTTGGATTTGGCATTTGGATACGGTGCAGACGGCGGTGGTAGTGGAGAGATTACTAGAAATTGAGAAGGAGGGATCGGAAATAGAGAACGTCCTTCCACAATGAGCTCGTTGGCATTCTTGGTCACAGAGCTTCAGGTCAATTACTTCGCATCTTCGTTCGATTGAGGCAACTAACCCGCTATCTCTCCAGTCACTTTCTAGCGAGACCCGACGAAAACACCCAGATATCCGTGAGGTAACGCGCTTGAACCAATCCCCAAGACGAAGCTTATATCTTTCGCTAGGCCGCCGAAAAGTCTCTAGCTACGCTCAGAGCTTCACCAGAACAAGCAAACACTAGTCTCACTTCTGGTTAGTTCTCTTGTCTATTGAAGGCTCACTACTTCTAACTCGAACTCAGATGGACCGCGATCACTCGAACTACTCAAACCAATATTCATGGGTTGTGCTACTAAGACTCCCAAAGTCGTAGCCATCTCTCTAGGTTCTCTCCAGCGGTTGATATCCCTCAAAGCCGTTCCAAAATCGACCGTGCCAGAAATCATCCGTACCATGAGCGATACGATGAACCAAGGCGTAGACATTCAACTCAAAATCCTGCAAACTCTACTCGGTCTAATTACGAATTACCTCGAAGTGCACGATGCGCTGCTTGGCGATGTAAGTCGGGATCGTGCTGTGTTATGATTGCCCAGTGCTTAAGTCCGTTCGCTGAAGTCGTATCACAATCTTTCCTTCGCTAGGCTCTGCTTCTATGCTTCAAACTACAAGAGTCACGAATCGCAGTCGTGTCTAGTACGGCCGCTGCGACCCTTCGACAGCTCGTTATGGTCGTGATGGACAAGATGGTCGATGAAGATCGGAAAAATGCGGATGCCGAAACACAAGATGTTGATGACAAGCTCACTGATGTGACGCTGCCGGACGGGACTACCACTCGCCTCAATCCTTCAGCCAAAGACGCGTATTCCGTATTCGAAGATTTGTGTCTCCTAGCCAACTCTGAGAAACCGAACTTTCTCAAGTTGGAGTTTCTGCACAAAACTTTCGCGCTGGAGTTGATTGAGAGCGTGTTGACGAATTATCATGGGTTATTCCGAAAGGTGTGTTCATTATGCTTACTGGATTCTTGACCGGGCGTCTGAGAGACCCCCTTCTTAGCATTCTTCGTTAATTCTCCTTCTCCAAAATCACCTTTGCCCACTTCTTCTGAAGGCCCTATCCGATCGACCCACTTTCCCTCTCATCCTTCGATGCACTCGCGTCGTGTTCCTGCTGCTCAAGCAGTTCTCGCTCGAGCTGCAGACAGAAGCGGAGGTGTTCCTGATGCTTCTGATACGGATCATCACGGACGATAATTCTGTTTCGTTGGAAGCCAGTGGAAGTGGAAGCAGTATGGCCCATAGTGAATCGTATCATAGTCATGGGTCAAGACCTCAATGGATGAGGGTGCTTGCGATGGAAATCATGCGAGGGTGAGTTCAACCTGCCTTACAGTACGATTCATGCATCTAACCGTACTTTAGATTGTGCAGCGACGCGGAGCTGATGAGAAATGTATGGGACCGGTACGATGCACAAGAAAGTAGTTCGAATACTCTAAGCACTCTGATTACCGCCCTCAAGAGGCTTGTAACTGAAAAACCCGCGTTGCTTGGGGTAGGATCACAGATGTCTGGCGTAGGCGTCAGCAGTAGTAACGATAGTCATCACACAATCTCCCCAAGTGGCTCCACTTACTCTTTAGACGGTGTAGCTGGGATGGTCGCTACTGCAGCTAGTGCCACGGTGTCGAATGTCGTTGGAATGATGGGTTCAAATGCGGGATTGAGCTTACAGAGTTCAACGATGAAGCTTCAATGGTATGTCAACAAGACTCATTTTTGCTGTCGATTGTCTCAATGACACTCGCACTATAGTATCGATCAGCTCGATAAGGCTGACTCTCCTCCCATTCCCGAATCCTATATCTACCTCCTTGCTGTGCAATGTCTTGTCTCTCTATGCGAAGGCTTCGCAACGTTTTCCGCACCACTCTTCAACGCCATCGTAATCCAGAAACCTCGCACCGCAGGCGACGCTCCTATACGTGCTCCTCCAGCCTTAGACTTTGCCTTGCTTCCGGCAGACGATCCCTCGACAAAGCAGCTCGAAATAGTGCGAAATATCATCGAAAGCAACTGGCCTGCATTGCTCGCTGCGCTTTCCTTCGTTATTGCGACGAATCTTTCCGATGAGATCTTTGTCGATATCCTCGCGAGTTATCAAGCTATGACCAACGTCTCTGGGATGTTGGGTCTCAACACACCAAGAGACGCATTCTTCACGAGCCTTTCCAAGTTTTCTGTACCCACCCGGGTCGTGTCAAGTTTAGACTCGTATACAGACCCACAAACTCCTCGTTCCGCTACCGCGTCGTTCTCAGAGAACCTCGGTCTGACTCTTAGTGGGGGTATTGGGCCAACATCTCCTCCAGGACTTTCTGAACGGAATCTAGCTTGTCTCAAGGTTTTGATTTCCAGTGCGATGTTCCTTGCTGGGAGTCTCGGTGAAAGCTGGTTCGGGATCTTGGAAGTGTTACAGAATGCAGATTATGTATTGGCAAGCAAGGGCATTGGATACGGGGCTCAGTCGCCGGGGAGTAAAGGCCCGTTTTCTCCAGGAAGAGGTGGCAGTAACCCACCTAGTCGCTCTGTATCCATGACACTATCTGCTTCGGGCTCGGGAGCAGGACTTTCTTCGGCATCTACATCGAATCCTCAAGCTCCTCGCCATCCTCTCCTCTCTGACTTGGAGCTGGAAACCATGCTTACCGCAATCCAACGCCTGTTCGATGCATCGAAAAACCTGGAGGACGGGGCGTTCAAGTGCTTCATCGATGCTTTGTGTAAGCTGAGTGCGGAGATGATTGGGATGCAAGCTGGAAGTGGAGATGGGTCAGCGTTGGAGGTCATTGCCGAGAGGGGGAGCTTGGATGAGCTCCAAAGCTTCGGTGGTGGTGTGCTGTCTCCACCAGCACCGTCAATTGCAGATACACCTCACCGACGAAGAGTTAGTGGGATTCACCTCCCGCGGACATTGGTTCGTTCATTCTCTTATTCGAACCCTACGAGATTCAACCTGACGATTTTTCATAGAGATCTGGCGACTTCGGAATCAACAAACTGAGCGGCGTCGTTTCTATAAACATCCATCGGCTGATTTATCGACCTCCAGAAGTTGCTTGGACCACATTAACAACTCACTTGCTCTCTGTCATCCGTCTTCCCACTGCTCCTCCTCCGATACGTATCCAGGCCGCTCGAGTGCTCGACGACGTTCTTATCACAGTCCCTCGCAACCTGAGCAATGCAGGGGAGTTGCAGGCACAGGTCCAGCAGCGCGTCCTAGAAGTACTGTCGCACCAGGTTATGCTAGATTATACAACCTTACCTGGTATGGCTACATCCAGTGTCAGCACCACAGTCGAGCTGAGGCGGATGGGTCTTGAAACGCTCCACGAGATTTTACAGGTTTCGGGACATACATTGGTGATCGGTTGGGAGATCATCTTCTCCATGCTTGAAAGCGTGTGCAAACCTTCGCCCCCCATGAGATCAGTAACGATGGATTCGACGAGTAGTCCTACTGCATCACCAACCCTTCGTGCAAAGCCAACTCCATTGGGACTTGGAGCGCCTTCTGAGAAAAACTACACCGCGCTGGTTAAGATTGCTTTTCAATCCATGAACTTGGTCTGTGATTCGGTCTCCGAACTCTCACCCGAGCATCTCCGTCTCTGTATCAGCACTCTAGGCCACTTCGGACGGCAAGCAAATACCAACATCGCCCTGACCGCTGCTGCAAGTCTTTTGTGGAGCGTTTCCGATGCTATCCAAGCGAAACGCAAAGATGCTGAGAAGGAACCGGAGTATAGTGCACTGTGGATGTTTCTGCTATTAGAGGTTCTTGGGTTATGTACGGATGATCGACCGGAGGTCAGAGATGGTGCGATTCAGACTCTGTTTCGGACTATGCAGCTATATGGTGCAACACTCAGCCTTCAGACGTGGGACGAGTGCATATGGAAAGTCACTTTCCCGCTTGTCGATGCTCTATCGTCTGAGATACACCGTCGCTCTGCCCTTTTCGAATCGACGGAAGGTATCGGCGACCAAGCATGGGATGAATCCAAAATCCTTGCATTCAGTTCAATTGGATCAATCTTTCACGATTTCATTTCTTCAAAACTCATCCACCTCGAGTCATTTTCGAAGGCATGGGATTTTTTCGTGACTCGCATCCAGGATTCCATTCTTCTCGATAGTCGATCTGTCAGCTCTCCGGCACTCAGATGTTTGGAGAAAGCTCTCAAAGCATCTTCGGCGTCCGTGTTTGATGCGAAGGAAAAGGTAGCGGAGATGAAGGAACGCGTTTGGAGTGCAATCGACTCGATTGGTAATGCAATTTTGCGTCGAAACGGAACACAATCACCCACGACTAGTTTGTCGATACTCCCGAAACCATTCACACAAGAGAGCTTGGTGGCTTTCGTAGAAGTCATACAGTCAACTCGGGATCTCAGTCGTGCTCTTGATGGCACTGAATGGTCCTTGGAACGTCTGTCGCGGTTAATGGCTATATTGAAAGGTGTGTAACCATCAATATCTCCAAATCTCGTTGATTGAGATAGAGCACAGGAGTGTTAACTTATCCAAACTCTCCCGACTATCGACCTGATATAGATGCTCTTCCTCCTGTCCAGGTAAGTCATATCTTTCCGGAGTATATGTCGTGTTCATATTGTTTCTTTAGACTGTGGTAATGACTACAATTGGGGGAATCGATTTGTCTGCTCCTGGTGTTCCAACGCTTGTCCTGGGGACTTATCAGAATTTGCCACATTACCTTTCCTAGCTGCCTTTGACGTACCTTCGGACCCCAAGAGTTCTATGCCCTCCAAACGGATAACATACATTGCGCTTGCGAAAAAAACCATGCCTAAACTGGTTGAGCTGTGTCTACAATTCAAGGACAGATTGGAACTGTACTCTGAGGGGACCCTAGAGGCTGTTATGTCTGTGTGTACTGATACCAATTTTGTATCTTAATCCTGACTCACTTTTGCTAGGCCTACTCAATTCCGGTAAAACTCAAATATGATTGTCCCGCTCCTTCGAAACATGGAAAAGATCCACCGCTGTGGAAGACTGCTACAACTTGTTTCCTGCGTATCGTGAAGGAATGCTCTCCTCAGATTGTCATGTTCAATGAAGGTAAAGTCTCGTTACCAAATCCAATCGCGTGATGCCTGCTAAGTGCTTCGTCAGAGTTGTCCAGCGAACGACTGGAAGGGATTTGGCGACAGATCATAGATGTATTTCGCGGAGGAATTTTGGCAGATTGGTATGCCTCGACCTCGAACCTTTAATTCAGTTTCTGATGTGGGATTACAGTTCAGCTGCCGAAGGCTTCGCTTTGGACGTCCAGGATGAAGAAGAAAACTTTGATTTGGCGCTGATTGCTGCGCTTGAGATTGACGTCGTCCCGCACCTTGGAGCTCGTAGAATTCCTGATTCTATCTTCACTTTGCTCGCAAAAGTCCTAGCACACGGTAGTCAGCTTTATGACTCTTCCTTGTCTCCGAGTCCTTCTACGGATGAGATTGAGAAGGGATCCAGCGACTATATTCAAATCAACGGGGACCAGCAGCATCCTCATGGAAGTACAGATTCAGGGCATTCCTTACCTCGTGAACGATTTTCGTACTGGTGCTTTGATCTTCTATTCTTGATCTGTTCGGATACAACCAGGGGTATGGGCATCATCTCTCAAGTCTGTACAAACTAACTTCTGATTCTAAAGAACAAGAGAACGCTCGGAAACGCCTTGCGGCGTTGAGCTTGCCAGCCTTACTCAAAAGATGTCAAACGACGATGGTTAGATATGTCGCAGATGAAGCGCTCAGGGGAAATTTACCGTTGCCTCGGTGTGTATAGTGCATTCATTATATGATCTTCTAATCCTTATGTCAATACTAGAGCACGCGAAGACGAGCTTCTCTATGTTCTTCGTAAACTAAAAGAATTAAGACTCTTTCCTGCATCACTATGGGCTGCATTTTCCAATAATCCAACGAAGTATTCTCTAGAGCAGCCGTCCTCAAATTCCCCCGAGATTGACTCTGAGAATACAACATCTGCCTCATCGCTGTCTTCCCGAGCTTCCATATCCGACGCCGTCAAACGCTCGTCAGTGGGGCATCTGTTCCATTTTTATGCTCTACTTTACGAGATAGCCTCGGTACCTAGACGTACGCCGGAAGCATGGGTCCACATCAGGCCTCTATCCGCAGGATCTGTGTCGCAGCTTTCTGAAGAGAAGCATACACAAGGTGACGGGCAGATCGATGGTCACTTAGAGCACCTGGATGCACGTATGCTTGCGAAGGAAAGCCTAAAGATTATAGGGAACGAGATGGGTGTACCATTGTATCTGACTTAATGCCAGAATAAGTTATGCGTCTTCTGTAATTCTCTTGTCCAAAAAAGCATTGCTTGTGATTCCACAGATCTATTGACACAACTAACAAAAGGATCATGAGTCAACACTCAATGTACGACCCCCAACGTAACAGCTTTGGATACATATGCAAAAGGTGAATTCCATTTGTTGATCGAGCGTGAGACATCCTCAGTTCGGGAGAGGTAACCTCATTTTTTGGAGCAGATAACGTTCAAAGTCACTGACAAGCTGTTCTAGGATTACTGATTGGAGCATTCGCAGACCTTCTCCCTACAGCAAATCATACTCTGCCAACAATAAAAGAACCTCCATTTCATGGATCAAGTACTGCGATTCGTTGATCGGCCTCTGATTTCACGGATCTCTTGCATATCTCGGGAAATAACCACATGATTGTATCACCTACCTGGATTATATGCCAATCTTCCCGAGCCCAGCCAGAACCTCAACGTCTGCTGTGGACTGTCTGTCAAGGCACACGAGGTTCCGAAAAGGTGAACTCCACAATTTTGTGCGGCTTTCGATTCTTGAATGCAGTGACCAGGTGTGTCTGGCGAATCTGAATGTTCTTCCACACAAAACCCATATGAACATCCTCAATTTCCACTGCGCGTTTCGTGTCCGCAGCTCTTGACGACAAGTCAGTACCCACTTCTGATCCTAAGCTCTATTCTCAGATCCACAAGCTCCCTCATATTCCTTCCGCTCTAGAATCACTTGCATTTACCGTTGTCGTACTTCTGAATGAACCCATATGCACAGCATGTGCATTTGTGTATTCGTCGTTGCACCCTTTGCTTTTTTAGTCATATAACTTTGCCCACCTGCTAGGCCGTTCGCTCCACAACCACTCGAAGAATTCACAACCCATTCTAGTCAGGTTAATGGACATCGTCTCGATTGTCGAAACTCCCGTCTTTCCTTGATATATAAACGAAGTCTCGTTGATTCTTCACTCATCTTGTGTGATTCCCTGGAACATACACACACACACTCTCTCTCTCCTTCAGTCGATTTCATCCTTTCTCTACACAGACTAGTTAACAACATGATCGGGATAGCTTCTGTTCTTTCCCTTCTTTTTGTAGCGACTCACACAAATGCAGACCGCACATTCACAGTGACGAACAACTGCGATTACACAGTCTGGTAAGTTGGATATCAAATTTCCTGAATACTCTCACTTATCTGGACGAACGACCTCTGTCGTTGGTCCTTTCCAGGCCTGGCGTAAGTTGCTTGCAGTTACCAGGCTATGGATGGTTGATTGATTGATACCACGTCCCTAGATGTTCACCAACCTACAAGTTGGCACTGCTGTCCCCGACCAAGCCAATGGGTACGTATTCATCTCATTCAAGAATGAAGTCGCATTCTGACTTGCATTCATCGAAAGTTGGGAGCAGGCTGCTGGCGCCACCGTCTCCTTCACTGTACCTGACAATTGGACCTCTGGAAGAATCTGGGGCCGTACGGAGTGTGATTTTTCCACAGTCCAAGGACCCACTTCTTGCGCTACCGGTGGTTGCAATGGAGGGCTCGTTTGTGATGCCTCTACCGGAACGGTAAGATTCATGTCGCCCCCTCTCAGCGACACCTTCGAAAGACGCCCGCCTTCTGACGGATTATCATAGGGTGTACCACCAGCGACCGTGGCTGAATGGACTCTATCGGGAGCCCAAGATCTCGACTACTATGATGTTTCCGTTGTCGATGGTTTCAATGTTCCCATCGCGGTCACAGTCAGTGACACGTCCTGCAGCACGGCATCTTGCCCAGCTGATCTAAACTCGGATTGTGCGTCCTGTCTTCTTCCTCCTCCTCCCGCATGCGTGGCGAACGACATTCTGTACAGGCCCCTCGGAGCTCCAAGTTCTTGATTCCTCAGGAACTGTTGTGGGATGCAACAGTGCTTGCAACGCTAACCTCGACGGTGATCAAGGTACCTTGCCATGTTCACCAGATACAGGACATGAACTTATGACCAATCCTGCATTGTGAATAGCTGATTCCGCCAACTGCTGCACTGGCTCCCACGACACTGCAGAAACCTGCCCCCCTTCCGGCGTCACAGACTATGATTTCTTCAGTACGTTGCGATGATTGCCATATGGAGAATGCTCCTCACACATCTTTCTGTGCAGAGGACGCCTGCCCAGATTCCTATGTCTATGCCTATGACGAATCTAGCGGGACTGCCTTGTGGACCTGCCCCGACAGCGCGAGTCCTGACTACACTTTGACATTCTGTCCCTGAAAGACACTGGGTTGACTGATTGACTCCAAGTCATTACCATCGAAATATGGAGTCTCAAATGCCACAGATACGATTCAACATGCTAGTCAGATGTGTTTAGAGTCTGAAACTGTCAAAGGAAGGTATTCCTGTTTAACTATGCTGTTTGTTGCGTGTATCACTGCCCACGCTGCTCCGACTCATCCTGGCAGAGTGCGGTGACCCCTCAAACTAGATAGAAAGGGTGGAAATGAATTGAACATAAGATACAATAATTTATACAGTAACTACAATCATTTGAAGTCGAACAGTAGATTGAACGAAAAGGACTCGGAACCACAGAAAGAAGGTGTGTAGCGTGTAGGAGCAATAATTCAGGCAAGGATTGAAGCGGAACTATGAGATCATGATACTCCATTCCTATCAGTTCCCTTTAGTCAACTTTGGCTTCGACAAACTAGGCTTTTTGGTGGAAGGTTCAAAACTTAAATACTCCGAGCCGCGACCGCCGCGCTTCCCGGTTTGTTTCGGAATTCTGAGAGTGGATTTGGTGTAGGTGATGAACGTCTTCATGCGTTCTGGACAAACCTTGTGCCATTTGTCTGATATCTTCTTCGACACAAACCCTTGTGTGGAAAGGAAATTCATAACGCCATTGGCGAACTTCCATCCTGCTAATCCTCGCTTCATCCTCGGACTGTTAGATTTTTGCAGCCATTCTGCTTCTTCCGCTTTCAATATAGCCACATCTGATTCTGCACCACAAAACCCGGAATGCGATTCGGCATATTCGCGCACTTGATCGAGGTCGATTCGGACGTCTTTCTCGAGCGGACCAAGAATGATGCTGCGAATCCCACCATTGTTAGTGGCGAGCTTTGTAGCGAGGGAGACTTGAAGGACGTCGTCACCAATCTGCATAGTGATGATCCCGTTTGGATTATATGACGCGGAGAAATAATACACATTGAGGATGATCCCTAAAACCCAAAATGAGTTCAGAAGTGTATTAAGTGAGGAGAAGTACTATCTCCTACTTTCACCGTCCAAAGCCTTCAACCTTTTTAGCTCTTTTTTCCACGACTCCATTGTTTGATCATCGATTGCGCGAGGTTCCCGGTTATATAGATGTTCCATAACATGATTGAGGTATGTCAGGTAATTGAGAGAGTCCAATGCAGGAGTTGGGTACTGAACTCCTTCTGCGTATGCGATGGCTTCGGCAAGAGCTTTATCAAGTTCTTCCCCTTCCGGTTTGAAGTTCATATGGCCAATGGTCTTTGGTTCGGACGCTGATTTTGTTCCAATCTCGAGTTTTGCCACCACTCCTTTTTCTTTGCAAACGCATTTTTGACCTATTCTCAGGAATCTGGCTCCCGTGCCCTTTTTGTAAACGTTGAGGACTTCTGATACAGTAATCAAGGCTGCGCCTCAATACATCAGCGTATGTTCAAGTACTAGTGCTTTCACGAGGATGACTCACAGCCTGTTGGAGATTCAGAAATATCAGAGCTCCCAAAGTTTTGGTCCGTATGATTGTCTGGGACAATGCCTAAATCCCAAATGAGTTTGTGAGTGTGAGTCGGATGAGAACGATTCCTACTTTCGCCACTGCCCAAATCCTTCAACTCTTGTTTCCACGACTCCATCGTTCGATCATTGATCGCGTCGAACAGAGTCATATGTAGATATTCCAGCACGTTGTCGAGGTATGTCAAGTAATCGAGGGAGTTTGGTTCAGGCTTTGCGTACGGGGCTCCAAGTTCTGCATACGCGCGCGCTTCGGACAAGGCTGCAGTCATTCTGGCTTCTGATACAAAGTGAACTTGGCCAATCGTCTTTGGTTCAGACGCTCGGATTGGTGGGTTAATGGAGTCTGCCACTTTTGAGTCCTTGCAGAAACGTTTAGAGCCTATCGTGAGGAATCTGACCCCGGTGCCCTTTCCCTTGGCATCGAGGATCTCTGATAGAATAATGTCTGCGACTCGATTCGTCAGCACTTGAGCGATGGAACTGGCAGGGCCTACTCACCGGGTGAGAGATCGGGAGAATTCGAGTGCCCCAGCTCCTGGTTTGTCAATGGAGGAGCGATGACGGCAACACCGCTGAGAAGACACACAGCGAGACAGAGGACGGAGAATGTGTGTGAAGAGAGAAAGGACGAGACGAGAAGTCGCATGCTTCGAAGAAATACGCGGATGAAGAATGGCAGACTCGATCGAAGAGGTTGAAGATATACTATCCAGCCTGTACTATCATCATGCGAATCGTTAGCCAACTGGATGACATCAACAGCTTTAGAGACAGTTCACCTGTGGACCTTCGAGTATCTTCTTTGAACAGAGACAGTGTGAGCTGGATGCGGGAAAGATGAAGGAAAGGCAGTGATTCGACTCCGCGTTCAATGCACTGAAGCCGACGGACTCCTTCGGACACTTTTTTTCTCCTGTACTGGTAGGTCGAACGACGCGGAAATAATTATTAGGTCTGTTCAAAGTTGGGCCTACGGATTTCGTAGCTCCGTAGCTACCCATAATTCCATAGCTGGTGTGACATTTCCACGATTCCATAATTGATGGCTTTTTCTTTTGAAGCGCGTGAGAAACTTGCAACTGGCCAGGGTTTTTCCTGGTTTTTTGGTCTTCTACAAAAGGTGCCAGAGGTTGCTTTTATGCTTCAGATGTAGCTGGGTTTTATCTTTGTTTGACCATGCCAGAGTGTGCTTATATCGCAATGGAGACGCATAAAAAGGCTGTTTCAATTTACTAAGCGCCGGCGGGCGCTATCAGAACATCACAGTTGTGTCATCCGGGTGTCACAGTTATTAGCTACAAAAATCATAGGAACTACGGAGCTACGGAATTCGTAGGCCCAACTTTGAACAGACCTAATAAAGCTTGCGATCTTTCGACAGTCCAAGAATCTCCTTCCTGCGTGTTCTACTACTTGTTGCTGTTCGAACGGTATCATTTCGTGTACTGCCACCACCGGTCCACCGTGCTGCCACTCCTCAGTATGTACGTACTAGCCGACTGCCATACATTTCGGAAAACAGTACTACTAGTAATTGATAAACAAGCAGGTCAAAGAACAAGAACAAAAGTTATAAAATCGAAATGAGGGGAAGGATGATGGGAGCTAATGGACGCAATGAGTAAACGTGATCATGATATGGAGGTGACTGTCTTTTACCAGTATAGATATTTGCTTTATCCCGAATCTCCCATCAATTCTTCTTCTGCTTTTTCGCGGTTGAGCCCGGTGTAGAAGCCTCGCCCGGCTGGAGATTCGCAGTCGTTTTATCTCTTTTGGGTTGAGAGCGATCCGATCTGGTACGCGAGTAATCGACGGTATTGATGAACGTATTCATGTAGCCTGGACATAACTTGTCCCAGTGTTTTAGGATCTCTTCTGATTCAGCCTGTTGGTCCCTAAGGCCATCCACGACGCCATCGGCAACCCTCCACCATTCCAGCGATTTAGCCCCTGCCCTCTGCTTGATTTCTTTTTGTTTCGCCTGGAACCTCTCTACGTCTTTTTCTGTACCACAATATCCGAAATGTGATTCAGCGTGTTGGCGTAGTTTGTCATGGTCGACGCGTTCCTTCGAGACTGGGCCAAGAATGAAGCCTCTCATCTTCTGTGGATTTGTCGGTTCCCAAGGGGCGTGGGTGAGGACATCGTCACCGACTTGCATGGACACTTTCCCGGTTGGAGAACTGTACGCGTTACGATCCTCGATCAGAACGACCACTAAACTCCCATTGAGTACATAAGTGTCATACGTTGAACGAAAAGATTGGCACTTACTTTCACCATTCAATGTCCTCAATCTCTTCAACTCTTCTCTTATCGACGCCATTTCATTTTCAGGAATAGCAGAGTACTTTGTATATCGGAGATGTTCCAGAAAATTGCCGATGAATGCCAAAGAATTGAAGGGATGGTCCTGAGGCTGTGGGTACCAGAGATGTTCTGCATGTTCGCGTGCTTCGGTCAACGGTAGCCTGGTATTAAGGGTTTGAGGGACCCTCATGGGTTATAAGGTTTGAGCTCCGATCGCCCTGCCGATGGCATCCCGGCGTGGGAACTGTTCCTTTAGTATGGCGACGCGTTTCGCGTCGACGATTACATGCTTGAGGCTGCCTGAGGCTTTAGAATACTCATGCCAGTGAGCTGCCTAGAGAGCTCTCTACTCTAGATGATCCTATGTGGAATGAGTTGCCGTAATTTCACTGTAAAAGGGTGATACCATGAACAGGAGTATACAGAAATAGTGTCATGGCCAAGATCCATCTTTGGGGAGGTGACAGACATGCTGAGAAGTGTCCAGGCAAGCTTCTTCATCACCCGACACTGGAAACTTTCGCAGTCCATTGCCTTTGACTCTTGAGTGAGGATGTACTACCTCCAATCTTATCTATTCAACCATTCCTGTTATCTCTAACATATACATTATATAATCAGCTATTCAACGGCACCGTCGGATCATGAACCTTAATGACCCATGAAGGTCCCTCAAACCCTTAATACCAGGCTGTATACACGAACGAGTTTACTCTTTTTTTTGGGTACTACAGACGGCTAGCCAGGCTAGGTCAACGGTAGATTTTCCAACCCTGCCGAAAGGCTCACGGAGCCGATGACCTTTGGAGGTGATGTTGGGAGCTCCCTTTGTAACACGGTACGTTCCTTGCCAAAACGCGCATCATTGATTTCAATGAATCGCATGCCTGTGCTCTGTCCCTCTTTGTCGAGAATTTCTAATAGATAAATCGCTGTAGCTCTCTTCATCAGCGCCAGTGTTCGAGCAATGGCCTGAAAGGGCCTATGCAAGCTTCACTCACGGTAGGCATCTAACAGCTGCGGATCTATCGGAATCCAAGCGATGACCATGACAGCGATGCTGCTGAAAAAGCATAGTGACAGAGCGAGACGCCGACTTATGATTCTGAAGAAAGACGAGGCGGGAAGTCGCATGATCTGAGTCTCGGAGAATACTATGTACGTGACTGTCGTGACGTCAGCAAGTGGTTGCGGTCTGTTGCGGTTGAACCAAAAGACGAACTTTGAATTTCCTTCAATGGATATTTGAGTCAACTGTGTGTGTGTGAGCAAGATGAGAACTGGACGTGGGCACCTGGAGATGGAAGATACCCGTAGTGTTCTGAGGCTTTTTTATTTCAAGACCTTGTTGCGCATTTTTCGCGCTTTTCAGGCAAGATCTCCACATACATACACTGGGCAGCATTGTACAGCCCCTTTGATACATCCCATTGGCCAGATCCTGATACACACTCGAAGGCCCACTCACTCCATGTTCTTCAAACTCTCTTCTGTAACCCGTCGCAAGAACTAATCTCTCTCTTCCACTTACTATTTGCATATCAACTAGTCGATCATAGTTTCAAAGTCTCTATTCATTAAATTGGAAGTACCGGACGTTCATCTATCCTTCGAGAACCTAGTCACCCAGGACCCTTTTGAGAAGAAGCTTCAAACTGGAAGCGCTATATAAGGTGGAGTTCAGGAAGCTTGTACTTTTACTCAGTGGGAAGGGTGACCGTGGTAGTTGGGAGCGTTTGAGACAGAAGCTAGCGGCGATAGTAGACGTGCAGTTGGAATTCTGTTGGTTGAAAACATCGTTCTTGATCACAGCAACCGCTGTAGATTGTGTATGAGGTACGTCGCTATCCGCTGCAACGGTTGCGAGAGTGTCGACAGTTGTAGTTGATGATTCGCTAGGTGTACAGACTTGGGAGAGATCATGATGATCTGGGAAGGGTATATTGATCGAGCTTGGGGAACGTTCTGTAGTTTCTTCTTCAAAAGATGAGAACGACACATTCAGAGGAATGGGCAGTCGGTAGGTGATGCAGTCCATCAAGTTTCGACCTCGTTCCTCAAATTCCTCTTTGCATGAATAGGCTGGCGTCCATTCCTTGTCAAAAGGGAACCCACTACAGGGCAGACGGTTAGGATGAAGAAAGTCTGGAGTTAACGATGGATGAGCCGCATAAATAAGCCGGCTGATTGCACGAAGTTCATCCACTCGCTCAGCAAGAAGTGTGGGCAGAGTCGAAACCAGGTACGAGAGCCAGCGAGCGTAGATAACGTTCGATATGCAAAGATTATGTCCAAGGAGATGGATCGTGTGGACGTCAGCGTTCCGGAAAACAGGTTGTTCTAAACCCAAGAGTTTGTGCCTACAGTGCCGTCAATTAGACTCGGTTTGAAGAGTAGACAACGGTTGAATACTCGCCACTTGAATTTCCGACCACGGAAGTTCCAAAACTCGGATTGATCCTCGAACCATTGCAATGCCAATCGCAAGCAAAGTAGGAACAGTCTTTGCAGCGCAGCGGCACACTCGTCATCAGGATTCCCAGAATATGGAATGTGAGCCGGGTATATACGATTGAGATATAGTAGGGCCACGAAGATCGCAGGATTGGGTGGGTTCAGGAACTGAAACGACTTTGCTAATCTGTATGTCAGAGCGATCAACAAGTCCCGCCCGCTGAAAGCTGTAGACGAGAATTTGATTAGTATCTTTGAATGTAGTTATGAGTACGACACGCACAGATTCCTGGGTCATCGAAGACTACTTTTTGCTGAATTGACAGACTGATCCAAGTAGCCAAGGCGCAATCTTCAGACGCATGACGGTGACGAAGAAGTCCGGAATGCAAAAGCATCTGGTCGTTGCTTGGTTCATAGTGCTGGCGTTTACACGACGGTGGTAGTGGTTCTATTGAAAAGACATCCTGCATCGGCATCGTGGCGGGATTCTCATCAGATCGACAACAATCTAGACGATGGGCGGTTGTTGGAGATAGTATTGGGTCCAATGTAGCCTTGAGGTTGGCGAGATATAGAGTGCTAGGTTTGATGTGACTGCCAAGACTGCCTCCGCCCTGAAGTATCTTGCCTGCGCGACGGATCGACGAGGAAGTCATAGTTGTGTAGATGGTAGAGGAAGCAAATGCCATCTATGAGCCGCGGTTTTGACGATCGTTGATTCATTGTCTGTTATTGTGGTAGTTTCGCTAGTATCAGTTGGAGGTATGAGAACAATCGAAACCCATTGTGATATGCCAAAGTGGTCCATGGCCAAAATAGTCGCACGTGGTGAAACCACACTATACTGTCCAAATCCGCAAGTTCATACTAAAGTGTACACATTACCATCAGAATTCACTTTACAGTTCGTAGTTCTGCGATTATAAAACGCTGGGAAGTAGATCGAGCTTTCTAACCATCTTGCGACCATACGCATCTAACGGACGTGACCATTTATCTGAGAACGAAGTCAGTGTTTCCTATCCTCGAAACATGACCATCCTCAATGACTTGCCGGGACATGCTAAGAAGTATCTCTCTAGAGCGTTCGTGAAGCGAAGTTGATACTCGGCCGGAGGCATCACGGTCACCTCCTTTCCATTCCTTGAATTAAGGCCTTGCTTGGCTTTGTACTCCAGGGTTTTCGCAAACGTATAGCTCCCTGGAAAGTGATCTGGATTAGATTTGATCTCAATATGGTCCGAAAGACACACCTATGGTATCTACCAGTCCACAAGCAATCTGCTTGCGTTCGATATCGACACCCAAGAGAAGCCTAAAAAGGTAATGATGTCTAAAATCAACACCAGTAAAAGCTGTTTGATCAAGCATGCTTTACGAGTAGTCCATGATGTTGCTCTTTGAAAGAAAATCAGCATCGCTCTTGATAGCTTCGCGAAGGACAGCTTTTGAGTGGGGTCGGACGAGCGTCAAGGTTTGCTGTTGACCTTCAAAATCGGTCGACGTTAACGTTGGAATGCACACTGTTATTTAATAACACACCTTCGATCCATTCACCATCGAAGAGCGTTTTGGACTTGTGACCTGCAGTAGAGTCGGTCCCAGCCTTCACCTTTCGACCTTGGATACCCTTCAGATCAAACGCCTTGTCTATTTTTTGTTCAAAGAACAGGTTCTCCATCACTAGCAAGTCGGTCTTTGACTGAACATTTCCGGTTTCCAGGTTCCGAATCTCGATGGTGTAGAAACCTAACAATTTCGCGAGAATGGTAGGTCTGTTTGTCGTCGACTCCATGTATCGAAAATAAGAAGGCCCGAGATCGATGAGCACCTGTCTAGATGAAAACAAACATAAGACTTTGTTCACAAGCTCAAACAAAGAGATTCACAAATCAGCAACATTCCATGCATTGACCAGTGTCTTGATGATGAACCTATCGTCAGCTGTTTTCCAGAAGTTTGATTTGCTCTTGCCACCTTCTGCTGACCAGTTCGCGCTTCGTGAAAGACTCTCGAGAAAGACTGATTCAATGCCGCAACGTTTTCGAAGATTATCGAACTGCTTGGCGTAGTACACCATACAACTGAACTTGAGCCGTTTGCCGATGGTCCAATCATATTGGACGTGAGGACGTTCATCGATGGCATTCACTTCGGCTGCAGTGAGTAGTCCATGATGTCTATCAGGACCAGTAGACCGTTGTGACTCAACTTGGGAGGGATTTTGGGTTGGAAGGACGAGGCGAATCGCATTGGTCATACCGTTAGTGAAAGAGTTCAGGGATAATTTACTGGCGGGCGGTGGCGAGAGAGTTTGAGTAGATGGCGAAGCCGCTCGAAGAGTAGGGCTCTGAGTATTTGCACCTGCTGCTGCATCGATTGTTGCGTTGTCAATCACGGAGGGGGCCTTTGAACTTTGCTTGATCGTCGAGTTGTTTGAAGTAGACCAGCCCTGTAATGAATCTGCATTCGCCTCTAATGAATCTAATTCGTGCAGCATTTGGTGCACATCTTCGGTCCCGTTCGACAACCCACTGATAACTTCACCCTCTACTTCGTATTTGCTCAGCTGGACATCCGGCTTGGCCCAAGCCGAAGGGGGTACACCGTTTGGAAACGTTGATGGACGGTCTTCTGTACCTCCCTTGCCAGAGGTTGACGAGCTTAGACTCGTGAAACGTGAGCCAGAGAGAATGCTGGAGTCGGGGGATTTCTGTCTAAGCACTTCGCGGATGGACAGAAGAGAAGTAGGATCTCGAGGATGCTCTTTCCGGCTAATCACGGCCGAATACGCTTCGGCCTCATGCCAGATGACATCTTCTTGGTCAGGATCGGGCTGAACGAGCGCAGAAGTCCTGAAGAGCTTGTACCCAGTAGTGGCGGCAGCGGAAAAGAATGACGATGTGGAAACAGTTGGCGTGTTTGCAAGATCCGTTGTAGATGAAGAACGCGCAACCGACATCGATGCCAGTTCACGACGATAATCTATTGTGCTGTGGGATGAACATAGCTCAATCAACAATCATGTAAAACAACAGGAACGACAAGAAGCCCATACCTCAATGTGAATGCAATAATGCTTCCCCAATCGTCCTCGCGGATGATGATATTACCTTCTGGCACGACATGACAAGCTGGATTCCACCACTCAGGTTCCGCGGCACGCAATCTGGCAGAGGGGTCCAGCTCAGTTAGACCCTCACCATCCTTCTTCCTCTTATCCTTCTTACTCCCAAGATGCTTCTTCTGCCATGCAATCAGACGCCGCTCTGCACCTCTAGAGGCTGACAGAAACGCGCGACGGACCTCATTCAATGAAGAGGGTGGTGTTCTTGCCAATTGCGTATACAGGGTTTGTTCGATACGATGGAATGTCTGTCGGAGGTTTGAGAGGAGTTGCATGGGCTCAGGCCGTAGCCCGCTGTCTGTCAAAGACATGGAGGACGTAGTAGATGATGATGCACTAGACGAAGAGAGTTGTGAATTTGAGGATGAGGCATGTTTCAAGACCGGACGCAAATTGGAGGGTGTAGGAGTCAAAGATGCAGAGGAGGTTGCAGTTGGAGTAGGCGAATCCAGGGCTGCATTCTGGTCTTCAATGGAGTGATCGGGCGGAGCAATGACTGCAACTGGGGTTGTTGGGCTATCTGGCAAACCAGAAATCTTGGGTTTCGGAGTCGGATGTTCGTGCGATATTGAGATATCGTCGTCGTCGTCGAATGAATCATATGCGTCGTCTGTCGAAGGTAGTCTAGGTAACGCCTTTTTGACTTGGTCCTGACCGGAAAATTTCTCTTCCTAGAGACACATGTAAAAACGATAGGAATTAGTCAATTCTAGTAGATCTCAGGCTCACCAATAAATCCATATGGTCGGCTACACCTTCCCACCAAGTCTTGATCTCCCTCCTCAGTTTCTTCTTCGCCTCTTCCTCTTTCTGTATATGAGATTCTTCCTCTGACTGTTGTCCTCGGCCAGAGTCCAGGGTATTACAGATGGAGGTGCTGGAGTTTGTCAGTTTATTGGATCCTCCCGCTGCCCAGGGGGAGATCTGAAGTCTCGGCACGCGTAATTCAAAGATATCTTCGATAGGTGCAAGCTTGAATGACACCGTATACTCTACGTGCCTGTCGCCGGAAGTGTCACTGATCCCGCTGATAACTGGGAAAGTCGAAAAATGACGGAGGATGTTGAATCTCTGAGGAGGTAAGGCCAACTTAGTAGGGATACCGGTACCGGACGAAGTAGAAGAGGAGGAAGTCGAGGGGGAGTCTGTATGCTCGCATAACCGTGGTTCGAGCTTGCAAAGAAGCGGCGAGTATATGAGAAGCTCGAGGAATTTTGCAAATGAGGATAGATAAGCACCATCGCTCATCTCCTTCTTCCCAGTTTGGGCACCACATCTCGAACAGCTCTCCCATACATTGATGACCCTTTCATCATCACCGTTTTGGTCTTTTGCGTTGCTAACGACCGAGGCCGCTGCTAGGAGATCCTCAGCAGCAGGCCATTCGGTGACAGCACTAATCCTGACACCACCATGAACAAATCTCCTTTCGTGTTTCCCCACTTGGACCTCACATCGTTTCTTCGTAGGCGTCGCTCCAGATCCTCCGAGTCCCTGCATAATTCCCATTCCTATTCCGCCTCGAGCTTCCGAACTCAACGGCACAGTTCGGAGTCGGTCGCAAGTGGTGTCAGCCTCGTCTATCCAGGACGTGATCACTTCACCCAAGCATCTGTCTTTGTCCTCTGCAGTACATGGATTGTCTTCGATACTCGATCCTAAACTGTCCGGGGTGGTCTCCTTATTGTGAGTTTCTGTCTGAGCATCACAGTTGGAATAGTATCGGTACAGTGTCCAGTGAGCTTGTTCGCAGGATGTATGAGTGGGTGATGACTTCGATAAAGATGGTTTATGCGTAGTTGAGGAAGACTCAGACAATACTGAGATTTGGGAAGATGAGGAAACATCGCGAGAGGGCGGAAGGGAGGATGATGATGCGGAAGCGGACGTGTTAGTTTCGGGGACAACATCTGGAGAAGTAGAAGTGATATGAAGAGGAACGTGGCTAGAGACCAAGATCGAGATTCCTTGTTGGTTCACAAAGCCACATATACCAGTCATCCCTTTACTCTCGGCAACCTCTTTTGCATTCGCTCTATCTGAATTCAACTGCTCTCCACTTTCGGTATCGACCATTCCCCAACCGAGCAAGCTGTCAAGCGCAACTCGCTCGTCAGCCATCAGATGAACTTTCTTCCCGGCATAGGCTTGCTCTTTATCTGCCAGTCGCACGAGAAGAATCGGCGGGTCTAATACAACGCCTATAGATGTCGAGAGAACGTTTTTCTGAGACTCTATACGAGCAAGAGCAGCCGAGAATGGCGAAAAATGCGACTCCTGTTGGTTAGCCGGTTGGATAGGTGATGGTGACAGGAACGAGAACTTCCTCAGGCGAGCCGCAGCACTTGATTCGTCCATGGATGAACGAGTTCGTGAAGTTTCCTGCGCGGGAGGAAAGGGGACCGAGTCTAACGAAGACCTGAGAGGAAGTGCATCGTGGGTAGGCGTTCGACCGAGACTATGTCTAGAGAAGAATGAGAGAATACTGTTGGGAATGATACTCCTATGTCTGTGAGAGTTCGTTACGCCATTCGGACTTGAGTTGAGGTTGTAAGAAGCATTAACAACGGGCTGAAAGCTGCCAGTCCCAGATGATAGGTTACGC
Organism: Lentinula raphanica; assembly: GCA_027919835.1. Lineage (NCBI taxonomy): Eukaryota > Fungi > Basidiomycota > Agaricomycetes > Agaricales > Omphalotaceae > Lentinula > Lentinula raphanica. Next base: position 820,956 of record JANVFP010000001.1, on the reverse strand, counting down.
ACTCGTACACGAGGTCGAGCAATCGTGAGTTGAACATGAGAGTTGATCAGGAGCTGTTGCTCAAGAAGAAGCGAAAGGTGTACGAAGATGGACATTTTGAGTGCTTTTGCAAGGGCACGATGGGACTGTAACGCAGGCACGCCTTGGAATGCGAAGGTGCCTCCCACAATGCGCGGCGTCTCCAGAGCCTGTACTGTTCGTGAACATGCAGACGATCAGATTTAGTAGAGAAGAAGCGGGTACAACTCACTGTCTAATTCATGTAACCCGTACAAAATACCACTGATATCATCACCGCTTGGGAGTTCAAAAACTTGATTTCGAAATGAGCATCCGAAACTCGACGGAAGAAAGTCAAATCCAGATTCTTCTTCAGTCACTTCAGTCAGGTTCATATGGCTCTGGTATGGTGCAAGGCAGAGGAGAAGATGGCCGGGTTTGATGGTAGGAGAGGGTACATCTGGTTTCGCAACTAGATCGCGGAATTGCCTCAGACGTTCTGTAGTCAACAAAGAGTCTGCCTCCGAGGATGATGCTCGTTCAGTGCTATAGGTGGTCTTGTCGAGCTCTTTCGATTGGCTGGCACCATTTGCGCTTTTTGTACGACGCGCCTTCTTCCGCTGCAACAGCCTCTGCTTCTTTATACCTCTCAACCACTGACCAGAGCCGATGCAAGTTCCCAAATCATCCAAGGCATCTTCCAGGACCTGAATGCACTCTGCTAGATTGCTATCAATCCATGGATCGCCCAGCTCGGACAAGACGAAGCGGATGAACTGATTTCGGTGTTCCAGCGATTGCACGGTTAGGCGTACGAAGTCCGGTGTACTTGAGTAAGGAAGAGCTGGAAGAGGTTTAGAGTCTGCCATTGTCGTTGTCGTTCTTCAATTGTTCGCTCATCGACGCTGAGGTCTTGAATAAATGCTGAGCTCAGCGTCATCGAAAACAGCCAACCTCCGGTTTGCATTAAGCGCCCATTCGGCAGCCCGTCGGCATCCGGCCTCTACTCTCTCGTCAATTCGAGTCTCGGAGGAACTCCGACTCTGACTTGAGTCTTGAGCTTGACTGGCGTACTGATTGCTCTATCTCCAAAATATCATCTGGCATATAGCATAGATCTTTAATATGATCAAAGGCAACAATAACTGATTCCAACACGTACTACAGTACATACGAAATTGGGATCAACCTCAGGAAGTTGGCGATTCAAATTTCAAATTTCAAAGCGCAATACTAGTAAGTCGTCTGCCAGCAGGATTAATTGCCCCACACATCTATTTAATGACCTATCTGTTTTCAGGTCCCAGCATGGCATCTTCATACGCCTCGCCGTGAACTCACCGTGATCACAGCTAAGTGATAGTAAAAGGCATGCTTAAAGCATATATTCCGAATGCAACTCAATATCCACATATGAGAAATTCGTCGTGTACGTCCACACCCTGATGAGCAGGTAGGCCTCCAGAATACATCTCGCACCGGCTCGATGGCCTCACGATTATTCAAGGAAGCTCGGCTACTGCGAAATTATCACAGACGTCACCAAACCCCTAGTCTTGCCCAACGCCAGTTCACACTGTGCTCTTCAGAATATTCTCAAAATAACAAAAACAACTCCTCGGACAGCTCGTGCTTTCGATCCGAAATACCCTAAGTCGCATGCACAAGGTGTGCGATTTCTCTGCCTATGGAAACACAAGCTCCTCGTCCGTAGAGTAAGAGAAGCCAGGGACTCGAGCGGATCTAAAGCTATGTACCCTATCAAGCTTACGCTTCTTAACCCTCGTGGCAATGGTTCAGAAGGCGTTCTTGATCACGATCCTCTAGTTCTCAGGTGTTCTCGATGGCTGGAAGCACGAGTCGACAGATTCAAGAATAAATTATCAAAGGAGAAGTCCGTATGGTGAGTACAAATCATACCGCCATGAGACTCGATTTTACGCTTAAAATGGAACCTTGAAGAGTTTCTGAAGACGGAGATTGGGCGTTGAATACCTCTGTTCCGTAATACAATCATGGTTCTTCGTTTTCTGTCTATTTTCGCCCACATAACATTCATTCGGTTATCTGAAATAACCAAGCGGTAAGCCCTTTGGGCTCAAATTCGAGTTTAGCGCTGTTTAGCGGCAAATCTACTCCCGCGCTGAGTTTCTAAAATTTCCCTCAACCAAACCTTTGCCCCTTGGTGTTGACGGCTGACCTCTATTATCACTCATTAGATTTCCTTTGTTCTCGTTCAGTCGCACGACGTAAGGATGAAGTCCTTCATCAAAAAACCGAGCATTTGGTGACCTGATAAGTGAGCACTGGTGAATATCATCGGGTCGTCATAATTCCGATTTCCCATTGACAGAGTATACTTAGCATATTTTCCAGGATTTTATCACTTGTCGTGATTTTTGAAGTTGAAAGGCGGAGAACTGGAGATCCTCTTTGTCCGATCTCAGAGAATTGGGAATACATAATTTTGAGCTCGGTGTGTACTGTTCACCTTTGTGGAGTTGAGCATTCGGTATGATATCACAGAACGATGGTCCAAAATGTAGTGTCACTTACTACGAATTGTACCTGCATAGGGGGATAGATGCTGAGAGCACCAGCTACAGCTAATGCCTGCTGTTATGAGCACAGGCAACAGATCGAGCTTGGGTAGGTTTTGTAGGTCTTGGTGTGAGTCGACCCTCGAGAAAATAAGTCTCGAAAAGGACTAGCCTATCGAACCTTGTACCGAATCCCGATCAGCGCAAAAAAACCAGAAGTATTCTGCAGTACCTGTCTATATTCACGAATCAATTGCAAGGTCACTCGCTCTTTAGGAATCACAGGAAGTTGTCGTAAGTACGAGGAGATTCGTTGAGCGTGGAACGTTCGGCGGCGTCCATCGACAATGGCATGGTCAGCGAAGCCCGGGCCTGGTATTAAATCCTATGTACGAGCCTCAAGCTTGCCAAGCGCCCTCGGGAAGACAGTCAATTCGAATTGGCATCCCAGACGAACGTTACCCGAATCTCAAGGTCACAGCGAAGTTCGAAAAATCTTCAACATATGTCGACGTTTCGATCACTTCTCCCCCTTCTGCCCTCAGGTTAGTTGAGGCTAGCAGCTGCTGCTACGCTAAAGTTTTCACAGCGAAATCTTTGAAACTGTAAACACTCCGTGCCGAAGGGCCTTTTCATCGTGAGATTCTTGAAGGCTGTTCCCGAAAAATGATACATCATTGAGTCGGCATCTCGGTGCCGACCGAAGTTTTGATGCGACGCTTCCGACTTTTCGAAAGTTCGCCAGTCCGTCAGTGCCATCACGATCCTAACCTTTTTGACGAACCTCAAACTTTTGCCTTCTACAACCATTCCACGACGCAGCTTTCAGAGAGTATCATTCTCTTTAGGCTCTTACAACTCTGCGCGATTTTCCTGTTTTGTTTGACATCGTGGTCCGTGCGACATTTCTATAACACGAGGAGTAGGTGTGCAACAATTGATATTCAGATGATATCTATGTTCTTTGTTTTACGCCACAATATTCTCTACAGCTCATCGAACGGCATAGCAAGCACTGTCAACAGTTCCACTCTCTTTCAGATAAATTCGCGCAGATTCGCGCTCGGCTTCTCATATATATCCCAATCTGAATACTAATCAGAGGTGAACCTCCACCTGCTTTTCAATGTCGGTCATGCTTGGTGGAGCTCCATGGCTGGGCCCTGGAGTTACGCATGCCCCGCCTCTAGCTCATTCTCACTCTGAATCGACAATTTCCCCACGTAATAACGTGGAGTTTTCGCGCGAGCTGCTTTACAACGTACTGGAGCACCTATCGATTGCCATAGCTTCCGAGTTCGCTGGAACGCCCATTCGTCTAGTCGCACACGGCGGCGCCTGCATGCTTCTTCATCCAATCCTACACGAATTGGCGATCCGAAAGGAGAGGTATCACTTGAGCCGAGGTGAAAATGTACCACGAAGAAGGACCACTCGAGACGTGGATTATATCCATCGTTCCTTTGTTGCAGAGTATGAGAGTAGAGGGATCATCAATGCGGGAGAACGGTTGAGAAAGTGCATACGAGCTACGGCTCAACAGTTGAACCTAGGCGCAGATTGGATGAATAGTGATGCAGATGTGGCGCTTCCTATGTCGACGGAGTGAGTTTTCGTTTTCAAATATACGTGTTCTGAGGTACTCATGTGTATTATCACTCATCAAGCCCGACCACGAACACTCCCTTTGACCCGATCTATACTGCGTCTGTAAAGGAGAACAACATACGGCTCTACACTGTATTCACCTCTTCAAATAGACTGTTGACGATCGTCAATGTGACTCCTTTTTGGGCGGTAGCCTTAAAACTGGTAAGATACGCTAAATGGGATCCGGGAGATATATGCCTTCTGCTTTTGTGAGTGTTTTTCTCAAGATATTTTCGCTCTTGATCCTCGGTTTCATGAGCATTTGAGTCAAACTTCTTTAGAGATTCTGTCGGTCTTGCCTGTATAACTGACGAAAATCTGGCCTAGACTCGGTTCCGTCACACATAAAGGACACTGGACTGCGGGGCAACTTGAAAGTTGGATAAGGTCAAACTGCTCGGCTATGAATTACGATTACTGGGATTCTGCGAGGCTACTAGACATGAAGCAGAAGATAGGTCATGCTATTGCGTTGATATCCTCCATTGGCAACAGTATCATGGAGCAATCTCCTGACTTACATCTTCCCAACTTGAAGCAGTTCCGGGAACTTAGGACTTCGAACAAAATCGTACAAGGAAGCCACGCACAATCTTCCACAATCCATCGTTCCCGATCTATATCGCAAGTTGCTGTACCATCGGCGATAGGCTGGGCTGGCCCTGCCAGTGATGCTCTTGCCGCTCGTTTAAACTCTAAGGCGAAACACGATAGCCCTCAGGAACGGCATAGTACTACCTGGACCGCTGAGCATAGAGACCGGAAACGAGCCTCGCGTTCAAACAACGAAGGCCTCTATCTGCAGGAGCATAGACGAAGCCAATCAGAATACATGTTACAAGTGGACGAGCCAGATGATTCAGATGACACCGACTCTGATAGTGGTTGCGAGAATGGTGTCGAGCAAGTAGGATGCCGACACGGGAGTGCACCTCTTATACCCATGTACACACGACCACCATCGACTGCTACTTTGTTGGATGACCCCACCATGGCTATGTACCAATGGGGTTCTAGCAGTGCGCTTTTCTCAACGAAGAATACTGAAGAGACTCGGCCCGTCACCACTGTCGAAAGTTCATCCTGCCTCGCGCCGAATCCAATGTTCATTCCCGACCCACGAATTCAACCTCAGCCTTATCTTCCGGTCTTTAGCTCTCGGACATGGTCTGGTGTATCACATGCCCTACCACATCATCGCTGACTGAGTGGACCGTTGTTCCAGCCTCTTGGGTGGGCATGATGAAGTCTGCTACAGGGTGATAGTTCACCCTGGACGTCCTGGATCAGTGTATGGCAGTCGAGTCACTGAAGAAACCCCAAGGCTGACGACGACCACCGGCGAATTTCGAATGATCTTACTATTTTCGGGACTGCTTCATTTGACCTCGCTGTTTTTTTTTTTGCATTGTGTTCCTTTATTTATTTACTTGCACGCTTTCTGAAGTCAATCTGAAGTGACGAATTCATCGTTTCCAATTTTCAGTAATCCCCTTGGTTTCTTGAATTGATCCACTATAGCAAGTGAAAGGAGAAACTCACTAAGACTCCTGAGTTCTGTGGCGATATGTGCCGACGGGATATGGTTTCCGGGATACTGAAAATGGCCATTAATTGAACCAGAAATATTGCCTACCGCAAGGTCGAGCCTTTCATATTCAACGAAATTCAAAAGCTTTGGGATCGATAAGTATGAACATATTGAACGCACATGTACGCCGAAGTAGACTACTACCTTCTAATCTAGGTCCCCTAGTCCCGAAATGAGGTTCAACTTATGAGGTATATCGATAGATGACATGCTTGTTCAATATCTTCATGACTCGTCGCAGTCAATTATGGCATACGAAAGTCTGCCTAACGACTGATTTGAAAGCAATGAGAGGGATGGGGGTCACTTCAAATACCTGGTCGTTCTCCTACTACGTTGCCTTCTTCATAGACTTGGGGGGGTCTGACTCTCGTCCGTTGTCATGACGGTATCAATTATCTGGAGGAGAGAATGCTTTGACTACTTGCGTTTGCTGTATGGGCTTCAAGCGCCAAAGCCATCATTGATTTCTGAGACGATTGTGCGATTACTACGCCGACATTAACCCATTCAAAATCTCAGATCAGCGGAGGTCTTCATGGGTCGTCATTGTCAACGCCTTTCAATTCTTCTGCACGATAACAATTTATCATAATGCACCTTAATGCATATTCTATATGTGCGTCCGCCTTCACGTTAGCTTTGATCAATCAAGCCTTAAGAGGGAATCCTAATGTTCTCGGAAAGTTGTCTCCGGCTGCTAAGTAAATCGTATTCTCCGACTTGTTGTGAGGTGGGCCGAGTCCCTATCTTTCGAATGCTGTTGTTCGACTAGCCCCCCGTTGGAAAATAATATCTTCCTGTAGGCTGTAGTGACACGAATATGAGATAAGTGATACTCCGCTTTCTTTGGAGCGTGCGATTAACTACATACTGCATGCACAAACAACTTTAGAGGATCCAAAATTCCTAATCGGTGACCAGTGATTTTTCTCAGTGATTTTTTGCCTGGTGGCTGTTCGACAAATCCGTTTGACAAATAGAATACAAAGCGACATACCAGCTGGACCTATGAGGCACCATAGGCTTTGCTCATGAAGAGGTCGCGCACATTGTGATACCAACTGACTGGTTGATTTTTTCCTTCCGAAGTGAACAATAATGCAACGTGGTGTCAGAACTTTGCGTAGTAATAAGTCTTTATCCGATACTTGACTAAAAACTTGAAACTGTACCTTCCTCGTCTGGTCCCAAAACTGTCATTAGACCGCTATTAGTAGGACTTTACTCCCACCCTGCGCCCTCAAGGACTCTTCCAATTTTCTTTTATTATTCAGACAATGGATATGATCCATCCACTTACAGCTTCCCAACTCTATGAAGCCTAGACCTCCTTGGGCAGGCATGGGCTCATAATTTTAACCAGGTACGAGTGGAGCACAATCTCGTTCCCGCGAATTACCACTGAGAGTTCATTCTCTGGATGTGCGTTATATGCACACCCGATGCACACCTCCATCAATGAGTATCACGTCTACATCGCGTTCGTAAGGTTTCTGCCACGATTGTCTCAAGAACTCTGTTCGAATGGTAAGCAGCCTCAAGTTTATGGACAAGCTGTAGCCTTCTCTAGTGCCAAACCAAGTATCGAGGTGACTACCGACCGATTAGCCATTTTTCATTTTTCTCCCATTCCCCGTCACTGCTCCGTCAATCGTCTCGATCCGTTCAGATTTTGCCGCTATGGACCAGCTCGTAACAACGAGATGAGGAGGCTCAATATAATTTGTTTTGCAATTTTCTGCTAGTGGCAGTCACGCTACATAGCACGTACCTGGTGACATTTGTTGTGACATTTATATTCTGTTGCTATTTGGTTACTATATATACGCGTCCTTTCGCATTCAGCAAACTTCCTGAAGTTCAGAGGGCAAGCCAATAACTTCAGGAATGTTGGTTCGAAGGAGCCATGAGCCCAATATGGACGACGCGCGCTTGGAACAAGTTCCCATAATTCTGGGAGTTGTTCTGGTTCATCTTCGGGGAAGGAAAATCTATGAAATGTTACCGATCGCCCTTACGAGATCGCGTTGAGATTCAATATTTGGTTGCTAAATACTATCGGCCCTTCCGTTGGTACTGGTTACACATGGAATACTCAAAGTTCACGGTTAGGCTTACCCTGGCTATTACCATCACCTACTTCTTTTTCTTTCTCTACCTTCATCTTGTAGGTCCTGGATGCGTTAAGACTGCATCGGGGGCCTTCCTTTCCTTCCCTTTCTCTTATATACCTTTCTGAATGTCTAATTCTCCATCTCCGCGCCCCGCTAATAATTCGAATCCCACCAATACCCCAACGTCGGAGGTCCCCCATACAAGCAATTCACGAATTGAAACCCACGAAGATATCGTTGCTGCTGTAGAACATAGTTTTCCTGCTTCCCCATCCTCCACATTCGTTCATCACTCCACTCCGGAACCTGGCTCTTCTCGTATACGTCCGCGAGAAGACGATACTGACCAGCACGTAGCCAAACGCTTTCACGCAGACCCGATGAGCGGTAGACAAAGCGACCGGTCGAGTCCTTCATCTGATTCTCAGGGCGGCATGGCGGACACAGAAGACGCAGAGCAGAGTCGTAGATCTCCCGAGCCGTCTGAGCCCCCGAAGAAGAAACGAACGCGAACTCTCACTACTCCTCATCAGTCTGCTGTTCTGCATGCCCTTCTAGCGCAGGTGAGTACATGGCAGGTTGCCAGAGTAGTATGCTAAATGATCTTATCCAGTCTCGTTTCCCGACCACTGCAATGCGGGAAGAAGTTGGAAGAGCAATCGGTCTAAGTGCTCGTAAAGTCCAAGTGGGTGGTTAATCTTGTCCAACAGTCTTAGTCTAGGTATTGACACGAACTATTTTCTCTCTGTTTCAGATATGGTTCCAAGTGAGTTCTAGTTGGAGCTTCGAATTTACGCGATATATCAATAATTTTCCATTGTTAGAATCAACGACAGAAAGCCAGACGACCCCGTACTAATAATGAAATGCCAATGACGCGCCCCCCGCAATATGGCCCATTTCCTTCTGGAGGTGATACCGAGTTTCTCAATCTCTATCCCAGACCACAGCAGGGTGAACCCCTTTCCTCAGAGTCCTACAGCCCTGTAGCACACTCGTCCAACCCATCTCCTCGGCACCCTACGTATACTAGTCCTATACCCACTGGACTCCTTGGCCCAGGTGTTCCAGGACATGACGTCTCTAGGCAATCTCAGGAGAGCTCCTCACCTGCTATGGCTACAGCAGGTCCTTCAAGTTCGCACTACATGAGGCGCGATCTCATGCCACGCTCGCCTAGCCCGAGGAGGACATACACTTTAGAACAAGTGCGTCCATCCACGTCGCATGCTTCCTCCTCTACGCTGCGCTATCGCGATCCATCAAGGACACTGCCCCCATTGACGTTCCCTTTGCCGTCTCCACAAGGCAGTTCAACAGGGACGTCCTCCATTCGTTCAGCTCCTGCCCACATGCCTCCGCTGCCTTTCCACCATGCTCGGTCTCCGCAGTTTGCTTTCAGTCCGCCACTGCCAACATCCTCCGTCGAGGTTCCTTCTCCCATACCTCCCCCATTCACGCTTGAACCTCAACCACAATGGAACGATCCTATTTACACCTCCATGCCTCCTCGCACGGGCTCCACTTCGAGATCTCGCCACATCTCGGAGCGTACTTCTATCTCTCCTAATCGACCCCGTCCTATCGAGCCTCTGCGTACTCTCCCAGAGCAGCCTCCAAGAGGGGGTCGCTATGATCCTGTGCGCTCTACAAGTGCTCCAAAGCGTCCCCCACCAGGCTCTAATGCATCCCACCATAAGGAGGAGGAGGAATGACTCTATGCCTGCCATTCGTTTCACCATTCTGAACACCACTTTCTGACGCCTTTCACGGACCTTTAACGTCTTTGACGACTGCTGTTACTCCCTTCCTTACTACGACACTCTTTATACACTTCGATCGACAGGCAGATAGCCTTCGACTAATCCCAACTAGCACTTACAATCCTTTCGCCTCGGTCAGAGACATAATTTCTTATAATTTTGCGTCGACATACTTTTTCGACATTGTCCTTCCTATCGATTTCGTTTTGTTGTACGTGTATCCTGCTTTTTCTTGAATATGTCCCTCGTAGCGTATACCCTGACTGTTTGATCCCCCATCGATCTTGGATAATCTAAAGTATTGTAGCATTTCTTCGTACTTCCTATAATCTGAAAGAAAGCTTGTTGAACTAAGATACTACATGACAATGAAAGAGATAGAATGATGAGTGAGATCATTGAGGACGTGAAAGAGCTCGTTTCTCGGTCACAAGCCGCATCCTCAGCTGGGCACGGGCTCGAAGTTTAGCTTCAATAGCTTGTGGGTCTGGGACCACAACAGAATTCCTACCCACGACCACATCGCCCGAATCCTCCGAGTTAGACAAAGTGGCGGAAAGATTGTTATCCTGTAAATGTCGCTTCTCTTCTGCCAGTTTATGGAAAAGCCGCATGTTGAGATTGGATACAGTGGTGTGAGACCCTGATACCTGTATAGATGACGGGCGTGGGTCTGAACCTAATTCCTCGCCATTCATTCGTCTTCCGTCTGAGAGTCCAGAGTCCACGTGGGTATTGCTCTCGGAATCATTCGAAGCTGATCGAAATCTTTTCGTCAAAAACGCGCTGGCGCTGCTTCCTTCATGGTTTGACACAGGCGATAGGTTTTCTATTTCGTTGTTGGTCATTAATCGGTCGTCTCGGGCTCGGCTCTGCATAGCCTGCGTATCTTGGAGACCGTGAAAGGTATTCATTGAGGAGTCAGACATACGTTCGGGTGAAAGCGGAAGGGTTCTAGGCTCGTCGCGAGTCAATTGTCCCCCAACTTCGTCTCCAGGATGTGTATATGGAGGGTGGTCATTTGACAGACTGGGTGATGAAAGAGCCGCTGTGACCGGATTACTATCTTCCCCGAGGCTAGTGTCCGATATGCGGGAGAGCAACGAGGGGGGAGATGACTGAGACGACAACGAGGGTTTTCCCTGGCCTTTAATTTTGAGCGTTGAAGGCTTCGAGGTTGACGACGACGAGGCCTGCCCTTTGATTTTCAAGGGCGGAGGTTTCCTTGCCCGTTCACTCCCTAGATGGGCTTGAATTGAGGCTTGGATATCGTTGAACCGAGAGATCCTCTTAGTTTCTGAAGAGGGGGTCTCCAAGTCCTCCTTCGGAAGTGAAGGGTTGGCATTGACAACAGCTTTTCCCTTTCCTTTGGAGGATGAGGAATGGTTTTCATCGATCTCTCGACGTTGAGTGACCTGAGAAGGAGCACTTGCACTTGGAACACTATTTGGTGGTTCCGATTCTCGCATCTCTATACTGGGACTACGACGCATGTAATTCCGAGACGATGAAGGTTCATATATTTCCCCTCGTTTGGACGCAGAGCTTGGATATTGGCTCCCAGAAGGTGACCATGACATTGAACGAGAACGGGACCTGCCTCGTCTTTCACGGCGTTCGCGGGGAGAGGGGGATCTACTCCGTTGGCGACGAGGGGTCCTTCCTAGGCGACGTGGAGGAGATACGTCAGAGGGTTGTTCGTACTAGGGGGTTAATCTAAGTGACGTTTACTTGAACGCAAGTGAATGTAGTTCACCTGAACAACCGTATCATAAACAAAGAGATCCTTGAACGGCGATCGAACATAGCTATACACCTCTGTTTCAAGTATCAGCGGCACACATCTGGTAATGAAGAAGAAGCTGTACCGTGAGCAAAGTGTTCTGCATTAACATGTCTCCCACCTTCAACGTAGGGAGCACCCATATCCAAGAACTCGGCGAGTAATTTCACCGCAGATTCAGATCTTATATCTATGGCTTTCATGAGCGAGATAATGAACGTCGTCAAGAACTGGTGATATAACATGAAATGAGCACGATGAATATCGTTCGCGAGTAAATCTACTTGACCTCTACATCTAGATCCGGCCAAACGAGTAATTCTCGGCGCAGAAAGGAGGTCGTGCGTGAAACCAAATCTGGAGAAGCAGCAAATTGTGCAGGAGTTGGGTACGGCCGAAAGCGAGTGTACGAATTAGATGCGACGTGCTAGAAAACGATGTATCAGATCTCGTCCCATACATATCTGAAAGTGCCATTGAAATTTTTGAGAGAGATACCAGCAAAGGATACGGTCACAGACCTTTGCATATAGATCGTGTCTATAAATCCATTTCCTCTTCGCTAGTGCACGTTCAAACCGGTCCGCTTCATCTCGTTTTTCCCTTTCTCGTGTACTTCGTTCACGAACCTCCCTCGGAATTCTTCGTCTACGCTCAAAACGTCTGGATGATACTGGCCCTGGCCTCGTTCCCATCGGAGTAACTCTGTTGGGAGAGGAGGTCCGTAGAGGAGGTAGGTAATGCTTTTGATAGTCGTAACGCGACCTATAATTATGAATGAGATGATTTCCGATATCTTGCGAGCAGAGGGGACATCGACGAGATTGTTCTGAATGCAGATGGGTTATGACGAGTAACGATAAAAGAAGTTGAATCTGTTTCGTACCAGTCCAAATCATCAGACAGTCAAAACAGAATAAATCATGACTACAGCCTGGAATCAAAGTCCTGTCGACGACTTCTTGAAGACATATTGCGCAGTGATCTTCATCAAGATCGTCTGGAACTGCTACATCTTCAGACTCTCCATTTACTTCTGGTTGTCCTGGGGAAGCAGATTGAACTTTAACGCGTTTGGAAGGGGGACTCGAAGAGCGAGACTCCATGATCAGAGACCAGTCAAAGGCTTTGGGCACTTCTGAACCAAGTGATGGCTGAAAGCTGCTGTCTTGTGAATATACATGGCTCTCGTCAATAACGAATATCTTCAGAAACCACTCAGAATTATAATCACTTGGTTGGCTTTGAACGTCCGCGAGTAGAGCGAGTGCAGAGCACAGTATTGAGAATCCAGCTTCAAGTGTTATAGTTTATAGATGCTGATGCTATATGGATATGGAGGGCGACTGAGTATGATGCGAAGAGAAAGACGGGCGCCAATTTGACCAGTCCAATTCATGAGTCATCGCTGTGCTTATCTAATTTTTGGGAAAGCCGACTTCCCACGAGCTCGGCCTCTGGGCGCCTAAGCGGTACTCTCGAGCTCCCAAAGGCTCCCACCAGCACAGAGCCAGCAGCAATCAGCAGCAATCTAAGCCTTATCGATGTTCTCTGCATACATTAATGATTACTTGGCTTGCGTCCTTTTGCATCTGGTTGTAGGAGACTCGGACCGGAAATTCGGAAAATTACTGAAAATGTGTGTACAAGTGCGACGGAGGGGGGACACTGGCGCAGGATGGGTGAGGGAATTGCAGGGTGAACGCATAGGTTTGATTGATAGGATTCGGTGATATCGTAACACAGGCCGGGCCCAGGAACTTTATAAAGAGTCCACTTAGCTCTTCAGTTTCCTCACTTGCTGGTCAAGTGTTCAAAATAGCCTGTCCATCCCTCGTTTCTTTTGTGTACCCTTTCACGCAGTCATCCTATCAAGCATCATGCGGCATCAGTTTATCGGAGTTATCCTCGCAGTGATCATGAGCTGCATAACTCAAGTATATGCCCCGCCTGGAGTGGTAAGTCATCCAGCTCAGCTTGTGACACTGGGATCTTACCCATCACGACCTTACGGCCAGGGTCTGCCACCGAGCGAATTCCGTCACAGCAAATCCTTCTCATCGTTGTTGTCATTCTTCCGCCCAAACACTCCTCCTCCTGCGGACACTCCTCCTCGTCCTCGTCCTCCTGCAGCCACTCTTCCTGAAAAACTCACCATCCAAATCAGTTACGTGACAGCTGGGGAGAAAGAGCTTCCTACCGTGAACGCTGCAGTGGAGAAACTGATCGACAAGTCTTCACGGCGTTTGGGGTTCAGAGGACCAAAATTGATATTCCATTACCTGAACCAAGCTCAATCCAATTCTGGCGAAGTTCGTTTCAATTTTTGGAGCGAGAAGCCTGATCCCGAAATCCCGGCATGTTCTTCCACGCGTAAGTCTGACGAAGTTGAGCCGGACGTTGCCAATCAGGAGTCGAAAGCACAGCTGGAGAAGGTGCCGATGGAGAAGGACCAGAAGGTGGTTCAACTGGGGCGAAACTGTGAAGGTGTTATTGAGAACTTCTCAAAGAGTTCGACGAAGAATGTGAAAGTGACGGATGCAGAGAATAATTTGGCGTATGGTAAGACCATTCTTCGATTTGCAGGCCTGAGGGTTTTTAATCTGGGTCCGTGTTCACAGCGATTTGGCTATGAAATGATGAAGCTGGCGATTACTTCAGGAGAATATGTACTTGTATAGTTTGCATACCCTTTCTGTAGACTGTTATCTGTATACTAGTAAGTAGACCATAAGACTGGATGTTGAATTCGAAGACTGAAATACTGAACTTTGAATTTGAAGTTTCGAACAACGCACTGGAGATTTATTGAAACCCCGATTTAGGGTTATTCTAATACTCAATCTGTTCTTTGAATTCTTGCATTCATCACTCGGAACGTTCATCATGGCACAGTGAACACCCGGCATGTACTGAGCCTATAGAATAACCTGAATCCTCTGCTTCTATCATTTGGTCATGACAGATGATATGAGGTGATACACCGGCGGCTGAACGATTTCAAAAAGAGGACGGGTCTTTCTTTCTCACCTCCAGCTAGACTCCCCACTTTCCCATCTCTCGACCTGCTGACCGTCTGCCCACTCGTCAATATGCTCTCGGGAAATCCTGTCAGTGTCCACGGCTACCTCTTCTTCATCCTTTGGGGAATGAAGTGTGGATTGTTCGGTGCGTAATTTGTTGCAATTTCTATAACCCCAAATTCTGAGATAACGAGTTCACATTCAGTCCGGGCCTCCGTCGTTCTCTCAGCAATTAATCCGATGGTAAACAATCTAGCAACTCTCGCTACGATTCCAACGAGCTGCAACGACACTTGCAATGCTATCGAGACCACCATTAGTGTGAGTATGGCAACCCAGCCACCGGTATTCGTGTCTAACCGTCTTGTTTCCATAGGACTGTCTGACAGTAGAATGTGTTTGCACTTCCTCTAATGGGAACGCATTGACTACCTGCGTCGACTGCCTTGAAGCCGTCAAGCCGAATCAGACAGTCATCTCGCAGGCGCAGGATATTTTGAATCGTTCGTCTTTCACTAATGGTTGAAACCTATCTTGATCGTACTTATCAACCGTTCAGAATTCGCCGCTTTATGCGATGCCGGTGGGATTTCTGTCCCCGTTCAGACTGCGTCTGGGTTCTCTGGTTCCGTTGGGCTGCCTCTTTCTACAGCGAGTGTTTCTGTAGTTCAAACTACGAACACGGGATCAGGTGCAGAATTTTCATTTCCTTTTCAAGTCTTCAATTCAATCTTGCTCACTCCGAAGGCGGTTCTGTTTCTTCGTTTTCTGATATGCAAACCCAAACATCATCTGCTCTCACTTCCCCGGAAATATCGACTCTTGCTCAATCCACACAAACATCTTCTTCGCTGACCGCACCATCCTCAGCGTCTGTGGTCACGGCGACAGCCCCAGGCTCATCGTCACAAACAAGTTCAACGCAAAACATACAGTCGACTGTGACTGCTTCCGTCGCATCAACATCTTCCGGATCATCTAGCACCACCATAGCTTCAAGCAGTGCTACCAAGGTTCTGGTTGATCATCGGTCTTTTGCAGCCCTGGGAGCGAGTTTGCTGCTAGGATTATTGGGATCCTGCCTGGTTGTGTTTTGACGGAAGAGCTTAGGGACTATGGATTATTCGGGTACTGGCATAGACGATGTATGTTATGATATTTGCTGTTCAGAGCTTCACCATGTACGACCTCGATGTGTGATTTGCTCACGTATCCTGATAGGATGATAGTGTCCACTGTTCTTCGCGCAATGCACATGTTGAGCCAGGTCGATCCTCTGGAGCCTTCTTACTTGACCAACGACGTCCACGGTTTCGACGTCAACTTTCGAAACTCGTAGCTCGATCATACCATAAGCGTGATTTGAAATTCTTGCTTGCCTTTCGCAATAGCACGCATTTATCGCCCTGAAATTGATAGGAGATGTCAGAGTCAGTGCTCACTCAACGAAATAGAGGAAGATTCGGGTTTTGGCTAGAATTGGTAGGCTTTGGTACTCGAAGAAACATCAAAAGTTCTACGAGTTCACATCTCAAGACTCGGACTCTACCCACTAATCTCTTCAAACTCTCACAAAATGCACGCTGAGGTGGACATTCGGGCGACATCGTGACGAACAGCCTCTCTGGACACTGGACAGGGATCAAATTTGACATTGCGCGCTAAGATACCGGTAGTGCCGACCTTGCGGCGGTCTCCGACTCTTGAGATGTCTTGAACACATTGAACATCAGGAAAAATATTCTCATCTCTAGAGTCCCCAGAGATACCCCCTAATTCCTAGGTAGTCTCAGAGAGCCTAGAGTATCTGAGTTCTTTGAGGCTTCTAAAAATTCTCTGGGTGCTTTCTGGTGCTTTCTGGTGCTTTCTGGTGCTTTCTGGTGCTTTCAGATGCTTTCAGGATCTTTCAGGATCTCTAGGATGTTTTTTGATCTTTCAAAGTTCACAAAAATCTCTGAGCAGCCTAGGAATTGGGGGGTATCTCTGGGTACTCTAGAGATGAGAATATTTTTCCTGATGAAGATAATAAATTACAGAGGAGATGTTGAACAAATGATATGAAGTTGAATTATCCTTGCGGAAGTGCGTGCTCCCACTACACCTCAGTGGTTTCAATTTGCAATCATTCCTGGTCTTCCCAACCTTCCCCAGCCAGCCAGCTTCAAGGGCTTCAACCGGGCTTCAATGTTCAAGCTCAAGAATTTAATCAACGTCAATGTTCAGGCTTTTGGCAGCAGATCTGGAAGAATATACCTAGCCTCGCTAGCCAATCTGATAGTTCAACGAAGAGTAAACGCGTTCGTTGAATAACAGCCTGGTGGTAAGGAACAGTGGGACCCTCATGCTCGGAATTTTCAAAGTCCGCTTTCAGATAAGATAAGATATATAAATCTCTGACCTCTGTAGCAAGCTGTAGCCTCTCTCTGAGCAATGAGCACATCTTCTGAGCCTCATAAAAGAGCCGGAGCATGGTACTGCTCTTAAACTGTTATTTCTCATTAGTATTCATTCCTGAGAAGATGTAAAAGCTCATGTAAGTCAACTTTGCACAGTGCAGAAGGCCTCCAAGAGAAAAACACATTATGAGTCAATGATTTCTCTTGTAGATGGAAGGTCATGTACAATTGAAGCTATCTGAATCACAAAAATGCTCTAATCGACACTCGAATGACGAAGGAGTTGATTCTCAGCAGCTCTCAGCGGACGAAAAATGCCTGCTTTGACATTTCACGTGGCTATATCGATGACTAATGGGCTCGGAATCCGTCCGGCAGCCCTTCGGACTTTGAAAATTCCGAGCATGGGGGTCCCTGTGTTCTATACGGGATTCCCGGTGACAGGTCTCTCGATCAGGCCAGAGTTCGACATGGGTCGCTCGGTTAAGCGCCCAAAATTCAAACTCCGCTAGGTGGGCTCCGGTTTCGCCCTCGCGCGCGGTCAACCGATTCGACCAGCCGACGGATCGCTCGTCGTCGAGCTGGTCAACGCATCTTTCGCTCACGCTGGTCAACAGAAATATGGGCGGCTAACAGACTTTCATCGCAGGAAATATACAGGTACAATCGAAAGTTACAAAGTTACTGGAATAAGTTATAACCCATACCTACTGCTACTGTCCCTCGCCATCACTGCTCATAATTTCAATAAAATCCTGCCTGCGCTGTACATCTGAGAACACGATAGATTCATCACTGCTACTCATGATCTCAATGCTATCAGAATCAGAGTCGACCTTGCGTTGTTTCTATGTAGCGATGAGGTCAATCAAAGATGAAGCTTGATAAGAGTAGTCATACCATTGACGTGCTACCTTCATCCTGTCTGTTACTGGCTGGAGGAAGCGGCGGAAGAGTCGTCCCAAATGCGGTGATTCTGCGCTGCTGCATGATAGTTGCCATGATTGGGATTGGAACATCAACCCTGATCTCCAACTGAGATGTCGCATTCATGCCCGTTTCGAGGACGAGTCCAGCAATATTGAATGTGACCTGTATCTTTTGATGAGATTTTCGTGCTTGTAGATGCGTTGGATTGAAGCTCTGTATGATGACCCTGGGTGTGCCACCACTATCTTCAGGGGATGTAGCAGTTAGCTGTACTTCCCGTGTAGAGGAGTCATATGAGGCTGCCTTCTATTGAAATTTGATGTCAGCCTTGAGCGTGTTTGATAGGCTAGTGAATTCATACTGATTTAAGCATGAATAGTATTAATGCTGGCCAAAGGCTCTTGGAAAATCTCTTCAGAAGCTTCTGCTCATTGGACCACCCAATCTGATTGCGACAGAACTCCGTTATACCTCTTATGCTGGGGTGATGTTGATTCCAGCCTTCGATTCCATTAGAATCATTTGACCACGTAGTCGGCGGGTCTAAATATGCCATCATACTGATAGGTGATGGAAACTGGGATCGGTTGAGTGCTTCGGCAGCTGCGGGAAGGCATGAACGGAGTTTTTGCCTGCGATTCTCCCGGAGCTCAGTGACGAGGACTCGTTTGAGTTCCTGGAAGTAGGTAGTGAGTAGATTCGCAGACGGTGACCAGCGGGCATAGCTTGTGACTAGGGACGGGCCAAGGCCAGCTTGTAGAAGTGCTGATACAGTCTGTATCCCGATGCCTGGCACTCCATTGTCATAATCATTTCCAACAAGAAATGCAAAGAAGATGAAGCTATCGCGAGTGAGCCCAAGCTCAGTTTGGATTTTGGACATCTCGTAGATATTGACCATCAATCGAGTCTCTGTACAGGCCTCTCTGCAGGCTACACATGAGTTCGATCCTGAGGGAATGATTCTTGTATACTTACGTTGCGATAGTCATAATCCGTGGGGTCCCGAAGGCAAACGAATCACTATCAGTGGTTAGAACAGCATCAACAATTCCCCGCCGATTCATTTCAGCAAGTTCAGCCTCAGCGTCACCAGCTGCCTATCATAGCGTGGCTCAATACTATTGTAATGAAGTAGTGACTAGTCTTGGAATACACACCTGGTGAACATTGAATCCAAATAGTCGTGACAGGCTTCGTGCCTGCCTATAGAGTAAAGGCTCGTGTGCAGGGTCAGTAATGACTGCCCGTCCTCGCTTGTGCAATGCTCGTTGAGGTCCATCGAAAACTAACGTGCACTGTACACCAGCCCTATGGAACTGACAAAACCGTTTGAAGAGCTGTGCGAGCCCCTTATTGACAGGGGAGTGTAGTTGTGGATGGGCGTTCGTATTGGCTTGAATTGAATCGAGAAGGATGCTTAATTTTGCTTGGTAAGTGAATGGTTATTGATCTAAGGAAAGACTTACCTAGAATCGATTCCAATATGGTAGATTCGTGTACGGTTATAATTGAGGACATATCCTTCCAAAAGTGCAACGTCTGCGAGATTCTTTTGCACTCCAGTTTTCCGAACAAGCTATGTAAATGAGATCAATGTGAAAACTTAATATAATTTTCAGTAACACACCTGCCATATACCTGGGATGCCCATGAGTCAAGCTTTTGGTAGGCGGTGATGCTGGTTCGAGAGTAAACAAGAAATGGCTCCTATAGGCACCTCCGGATGCAAATTTGTAAAGCAATGAACGAAGAGGTTTGTCAATGACCTGCTTTCCTTGAGCTCAGACAAACAACGGGTGAGAGAACACAATTATCATTCAAAACAGATTGGGACATGGATTTCACTATGCTACATCCAGTTTGTGTTTCTTCAATGGGCGTCTTGGTGCAACTGCAGCTGCACGCTTCTTACCTTCCCTTGTCTCTCCTTCTATTGCCTCTGTTGGGTACACTATAGTTTCCTTCATAGCCATCTTCTTTCGCTCCGCAGCCAGCTCTGTCTTCAGTTGGTTGAGTCCCATTGTAGTTTCGAGTGACCGCTCTACTCCATCTATGGTGATCAATTTCTTCTGCTTACGACGGGCCTCTAATTCTTCAAGGACAATTGCTGGTGACACGTTTCGAGAGGCTACTTGTGCGTCAATATATTCTGGGATCTCACGAAACCGTTCCCAAATTTTTCCCTGAGGTCGGCTTGAGAAAACTTGTGTTCGACGACAATGAATCAACGTACCGCGGGTTTACCTGGCCGCCATTTGTACTGAAAGTACTGTTCGACTAATCGCAAAGGTGGCCGAACTCCAGTTTGGACACCAGTACTGTCTGTCTCAGGTTCACCAACAGACCAGCAGTGCCAGAGTTCGCTGAGACTTTCCCACTGGTCCAGTGTCTTTGTTGGCTTGTAGAGATCCCAGAGTTGTTCTGGCTGCTGGACTTGTTTAAAAACATCGTCCCAGGTGATAGACTTCTGGCCGACATATGGGGGAAGGAGGAAAATTGGTCCGCCTGTGAGAATGAAACATGAGCTTCATAAGGAGAGAAACGAGTCTCGATCTCACTCACCTGGCTTAGTATATACATTGACTGGCGGGAGCTTGAGGTCCACCTGTGTTCGAGGTCGGGGTATTCCACGCGATTTTGGAGACGGTGATACAAAAGCTCGATACGACTCATCTTCCAGCTGGTACATGCCCATGTCATCAGCATTGCATTCGGCAGGTGGCACTATGTTAGTGGTGGAAATGAGCGCAGTCGCAGGAATGATATCGGCGGCAGGAAGAAGTGCAGAGGAGGAGTCCAGTGGCAAACGATAGGAGATGGTCGTTCGAGAATTTTTGACCGGCTTGTAAGCATGAGGAGAAAGAAGTTGTGTTCGGCGGTCGAGTTGAGCCGAGAGCTTCTGCATTTCGATTCGCATTCCAGTCATGATTACGCGCACCTCTTCGAGTGCGAGGCGAAGTGACTCATTTTGAATTCGCTGAAGGTCAACGGGACTTCCAGCTTTCGCCTGTATCAGACTCAGTTGGGTCGGGAACTCAGTCTTCATCCAATTTGTAACGTCGCTATCCATAAATGCCGGTAATTTGAAGATGTTGGAATCGGGTACATGCTGGTAAATGGCGGCACCACACTAGAGCGAAGACTCATTGAGAGATGAAGATGAAACTTGAAGAGGGAAACCATACCTGGAAGACATACGGCCGAAGGTCCATAACCAGCTTCCAGAAATTTGCAGCCCCACTTAAGTTTTGCTTACCTTGTGTCCAAGATGAGAGTTTGTACACAAGATTTTGCTTTGACCACTTACCGACCACTGAATCATGAATAGCCTCAGCCATAGGACACACCAGAAGCAAGAACTGCTCTGGAATGTGAACATGTCGCCAAGGGGGGTCATAGGTTTCGTGTGCCTTATAGCCAGCACCACCTAGTACAGCCTGCATTAAATGAGCAAGAATCATTGAGTTGGGACAATGACACGAATCGTACAGTGACCGGAATCGCGGGAGCGTAAACATCGTGATACGTTGAGCCGCGCGCCCACCCGAGCTTCGAGGTTTGATTAGAGTCAACACTATATATCCAGTCAGCGTAGTATTCCCATAGTGCAACAAAGACAAACCCCATGGTTTCTTGACGGTAGCCGAGACAGTGTCGAGGAAGATGTACTTTGACCGGCGAATTGAATTCAGCCTTCTTGAATGCCCGCACATACAAATTGTACATGCTCTGTTCCGAGAACGGCGTAGTGGGAGATTTTGGGCCATGGAGGACTCGAACGCCTCTCCAGCTCTTGTTCACGGACCAGTCGATGTCCATCTTCTCGGTGAGACCTTCGTTGTAGTCGAACAGATAATGGAAGTACAGCGCAAAACTGCCGAGCGGACATTGCTCAGGATGGAGGTGGGCGATGAACGTCGTGTACGTTGGATTGATAACTGTGCGTAAACCTCGTTTACCCGCCTTCTCTTCGCCTTGAAGTCCGAGCATTGCGAAGATTGCCGTTTCCTTGTTTGGATGAAGGAGGGTGTGGGGCTGAAGTTCCGCAAGTTTGAGAGCACGAATATCGTCACCGCGGTTGCCACTCGCATGCTGCGAGGTCCACGAGAGATGGCCCAGCACTGTGGACCGCACTGTGACATGATTAGCATGGGCTGTACAGAGGATCAAAAGACTTACCTTCGCGATGCATAAGAAAGCCGTTGAGCCCGATATGACGAATTTGTTCCTCTGTTATGGAGGAGAGAAACGTGTTCGCAATGATGTCTGGGGCATCTTCACCAGGAACTAAACCGCTCCGAGCACGATGTAAAGCCATGTCCATGCGCGATTTGAGCAGGTCCCAGACGGTAACAGAGGTGGCGGGTCGTTTGGTACGTAGCGTTGGGTCGACAGCTTCCTGCTCCTTGCGAATTCGTAGGGCTGCAAAGAAAAGCTTTTTCTGCTGAGACTGTGAGAGCATGAGTATAACCAATGTATTACACAAGGTATACAACTCACTGCGCCAAGGTAAGTGCCTGTGATTTCGGCTCCACGACGTGAGCGTTTTGGACGTATCGCGTTATGTTCAATGAACTGGAGCAGGAAGGTTTCGTCGATGATTCTATCCCGAATGGTTTTTGCAAAGAGAGCCTTATCGATATATTCCTATCGAACACATGAGATACGAAGATAGAAAAAGATATTGGGCAAACCTCAATGAGTTTCACCAACGCAGCCTGAGTTTTCCTACCACCAGCGCGTTGGTTACCCTCAGCAACACGGGTAGCGTCAACACGCAGCTTCTGCTGATAGGCCTCATATTGTCCGTCATCTTCAAAATCCCAGTCCTCTGCACCTCCATCGTTCATATCGTCCTCATCGTATGCAAGGATGTCATCGCCCAAGCCATCTTGATCAAATTGTTGGATTAAGCCCACTTCGTCGTCGTCATCGCCATCGTTATCGCGTTCGCCTTCGGTGTCTGCCAAGGGTGATGCAGGAGTGGAACAAGGTGGTGGAAGTGATGTAGAAGGCTGGTGTTGTGCACAGGGGTACCTGCGAGCTTCTGTGAGTATTCATGTGGATAGAGGAAAGCATGATCACGCACCAGAACTCCAGCAATGCGTCCCGAAGTTTCTCCAAATTTGCCTTCTTCGTCACCTTCATGCCAAGAGAGTTACAGAGCTCGAACAAAGGTTGCTTCTTCTTGCAAATTTTTCTACCAGCCAATGAGGAACATGTTGAATATCCAGAGCAGTGAGAAGACATACAGGCGGTTATACATTTCCAACCGAGACTCTAAGAGATGTCCATCTGGACCAACACTAGGTGCGAGGTTTTGGAAGGTGAGAGAAGATGGTTGAGTCGAAGGAACGCGTGGCGTGGGTGTGTTGAATTGTTGGTTCGCCGTTGATTCGATGTTGTCGGAAAGGATGGCAGGATCAATTGAAGTGTCGGCCATCAGATATATATACAGTTGCCAAACGTATCGCCGTAAGAAAATGAGTTGAAAATGCAGAGAATGTGATTGATAAATGGTACTTAGAGAGAGAGGCAAGTACAGTACAAAGGGAGAGTGAGGTACGCTATAGGAGACCTCGCCAACTATGATCCCTGCGTACCCTTATCGAAGTCGCCCGAACTGGTGACCAGCGGCATTCGGCACGCGCCTGGTCGCCCTCCTTTGGAGACCCACTGCGTGGGAATGCTTAGGGGGTCCCTGTGTTCTATACGGGATTCCCGGTGACAGGTCTCTCGATCAGGCCAGAGTTCGACATGGGTCGCTCGGTTAAGCGCCCAAAATTCAAACTCCGCTAGGTGGGCTCCGGTTTCGCCCTCGCGCGCGGTCAACCGATTCGACCAGCCGACGGATCGCTCGTCGTCGAGCTGGTCAACGCATCTTTCGCTCACGCTGGTCAACAGAAATATGGGCGGCTAACAGACTTTCATCGCAGGAAATATACAGGTACAATCGAAAGTTACAAAGTTACTGGAATAAGTTATAACCCATACCTACTGCTACTGTCCCTCGCCATCACTGCTCATAATTTCAATAAAATCCTGCCTGCGGCCTCCGTCGTTCTCTCAGCAATTAATCCGATGGTAAACAATCTAGCAACTCTCGCTACGATTCCAACGAGCTGCAACGACACTTGCAATGCTATCGAGACCACCATTAGTGTGAGTATGGCAACCCAGCCACCGGTATTCGTGTCTAACCGTCTTGTTTCCATAGGACTGTCTGACAGTAGAATGTGTTTGCACTTCCTCTAATGGGAACGCATTGACTACCTGCGTCGACTGCCTTGAAGCCGTCAAGCCGAATCAGACAGTCATCTCGCAGGCGCAGGATATTTTGAATCGTTCGTCTTTCACTAATGGTTGAAACCTATCTTGATCGTACTTATCAACCGTTCAGAATTCGCCGCTTTATGCGATGCCGGTGGGATTTCTGTCCCCGTTCAGACTGCGTCTGGGTTCTCTGGTTCCGTTGGGCTGCCTCTTTCTACAGCGAGTGTTTCTGTAGTTCAAACTACGAACACGGGATCAGGTGCAGAATTTTCATTTCCTTTTCAAGTCTTCAATTCAATCTTGCTCACTCCGAAGGCGGTTCTGTTTCTTCGTTTTCTGATATGCAAACCCAAACATCATCTGCTCTCACTTCCCCGGAAATATCGACTCTTGCTCAATCCACACAAACATCTTCTTCGCTGACCGCACCATCCTCAGCGTCTGTGGTCACGGCGACAGCCCCAGGCTCATCGTCACAAACAAGTTCAACGCAAAACATACAGTCGACTGTGACTGCTTCCGTCGCATCAACATCTTCCGGATCATCTAGCACCACCATAGCTTCAAGCAGTGCTACCAAGGTTCTGGTTGATCATCGGTCTTTTGCAGCCCTGGGAGCGAGTTTGCTGCTAGGATTATTGGGATCCTGCCTGGTTGTGTTTTGACGGAAGAGCTTAGGGACTATGGATTATTCGGGTACTGGCATAGACGATGTATGTTATGATATTTGCTGTTCAGAGCTTCACCATGTACGACCTCGATGTGTGATTTGCTCACGTATCCTGATAGGATGATAGTGTCCACTGTTCTTCGCGCAATGCACATGTTGAGCCAGGTCGATCCTCTGGAGCCTTCTTACTTGACCAACGACGTCCACGGTTTCGACGTCAACTTTCGAAACTCGTAGCTCGATCATACCATAAGCGTGATTTGAAATTCTTGCTTGCCTTTCGCAATAGCACGCATTTATCGCCCTGAAATTGATAGGAGATGTCAGAGTCAGTGCTCACTCAACGAAATAGAGGAAGATTCGGGTTTTGGCTAGAATTGGTAGGCTTTGGTACTCGAAGAAACATCAAAAGTTCTACGAGTTCACATCTCAAGACTCGGACTCTACCCACTAATCTCTTCAAACTCTCACAAAATGCACGCTGAGGTGGACATTCGGGCGACATCGTGACGAACAGCCTCTCTGGACACTGGACAGGGATCAAATTTGACATTGCGCGCTAAGATACCGGTAGTGCCGACCTTGCGGCGGTCTCCGACTCTTGAGATGTCTTGAACACATTGAACATCAGGAAAAATATTCTCATCTCTAGAGTCCCCAGAGATACCCCCTAATTCCTAGGTAGTCTCAGAGAGCCTAGAGTATCTGAGTTCTTTGAGGCTTCTAAAAATTCTCTGGGTGCTTTCTGGTGCTTTCTGGTGCTTTCTGGTGCTTTCTGGTGCTTTCAGATGCTTTCAGGATCTTTCAGGATCTCTAGGATGTTTTTTGATCTTTCAAAGTTCACAAAAATCTCTGAGCAGCCTAGGAATTGGGGGGTATCTCTGGGTACTCTAGAGATGAGAATATTTTCCTGATGAAGATAATAAATTACAGAGGAGATGTTGAACAAATGATATGAAGTTGAATTATCCTTGCGGAAGTGCGTGCTCCCACTACACCTCAGTGGTTTCAATTTGCAATCATTCCTGGTCTTCCCAACCTTCCCCAGCCAGCCAGCTTCAAGGGCTTCAACCGGGCTTCAATGTTCAAGCTCAAGAATTTAATCAACGTCAATGTTCAGGCTTTTGGCAGCAGATCTGGAAGAATATACCTAGCCTCGCTAGCCAATCTGATAGTTCAACGAAGAGTAAACGCGTTCGTTGAATAACAGCCTGGTGGTAAGGAACAGTGGGACCCTCATGCTCGGAATTTTCAAAGTCCGCTTTCAGATAAGATAAGATATATAAATCTCTGACCTCTGTAGCAAGCTGTAGCCTCTCTCTGAGCAATGAGCACATCTTCTGAGCCTCATAAAAGAGCCGGAGCATGGTACTGCTCTTAAACTGTTATTTCTCATTAGTATTCATTCCTGAGAAGATGTAAAAGCTCATGTAAGTCAACTTTGCACAGTGCAGAAGGCCTCCAAGAGAAAAACACATTATGAGTCAATGATTTCTCTTGTAGATGGAAGGTCATGTACAATTGAAGCTATCTGAATCACAAAAATGCTCTAATCGACACTCGAATGACGAAGGAGTTGATTCTCAGCAGCTCTCAGCGGACGAAAAATGCCTGCTTTGACATTTCACGTGGCTATATCGATGACTAATGGGCTCGGAATCCGTCCGGCAGCCCTTCGGACTTTGAAAATTCCGAGCATGGGGGTCCCTGTGTTCTATACGGGATTCCCGGTGACAGGTCTCTCGATCAGGCCAGAGTTCGACATGGGTCGCTCGGTTAAGCGCCCAAAATTCAAACTCCGCTAGGTGGGCTCCGGTTTCGCCCTCGCGCGCGGTCAACCGATTCGACCAGCCGACGGATCGCTCGTCGTCGAGCTGGTCAACGCATCTTTCGCTCACGCTGGTCAACAGAAATATGGGCGGCTAACAGACTTTCATCGCAGGAAATATACAGGTACAATCGAAAGTTACAAAGTTACTGGAATAAGTTATAACCCATACCTACTGCTACTGTCCCTCGCCATCACTGCTCATAATTTCAATAAAATCCTGCCTGCGCTGTACATCTGAGAACACGATAGATTCATCACTGCTACTCATGATCTCAATGCTATCAGAATCAGAGTCGACCTTGCGTTGTTTCTATGTAGCGATGAGGTCAATCAAAGATGAAGCTTGATAAGAGTAGTCATACCATTGACGTGCTACCTTCATCCTGTCTGTTACTGGCTGGAGGAAGCGGCGGAAGAGTCGTCCCAAATGCGGTGATTCTGCGCTGCTGCATGATAGTTGCCATGATTGGGATTGGAACATCAACCCTGATCTCCAACTGAGATGTCGCATTCATGCCCGTTTCGAGGACGAGTCCAGCAATATTGAATGTGACCTGTATCTTTTGATGAGATTTTCGTGCTTGTAGATGCGTTGGATTGAAGCTCTGTATGATGACCCTGGGTGTGCCACCACTATCTTCAGGGGATGTAGCAGTTAGCTGTACTTCCCGTGTAGAGGAGTCATATGAGGCTGCCTTCTATTGAAATTTGATGTCAGCCTTGAGCGTGTTTGATAGGCTAGTGAATTCATACTGATTTAAGCATGAATAGTATTAATGCTGGCCAAAGGCTCTTGGAAAATCTCTTCAGAAGCTTCTGCTCATTGGACCACCCAATCTGATTGCGACAGAACTCCGTTATACCTCTTATGCTGGGGTGATGTTGATTCCAGCCTTCGATTCCATTAGAATCATTTGACCACGTAGTCGGCGGGTCTAAATATGCCATCATACTGATAGGTGATGGAAACTGGGATCGGTTGAGTGCTTCGGCAGCTGCGGGAAGGCATGAACGGAGTTTTTGCCTGCGATTCTCCCGGAGCTCAGTGACGAGGACTCGTTTGAGTTCCTGGAAGTAGGTAGTGAGTAGATTCGCAGACGGTGACCAGCGGGCATAGCTTGTGACTAGGGACGGGCCAAGGCCAGCTTGTAGAAGTGCTGATACAGTCTGTATCCCGATGCCTGGCACTCCATTGTCATAATCATTTCCAACAAGAAATGCAAAGAAGATGAAGCTATCGCGAGTGAGCCCAAGCTCAGTTTGGATTTTGGACATCTCGTAGATATTGACCATCAATCGAGTCTCTGTACAGGCCTCTCTGCAGGCTACACATGAGTTCGATCCTGAGGGAATGATTCTTGTATACTTACGTTGCGATAGTCATAATCCGTGGGGTCCCGAAGGCAAACGAATCACTATCAGTGGTTAGAACGGCATCAACAATTCCCCGCCGATTCATTTCAGCAAGTTCAGCCTCAGCGTCACCAGCTGCCTATCATAGCGTGGCTCAATACTATTGTAATGAAGTAGTGACTAGTCTTGGAATACACACCTGGTGAACATTGAATCCAAATAGTCGTGACAGGCTTCGTGCCTGCCTATAGAGTAAAGGCTCGTGTGCAGGGTCAGTAATGACTGCCCGTCCTCGCTTGTGCAATGCTCGTTGAGGTCCATCGAAAACTAACGTGCACTGTACACCAGCCCTATGGAACTGACAAAACCGTTTGAAGAGCTGTGCGAGCCCCTTATTGACAGGGGAGTGTAGTTGTGGATGGGCGTTCGTATTGGCTTGAATTGAATCGAGAAGGATGCTTAATTTTGCTTGGTAAGTGAATGGTTATTGATCTAAGGAAAGACTTACCTAGAATCGATTCCAATATGGTAGATTCGTGTACGGTTATAATTGAGGACATATCCTTCCAAAAGTGCAACGTCTGCGAGATTCTTTTGCACTCCAGTTTTCCGAACAAGCTATGTAAATGAGATCAATGTGAAAACTTAATATAATTTCAGTAACACACCTGCCATATACCTGGGATGCCCATGAGTCAAGCTTTTGGTAGGCGGTGATGCTGGTTCGAGAGTAAACAAGAAATGGCTCCTATAGGCACCTCCGGATGCAAATTTGTAAAGCAATGAACGAAGAGGTTTGTCAATGACCTGCTTTCCTTGAGCTCAGACAAACAACGGGTGAGAGAACACAATTATCATTCAAAACAGATTGGGACATGGATTTCACTATGCTACATCCAGTTTGTGTTTCTTCAATGGGCGTCTTGGTGCAACTGCAGCTGCACGCTTCTTACCTTCCCTTGTCTCTCCTTCTATTGCCTCTGTTGGGTACACTATAGTTTCCTTCATAGCCATCTTCTTTCGCTCCGCAGCCAGCTCTGTCTTCAGTTGGTTGAGTCCCATTGTAGTTTCGAGTGACCGCTCTACTCCATCTATGGTGATCAATTTCTTCTGCTTACGACGGGCCTCTAATTCTTCAAGGACAATTGCTGGTGACACGTTTCGAGAGGCTACTTGTGCGTCAATATATTCTGGGATCTCACGAAACCGTTCCCAAATTTTTCCCTGAGGTCGGCTTGAGAAAACTTGTGTTCGACGACAATGAATCAACGTACCGCGGGTTTACCTGGCCGCCATTTGTACTGAAAGTACTGTTCGACTAATCGCAAAGGTGGCCGAACTCCAGTTTGGACACCAGTACTGTCTGTCTCAGGTTCACCAACAGACCAGCAGTGCCAGAGTTCGCTGAGACTTTCCCACTGGTCCAGTGTCTTTGTTGGCTTGTAGAGATCCCAGAGTTGTTCTGGCTGCTGGACTTGTTTAAAAACATCGTCCCAGGTGATAGACTTCTGGCCGACATATGGGGGAAGGAGGAAAATTGGTCCGCCTGTGAGAATGAAACATGAGCTTCATAAGGAGAGAAACGAGTCTCGATCTCACTCACCTGGCTTAGTATATACATTGACTGGCGGGAGCTTGAGGTCCACCTGTGTTCGAGGTCGGGGTATTCCACGCGATTTTGGAGACGGTGATACAAAAGCTCGATACGACTCATCTTCCAGCTGGTACATGCCCATGTCATCAGCATTGCATTCGGCAGGTGGCACTATGTTAGTGGTGGAAATGAGCGCAGTCGCAGGAATGATATCGGCGGCAGGAAGAAGTGCAGAGGAGGAGTCCAGTGGCAAACGATAGGAGATGGTCGTTCGAGAATTTTTGACCGGCTTGTAAGCATGAGGAGAAAGAAGTTGTGTTCGGCGGTCGAGTTGAGCCGAGAGCTTCTGCATTTCGATTCGCATTCCAGTCATGATTACGCGCACCTCTTCGAGTGCGAGGCGAAGTGACTCATTTTGAATTCGCTGAAGGTCAACGGGACTTCCAGCTTTCGCCTGTATCAGACTCAGTTGGGTCGGGAACTCAGTCTTCATCCAATTTGTAACGTCGCTATCCATAAATGCCGGTAATTTGAAGATGTTGGAATCGGGTACATGCTGGTAAATGGCGGCACCACACTAGAGCGAAGACTCATTGAGAGATGAAGATGAAACTTGAAGAGGGAAACCATACCTGGAAGACATACGGCCGAAGGTCCATAACCAGCTTCCAGAAATTTGCAGCCCCACTTAAGTTTTGCTTACCTTGTGTCCAAGATGAGAGTTTGTACACAAGATTTTGCTTTGACCACTTACCGACCACTGAATCATGAATAGCCTCAGCCATAGGACACACCAGAAGCAAGAACTGCTCTGGAATGTGAACATGTCGCCAAGGGGGGTCATAGGTTTCGTGTGCCTTATAGCCAGCACCACCTAGTACAGCCTGCATTAAATGAGCAAGAATCATTGAGTTGGGACAATGACACGAATCGTACAGTGACCGGAATCGCGGGAGCGTAAACATCGTGATACGTTGAGCCGCGCGCCCACCCGAGCTTCGAGGTTTGATTAGAGTCAACACTATATATCCAGTCAGCGTAGTATTCCCATAGTGCAACAAAGACAAACCCCATGGTTTCTTGACGGTAGCCGAGACAGTGTCGAGGAAGATGTACTTTGACCGGCGAATTGAATTCAGCCTTCTTGAATGCCCGCACATACAAATTGTACATGCTCTGTTCCGAGAACGGCGTAGTGGGAGATTTTGGGCCATGGAGGACTCGAACGCCTCTCCAGCTCTTGTTCACGGACCAGTCGATGTCCATCTTCTCGGTGAGACCTTCGTTGTAGTCGAACAGATAATGGAAGTACAGCGCAAAACTGCCGAGCGGACATTGCTCAGGATGGAGGTGGGCGATGAACGTCGTGTACGTTGGATTGATAACTGTGCGTAAACCTCGTTTACCCGCCTTCTCTTCGCCTTGAAGTCCGAGCATTGCGAAGATTGCCGTTTCCTTGTTTGGATGAAGGAGGGTGTGGGGCTGAAGTTCCGCAAGTTTGAGAGCACGAATATCGTCACCGCGGTTGCCACTCGCATGCTGCGAGGTCCACGAGAGATGGCCCAGCACTGTGGACCGCACTGTGACATGATTAGCATGGGCTGTACAGAGGATCAAAAGACTTACCTTCGCGATGCATAAGAAAGCCGTTGAGCCCGATATGACGAATTTGTTCCTCTGTTATGGAGGAGAGAAACGTGTTCGCAATGATGTCTGGGGCATCTTCACCAGGAACTAAACCGCTCCGAGCACGATGTAAAGCCATGTCCATGCGCGATTTGAGCAGGTCCCAGACGGTAACAGAGGTGGCGGGTCGTTTGGTACGTAGCGTTGGGTCGACAGCTTCCTGCTCCTTGCGAATTCGTAGGGCTGCAAAGAAAAGCTTTTTCTGCTGAGACTGTGAGAGCATGAGTATAACCAATGTATTACACAAGGTATACAACTCACTGCGCCAAGGTAAGTGCCTGTGATTTCGGCTCCACGACGTGAGCGTTTTGGACGTATCGCGTTATGTTCAATGAACTGGAGCAGGAAGGTTTCGTCGATGATTCTATCCCGAATGGTTTTTGCAAAGAGAGCCTTATCGATATATTCCTATCGAACACATGAGATACGAAGATAGAAAAAGATATTGGGCAAACCTCAATGAGTTTCACCAACGCAGCCTGAGTTTTCCTACCACCAGCGCGTTGGTTACCCTCAGCAACACGGGTAGCGTCAACACGCAGCTTCTGCTGATAGGCCTCATATTGTCCGTCATCTTCAAAATCCCAGTCCTCTGCACCTCCATCGTTCATATCGTCCTCATCGTATGCAAGGATGTCATCGCCCAAGCCATCTTGATCAAATTGTTGGATTAAGCCCACTTCGTCGTCGTCATCGCCATCGTTATCGCGTTCGCCTTCGGTGTCTGCCAAGGGTGATGCAGGAGTGGAACAAGGTGGTGGAAGTGATGTAGAAGGCTGGTGTTGTGCACAGGGGTACCTGCGAGCTTCTGTGAGTATTCATGTGGATAGAGGAAAGCATGATCACGCACCAGAACTCCAGCAATGCGTCCCGAAGTTTCTCCAAATTTGCCTTCTTCGTCACCTTCATGCCAAGAGAGTTACAGAGCTCGAACAAAGGTTGCTTCTTCTTGCAAATTTTTCTACCAGCCAATGAGGAACATGTTGAATATCCAGAGCAGTGAGAAGACATACAGGCGGTTATACATTTCCAACCGAGACTCTAAGAGATGTCCATCTGGACCAACACTAGGTGCGAGGTTTTGGAAGGTGAGAGAAGATGGTTGAGTCGAAGGAACGCGTGGCGTGGGTGTGTTGAATTGTTGGTTCGCCGTTGATTCGATGTTGTCGGAAAGGATGGCAGGATCAATTGAAGTGTCGGCCATCAGATATATATACAGTTGCCAAACGTATCGCCGTAAGAAAATGAGTTGAAAATGCAGAGAATGTGATTGATAAATGGTACTTAGAGAGAGAGGCAAGTACAGTACAAAGGGAGAGTGAGGTACGCTATAGGAGACCTCGCCAACTATGATCCCTGCGTACCCTTATCGAAGTCGCCCGAACTGGTGACCAGCGGCATTCGGCACGCGCCTGGTCGCCCTCCTTTGGAGACCCACTGCGTGGGAATGCTTAGGGGGTCCCTGTGTTCCTTACTAGCAGTCTAGAATATACCGTGGAAAGTGAAAGGCATCATGTGCCATCAAAAGGTAATACTGCATTACTCAGCTGATTACACAATGCAATATAAAATTTCCTAGAAGGGCAAGATTGCAGAATTTTTCGACATTTGAACACCACAAAACCCTCCTCTAAAGAGTCGGAGATCAATCTTGCGCTTGGCACTGCCTTAAATTGCACCGTTCGACATGCAACCTCCATCCTTATTCCCATCTTTTCCACCTTGACCAAGTTCGCTTGTTTAGGCGCAAACGTTCTTTCTTGTTGCTCGCTATAAACATGGTTAAGACTACTTCGTTCTTGATTCTCGGTGGCTTGGCGGCTCAATCTTGTCGGTATCGTTGTTCTTGTTGTGTTATTCAGGTTCATACGCTGATTCGTCGTACCAGTCGCTGCCACTGAGTCCAACATCTGGGAGCGCGCGTACAATGCTCTCGACGTTTTGATCCCAAGACAGTCCTCTACTTCGGGCATTGATCCTTCGGACATACCTACCCAGGTGTGTTCTGTCCTCTCGGCAACATGTGGCTGAGCTCATCATTTTTCGATCCGTCGTCAGTGCCAAAGTCAATGCACGACCGTGCTCAATACCATCAGCGTAAGCAATCGTACGATCTTTCGGACTCATTCATTTCACCAATGGAAACACGGTTTCATTCTCTTACAGACATGTACTACGGTTTCCTGCGTCTGCACCACTGATAATGCCAACGAGATGGAATCTTGTGTCAATTGCCTGATTTCACTGGACCCCACTGCTTCTATGATAGAGGAAGGAAACGAGGTTCTTGATTGTGAGTCCATGCCTTCAAACTTCTTTCCTTCCACACACACTCATTCACAACTTATGATTCGAAGCTATGAGCGAGGAATGTTCTACGGTCTCTGGATTCCCTACTCTCACCGTCTCGGCCTCTACTACAGCGTCGGGAGATACCGGCTCTGTGTCGTTCTCCTCTCTTAGCCTCAGTACTTCCTCCTCCAAGGCTGCGGCGACGACGGGCCAATCTACCGCAACCACAGGACCGGCCGGTGTATCTACCACGGGAACCGCCACTTCGTCTGCAGAAAGTGAGACCACTAGTAGTGGAAGTGGAATCTCAGGCTTGAACGGTGCGATGGGTTCGTTCAAAGGATCTATGGCTTCAGCTGTGGTGGGAGTGCTCGGCGTTATGGTTGGTGTCGGCGTTCTTTGAATGGATCTCGCATGGAGTCGGTTGGAGAACTTGTATCATGTATGGGTTGGACGTCAGGTGGATAGGCCTAGGCCCGATACCGTTGTACCCATCAGTCTTCCAGCTCGAGAGTTGAAAAGATGCATATAGTATTATTTATTGTTGATTCTGGTGGACGAATGAGCTTATATCGATTGTACTTCACTGTCAAGAAGAATCAAGATGAGAGTTTGATTTGACACATCTGTGAACACTAGAGCTCAGATATTTAAGAGCGTCGTAAATGCGGCTCAGAATATGGCGAACAGGACAAGTGTTACTGTTGTCCTTGTATCTTGTCACGTACCCTGCCTGTAAGCACCTGTGAAGGACCGGTAAACCCTATTTGCCAGACGAATGGCTGTTATCGCTTTTCTTACATACCGCTGATTCTTCGCTTCGTATTCAGAGGCAGATTGGCATCTTGATGTATCCCGAGAGCGGAGGCTCACATGTTTGCCCGCATTCAATTAGAGTGGGACGTTGGACAGCAGACTGGCATCTCAATATGGAGTGCTCTGAAGAACTACTATGTAGGGCTATAGCCATCGGATTCCCTTGAACGCCGATAACGTATTGGACTTTAGGTTGTAGCAGTCAAGTGATGCTAGAAATAGATGCAGTATAAGCTTGAGAGGCACCCATCTCTCGACGGCTCTACTAATTGCCTATCGTGGTCAAACAGTGGTAGTTACGAAGCAAAAGCGCGACTTTGGGAGACGCGTTGACGGCACGCGAAGCCATCACGTGGTGAGTTTCGGACCACGTGGGCCGACTTGACCGACGGAGATTTTTTCATAAAGACCCAAGTATCTTGCTCTTTCTGATCACTCTGTTTCTTGGATGTCGTCTTCTATTCGTGCTATTCGCGTCAAATTTCCTCGGGAACAGTGGCCTGGTTGGCACATTGCTGAACTCAACCTACAGTCCTCACTACATCGCTCAGATTCTGACTGTTCTGACTCGGACTCCAATGAATCATACAACCTCAACGATAACACTCGACTCACATTGAGCGTCGACCCGAACACATACTCCGATTATGGCTCAGACTCTCCTGTCTTTCGTGCTCTCGCTGTACCAGACGATCGTAGAGAGTGGCGGCGCTCTCAGATGAATTTAACTCCTTCGCAGGAATTATCACCAGTTCATCACCCAAAGACATCAATCGCGTTGAAATTTGCTTTCAGAGAGGATCTGGTGGACGATCTATATCAAGAAGCACAAACATACGAATTCACGTTACGCTCTTTGCAAGGTGTTGTCGTTCCAAGGTGTTATGGGTTCTTCACCGGCGTTGGTCCCGATGGGCAAGAAATTGCTTGCCTAGCATTGGAATACTGGGGAGAATCTCTGAGGGCACCGTTCAGGAAGCTATCAATCGATTTAAGGTGCGTTCAGTCATATGGTATAGCTTGCTTCAACCTTCTCTGTCCTACTTCGAATTACTGACACGCGCAACTCGACTGGTTCCATTTTGAGCAAGGTTGCGAATTCTAGATAGTCTTGTCAAGCTACACCGGTGTGGCCTCCATCACGGCGATGTGAGTCGCTTGTTCATCTTCGTGTTTGTCTACACCTTCTCATACAACGTTATCACACCTTGTTGCGATTTCTAGTTCGCTGAACGCAACGTACTCGTTAACGGTAATGACATTCGTCTCATCGACTTTGATCAGTCCATCTATCACGACTGTGATTGCGAAGCTACATTTGAGCTTCGATCACGAGTTGGAACACAGATCCCTAACGCAATGGAGTTTGGGTGTCCTGTATTATGGGAGATTTGTCGAACGGAAATGGCGATTTGGGAATGAGGTATCCGGATCTAAGAACGGTGAGTGCCTCCTTTGGGTGATGGCTGAAATCTTACGGATTGAATTATACAGTTCGCGAGCTGTATTTCATGTTTATGTAAAACTGCGAAAAACAATACAAGCAGGACTTTCAAGGGGCTAGCCCATCGTTAGATGTGACGATTTGCGACAAAAAGCAACAGGCAAAAATCGAGGTTCGCAAACAGTGACTTTCAGACGAGGACCGTGATGAACGATACTGCATCAACATTACCCTCTCATGTAATCTTGGCACCCAGAAATACAATGGATTCGTTACCGGACATGAGTTTTTGGGAAGAAAATCGGATTGATCGCCAAATTCACGCCTTGGGTGCGGGAACACATCGGAAAGAGCCACACCTAAGCAAGTAGACTTGCTGATAAACAAAGAAAATTCAACGGTTCAATGTCAAGGTTTAGGTACCAGGATAGAGACCACTGCAATCCTTTGGAACCTTTGGCAGCTGAGATATACTTCGGTGATAATCCACATACATACATAATTCCAGGTGAGGATATGTTGATCGATGATGCTGAAACACGGATTGATGTATGAGCTTGTATGAGGCATTTTCCAAGCAGGCTCAAACCTGCTCAAACCTATTGATTGGCTCTCGGGATGGCGCTAATGGCCCAGGAGATGACTTGCGATAAGTCCTGTGCAATCGATAGATGTAAGGGACAGCTATTAGGGGATGTGACAAGATGGAACTGATTGTTAGCCAGCTTCCAACTACCATATATAGGTTCTCCAGACTGCTTCCATGTGCGCCCTCCGGTATGAGGCAGTGAAGCGGGTGGAAGCCCATCTGGATGCGCTGTTTTACCACTGATATCAGTGATCCGAAGTCGGTGGGCACTGCCCTTTCTTTCCCTCTCGATTGTTCAAACGTGAGCACATTTCTTGTATCTCCCTTCTCTTTTCTTCTTCACGTTGACTCCAGCTCAAAGCACGATCATCCCAAAGCCATTGTGCAAATCGAATAGATATATTCGCTGGACGAACATATCGAACCATCTATATCCGTAGATCGCATAACTACGCCTCCGCTTTAACACGAGTTCTCAAATCGGTTCATTTACTGGTATGTCTATCTCATACCTGAGACGTATTCTTTGTCTTCCGACGAGCCTTGATTGATGCTTAGTTTTGTTGAGGTTGGAGTTGTTCATTCGGAAAATCAGCAGCATGATTCTTCTATCACCCTCCTCATCGCGCCTTTTGACTGGGCTCCTATTCCTCTCAACCCTCTTTGGCGTGACAGCCGCACCTGTAAATGCACATCGCCAAGAAACGAAGAGTTACGGCGTTGGTGTTATCTCGACGGTGAAAAACCTTTGGACAAAAGCAACAGGTCGGACAAAAGCGACAGGAAAAAGTACGTTGTTGCATCTTGGTCCGTCCACACAAGATTTTCGTACTCATTGTTGTGAAGGTGGAGCAAAGAAAGACATGACCGTTGTGTTGTATGCAATATCAAACCGACAAGAGATACGCTACTATGACCTGCCACCCACGCTAGGAGAACAGTGGGTCCTGTTCGTTGACAACATTCGCTTAGAACTGGGAGGAGGACAAGGAGGAGGAGAAGAAAATACAGTAGATCAACTAGTACCCAACAGATCTCAGGGGGTTAGTCCGGCATTGAGGTTTGGTTACCCTTCCGGTGGACTAGTCCTCGCCACGATGCCTGCCACATTCCCCGATATCAAGTCCAAAAGAAGGTTTGCATGGCAGCTCGTGCGTTGCCAGGGTGACACTTGGTTGGACAAGCTCAACGCGATGATGACGGGCCCGGTGCAGAACCTTTACGGGAGTGTTCCAACGAAATGGATCGAGAAGCGCGATTTTATGCGGGAAGTTATCGAGTACGGGGAGGGGCATTGGTGTCACCTCCCTGTCGACGATCCTGAAAACACTCATGGTCTTCGTGGGGAGGACATCCACCGATGCAAAACCCGTGACGATTGCCCCGTGTGTAGCCTTCATGACGAGTCCGGTGTGGTGTCCTTCGACTGCGTGAATCAGCAGGAGGTACAGAAAGAGGGCAAGCCCGAACCTCAGTGGCGGTACTACCGGGAAAAGACGAAGGAGTGGTACTGTTATGATCACGCACCCCGCGAAGAGGAATTTAGGTGGCATAGAGTGATGGAAAACGGTATTGAGGTCGATACGGACGACTTGACTTCGACTATGAGTTCTAGCACCGAAGATAGTGCGTTTTGACGCTCATGGGCGTCATTCTCGGTACCGTCAAAGAGCAGGCTGTTCAGGGTGCGTCGGGGGAAGATGGTATCTGGAATGGGTGACAATCTGGGATACGAAGGCTTACAGAGGTGAGGATATGTTGATCGATGATGCTGACACACGAATTGACGAGGCATTTTAGGGCGTTTCCTGTGTCAAAGCCGAGGAGAGCACGAGATAGATATCATTCGATGTGATACCACTGGATCATACAAGAAATACATGTTACGAAACCTGGCTTCTTTCTTCTCATGTGCGCCCTCCGCTTTGGGGCAGTCAAGCAGATAGAGGGAGAGATAGAAGTTTAGAGAGAAGATCCACCCAGCAGATGCATTCCTGCACTGCTGAAAGTCAGAGGAGGTATTACTACCCTTTCTCTTCGCTCTTATTGTCCATGCGCGAGCATATCTCTTGCTTCAATGCTTGTATCTCGTAACAGTCTCGTAACACTTATCGACGTCTTTTTGTTAACATCACATCTGCCTCAGACGCTCGTCGCCGCCCAATCTGTGCTCCAGTCTCATGTGCCTTGAGTCAGATTAATTATTTGGAACTATCTGAACCACGACATAGCATTCATGCCAGGCACGACTGCATCACAGCAGTACGTCGTAAAGACTCCACGTCATGGTCGCAGCTCCGTTGTAGCTCGTTCAAGCCGTTCTGATCATCTCTTTCTGTATTTCGAAATGTGTTCTAGAGGTTGATGACGGCTGCCGAGTATCTCTTCGCCAATTTGATACGGTATTCGGTTTGGAATGAGATGATTCAAGTATGGTTACGACGACCGAGTTTCAAACGACTAGGTGAAAGACTTGGAAGAACGAAAAATATGCAGTATATTCAGAATCAGAAGCGCACGAACCCACAGTGGATGACATACTCGACTTCACAGCAAGGCGTAGTTTCGAACCTCAATACTGTAGATGATCGGAAACGTATAGAAGAAGTCAGACCAAGCTCGGAGGAGTGTGTTTTGGGACGGGCGATTTCAACCGGAAGAAGTCAGAGAGTTGAACACTCCAATGTATAGGGGTGCACAGGCGGTGGAAAACCAAAGGTAGGGTTTTGTCCGAAACCCGCGAACGTAATTTCCACCAACTCCATCCGTTAAGAATGTCCTCGAAGCGTGCGACGACCTGGGTCCATCGTAGGTTGTTTGAAAGGATCGTCATGGGTAATGTCTGCGACGAGATCTCGCAAAAACCCAACGTTTCGTAACTTGTCTAGGAGGCTCTCTCAGAACAGGGTACCCCTAAACAGAGGTGAAGATATCATACATCAGACGTCAACAAAAGGAGTGATGGTAAGCACCATTGGTGAGCTTTTTGTCGAAGAACGTTTTTAGACAATAAACGCCGACTGCGAAAGGGTGACAGGGTTCGTTCCTCTTGAATTCGGGGACGGTTTGATCACCACCATATCCTGTGAGTCGAACTGGATCGCGAGTCGTACGTATGGTGGCAATGGAATAGAGGATAGAGGGTGCGGCTGCGGGGCTTTAACGATCTCTTCCAGTCCATTCTCTTCGAACCGTCACAAAAATGTGGAGGTAGTGGATATAAAGGTGACAATCCTTGGCGTCGCTGCTTAAAGAAGATTAGATGAGGACTCCTGTTGAATATCGTAGAGTACTGACTCATGTGCAACATTGCGGTTGTGCATAAACTGCAAGCCCTGTGAACCGAATCATCAGAATGGTTTCAATGTACGCCAGAGAAGTCAAGCGGCATACTTCGAAGATTTGACTGCAGAAATCAACAACAAGTTCTCCTACAGTCTGAGATTCAATCCGATCCCAGTCAACGAGATATGGCATGACCACGATACAACTCCTTCCTTTGTCAATGGCTTTAGATAGTTCAACGGTATCGTAGATGGGCACGCAGTGATTCCGAGGATCAGACCGCATATCCCTTGACGATACTAGGCGTCCAATCTCGAGCTCCTACGAAGTAGAAGGAGGGTCTGCGAGTCTGAGCATGATAGGATTTCGATCCGCAACACGAATGGCGTCGAGATTAATAGATAGAATCTGAATGGTCAACTTAACGGCTGAGTTCAAAGTTAAGAAACAGGGCACTCACGAATGGCCCTTTAGTTTGACAATCATCCAAACCTGAATGGGTCTTTGATACTTCCAGTCCAGGATGGGGTTCAGTCTGGATGGTATCGAGGACGGAGGAGGTAGCCTTTACTCTTGAGTCAATCATAATGGTCCCGCCCGAACATTTCGTTGAGCCAGAGTTCTTCGTTGTATACATTGACATCTGATTCGCTGTCGTCGAGAATCAATTTGTGTGCTGTAGACATGGAGGGAGAGAGGATATGAAAGCAGAGTTTTGTCAAAAGGGCACATAATGGTAGCAGTTAAAGGGTTTTCTGTAAATGAGTCGACTGTCGTAGACTCGAACCAGTCACTCTGGCAGAGACGTGACGGAGACGTGATGAGCGGAATCACCTTCTGAGCGCTCGACTCAGACTGTCGTGCAAAGTTACTGGCTCGAGTCTACGACTGTCGTAGTCTCCCGTAGGCTTTGCGAGACAAGCTCGCATACGACTGTCGTGAGAAGATCGTCACTCGTTCTCTTTTGTTTACCTTCATCCACTGCCAGTTAACCAACCTTGTTCTCGAATAGTATCTATATCTCCCGCAACTCTATACAACTAGAACAACACCGTCAATGTGCTTATCCTCAGGCTAAGTCACCGATGATCGCCACAGAGATCAGGTAAAGGAACTGGTGTTTTCATGGTGCTAGCTGGCAAGACAAAGCGACTTGAACTTCTTTATGACGACATAATCTGGACAAAATCGATATAGGTGGTCGGGTACTCTGATCATTTGATCAATGATATGAATAATACTATCCTGAACCGTGACATTCTCATTTTGACTTAGACTGAATAAATAAACGCTTGAGTTGTGTTCCGCTCCACTCTGAGTAGGGTCGTATAGACACGGCCTGCACCTGTTAGCACTGACACACATACGTGATCGAGTTGAACAAGATGCCATGTAAGTTTTGTTCGTTGGTCCTCGACTTGCGACTGGTCGTTGTTTCGTGATTGGTCACCGGTTTGTGATTGGAAGGAAGCACTTCAACAGAAAATGAGCAGCCTCTGGTTTCGATTCTTCACCTATGTGTGTTTGTCATTCTACGTTGCTGATGTCCTGTTCCATTTTGATGTACCTTATTCCTCTTTTTGTACAGCTTGTGCTAAACAAAAGCCTCCTTGGTCCTTTTGCAACTTTCAACTTTTTCTCTCATTCATTGGGCTCGACTGTTCCCTTGTAGGACCCACCGTCGGTGGAGCCGAGCAGTTTCCTTCCTTCAAGTATACAGCTGTTGCAAATTTCACAAAGACGAATATACTGAAGGAAAAGAAGTATGTATTGTTGAGTGTATTGAGAAAGGACAAAGCGGAACGTCGAAAGTACAAGCAGTCATATTATTATGGCTCGGAAACTGGATGCGTGAATTGAAAGGTCGATCCACGGTCTGTGTAAGTATCGATCAACGGTGAAGTTTGTTAGCGGATCCAGCAGTATCGGCTCAAAAGCGAAACATCCTTACCTTCGTAAGTGCCCTCCACGAATTCATCAACAGTCGCAAAACCGTTGTATGGTGTCGAGAGATGCGATGGCATTGTAGGATTCATGAGATTCGCTTTGTTCCGAGGATTGGTCGTTCAACTTTTTGATTGGACGACTCCGTCTGTTGAGTTTGACGTTGCTGCGAGGATTGGACCAATGGCGCTGGGTCGGCGTTGGCAACAATGATGACGACCATTGGCCACAATGACTATGTGAGTTACGAGGATGAGCCGTTGAACGCTTGAGTATATCAGATCGAGAACTCACGATTAGCTCTGCAAACAGAGAATTGAAAATCAGATACACAGCAGTCTCATTCTGAGGGAGAGTTTTTGCTTACCATCCGAAATGACTGCATCGCGTCGTTTCAGTCGCAATACGAGCAGTGCGTATGCGGTACGAGCATCATAGGCCTAGCACATGTTTGTTAATAGAGGAAATAGGACGAACACTGTAATACGTAGCTTAAAGGTTTTATTTCGCACATTGTTGCGTATTTTGTTGGTCTTTCGTATTCGCAGAGAGTTGCGTGTTGTTCTAAACTACACTAATGATTGAATACATGATGTATATGATCCCCGATACTATAACTGATGAGAGTCAGTAGAAGATTTCGAGGAAGGAAAGAAATATTTACCTCACGCCGTCGATGACCTAACGAGGATAGGACGAATAATCGTCACCCAATCGTAAAACCAATCGTCCGAGAATGCGAATACTTCAACGTGTTTTCTTCGGCCTGGAAGGAAAGTTGGCGATGGGGCGCTCGAAGAATGAGGAACGTACAGTTAGAACAGTAGTATTTGGGTCGTTCAGAGCATTCGAGCTCCAAAGATAGATGTGCCAGCGATTCTGCCAAAGCGAAGTTAGAATCGGAACCTCGATAATGATCAGTGACTCACCTGCTCGACGTCTCCTCGTCGTAGCAATGGGGACCATCCAAACCCGATCGTCACAAGGACACTGCTGGTCCCATTCCCTCTTTCTCCGTTCGAAATCGCGAGACATGCCGATCTTCCATCGGCGACCTTTATCGACGAACGCATACAAATAACCCGGACCATCCGCCGATGAGGTTGGGCGAGCCCGCCGAAACGCGTAGAGAGCGCGCAATATGACTTTGGGTCGTTTGGCCATTGACTAGGAAGGTCAGAGAGATGGTTGAGGAAAAAGGATGTTTAGGTTGTGAAGAGGAAGCGGTTATCGTGTGGATGAGGATGTGAAACGTTGTTAGGACTAAATTCTTGAGTTTGGACCGTGGTGGTTGGGATTAAGAAGGGTTTTGCCTGCTGCTGTCGATGGGATCAAGATGTATAATCGTTTGTGATCGTTTGGCTTCAACAACTGCGAGAATCCTGGGAGACAAACACAACGGACGGACAGACACAGATTCCAGTAATTGTGAGTATCTAAGAAGCAATCATTGGGCAGGGTCGAGGGCCGAGAAGGAGGAGGAGGAGGATCCAAGTTAAAGGAAGGTTGGTGAAAGAAGTTTGAAGTAAGGGTATGGAGACGAGGAATTGGCCAAAGAGAAGGAGGGAAGCGGAGCAAGTGATGAGGTGGGAGACGGAGAAGGTAAGGAGGATTGCAGGGATCGGAGGATGGGGGTCAAAATACCGAGGACTTGCTCCGCTGTTTCCCGATTGCGTGAGTTGGGGCCCGAGCCTTCCTCCTTCTCCTTCAGAATTTTGGGACCCTCATACCCATCATGTGGTTCGCAGCCAGATATGACAATAACGGTTTGATTCCCTCGTCTTTCGTCCAAACGGCTTTGGCTGCTGAGTTGAGGGCAGTGGGGGAGGGAGATGAAGGAGAGAAGGGTGTATTTGGTGGTTTAGCGGAAGAAGGAGGGGAGAGTAATCATTGGTTTTGAGTGGAGGGAGGACCAGGGGATACAGCTTGGGTAAATGAAGTATAGCTGTTTCCCCCAAGACTGCATGTGCCGCTGAAGTTCGAGTTGGGTATAGCTCCCACATCGAAAACGAACATATTCAATGTCGTATCGGCTTCGTAAGTCAGGCTTTGCATTGCCATTGCTACCCTCTTTGTACGACGAAGGAGAGTTGATGTTGCGGTGATCTCCAAGGACATATTCTACCGACGAAGGCGACAACGCAGGAGCTTTTGAATCGAGACTGGCTGGATATAGCCAATCAATCGTAAAGTGCGCCGTCGACGAACAAGCCTAAGACGGTATTGAACAACAACATCGGAGACAGAGGCGAAAGCATTGATCGAAACACGCGTAGTAAGGCTGGAAAGAATATGCGGCTCCGTGAGCTTTCGTCGGATGATAGTCGGGGCTCACAAAGAAATATTCGGAGCC
The DNA here is from genome assembly GCA_027919835.1 of Lentinula raphanica. Lineage (NCBI taxonomy): Eukaryota > Fungi > Basidiomycota > Agaricomycetes > Agaricales > Omphalotaceae > Lentinula > Lentinula raphanica. The sequence continues at coordinate 777,030 of JANVFP010000001.1, read as the reverse complement.
GACAGTCTTGCCTACGAGCTCGCAAAGAGTCGGTGAATTGCACCGTGTGTTAAACTTGAGCAGACAAATGATTGAGCATACGGCGTGGTGGCAATAAGGTCCTAATTTCTAATTGAAGTTGAATATCTTGAGACCAAGGGAGCGAATCAGTAGAAGTCAGAGAAGGGGAAAGGTGCAAGATCGATCTGACCAGATTGCGGATGTATGCAGGATTTCTGGTGAAGCATAACACTGGAGGATATGTTAGCACGTTCCGAGTATCCACGAACATACTCGAGATTTGCGGGATTGCGTTGCGGTAACAGCGAGTTCGCGAAGATTGACGTTAAACTCCGGAAAATGTGGGGTACGAAATCCCCGCACAGCAACTTCATCACCATATCACCAGACGGATACTGGAAGCGCTCGACAATGAGCTAACTTGTAACGGTTCCCAGCGGTCGGTTACCTGCATCTCAACTGTCGAACCCCAAAGGCTTGACATTCAGTAGATACCGCTCGATTCTCGATTCTCAATGCTCATTGGTTTCCTCTGTGTGAACAACATCCGAATGGGTCGTACACTCGACTTTTCATTCATCAAGTTACGAAAACAGATAGTTCTGAAGGCCTTTCCACCAGACGAACAAGGCGGTCACCAAGAGACTGATCACAGTGGGCAAAAGATCGAGCTCGAGCGCCGTATAGACCCAGACTGTAGCCAATGGAGGACACTGATTTCGATGTCAGCACAAGAGGAATAGGACTGGGTTGGGAAACACGATTCAAATTCACTCGCCTGCCGCATATTGACCGTTCATGAGCCCAAAGCTATATCAACCGTGTACCCGTTGCACATGACAAGAAGAAGAGGAATGATTGAATCTCTTGGCTACGTTTATGCCTTGTTTATGCCTATGAACTGTGAATGAACATAGTCACATTGTCGTCCTTCAGGAAGAGGAGTCAATTAGCGAACCATTGAACAAGGCCAGAACTAGAGCAAGGATGAGTTGGAGCAAGAAGACTGGATAGTAGTTTGCTCACTTGGGCCTCTCGAGCTCGTTCCATGGAATAGTTCCTTGAAGCTTGCCTGTCGACCGTATTGATTGTGGATTAGGCTTTTCTGACCGAGCTCGAGTCAGCCTCACTCTGTCACTCTGAGGGCACAGCCAGTTGAAAGACGCACATATCCATGAGTAGGAGTAGAGAGCAGAAGGGTATGATGATCATGCTGGTGTCGAGAATCTCGTCCATTGATGTATATTCCGAGTCCGTTGGCGCTTCGTCTGAACTTATTTTGTGTAGAACGCCGGACTCGTTGATGAGCCTCCATTGTTCATCTTCAGGTATGTCGATGAGAGGTGTAGCGTCAGATTTAGGCGGTTCCGGGTTTGGCTTGCGCTGGCGAATCCAAGCCATGATGATGGTGGTTGAGTAAAGAGAGAACGGCACGTCGGCAAACTTGCACCGGCACTCGACGGCTAGCATCAGTATCTCTGAGGAACGACCACGATGAGCTCTTAAGCATCTTGCAAGCCCATGGTCAGAAGTTTCTCTCCTCCTTCAACGGAGGTATCTCTACCAGCCGCGGGAAAGGCAATGTGCAATCTTCGATTGAAGAAGTAGAAGAAGAAGAGGACGAGGACGAGGAATGGCAAGGGATACAAACTAACTCTATATCCGAGTCGGATGAAGGTACGTTGTTGACAACTATATGCACATTCGCTCACATCGAAGACTAACTCTGGCATCCCAGACTTTGATGAAAACGACGACGATTTCACAGCGGCATCTTCCTCTACATCCAACGCCAATGTAATTGTTTTCTCTGACAAAACAGCTGCACGGTGCTCATCCTCACATCTTCTTTCCCAATGGCTATAGACAAAAAACTTAGGGAATTATCATCCGACATTGAAAAGACTGCTGGACCCTGATCTTGAGACGGCGAAACCAAAGAAACGAGTACGGGGACTGCAGATGGGTGTTGAGAGCTTCAAAGATGGCACGCTGCGACTTAGTCGTCGAGAGATTGATTCGGTCCAAGGGCATAAGGGCGGTACGAGTGGTCGTGGCAGTGGTCGGGGTGGTTGGAAAAAACGACCGCGCAAATGACAGTTGCATGGATCTGTATATACATCGTGCATTCTGAGATACATGGAAAAGTTGTGTGTACATGATCGTTGAAATTGACTTGAATTCAAACCCCTCTTTCGATTCGTTCAAGTTTCTTGACCTCTGCCAATGCATGTGTCGTTTCGGTGATTGTATCCACAACCAAGGAAATGGTCTGAGGATCAATGAACGTGGTTGGGCCAACCGATGATGACAATCGACCAGATAGTGTTATCAATGTTTGCTCCAGAGTGTGCGTTGTGATGTTCAGCGCCGAAAGGGTGGATTCGTTGGCGATCTGCAAAGATATGTCAAAAAGGAACGTGTATGACAGGGACCAGAACGCACAGATGTAGCGGGGTGAGGGATGCTTCCAATGGGCTGTGAGGATATGGTTGATAAAGTCTTTGAGCTACATGAGAACGAAAAACGATAGGTACCTCATGTAATCCGAGGGAAGGCAAGGAAACGTTGTCGCTCTCTGTTGGTAGACGAGGTTTCTAGATCAAAAGGAGTTCATTGAATGAGGCAACTGAGGTAGAGACTCTAGTATGTTATCTCACCGTGACAGTTGAAGATAGATGAGATCCCGAGGTTTCCACTGGATGAGTTGGTATTGATGATATTTGAGCAGACGGTTGGGGTTGGGAAACCTCCGCTTCGACAAGATCGCCTTCACCGACGTATACACGGCCGCATATCACACATTCCTTGTCGTCAAATAAGCCTCCAACAGCAGAAAAAAGATTGGATGCGAACTCTGTTGGGATTCTTCTCATTACCCGACTTCGGAGCCCTGACAAGCGGAATTCCAAAGCAAGTCTCGTTGATACATTCCTCTCCAAGTAAAGCCCACCCTTTCAGTAGTCGATTCCCAATTTCTGCGGAAGCTCGGTCAGATTGTTCACGTCGGCGTCTGCTTTCAGGGGTTTCTGCGGGTATCGCAAACGTTGGAGAGCTGGGAACGTCAGAAATTTCGGTTGCTGGAGTTGAGGAACGGGAGACAGTTGTTCGCGTGGTTGAGGATGCATTTGTCAAGCTAGATGAACTTGATGTTCGCACAACATCGACTAATTGAATTCTGTAAGAAATGGCAGTCGTTTAAATCATTGATGTTGACCTTTTTGAGCGTTTCCATCACAGTTTGCACAGAAATGCACGATTGGAACTTGATTCTTGGGTGAGCGCATCAACGGGATGTTTTTGCATCGCGGACATGGGGTATCGGTTAAAACCTTGATGATTGTTAGTATCCCGCGAAGATACTACTGCAATTACATCGACGCACCCATCCTTTGAGCATGTATTCGCCAATGGTGTTGGATATACCGTCAACAGTTGCCATTATTAGTGTTGAGAGTGGTGAGGCCGTCGCGGATGACTGGATTTGATTAAAAAGTTGAAGAAGCGCCCATGGGCGCCAAAAGTTCTCTCTCTTAACTGCCACGTTCTCGAATGAAGCTGGGGTGGTTCCTTCCTAAATGCCTTGCTGCACTTGTGTTTATCTCTCTTGAGCACATCCAATGCTCTTTGGCTACACCTCTAAACCACTCCAGTTGGACTACGGAAAGGAAACTAGCAGCTCGGTCTGTGCAGAGTATTCTATTTGCTTCCCCGGGGTACTCAACAACTCAATTATCAGAGAGAGGACACGAAAGCTGTGGTATCATGGTTTCAATAACTACATGGAACATGGTATGTGGACCATCTCTCATCAGTCAACTATCATCTCATCACGAATCATTGATTTAGCTTTCCCTCTGGACGAGGTAACTGCCTCCCTCAGGTTCCAACACTACCTTGATCTCAATAACTTTCAGTTAACTCCTCTCAGCTGCTCTGGCAAAGGTCCAGACTGGGCAGACCCGTGCGTGCATCTTGCGCCCATCACGAATCAATCCTCAATCCGTTCATTAGCACAAACACCGGTGCCAACGATGTCGCGGGGAATTTCAGTCTGACCCTCGTCGACGTGCTCGATACGTTCGTTGTTCTTGACGATCGTAGAGGGTTCGAATTTGCAGTCAGAGATGTCATACAGTGGGTATCTTTCGACGTGAATACGAAGCCTCAAGCCTTTGAGACTACTATCCGTGTACTTGGAGGTTTACTTTCCGGACACATCTTTGCCAGCCAGCCTGGCCCTTTTCATCTGACATGGTATACGGGGAAATTGCTCGATCTGGCGTACGATCTAGGAAAGAGATTACTTCCAACGTTCTCTACTCCCACTGGAATTCCACTCGCCCGTGTTCGTCTTTGAGTGCTTGCCCAGAATCGCTTCCACGTATCCTTATTCTTATTGCTTCTCAGATCAACCTCAGACATGGACTTGTACGAGGAGAAACGGTCGAAACATGTAGGTTTTCTCTTTTGCACTTCTTGTTTTTAGAGGGCTTGGTCCAAAAACAAAAAGAGGGGAAGGCTGCTCAATTAGAGGAGGTCCGTCCATGTCTCTAGGCTGGTGCTCATCTTCACATCTTCTTTCCCAATGGCTATAGACAAAAAACCTAGGAAATTATCATCCGGCGTTGAAAAGACTGCTGGACCCTGATTATGAGACGGCGAAACCGAAAAAACGCATACGGGGACTGCAGATGGGTGTTGGGAGCTTCAAAGATGGCACTTTGCGACTCAGTCGTCGAGAGATCGATTCGGTCCAGACGCATAAGGGCGGTACGAGTGGTCGTGGCAGTGGGAGGGGTGGTTGGAAAAAATGACCGCGCAAACGACAGTTGCATAGCTCTGTATATACATCGTGCATTCTGATATACATGGAAAACTCATGTGTACATGATCGTTGAAATTGACTTGAATTCAAACCCCTCTTTCGATTCGTTCAAGTTTCTTGACCTCTGCCAATGCATGTGTCGTTTTGGTGATTGTATCCACGACCGAAATAGTCTGAGGATTAAAGAAGCCGGTTGGGCTGATTACAATGCTACGGTACAATACATCGGGACTGAGGAATTCACATCTATGTCAATGCAGCAGAACTCGCTCTGAGAGGAGGAAGGACTCGACTGCCTCGCTTTCCTTTTCGTTGCAGTCGTACATCTGCTTGTAGAGGCCATCTACTTCTGCTCCAAGTTCGGGAGAGTAGGTTCGATATCCATATTAGGCAACATACTCATCAACCGAGGATGGACTTGAAAGCAATGGTTTTTGACATCCCACCAAAACTGCTTGTCCTCGTCTGCCATTTGGCTTTGACTGCAACATGTGAGCATCGGGAAGGGCATTCTCAAATCCATGACATACCTATTCCGTAGCATCCTGAGTATGATGGTGATCGTGTTAGGATTGAGAGTCATCGTTCTGGAGTCGGGTTGGGGATCCGCAATTCGGATCGTTTCTTCATTCTGCATCTTGTCCTCCAAATACATCAACACAGAATGCAAAAATTCGGCGCCATGATTGGTAACGTTGTCCGTCAACCACTTGTCCAAGTTCAGGTATTCTCTCCGAGACGCTAATGCCGCAACGTCTAACGCAAAGCTTAACGGACGAAGTTCTAAGAGAGCCTCTAGGATCTGAGAGAAGAGACAATGAAAGATAGAAAGACGGGAGAGGAACTTGACGCACTTTGAGATCCTGTGCTACATCTAGGATACAAGTTATATTGAGAGGGTTCTCTTCGTAGAAGTCGCGAAAAGCATCTGTAAGATATGTTGGTTGTATTTGCCAAATTCGCATGAAAACAAGTTAATGGTTAGGGTGTCCTGCAAGAAACATGGTGAGTAATTTGCGAGAGTATTCGAGGCGAGTTTCATTCCAGGGAGCGTCCTATACATAGCTGTAAGCCATTGACAGAACCGTGAATGTCTTGTCATTTTGCTCACCGAGACTTGTAAGAGGCCCATATGCACAAGCTCAGCACTGATTTTGATGGCTTTGTCTAATATCTCGCAAACGACGCCTCGAATCTCTGTCGATTCTGAATCTGCTATCTTCACCAAAACCTCAAATAAATCAAGGGAATTCCAAGTGTGACCCTGAACATTAGCTGCGAGGGATTTGATAGTGGGACTGGCAACTGCAACATCCTCGACTGTTACAACGCGGTGGCCAGGAAGCTGGACCAAGTTGAACGTGTCACCCGGAAGGGATAGCAGTGCATCAAGAAGGCGAAGTTGGTACAGGGCGTTAGACCAGATAGTCCAAAAGCCGGTTACAGGGTGGGGATTGGCGTCACGAGAGCAACCGAGAAGGATGGCAATGAGGAGTTTGAGAGTTGGCGTGTCAACACCGTGTCGGTCGGGAACATCGAAAGATTTGATCACGGTTGCCCAATTGAGGTTGGCATTGGGAAAACTGTTTAAGGCTCGAACTAGAGCTGCCATATCACATATGACCTCTCCTTCAGTAGCCTTCCGGCTCAAGTTCGACACGACGTCAACGACCCGTTCGTCTTGCGGAGGAGAAACATCGGTGATGCCAAAACGCGCCAAGAGTGCACGAACGGCATCAGGGTCAGCTGTGATGTCGGGGCCAAGCTGCACGAGAGCCTGAACGAGTGTTGTACCGGGTGGTAAGCTGTCAAAACTTTGAGGTTGGGATTGATGTAACGCTTGAGATGATGAACACTCACCTCAAACTAGGCAGAATACGTTGGAGCATGGGGGCAACAGTATTTTTGCCATATTTGGTCTGTGCTGCCACGATAAGTGCTTGTCGTTGTGAGGCGTTCAGAACGGGAGAATCTACAGGAGGATCGGAGAGCAGACTTCCCAGTAATTTGCTAACCTGATTTGGTGACAAGTCTGCAAGGTCGAAGGACGGAGTATGACACAGGCTGAGGACTGCATTTTTGAACGCCTGCTTCACGACTGTTTGTGCTTGTGCGCTGAATTCTTTCCTGACTGGGGAAGAAACGATTGGAGTCGCGAGGATCAGTCGTTCGAGAGGTCGTAAGCCCATGCGATCAACGAATCGAATAAAGTCAAAGTTCCTAAAGACTTCTCCTTCACCTCTATCAACACCGTCCCGAAAGCGTTCAGCAAGATATGGGTCTCGAGCTAATCTCTGGATTTCTTGTAAGAGCAGCCGAAAACTGAGTGAGTTCGAGGCGTCGAAGGTCGTGGAATTATTGTTGCAAGACAAACGCGCGTGAGAGTGCACAATCAAGTGCCTGATGAAGTGCAGATAGGTATCTATACCATGTTGCTCCGAAAGCTGCAGAATGTTATGAGTTCCTGTTAGGTGTAGTTAATTGTAAAGACGCACCGATCGAATTTCCAGTTGATTCTGTTCATGATTGTCCTCTGTTAAGGTTGACAGCAAGAGCACTATCTGGGCTTTGACGATAGTATGCCCAAACGAGTTCTCCATATGCGAGCTGGTCCTCGACGGTGTGATCGAGTGCCAGACTGCAGCGTTCCCGAGTTCTGTTGCCATTTTTGAGGGTGAAATTGTTGATGGATAGCGGAAGGTTGTGAGGTGAAAAAGGATGGGTGGTAACTTGGAGGCGACGCGGCGCTTTTGAGGCTACGGAGCCACTCCGGCTGACAGGAAGGAAGACGAGACAAGCTTAGCTATGACTCCAGCAGGAAATTAATTGTCGGAGCTCAAAATCGGTTGCTTCGGCAAACTGCCGCCTCGGCTCAAGCACGACAATGACTCATAGCGCGACAATGACTCAAGCGCGACAATGACTCATTGTCACCCTGTGACATATAAACGAAACGGCGAACGCGCTTGGTCAACAAATACTTTTTTACTCCCAACCACAATGAGCTTCCAACTTGACACGGGCATCTGCCAACGAATTAGCAGCGCTACCTTCAATGAAGATGAACTTTTAGATCGTTCCATTACGCTTCAAGTGCTCTCCTTGAACAAAGTTGGTAGACATCAAGATAATACGAATCTTCACTCTGATCGTTACCGTATCGTTTTGTCGGACGGCGCGCATTTTCTACAAGCCGTATTAGGGACTCACCTCAATAATATGGTAGTAGAAGAAAACCTCAGGAAAAACACTCTAGTTTGCATAGAGAGGCTGTCTTTTGGTTATGTGCGAGAAAGACGGTTAGCGACGCGTTATCTCAGTTTTCAGTCGTGGTTAAGTCACTTAAACTGACATACAGTATAATGATCATTATGGCCTTACGAATCCTTGGACAAGAGGATGGGAGGATTGGAGAACCGGTTCCTATAGAAACAATTGCGAATCCGGAAGCTCCGACTCCTGCGGTCGAAAACCCTCTTCGGCAGCCTACTGCTCAATCCACTTCCAGCAGCGAGGTTCCAGCACTTTCTGTCTGTCATCTCCCCCAGAGGAACAACTGGCATCCTATTGAGAGTCTTGGTCCTTATCAGAACAATTGGACGATCAAAGCAAGGATCATTCAGAAGACAGAACTCAAATCATTCTCGAATGTGCGTGGGGAAGGCAAGGTATTCAATGTGACTTTCAAGGATGAAACGGGTGAAATCAGAGCCACCGCGTTCAACGCTATCGCCGACGACCTTTACCCCAAATTGAAGGAAGGGAAGGTCTACTACATCTCCAAAGGGAAGGTCAACCTCGCGAACAAAAAATACTCCAAGGTCCAGAATGACTTCGAGATCACTCTAGAGGCTAAAACCGAGATTGAAGAGGTATGATTTGTCTATGCGCAGCACGTCCTTATCTGAGTATATCCACTCCAGTGTGAGGAAGCATCAAGTCTACCTACGATCAAGTATAACTTCGTAACTTTGCAGGAGTTGCATAATTTGCCCAAGGACTCTAATTGTGGTACGTACATCTAATCGTACAGAATTCTACTGCCTCATTGCCTAGTAGATATCATTGGCATCCTGAAGGAATATGGCGATGTTTCTGAAATCACTTCTCAAAAGACTAATCGCACGGTCAGCATTCATGACATTTCCAATACTTGCGGAATTATCTAACTGTAACCTCCTTTGCAGATGCAGAAGAGAGATCTGACCCTGGTTGACGAATCAGGGTTTTTCGTGAGATTGACTCTCTGGGGCAAGGAAGCCGAAAATTTCAGCTCTGACAAAGAAAACCCAGTGGTTGCTTTTAAGGGTGTCAAAGTCTTCGCTTATGAAGGTCAGTGTGTAATTTCATCAAAACGAACAGCCATGGTTGAATCGTCTTTTCTTTTACAGGACGCTCGCTTGGTATGACCTCGAGTTCCATTATGACCCGCGACCCGGATATTCCAGAATCGTATGCCCTTCAAGGCTGGTACGACTCCACCGGCAGTACTATGACCTTCCAGTCCCAAAGGAATGCAGGTGGATCGCTCCCTGGATCAGGTGGAGGCGGGTTCAATCGCTCAGAGATGAAAACCCTCTGTGAGATGAAGTTAGAAGCCGATCGCATCCCCGACTCCGACGAAAAACCAGTCTATTTTTCAACAAGAGCGATGGTGATGCACATCAGAAACGAGAACATTGCCTACCCTGCTTGTGAGACTTGTAAAAAGAAGGTTGTTGAGGAAGGGGGGTCGTGGAGATGCGACAAGTGCAACAAATTATGGAGTCGCCCGACTTACAGGTATACCAACGTCTGCTCTATTCTCGTCGAGTGATGAATTCCTTTTTTCACAGATATATCATGTCGTTCGTTGTCTCGGATCACACAGGTAAAGCCTGGTTTCAAGGGTTCAATGACGTCGGTGATACACTCTTTGGAAAATCCGCAAACGAGATCACAGAGATCAAGGTAGGTTGAGGTGAAATCAGACATATTACTCATGTAACTGATTGAATTTGTCCAGGACAATGATGATGCAAAGTACAACTCCATATTGGCAGAGGCCTGCGGCAAGTTGTACAACTTTGTGCTTCGCGCCAAACGCGATGACTATAATGTTCGTCCGTCGGCAATGACTTATCTCTTTGTCTGACCTTTATGTCTATTGACGTTAGGACAACAAACGTATCAGGTATGGGGTCGCTCGTATCCTGCCGTTGAATTACAAGGAGGAATGCGAAGCCCTGTTGAACTCGATGGACACCCCTTGGGGTCAACAGGAATTGAAAATGGAGTCGAACGACATGTTGATGGACTAGATACAGAACGAATCTTGTACCACAGTTCTTGTTTATAAGTCGCAGTGCGTCTGCCTTACATTTTGTACTTGATATTTGGACTGGTTTTTTGTTTAACACGAAGTAGGATTGCTGATTCGAATGCCGCTTGCTATGTCAGATAATTCAGTGAGGAGGCGAAATACTTAGGTTGAATTACTAGCGCGGCCGTGGACCGGAATAAACCTTAAGTTTAAACGCGGAAAAGGTGAGAAAAGCTGAACCTATGTAATAGTGACTGGAGGCTTGGAGGAGCTATGCTCCATGATACAGATGCTAATTCACTGACGAAGGCTCAAGGAAGAGTGTAAAGAGACAAAGGAATGATGTTATTAGAAGTCGTTCCAGTATACACTTCAAATATGTACAAGAGTAGGATACGACAGGTGCTGAAGCTTACAGGATATAGGCTGAACGCCATTGATATCATAATGAGGGAACAACGAAGCATTGAATGAACACTAAGCAGAGGGCTTCAGTAAACCCAGCCCCTCCTTCCACATTTCCTCCCGGTATGCATTCCACCGCTTCAAGAGCTTGGGAGACCCATGGGAGCGCATGTCCTTATCTGATACAAAACCATTGTGGCACCATCGAAAGAGACCGGCGGCAGAGTAAAAAGTTACAGAGGAGCGAGTTTGCCCAGGCGGGAGACTGACATTGGAGTGTTCGAGCAATGCTGAAGGAAGGAGAATGACAGTTCCGGGTGGAAATTCCAGGAATAGACCGAGGTCCCATAGAATCAAATGACCACCGCACTGATAATCATAGGAACCCACGGGAAAGACGGCACACAAACCAAAAAGCAAGTTGAGAAAGTCTCGATGTCGGAAGGTCACAGCGCGCAGGAAGTTGATGTGGGCCGCCGCCCACGAGCATTCTGGGAAGTTTCGCTCAAATTCGGGATTGTCTTCGTGAAGCAAGTCGAGGACGTTGTTGTACAAGTTATGCATATTGGGAAAATAGGATTGAAAATAGTCTGACAAAAACATTTAAGAGAATTATCGGAGGTAGAAAGTTCCACTCACGGTCACATAATCGAGCAATGCGTTGCATGTCTGGGTCTTCTCGAAGCCCTTGAAGGATAGCGGCATTGTGAGGGGTGTGAGCGAACATAGCGGGTCGTTTCTGACCACCGCCGAAACTGCCGCCCATCGGTGCCGCGTCATAAGTTCCTCGTAAGTTGACTTTCTTCTTCATAGGTGCAAAATTGAGCGCTACGTGTGCCTGTGTAAGTTTCTGCTGGATACGTTCGACAACGTCGTCAAAGTCTGATGGTCGGCGGCCCATAACGACGAGAGGGACACCGCACCCGTCCTGTATGATCCTGGTATGGCTTTTGGAGGTTAGGACGCCTGAATGTCTAGAAATGTTATGTCTCACCTGCCATCCCAGCACATCCTTTTAAGTTCGGGCATGGCCAACAGTTCTTCCAACGAATACGCCTCCTCATTTGCCGCAATCTTTTTACCAACCCACTTCGCCTTCTGATGTTGAAAGTCCGTCTTTACAATGTTTGAGGCCAATCTTGAACGGGCAATGTTTTGCATGGCACACACTTTGAGGGAGGAGCCCACTGCGAGCTGCTTTTTACGGCGTTCGTGATCACGGAGGGTGCGAGAGCGTCTGTGGGACTTCTCACTCTTCCTTCGTTGAGCAGAGATACCCATGTTTGGCTGATAGGGAGCGCGTTCGCGAGGAGACGGAAGGCGCACAGACCTCGGTTTGGCGAGTTCTTTGATGGTGTAGAAATGCGAGGGTTTGGGGGGACGTCGGTCGAGAGCGAGTGGCTTTAGAGGAACAGCTTCATTGGTAATCTCTTCGTTCTGTGCGTTGTATTCTTCTTGCCACCTATAGACATCCTCCATCAGACTGCCTGCGTCAAAGCTGACGGTGAGGAGCTCGGCCTCTTCGTCTCCACGAGAGATGCCGCTATATTCTTTATTGTTCCGTAATGCACGCCGAAAAGCTGTGAAGAGTGTTAGAATTGACATTGAGGGAGAGTAAATGAACGTTGACATTGAGGGAGAGTGAATGAACGAACGAAAGAGAAAGAACATGAAAAACCTTAGCATACCAGGGTATGCCAAGACGCTACATTCTGCTGCCCCAAAGCCGGGTCTGCATACTAGAGGCTTGGGCATAATGGAGTGAGGTCAATTCATCGTAATATGCAGAAATACGCTAAGATATACATATGCAAGGTAAAATTGAGGCCACTCACATGCAGACATGAAGGTGGGAAGCTGAGAGAAAACTTCGACTGGCGCCGGTGCTTTATGTAGGCTCATGACCACGTGATCGCGTCATCGTCATCGTACTACAAGTTAACTTCAAGAAGTGGCCCAGCTGAATGCTTTGGCCAGTCAAATATACATATTTTGAATTATACTCTATTACATCTCTCAGTGCTCAACGTTTCCCTACCGTCTCGCCGTCCTATAGTACTAGTAGAGACTTCGTCTGACGTAAGCAGCTCTCGATAGCAGGCAGGCTTTGCTTCCATTGTGAACTTACGTAAAGTTTCATTTTTTGTTGGGCAACGTCGACCGCGAATCGCTGCTACTATTAGCATATTTTCCTGCATACAATTGTAAGTACCGTCCCGTTCAAATTAGCCATCCGAGAGGACATGAGCCATGCCAATGAACAACGCAACCTAAAGGCAAAAAACAGAGAAATATCAGATGAAGTACACAAGCAAAGATGCCAAAAAGTTTCAGGCTGAGACCACGCCAAATTTTGGGCAGAGTTCTAGTCAAATTCATTGAAATTCATGACAGTCCGATACTAATAGCCATATATGCTGACATCCACCTGGCAGGTACATACGGATGAGCCACGATCTTGCGCAGGAAGAAGAAGAATTCGACGAGTGGGACAGTTCAGATGGGGATGAAGCCAAAAAATGCGCTAACGCGGACGCTCCATCCGAATATGCCCTCCCCTTCGTCAATTCGTCTCATGGTTTCGATCGGGTGATCCAACGGGAGGAGGAAGCGATTCATCTTCGGGAGATCGTCAATGCGCGCAGCAGTCGTGTATTCCCAACCGTCATTCCAGTATCATCGGCACGCTATGAGCCTCTTCCATCGAGGATTAAACCTAGACGACGTTCAGCATCTGTACCTCCGCCGGCTGTATCAAAGATGACTACAACCGAACTACGACGCTCAGGATCAACTCCGCCTTTGGGTACAGTAACGCGTATGAATAATGTGATGTCTTCCAGTGATATGGAAGTATCTCATAGTACCGGTATCGCTGTTGATGTAGCGGGCTCAGAGGAAGAGCAAGATTGGCGAATGGAAGATGAGGTTGAGTTAAAGAAACGCTTATTGAAGCAGAGGATCAGAAAATATATGGGTGCTGAAGAGTTGGTGGCACCGGGTTTTAAGTTCTTTCACGTTCGCTGCCAGGTGCGATCCTTTGCTTAATCCATTGAACTCGAACTAATGCAGAAATCTTTAGCACCTAGTTATTGACCCTCTGATTCTACAAGCGGGATTTCCCTATGTTTTACCTGGAGATATATATCTTCAAGCACGAAGCATGCTCCCTCTGAACACTGTTCTTGCGGCATACCTCCTTACGATGACCGGCCTCTTGTACTCGAAAGCCCTCCGATTCGCATTTCCATTGCAGACTTCGAAACACCATATATCTACAGCAGAAGCTCGCACAGATCTAACTTTACCCATCCTTGGTCCCATGGATGATCCTGTGGGCATTCAATGCATTCTACGGGAATCGTCCCATCTTGGTCGATATTCTCCTCGGAGATGGATCAAACACAAACGCGGTCTTCACAAGGATGAGGTTGGACTTTTTGTTGCAGACGAATTCGATGAAATCAGCTCTGATGTCGAAAGTTTGGTCCTATTTCCTCCTCGAATCGACTGGGACTTGGTTCCCGATTTTTCCAGTGGGAAAGCCTCCCTTGGCAAACGAAAGCGTGAGCCGACGGAACGCCCAGCGGTTCTCTCTCGGAAGGGCGGAGTGTATATCGATCAAAATTACTGCTTCCCCACCCGAATGGATTGTGCTGAACATTGTGAAACTCCCCATTCATGCTCACATTCCGAGGCGACACACAAACGCTATATATGTCTAGGTCAACAGTGGCAGAACGGCCTTGTTTTCGTACGAATAAAGCTCGCAGATATGGAGCTTGCATCGGAGATTCCAGCCGACATTCGCTACTATTTTCTAGAGTCTAAGCATTATGCCGTTCAACAATCTCTCCTACGGATGCCTCCGCTATCATCCTGGGACTTCCAGATCGGGGAGGACGTTCGTTTCACTGATCTCGACGGCGTTTGGTGTACACCAGGAGGACGATATACATTCGAACTTCCCGAAGGCTGTACCAAAGGCGTAATTCACCATGTTGGTCCTTCAGATTGTGAGATCAGCATCCCTCTGCAGGTGGTGAATATTACGGTCAACCCACTCCATACGATGTTGAAAGTGCATCTTGTAAAAATATTTTTTCCGGGCGATATTGTCCAACTTCCCCTTGGCGACCGAACAAGGCTTCGCTTGCACCGCGAAACGAATGAGCACGGGGTAACGGCGGAAACGGAGGATATAGAGCTGGCACGAAATGAAGGTCTAGTGATCAGTGTTTGTTCTGGTGGGGTTGAGGTGCTGTTACAGGAGGGTCACAATGAGGTCCGTTTCACTTCTCAATCATCGTACTGATAACTCAATGGCTTCTAGAAGCAAATTTTTGAATCTCACCCAAATACACACACAAAGGTAGAACGATCAGCCGCCGTTCACGACGTGCTATCTCATCACCCAAAACACCTCTCAGCACACCAACGCAGGCTCCCTTTGATCGATTCCTCCACCGCTCAATTTCCCTTGCAACTGGTTCCACGGACGCAGGACCGACTCTTGCGACAACGTCCTGTTCTTTCAACCCACCCAGTCCGGTACTGACCATTGGAACGAGCGTTAAACACGAGGGGATCTTTACCATGAGAATTCGCATCGTAGAATTGAAAACTGCTTAGTGCCATCGAAGATTGCTTAGTAAACATCCATACTGACACGGTCAAAAAGTTGCTTCTTTTCCTTCTCGTGTTTTTGCTTCTACATACTTACGCTCTGACCATCTATATTCCTGCAGTTTTCCTGTCGTCCGCTGGTCTTTCGAGCTTTGTGAAGGCATTCTCTTCCTACATTCACTCCCTTCCCTCTTTCCTTCCCTTTTTCCTTCCCTTTTTGTCGCACTCTCCGTCGTTTCCTCCCGAGCTCGTACGTAGTGCAAATCACGGATCTCAAGTCTATACGATCTGCTTCCGGGCGATTCCTTAATTCCGAGAACCAGCGATCGATCCTACAGAATCAACGATCAGTCTGAAAATGCATACACAATGCATACATACTATTCCACGAATACACTGACCTACTCGCACCGAGATCAACCGAAGATGGACATGAGTCTTTCTCTGACGAACATGAGCTGATATCGAAAATACTCCACGAAAGTCCGAGCCCTCACTCAGAGAATAAGTTGCAGTCCAGCACGATGTTCTACAAATTTATCAAAGGGAGTGACGAATCACTGTAGATGGCGGTTGCTCAGGAAAGTCAAAATGAAGAATTCAAGTGATTATATGAGCCAAGGTACGAGACGCCTTTCGAGTCAAAATCATCTCTGCAGGTCCGGAAAGTTGTACAATGTCAAATATTGTGAATTGTGTACCGCTCCACTCAGAGTAGGGCCGTATAGAAACGGCCTGCACCACATATACAGTTGAATAAGTTGGCGTGTATTGTGTAAAGTTGGTCATCTACTTGTGATTGGTCATTATCTAGTGATTGGTCATCGTTTCGTGATTGGAATGAAGCACTTCAAGCAGGTATTCAAAAACCCCTAGTTCCGATCCTTCACCTACGTGTGTTCGTCGCAGGTTCGTCGTTCCATTTTGCTGATTTTGCTGATGCCTTGCTTTACTCTGCTGACGTGTCCTCCATTTAGATCGACGGCGGGAACGATACGTTTTGAGGTCTATAAAAGATGCATGAAGACGCATGAAGCGGTCAATCCTTCTTTACCCCCCTCTTTCATCGTCCTTTTTGTTCAGCGTGTATCTCGCCCCCCAGCCAATCTCTTGGATTTCTCAGTCGTTTCTACAGTCAGTACGCAGTGTCTGGCCGAATTGATGGATAAATCTGATTTTTTCTTCAGATATCATTTCATCTAATCGTCCACTGAACATGGATTATCCTCAGATCGTTCAACAGTCGCTGCAAGCCATGCTTGCTAGCAACCCTCAGCTTATTCTTCAATTCTTACAGCAGTCGTCGCCTCCAGCATCCGGTTCGAGTGGGCCACAGTTATCCGTATCGCCTCAGCCGTCAGCTCCTACTCAGACGACGCCTAACTCTTCTTCCATCGAAGGCTCCTCAGTCTCGTCTTCAGTGTCTGCTTCTGCAGCGCTGCCTGCTCCTACGGCTTCGCAGACAAGTCCTGCATCTGCAGCTTCGCAGACGATACCTGCTTTCACACCTGCACCGCTACCTTCTATTAGCACGCCAGCGAGTTCGTTGCATTCTCAACCAGCGCCGCCGATCACAAATTATCTATCTCCTCTCAATATGTTGGCATCCGTCCGCGCTTCGGGTTCCAACAGTGGTCACCCACATCCATCCTTTGCACCCCCGGCCTCACCTTTTCACAGCCTCACTACCATAGAACGAGCGAATCGTGACCGTAGCGAGCATGCAGCTCAGATGTCAACGAGCAACCCCGAAAGGAGGAGGAAGAAGAGAGGTTTGGGTAGGAAACCGCCTAGACTGGTTGGCGGTGCTAGTACCTTCAAAGTAGAAGACACGATCGCCACAGCTAGCGACGGAACGGAAGTTGTGAGTCTGGTCGTTCTCGTGTATCCGCCGCCCCTCACTCCTGACGAATGTCAAGTACGTCTTCTCATATATCGATCTGGAATCTTATGATACTAACATGATAGTCATTTCAGATTCATAATATCCCTCTCCGGCTTCACCACTATGTGCAGAACAGCGACGCGTTCCAGACTGTCCTCGAATCTCTCAATCTAGTGTATCATTTCGACAATCTGTCTCTGAATACGAAGGTTGTCGACCTCCTCGACGTTATACAATCATCTTATCCCAGTCCGGTTGGAGCTTTCCCCCAATCTGAGCTCTGGTACCGAGCCATCAGCCTTCTTTCGTCGTCACGAGCGCCTCGCTATACAGCTTCTGCGGTTTGTGAACCGAGGAAACACCAATAATAACGCAAAGACGCCTCGACTGTGCCCCGGGAAGGTAGATTCTGAGGACATGACTTTGGCGCACCTCGTCTACGATCCAGATTATGGGGTTCCAAGTACGCCGTCACTTCCAAAAAAAATTTGTTCTCCATACTGGTATGGTCCGCGCTTTGATTTCCAAGGGTGATCACTAATCTTATTCAATAGCCATTCGATCCTCCAATGTGTCCTTGAGCGTCAACCTGTTCGAGAAAGGGCTTGGATCTGATAATCTGTACATACGCATCACTGCATTTCGAAACGTATATATGGTATCTTTGTTCTGACACGGACGCCCTTGTCGATGAGGGATATAGGGCACTCAACGAAACTGAAATTGAGTTCGGATGTAGAAGGGATGCTGATGAGGACTCTGCGGTATGTTTATTCCATCCATTTCCATCCATCGTAATAACGCGAACTGGTTTGATCCTAGGAGATGAGGGTAGTAGCTCAAATGCTCACTATGGATCCATTGAGTTCTACTAGTTCTATCACGCAAGGTAAATTACTCAATGACACCACTGGTCCAATAGCTCACCGTTCACAGAATTATTCGACTTACGCCCCCGATGCCTCCGTGATTCAAGGTAGCTCAGAAGGTCCGGACACTGGAGTAAGTAACAGGTTCTCGTTAGCTTGCACAGCAGCTCATGTGTTTCGTGATAGCCCTTGAAGATCCTCTGGGATACTACTTGGGTCCCTCCTGATGTCACCGAATGTTTTCTGTCGTCGATCGTTCACCAATGTTCAAATACGTTTCGGAGCGATATCACCAGTTATTCGACATGGAAGAACCAGGTTTCATGATCAAAGGGAGAACACACATGAATTGGCTCAAATATACACCAAGCTCGTACGCAAAGCCAACATAGATGGAGATTTCACTACCCTCCTGTCGGAGCACAGACATTTTCAGTTGTGAGTGGGCTGTTCGTCGAATCAACTGATATTCATATGCATATTTCTAGAGTGCATACCGAACCAAGCGGCGCCGAGACCTACATCACCTCGGGACCTGGCGTCGAAAAGGAGGTTATGAGCATCTTTTTCCAGTCCGCTTTCAATGACGCTGCGATCCTTCTCACCCACGTTACCGATGATATACCACACTCGCCACCGTGCCCATGTTGTCGGCGTCAGAAATATCGACCACCAAGAAGGATGAGCTAACTAACTTTGGGTCTGTGTCGGGTTGTCCCTCATACACGGGTTTATCCTGCAAATCTGAACCCTCTGCTTCTGGTATACCTCCTCAATGATTGCGATCTCAGCTCCATCACGAAAGATTGGTTCTTGAATTCTTCCCTACACTATATCAGACTTTAATTCGATGGCTCGCACTCGACTATCGCGATAACAACGCTCTATCCTCATTTGAAGCGCACTTCGCAACTTATCATAATTTATCGGTACGTTCCTCCATTGTCACCATCGCACATACTCAAGGCTTACTAGGTTTCGGTTTTGCGTGATCGGAATGAACAACTCCATCATTCTCTTGCATGGAGAATGCTTCACAATGCATCATTGGTCCCGAATCCGTCGAGCACCCTTATTTCAAGGCTTTCTTGAAGGGCCTCCTCCTCCCGTGTGGGACTCTGGGTGTGAACTTATCGGAAGTGCGTATATATCTTTGTACTCGAATGGTGGTGGTGCTCAGTGTGCTTAATCACTAGATCGCAAGACGTTTCACCGGTGGTACGAGCGAATTCGTTAACTCACTCCTCGAAACTCGTATCAAAGGCGACTATACTATGCTTCGAATTGATTACATCAACCATATCAACAATTCTGTCCAGCGTGAGCTCAAAGACGCTCTGTCGTTGGTTTTCCCAGCAATGTCCGACGAAGGATTTCCTGCCATTTTCCGAAGTTTCTGGAAGGTTCAGGATTGCCGCCACCTCTGACTATGCAAGATTTGCAAGGCAGGTTCGCAGATGTAGTACCACTCGACGATGTCTCCAAGAAAGAATTCCGAATGAGAATGTTCTGCTGGGCAACTACTGGAGTGCCTCATATACTCGTCGATGGTTCTTATACTGAGGTGAGTGATTCCTGTTCATGTTGGAAGCTATTCTTAAACATTCCATAGGTTTGTCTTGTTACAGACGACAGTCCCCAGTACATGGGTATGGTACTTCAGACGAGGCGCGTAGACAGTATTTGGATAAAGGCACATGCGGCTTCAGGACCTGCACGCGCATGATGTTCATACCCGTATCCTATCTACTGAAGTTGTTAAAGGCACCATCTAGCGATCCACAGGCGGTCATGGACGCAATCTCTAGCTGGCTTTTCTTGCAGATTCTGGATGGCGTTGGGAATTACAACATTTTGTAGGCAACGTTCTTTTTGATATATGATGGACAATTCGCTACTTGATAGATACACCTCGCTCGTTACTTTAGCAATGTTGAAGTATAGCTTAATCTAAACTTTGATGTTCAGCATCTTCAGGTTGTTGAGTTCGATGGCTCATAAGCCTCGATAGCTTATGAACTATTGATAGCAAGGTTGAAGGCTTTATTATATCCGCCGCGGTATTACTCACCGTCAAACACGTATGTATGATACCGAAGTCCATGCTTTGAATGATACTGTACCCCGTCTCTCAGCGCTCACTGTCCCGCGCACCGGCGGTACTATGATAGACTTCGTCAGCAGTTCTCGATAGCTCATCGTAAGCAGTTCTCAATAGCGGCGGGCTTTGTTTCCAATTGTCAACTTACGTAAAGCTTCATTTTTTCGTTGTCTACCACGAATTGCTGATAGGATATCATCCTGCTTACAATTGTGAGTACTTTACTGTTCAATTCAGCCGTCTGAGAGGACATGCACTATGCCATTGAACAACACAGGCTAAAGGCCAAATACTTGATGAAGTACATAAGCAAAGATGCCAAAGAAGGTTCCAGGCAGAGAGGCCATGTCAAAATTCACCAAAATTCAGGTCACTCTGATAGCCGTGTATGCTGACATTCACCCAGGTTGAAAACATGAGCCACAACTTCATTTTGCTTGAAGCGGAGGAAGAAGAAGATTCCGACGAATGGAACAATTCAGATGGTGATGAAACCACTCGTGCTACCGCAGAAATTCCATCCGAATATAAGCTCCCATCGATGCATGCTCCATATCGTTTCGATCGGATGATTCAACATATGGAGGAATCGTTCCATCTTAGGGAATTCGTCAACGCGCGTAGTGGTCGTGTATTTCCAACCGTTATTCCAGTATCATCGGCACACCATGATCCTCTTCCACCTAGGATTAAACCTAGACGACGCTCAGCATCTGTACCTCCGCCGGCTGTATCAAAGATGACTACAACCAAACTACGACGTGGAGGATCAACTCCGCCTGCGGGTACAGTAACGCGTCAGACCCATGTAATGTCTTCAAGTGATATGGAAGCATCCCATGGCATGAATACCGGTATCACGGCTGATATAGCGGGCTCAGAGGTAGAGCAAGATTGGGAAATGGAAGATGAGGTTGAGCTGACCAATGACCAACGCTTATTGAAGCATTGGATCAAAAAATATATGGGAGCCGAAGAGTTGGTGGCACCGGGGTTCAAGTTTTTTACGTTCGCTGCCAGGTGCGATCATTTGGTTAAGCCATTAAATCCGAAACTCATGCAGAAACCTTCAGCCCCAGTTCGAACAAAAAATCGTCGATCGCATTTGCACAGATATTCAGCACCGAGTTATTGACCCTCTGATTCTACGAGCGGCATTTCCCTCTGCTTTACCTGGAGGTATATATCTCCAAGCGCGAAGCATGCTCCCTCAGAACACTGTTCTTGCAGCATACCTCCTCACGATACCTGGCTTCTTGTACTCAAAAGTCCCCCGATTCGCATTTCCAGTGCAAGAGTTACCCCACCGTATATCTACAGCATCAGCTCGCACAGATCTAGTTCTACCCATCCATAATTCCATTGACGATCCTGTGGGCATTCAACGCATTCTACGGGAACCGTCCCATCTTGATCGATATCCCCCTCGTAGTTGGATCAAATGCAAAAGCGGTCTTTATAAGAATGACGTTGGACTTGTCATTGCAGACGAATTCGATGAAATCAACTCTGATGTCGAACGTTTGGTCCTATTTCCTCCTCGTATCGACTGGGA
The DNA here is from genome assembly GCA_027919835.1 of Lentinula raphanica. Classification (NCBI taxonomy): domain Eukaryota; kingdom Fungi; phylum Basidiomycota; class Agaricomycetes; order Agaricales; family Omphalotaceae; genus Lentinula; species Lentinula raphanica. Next base: position 755,459 of record JANVFP010000001.1, on the reverse strand, counting down.
ACTGGTTCCCGATTTTTCTAGTGGGAAAGCCTCCCTTGGCAAACGAAAGCGTGAGCCGACGGAACGCCCAGCGGTTCTCTCTCGCAAGGCTGGAGTGTATATCGATCAAAATTACTGCTTCCCCACGCGAATGGATTGTGCTAAACATTGCGAAACGCCCCATTCATGCTCACATTCCGAGGCGACACACAAACGCTATATATGTCTAGGTCAACAGTGGCAGAACGGCCTTGTTCTCGTACGAATAAAGCTCGCAGATATGGAGCTTGCATCGGAGATTCCAGCCGACAATCGCTACTATTTTCTAGAGTCTAAGCATTATGCCGTTCAACAATCTCTCCTACGGATGCCTCCGCCATCATCCTGGGAATTCCACATCGGGGAGGACGTTCGTTTCACTGATCTCGATGGTGTTTGGTGTACACCAGGAGGACGATATACATTCGAACTTCCCGAAGGCTGTACCAAAGGCGTGATTCACTATGTTGGTCCTTCAGATTGTGAGATCAGCATCCCTCTGCAGGTGGCGAATATCACGGTCAACTCACTCCATACCATGTCAAAAGTCCATCTTGAAAAAGTATTCTTTCCGGGCGATATTGTCAAACTTCTTACTGGCGTCCGTCCAAGGCTTCGCTTCCACCACGAAACGAATGAGTTCGGGTCATTGGCTAAAACGGAGGATATAGAGCTGGCAGGAAATGAAGGTCTAGTGATCAGTGTTTGTCCTGGTAGAGTCGAGGTGCTGTTACAGGAGGGTCACAATGAGGTCCGTCTCACTTCTCAATCATCGTACTGATAACTCAATGACTTCCAGAAGCAAATTCTTGAATTTCACCCAAATACACTTACAAAGGTCGAACAATCAGCCGCCGTTCACGACGTGCTATCTCATCACCCAAAACACCTCTCAGCACACCAACGCAGGCCCCTTTGATCGAACCCTCCACCCCTCAATTTCCCTTGAAGAACGTGGAAGTGTATCCCATCAAATATTCCAAGAAGGGTTATCGAGCCATAGTCGTAGATGCAAAATTAGATGGCGACACCGTCAGCGGGCTCTCCGTCCAAATCCGTTACGAAACACAGGGAATGAATAATTCATTTGCCTGGGTCGACTACCACTTACTCCGGCGCGTGGATAATGATCGGTTTCTTCATGACGACAATGATTCTGACGAGGCTGGCTTGTATACGAAATGGGGAAGTTACTGGCGTCTGAAATCTGGCTATATCCCCGCTTACTCTCCTGAAGAGCAGCATGATCGGAAGAGGCGAAAAGTACTGGAGGAAAGTGAACTAGCAACTGGCTCCACGGACGCAGGACCGACTCGTGCGACAACGCCCTGTTCTTTCAACCCGCCCAGTCCAGGCACAGACCCGGCCTGGGATCCTTCTTCTCCTGATCCTTCTTTGCAACATTGGATCCTGGATCCGCGCATCGTAAAGTCAGTTCAGGGTAACCTGGAACTGTTGGTAGCAACTACGGACGACCCGAAGCAAGATCAACGGATTTTCATACAAACTGTCAACGGTGTAACAAGAGTGTATTCTAACGTAGGGAATCGGCGAAGGAGCCCCGATAGCAGCAATATTGTGGAACTCGACCCCTGGACTATCCTTCAAAACCCTCGATCATATTCTGTACCTTTCAACCCCGCGATTGCCAGAGGCCTCTACATCATCTGCTCAGGAGAACACACCGGGATGTTATGTCGCCGAGTCAACTATATGATGCGCTTGGATTCCACGCGACCTTCACGCTGGTTGGTTCAAGTGGTCAAGCTCATACGCAGACCCAAGCACAGGAAAGGTATACAATTCGACGAAATCATCGATACGGATGTCGGGACTGTCTGGATTGAAGGCAAAGACCTGGCTACAGTGCATGAAACTGTCGGTATGCGGACTCAGGGAAACAAACAGTTGGAACTGATTCGTAGTACGTATCAACCAGTGCATGAATTGTAATCATAGAGACTACCTTCCACTTTATTCTTGGGACTTATGCATCGGATATTACTGGTTACTTATTGATACGAATTCTTATAATACTTGATGTACTACATATGTAGAAGTAGATTATCATTATTGAACACACAAGAAATGTAAAGTGTGAAGTAGTAGATTGAGAATCACCCATCCCTCGACTGCAAGGCAATTTCGAACAAAAATGAAAGGTTAGTGCCTTTTGTATACATGACAATATGTACTGAGCAAACATTTTCAGCTACCTTCAGGAGATTGAGCAATTTCTGTGCTCATCATGATATGATATATCAATATACATCCGGTCTCATTGCGGTCAGCGCTGAAGAGGAGAAATAAGTAGAAAATGACCTTCTGTGGCAGAACAGGTGTCAGGTCTTGTACTTCTATGGACAAATGCATCGGTGATAACGTTGAGGACGGGAGTGTCGAAACGAACCTCATAGTTGAAGAATGTGTGGTCAGGATTAGGGAAGAAATGACAGGGATGAGGTCGAAATGTATGGTGGATAGAGTTTGATATGATTCGGCAAGATAAGGTATTGCTAGAAAGAAATCAGTCCAGATAACTCATTGAATATCCTCAGAAAAACAACGACTCCTCCGCATCCCGACACGGTGACACCACGATCACGTTATTATCATAGATTCGACCCTGAGGTTGACTGAGGTTGAACTTGAACCACGATCATGAGGTTCTACCACCCATTCCTCTCGTCTTCACTGCTATCTGTGGCCTTACTAGTACTTCCCTATCTGAATCCGCATTCCCATTCGATATTTTGTCGGGCAAGCACTCCTAGTTCGTTGCAAGACGCGAATATTTCAGGTCCCGATGCTCTCATACTCCAGGACGAGTTTCGAAGACATTACCATCACTTCCAGTCTGTTCTGACTCAAATATCCCAAGATGACACGACCGATGTCTTTCATATCCTGCTGCTAGGCGAAGACCTCGAAGGATATGCTAATCTCGTTTCTCAGGTGAGTGAAACAAAACCCAGCAAGTACTTAACTCAAAGTTGGTTCGAACAGAATTCAGCAATATTTCGTGACCAAACAGAATGGGAAATGCTTCGAACAAATGTACAAAGTATGATTACGGACCTTCGGACAATATACGATCAACGGGTGGAAAGGAGTCATCAAGGTCGCCCCGACATCATCACCTGGGAACGAAGTGGCTCTGCAGGGCGGCCTCGAGCAGTCATTGATCCCAATTTCCTACGTTGGGCTTATGGACGCCGCTCAACCAGCGGTATCGCCTATTTCCTGAATGTACATCCTAGGACAGTCAGGAGGGCACTTCTTGAACACGGCATCGCGTCCCCGGGGTCTATGCCGTTTGCAGATAGCATCGATAGAAACGACGATGCTCAGGAAGCTGATCATAACCTCGAACCACAGCAATCTGTACCGGCAGACCTACCTTCAGAAGTTCAAAACTTAGCAAATTCGATCCAGTCTTCATCGTCATCAAGCTACCTTTCGAATATGTCCAACGATGATCTAGATATTATGGTACGATCTCTTCGTTCACATTATCCCGGGGCTGGCATACGAATGTTGGACGGAATGCTGCGACGGCTTGGACACGTCGTGCAGTATGAAAGGATTCGACAATCTCTGACAAGGATTGACCCCGTGCAACGCGTCTTTGAACGTATTCGAATTCGCCGTCGTAGGTACACGGTTCCTGGTCCCAACTCGCTCTGGCATCACGACGGGCACCACCGTAAGCGCCTGAACCATGGTATAAAACTGCACACTAATGTTTCCCGGACCAGGGCTCATACGATGGGGAATCGTGATCCATGGATTCATTGATGGTTATTCTCGTTTGATCACAGCCCTCCGTGCACACAACAATAATCGCTCTTCGACCGTTCTCTCCCTGTTCTTGTCCGCTGCTGCGAGATATGGAGTACCTTCGCGAATACGAGGAGATCATGGTGTGGAGAATATATGGGTCGCTGCTTACATGGAACACGCGCGAGGTCCAGGACGAGGATCGTACATCTGGGGGAGGTGCGATGTTGTATCTTCAATCAAGTTTCTTACTTATCTCTGTCCAGGTCCGTTCACAATGTCCGTATTGAGAGACTGTGGGTGTCACAGATTTCTCTCTATTCTCTACCTTAATCACTTATCTTATCTCCTATCTCTATCTTATCATATTATCAGTAGTAGTTTATCATTTGATCATCTCTGTGCCATACATATTTTCATTTGTACAACCAGTGATGGGACATGCTTGCTCTGCACCATATCTACATTACAACAGGTTGTCTTATGATGTAATAAGTGAAGCATCCACAGGATGACTTCATAGATGACTTCATAGATGACTTCACCATGAATCATCCACAGTCTCCACAGGATGACTTCATAGATGACTTCATGCATGACTTCACCATGAATCATAATGACTTCATGTAGCTCCAACTATGACATGGACTATGATATCATTAGATAGTAGCTCCACTCTAGAGTAGTATAAATACTCTCATGTATCTCTGGGATCCCCCAGATTCAAGAACATCTTTTATCCTCTTGTGATCAACTTGTGCTCATACTCTGTCACTATCCCCAACCTTTGCAACTACAACTAGGTGAGTTCTAAGTTGTGATAGTTTCTTGAATCTTGCTTCTTGTGTGTCTGTTGTTGCTGTCAAGGACAACAGACACTTCTTTTTCTTTCTTGCCTGTTGTTGCTGTCAAGGGCAACAGGCAGGGACCTTTTGCAGGTTGTGCAGTCTGACTTCTTGTCATGGCTGTGGGGGCATCACCACCTTGTTTGGTCCTTCTGGACTTTGAACACTGTTGCTGAAAGGGACAGTTGTTCTTGATTTGCCGGACCCTAGGCGTAAGGGGACTTGCTGTATTTCATTACAACAAGACTGGTACCTTTGGGTAGGCCATGATCTGGTTCTTTTTGAACTGGAGTAGACGGCAAGCCAGCTCTTGGGCAAGAACCAGGGAGTGTGTAACACACTCTCATTTGCTACATGAGGACATGTAGAGATCCCCCCATCCATTTGACATCAAGATCATCAAGACTTGCACACTGCATCTGGTTCCCTTTGTTTCTTTGTACTTGTCTGCTGAAAAGGGACAATGTACTTATGCCATTTCTGCCAGACAATGCCTTGCAAAATTATTCCCACTTTTCCCATGAAATATACTCCTTCCAATCGTCGTAACCATGTGTCTGTCATGGCCATGGATAAATCGACAGGTCTTTGGGAACGAATCACCATTCCCAAGGACAAACGGAAGAAGTATGATCATGTTGGACGTCCTTGCTATACCAAAATCCCTGTCTACGCACCTGTGCGTACTCATAAACTCACTCTCCTTCAACGCCTCCAAATCTCGATCTCTCACAAGAAATACCTCACTAAGCTCCGTAAACGTCATCTTAAATACGTCGAGCGAGAGCGCCTGATGAATAGGCTCCATGATCTGCCTTCTCAGGATTATGATACCTCTCCAACCCATAAATTCTTTCCTGACCCTGTCTATGTTCCTCCTCCACCTATTCCCTCTGATCTCCACTTCCGACGAATTCCGACCCTTGCTCAGCGCCTTGAAGAACCCTCTCAGCTCACTCCTCTTGATACTTATCCTAAACAGGATGCTGTCCTTAAGCGTATCAAGGAGTTTGAAGGTGTTCTGCAGGCTACCAAAATTCGTCTCGAGCCAGTTTTCAGGGAGTTAAACTCGGAAGAGTACAAGGAATATAATGGACAGGCTTTTAGAATTTCCAATCAGGATCGAAATTCTCTTTGGGGATGGTATAATGATTTAGAGGATTTATATCAGGATCTAGATAAGAGGGGACACCAATTGAGTAACAAAAATTGGAGAGAGATAAAAGGGATATGTACCAAAATTGGGAAAGTCAATTTTCAGAGTCTGTATACTAGGCTTCCTGAAATTTGCAAGGAGCTATTAGACCTGAATATTGTACTTCCTGATGCAGCCAAAGCATGATAGCCTTATGTAATCTGGCAAACATTTGTGTTTTTTCATATATTCATTTTTTAATATTATGTCTGAAAAAATAATCTGACTTCTACAACTAGAAAAATGTCTTACACACCTTTCACCCCTGTTGTTGAATTAGTCGATGATGGACAAGTTTGGTCCGATGCTGTCTCTCAAGGAATTGATATGGCAGCAATTGGATTTCAAACTGATGAACAGAAAAATCAAATTGGACGACTCCTTCGCAATGCTCACGAGGCTACTACCAACATTTCCATTGGATATATCAACAGAAATGTCAATGGACTTGCTGATTGGATGAATCAGGCTTTTACTACAGCCTTCACCAATCAAGAGAACTTAACAAATGAAGTTCGTAGCCTTCGACAGATTGTCGAAACTCAGGCAGAACTTTTACGAGCTTATAAGGCACAGCTTGATAAGCTTCCTGCTGATGCTGGAGCTGGCCCATTCAGAGGTCCCAAAGTACCTGACCCACCAACCTTCTCTGGAACAGACAACAAGATGACCTTAGAAGATTGGATGAATCAAGTTGCATTGTACTGCTCATCTTTAGGCATTGTGACAGATCACCAAAGAATTGTGACTGCTCTTACTAGGTTGCGTTCTCCTGCCACAAACTATATGAGAAAGTACTTTGATGACACACGTTTGGGAAACGATCTGGGATCTTGGGACAACTTTGCCAATGAGCTCAATGCCATTTATGGTCGCCGTGATAACAAAGAAGGTGCTAAAAATGAAATCACACATCTTTGGACAAACAAGTCACTGGCTAGTAAGGACTTTATCAAATATGCTGAACAATATCGCACTCTTGCACGTATTGTGGACTACCAAGATAGTATTCACATCGACAAGCTTCGTGACGTTATTTCACAAGAGTTGCGTAATGCACTTGTTGTGTTGGAAATTTCCGGAAAGACTCCTACTAAATGGGAAGATTATCTGGAACTTCTCCTTTTATCATATAAAGCCTTACATCCAGAAAAGACTAAAAGTGTAATATTTGGCACAGGCAATAATGCTAAAGGCAATGGCAGTCATGAACCAGATGCAATGGAGATAGATGCGGCAAAAAAGAGTAAAGGCAAAGCCCCAGAAAAGGTTAATTCCCAGGAGCAAAAACAACGATATTGCCAAATATGCGCCGGAAAGGGCTTAAAGGCAAAATCGAAGACTCACAATACAGTGGATTGCTGGGATAAGCCTGGAAATGAAGGCAAAAGGCCAAATTTCAATAAAAACTCTTCATCATCTGCATCTGCATCTGGTCAAGGAAACAAAGGGAAACAACCACCACCGAGTGATAAGAAATCATTCAAAGCGCGGTTGATGGAATTATTTGATGAAATAGACAGCCAAGAGCCAGCGCCCCCAGCTGATGCTCTCAATGTCAACTCCACGAGCACCCCTGATATTAGTTTACCTGAGCTCACTGCAAAAGGAGCGACTGCACATGTCGGTGAAGTGCAGGCAGGACCTTCTAAGCCATCGCGATGGGCTAGAAGTCAACAATACAAGGCGGATTTTCCAGAGGGACTGTAGAGGATAATGTCTGCGATCTACAGTCAGGAAATAGTGTACCCAATATCAGCACTGATAAAAAATCAGATAAAGTAGTTATGGAAGCTTGTTTAAATAATATTGCTCGTAACAAGAAATCATCTTTTAGACTTTCAGTAACACTTTGGGTATACGGTTTTAAAGTGCAGGCCGAGGCTCTTGTTGACTCTGGAGCAACAACAAATTTCATCGACAAAAGATATGTTGAAAGAAACCACCTGGTAACAAATAAGATAGCACAACCATATCAAGTTTTGAATGCAGATGGAACGCCAAATGTTGCAGGAGAGATAAAAGAGTATGTTCGAGCATATGTCCAAATTGGTTCACATAAAACCATACAGTATCTATATGTCACTCAGCTAGGTGACAAGGACATGATGATTGGATACTCTTATCTCTACAAACACAATCCAGAAATAGATTGGCATTCAGGGGAATGGGCGTTCACCAGGTGTTCAGAGACATGTGCATCTAGAGCCCGTAAAATACGAGTTGATGAAGCTGGAGCTGATGAGCTTCACCTCGAACCAGATTTACCATGGGAATCTTCACTGGACAATTTAGGAGAAGAGGACATGGATAATCCTTACATTAACTGGATTGACATGCACAATCCAGATGAGCAAAAACAAGCAGCAACTATTGCTGCTATGTTTGATGAAAAACATCTAGAAGAAGAATTTGTTGAGGAAGACGAGGATACCACTAAGTGGAAATCTCTTATACCACCATGGTTATATGATTATGGTGACGTCTTCTCAAAGAAAAGATCAGAGCGGATGCCAGAACGTAAACCATACGACCATCCAATTGATTTTGAGGAAGGGTCTACTCTTCCCAAACCATCAAAAATCTATCCACTGTCTTTAAAAGAAAGGAATTCTTTAGATGAATGGATTGATGAGGAACTTAAGAAAGGCTATATTAGACCATCTCAAAGTCCTATTGCTGCTCCATTCTTCTTTGTCAAGAAACATGATGGTTCCTTACGGCCAGTCATGGATTATCGTGCTCTCAATGATATCACTGTTAAGAATCGCTATCCAATCCCTCGAATATCAGACTTAATAGACTCTCTCAGCCAGGCTTCAATCTTTACAAAGATTGACTTACGCTGGGGATACAACAATGTTCGAATTCGTGAAGGGGATGAATGGAAAACAGCATTCATTACAAAGCGGGGTTTATTTGAGGCAACAGTCATGTATTTTGGATTCTCCAATGCACCAGCTACCTTTCAGGCAATGATGAATGATATTCTCGGAGACTTGATACGTAAAGGAAAAGTAATGGTGTACTTGGATGATATTCTTATATTTGGCAATGACAAAGAAGAACACAGGGAGATTGTTCGAGAAGTGCTGCAAAGACTTCGAGACAATGATCTCTATGCAAAAGCTGAAAAATGCTTTTTTGAGCAGGACAGTATAGACTACCTTGGAATGATTATTTCTAAGGGTTATGTGAAGATGGATCCAAAGAAGCTTGCTGGAGTTCTTGAGTGGCCTGTACCAACAAAAGTAAAACATGTTCAAGCATTCTTAGGCTTTGCAAATTTCTACAGAAGATTTATTAAAGATTTTGCCAAGATTGCAAGGCCACTCACCAATCTCACTAAAAAGGATCAACCTTGGCTCTGGGATGACATAGCACAGGAAGCATTTGAAGCGCTGAAAAAGGCTTTCACAACTGCTCCCATTTTAAGAATACCAGATGACACTAATCCTTTCCGACTAGGCACAGATGCCAGTGATTTTGCAGTCGGAGCTGTATTGTACCAACTGGACCCAGATGACAATCTGTGGCATCCAGTTGCCTTCTATTCCAAGTCACTCAGTGTTCATGAACGTAACTATGAGATATATGACAAGGAATTACTTGCAATTATACGAGCATTGGAAGAATATCGACATTACTTGGAAGGTCATCCAGAAAAATTTGAAATATGGTCAGATCATCAGAATTTGACTTATTTCCGGTCTGCCCAGAAGCTAACACGAAGACAAGCGAGATGGGCTCTGTATCTTACTCGCTTTGATTATTCTCTACGGCATAAGCCAGGGAAAACAATGCAGGCTGAAGACCCTCTGTCCAGGAGGCCAGATCATGAGGAGGGGGTAAACCTCGACAATCGAGATCAAATTTTACTCAAACCTGAATTTTTTGCCATTCAGGCTATTGAGGCTGCTCATGAATCGCCTATCAATGATGAACAAATCCTAAGGGAGGTCAAAGAAGCCTTGCTAACTGATGAAGTTACGAAGGATTACAAATCACTTCTGTCATCAGGACCACGTGAATTCAAGAAATCACTAGAAGAGTGGAACTATGAAAATGGTCTACTACTTTACCGTGGTAAAATATATATTCCAAAGAGCACAGATGATCATCTACGAAGACGCATAGTTCAAATGCATCATGATTTACCATCAGCAGGACATCCTGGTAGATGGAAAACCTATGAACTCGTTTCTCGAAACTATTGGTGGCCAGGGATGTCAGTCTTTGTAAAAAATTATGTCTCAGGCTGTGATACTTGTCAGCGGATGAAAAATCGCTCACAACAGCCTTTTGGACCCTTACAACCTAATCGAGTACCAAATGGACCTTGGGAAATTATTTCCATAGACCTTATTACTCAATTACCACCATCTGGAAAGCACAATGCCATATGTGTTGTGGTAGATCGCTTGACTAAGCGTGCACACTTCTTTGCAATCACAAATAATTTCACAGCCAAAGACTTAGCAAAGTTACTCTATGACAGGATATATCCACTGCATGGACTCCCATTGCAAATAATATCTGATAGAGGAACACAGTTTGCTGCTGAAGTTTTCCAAGAATGGTGCAGGCTACTTGGAATTGAATCTACTATGTCAACTGCCTATCATCCACAAACTGATGGACAAACAGAACGTGTTAACCAGATTTTGGAACAATACCTTCGGTGCTATGTTGACTATAATCTCAATGACTGGGCCGATCTTCTAAGCACAGCAGAGTTTGCATACAGCAATCAAGCACATGAAGGTACCAAGGAGAGTCCCTTCTTCCTGGAATATGGTCGACATCCTCGTGCAGGTCCTATGCTCATTAAAAATCAGGGATCCATTGATTTTAATGACATAATGCAACAAAGACTTGAAGCTCAAGAGCAAGCAAAAGCAGCTCTAAAGCTTGCAGCTGAAAGAATGAAATGGTATTATGACAAAGGAGTTCAAAACATACCTTTTAAAGTTGGAGACAAGGTTCTATTGAATCTTAAAGACTATCAAACTACAGAACGAGCTCTCCAGCCAAGATTTGAAGGTCCATTTAAAATCATCAGAAAACTATCAGATGTGACCTTTGAACTGAAACTACCTCCAAAATACCGTGGAATACATCCTGTTTTTCATGCTAGCAAGCTTGCCACCTATACAGAATCTACCATTCCAGGACAAAAGGCTCCTACTCCTGAAACTATAATAGTTGATGGAGAGGAAGAATGGGTAGTGGAGAAAATTTTACAACACCGAGTTCAGAGAAAGAGATTGGAATATCTGGTGAGATGGAAAGGTTTTACTCGAAATCATGATACTTGGGAACCTGCTGCAAATCTCAAAAATGCACCAGAGAAAATTCAAGAATATAAAAAACAGATTGATCATTCAATTGAAAGTGTGGAACTGGACATATTCTCAACGGAGCTCGAATCAGAAGAGGGGGTAATGTCACAGATTTCTCTCTATTCTCTACCTTAATCACTTATCTTATCTCCTATCTCTATCTTATCATATTATCAGTAGTAGTTTATCATTTGATCATCTCTGTGCCATACATATTTTCATTTGTACAACCAGTGATGGGACATGCTTGCTCTGCACCATATCTACATTACAACAGGTTGTCTTATGATGTAATAAGTGAAGCATCCACAGGATGACTTCATAGATGACTTCATAGATGACTTCACCATGAATCATCCACAGTCTCCACAGGATGACTTCATAGATGACTTCATGCATGACTTCACCATGAATCATAATGACTTCATGTAGCTCCAACTATGACATGGACTATGATATCATTAGATAGTAGCTCCACTCTAGAGTAGTATAAATACTCTCATGTATCTCTGGGATCCCCCAGATTCAAGAACATCTTTTATCCTCTTGTGATCAACTTGTGCTCATACTCTGTCACTATCCCCAACCTTTGCAACTACAACTAGGTGAGTTCTAAGTTGTGATAGTGGGTAGATGTATCGGTCTCCATTTCTCAGCATTGGAACAACTACTTTTCTGAGCTCGAGGCACACCATTATCTGGACATTAACAATCCCAACCACATTTGGCTCCTTCAGTACTTGTTCATGGATACCATCAACCAAGCTCTAGCATTCTGGGCCGAGAGTTGGAATAATCACCGAATAACCCAGCGAGACGGGCCAAGCCGTAGTCCGGAAGATATGTGGGGCTTCGACATGCTTGTCCACGGGATACGAGGCAATAGTCTGAACGATTTCGCCATGACAGATCAAGAGTTAGAGCTCTTCGGCATCGATTGGGAGGGCTTAGAAGATGAAGACTTGGTACAATCACTACGGCAAAACTATGTACACGAAGAGGGTGCTAGCACTTGGCTTGGACGGCACGGGCCTCCTCCGGTTCTCAACGAGGTGCAAGTTGAACCCCCTTCGGATTTGATGACCACCGCGGACATCGAAGCGTTAGGAGCTCTCCTCCAATTGAATTCTCCTATCGTGAATCAAAATGATGTTGTACGAGTGTGGAACATAGCCCTTGTATACGCTCGAGCTCAGTACCCCAATGACTTCTAGTCTATCCAATTTGGCACCTAGGTATCTTAATACAAGTAATTGTTAATGAAATATTCGACGGGAGGTCAAGCGTTCACACTCAAGGGGCTCCGCGACCATCTTTCTTAGATTGTCTGGTTTTCATTTCGCCATTCAGCTATCTTGACATAGTCTTCATATGCTTGTCTATGGTTCTGTGGTCTATTTGACTGATATGACGTCTTCAGTAAGTGCAGTCGCTTCCAATCGCCGCCTTCAGTTCATGATTTTCGATTTGTAGGGACGACTTCATTCAATCATATGGTAAAGAGATTCCAGCTGTAATTGGGTTCTTGAACTCCATCACTACCACTTGAGACAGGATATTCGAACATCGAGCGCAGATTTTACGCGTTATCCCTTTTCATGGTGAGTCAAAAATCCTAAAGCCAGAATAATCTTCTGATCGACAGATTCAAAGACTGGAAAGTCCTCATGGAAACGAATACCTGAACGCGTCACTTTTCCCATCCTTGCCCTTATTAACAGACTAGACAGTAAAGACGCACTTCAACTTCTTCCATCACATAATAGTCAACCAGAGATCTCCAAATCTGCACTATCCAAAGTAGCGCCGGTCATGAAACGAAACTCTACAGAAACGACTAAGTGCTGGCGGTGAAGCATCATCTCATGGGAGATTGTTCAAAGTCATGGCCAATTCTTTCTTGTTTGCGGGACGAACAGAGGATGCACTGATATGGTTAGCATTTTTGATTCACGTATTCCTCTTCCCAATTCATGTACAATTTCGCCCGATGTCCCACAGGTATACAGAAGCACTTAGCTGCTGAAATCCCCTTCGGATACAATTTGGAATGCCTCCGCCCTTGAGGGGATGACTACAGCTTTTCTCATTCTCGACTCCTGGTCTGCGGGCTATGGTATGGTAGGTTTACGAACAGTATGTATGCAGCATGAAGCTCGAACGCCACTGAGTTTTCAGCCCTCCAGGCAAAGGCAAGCTTCGACGACATCCTTCTTGGGACCAAGAACAGGATATTTTTTGCCATTAGCTTTAGGGTTTATGATGTTATGTGTAGTGACTCACTATTTCCGCCATCTTCTAGTACATGTATAAGTTTGGATGGACTTCCGGGTTTGTGTGCCCTTCGTTAAAGACAAGTGCCGCTCTTTTTGTTTTCTCTCTCTCTCTCTCTCTCCCCTTCTGCTCGAGCATTGGTCAATCGCTCGAGATTCTTCATGAGAACCATGTGGTTCCTCTAGTCATTCCAGCGTGCACTCCCTCACCTCACCAGCCAATGTTCGTATTCACACCTATCTCGTCCTTGGAACATCCAAAATGACTAACGGCTTTCAATTTCCAGCAACCTCATTCTGGTCGACTTAATACCCTGAACACGACGGAGAATATGCCTTGTGTTGGTGTGGGCGGTGGAAGCAGTCTCATGGATTACGATTCAAGGAGGCAAGTAAGCAAAACGCGTCAATCTTAGCTTCTAGTATTCATTGACTTTCTTCCAGGTCTGGGGTTCCAGTTCTCCTTCTTCTCAATGCGATCCTTCAATTTCTTCAGCAGTCAGCATTGGAGATATCCCATCCTCTCAAAACGACGCCGGCTACCGTGGAACCATCCGTGAAGGTTGGACATCGTCCAGGCCAACCAGTAGCACGTGGGATGAGAATGTCACCCAAAATCTTTCGAAACTCGAACAATCTTCACAGTTGACAAGTTTTTTGACCATATTACGCATAAATGTGCAAGCTGAAAAGCGTCATATATGTATGCAGCATGAAGCTCGAACGCCACTGAGCTTACATCCCTCCAGGCAAAGGCAAGCTTCGGCAACATCCTTCTTGGGACCAAGAGCAGTATGTTTTTGTCATTAGCTTTAGGGTTTATGATCTTATATGTGCTTATCATTTTCGCCAGGAAAATCGCCCTGCGAAGCTTTTGCCGCAAGTATTTGACCATACCGGTAACACGGATTCAAACAATACTCCCTTCCACACCGCACCTGCCTCCGCCTCCGCCTCATTCGCCCCGACCCCATACTCTGCCCCGCATCAGACGATTCATTCATCTCCTCTTACGGGTGCTTCGGGATATGACAATCTGATTCAAATACAGCTCCTTCTGCTCTGGAGGACCTTTCCCTGAGTTTTCGTGGAATGGCTGTCGAAGACGATTACTCTAGTCGTCCGAGAAGTAGTTCTGATGTCCTCTGGCATGCGCCCTCAACTTCAACCCCCCGCGTCTCTTCCTCGTGCCTCCTATAACAGCTACCCTGGAGCTTCTGACGACGCATATGGTTTCGACGCATCTAGAGCACTTGTGGATCCATCCGTGTACGGTTCACCTGCTTTGAGCAGTGCGCCTTATCCTGCAATGCCTCAAGGTCTCCTTCCTACTCCTCCCAGCGACCACCGTCAACCGAATCCGTTCTATGATTTTCCTCATCGTCCTCCTGCCTCACCGTTCTACTATCCTGCTCAACAAGGAATCATGTTTCCGTCACCTACTTCGAGTTCTTTGATGTCTCCTCAACTGCCTCATGCTTTGTTGGAAAAGAAACACGAACTTTCAGTGAGTTTGCTTCTTGTTGTTCTCGTGATAGCGCTGATAGACTTCTAGTATACTCTTGATTATCAGCAGCAGCTTATCGCGCACACTCTGATGTTTCCTCGTGCAGGTTTTTCTTCACATTTGCCTATCTATCCGACGAACATGGAGTACCCTCAATTGCCTCTCATGATGCCCACCAGTCTGTACGGTGCGAATGTGGCGGCCGAATGTTTCATCCGAGCATGCAGCAAAGTGGTCGTAATGCGATGCAGAGTCCCCTCCTTCAAGAGTTTCACGCGGATAGAATGCGAAACTGGGAACTCAGGGTGAGATACGAGGCTCGGCCACGCTGTATTTCTTGCGTCATTCTGATTCATTTCGTAGGATATATTCAACCATATAGTCGAATTCAGTGGCGACCAGCATGGTTCTCGACTTATTCAACACAGGCTCGAGTCGGCTTCCAGCGAGGAAAAACAAAAAGTATATGAAGAAATAGTCCCCCACAATGTTTTACAGCTAACTCAAGATGTATTCGGTAATTATGTTTGTATCTTGCGAGTTCTCTTATATGATTTTGTCCTCACAAAAACATCAGGTAATTCAAAAATTGTTCTAACATGGACACAAGTTCACAAATCCGGACTCGCTGCGGAATTGGAAGGTAGGTCGATTCGTTGGTTTGTATTTTACAGGTTGATTGATACTTCATCAGCAGGACATTATTTTGCACTCTCCGAGCTGATGTATGGTTGTCGAGTCGTGCAGAAGGTGCGGCCGTTTTACATATAGTTCCCTCACGCTGTAACACGCTCTTTGGAGGCCATTGAGTACATCCTTCCCGAGCAGCAAGCTTCAATTGTTCGCGAATTGGAGCCGCACGTCATGGAGTGCATTCAGGATGGGAACGGTAGCCATGTAAGTCGAACTACATCAGCATGGAGAATCATGTTTGTTAACGGATTATCGTCACAGGTTATACAAAAGATAATCGAACGAGTCTCTCCAGAACGCCTCGGATTTGTTCAGACATTCAGAGGAAATGTGCAGATTCTTGCAACTCATACCTCTGGGTGTCGAGTTCTCTCGTTTGCGTTTGAATATCTGCCGGAACCCTTCACAGCCCCTCTGATCGAAGAATTGCATGTCAACACTCACATGTTGTTCCAGGATTAGTATGGCGTGAGTTCTACGATACTCTGTCTAGTTGTTTCGTTGCTCAAGTTTATGCAGAACTATGTTATGCAATTTGTGAGTGAACATGGAAAGCCACAAGACAGTTCAGCTGTCATGCTCCAGCTACGTGGACACCTCCTTGCCATGGCTCGACACAAATATGCTTCGAACGTCTGCGAAAAGGCTTTGAAATTCGCTGATGCCGACACTCGCCGTCAACTGACCGATGAGATACTGACACCAAGACCCGAGGGTGCAGTTGTCCTTTCAATGATGAAGGATCAATTTGCCAGTAGGTTATGAGAATCAGCATGACTGTCGTTATTGATACCTAGCTTTTTTTGCTGACTATGTCTTACAACGTGCCGTTGTTCTCGCTGAAGCTGACCAACGAGAAGCTTTGATCAATCAAATCCAACCTCACCTCGCTATCTTTCGCTGTATCTCAACTGGTAACAGCAGACATCTTGTTTCCTGTGAGTTGTGGCGTATTCTATGAGCATTTGTATCTACTGACGCCTTTCGTATACAGTCGAAAAGCTCCTACAAAAATACTCTCTACCTCAATCGGCCATTACTCACAGCTAGTCTCATCAACTTACATCTTTCTTTCTTCTTTCACTCGAGCATTATGCTAATATAGCGATTCCAATGCCGATTCATATAGCATTCACAGACAATCTGCAAGATACATCTACCTCCCTGCATCTGCTTGATTCTACAATCAGCCTTTGGATAACATATCACACTCATGTCTATAAAGGCTTTGTCATTCGCTGATACCGAGACCGGTCGTCAATTGATCGATGAGATACTCACACCAAGACCCGAGGGTGCAGTTGTTCTTTCGATGATGGATGAAGGATCAAGATGAAGTGAGTTTTTTGAATTATCATCACCCTCTTTCTATTTGATACTTGGTCCCTCCTCTAGACTATGTTTTACAACGTGCCGCTGACCAACAAGAAGCTTCGATCAAACAAATCCGTCTTCACTTCGCCATCCTTCATCGTATCTCATCTGATTCCATCACACATGTTGTTTCCAACCAGTAAGTTGTGACGTCCAATATGATTTCTTGTATCCGCTGACGCCTTTCGTATCGTATCGAGTCGAGTACCTCCTACAACAATACTAACACGACTGTTTGGGAACGGTGGGCATTCGGGGTGACGAAGCTCAAGAATTGTTGCATGAGGGAAATATCAGAAATAGTTCAATTGGAGTAATGAGTCTCGTGCCAAGGGAATGATGGTCGATCGAAGTAACGATCGAAGCACAGAGTTTACCGGAAATTGTCGCAGATGTGGTTCGTAGGCTCGAGAGCCTTGCAGTTGTTGTTGAGCAGGTTGTTCTGACTCTACCTTACACCTTTCGTACAGCCTCTACATCATCCCAATTTCGGATTCCCCTCCACAATTTTGACTGGGGCTCGAGTACACTCCGCACGGAGATGCGCAATGCCGTTACTCGAAAGTTTCAACAATCCAGACAACGTTGACGATATCCTTCACGGACCTTAGCTGGAGCACGGGACCAGTTGAGCGTTACAAGACACAGTGCAAAATCGCGAACTCTTCTCACCAATACTTGGGCAAACGCGCCGGTGACCGCTATATACCCCAAATACGATCTGAGGTTGGTTGGGATCACCGAGTGTCAGTCAGAGGATGATATCAACTACATAGAAGAGCTTGCAAGACGAAAGCAGAAGGAGTTGGCCATTGACGTGGTGGTGGACGTAGTGAGCTTGGACCTTGCTCCTTCTTCGAAGCCCATCTGACCCACTCTGTACTCCCAGGTCCTTACGGCGGCGGCGGCGGCTGTGGTCCAGAACGAGGTGTGGGGAGGAGGGCGCAGACAGATCGATTCATGTTTGCGAATTCGATACGGCGCAACGGCCCAGTGAAACTGCAGCCGCAGAAATC
The DNA here is from genome assembly GCA_027919835.1 of Lentinula raphanica. Classification (NCBI taxonomy): domain Eukaryota; kingdom Fungi; phylum Basidiomycota; class Agaricomycetes; order Agaricales; family Omphalotaceae; genus Lentinula; species Lentinula raphanica. The sequence continues at coordinate 737,416 of JANVFP010000001.1, read as the reverse complement.
GTGTTCTAACGAGCTCCGGTTAAGTACAATGTCGGTAACGTTGAATGGAATCCCACTGAATATCCGAATACGGCAATGTCAGGACCTTCTGACGGCGGGGGGTGGTGGTGAAGTAGTGATGCACGACGGCAACGACAAAGTTGATGATCAGTGGGTGGGCCTCCACCGACGCCAGTATTGAAGACTGTAAGCAACGACAAATGATTACCTGATATCAGATCCCATCGACAGAAACAAGTCATCTTACTCTTTTCAGCCTTTCTCCACGCTCAGCCTTCCTTCACGCTTATAACCAAGACCTTCTCGTGCTCTACAACTGCCACTTCCCCAGACACCATCATCAACGCTCCCTACACACGCTCTCAGCTCCCAGACACTCTCAGTAATGACCAAGCGACCCCGCCCCGTATTGCGCGCTATGTACGCGTCCAGAAGAGCACGATCGACTTCACCCGCGGATGGTCCGGGCTTCCTCTATGTCTTCGTTGACAACGGCACCCGATACAAGGTTGGGATGACGAAGAACTTTGCTCGACGAAGAGCTGAGTGGGATAGGCAGTGTCCATGCCTCAATCGAGAGTGGAAGAAGCCTATCGCGGTCAGGCGAAGGCGCAGAGCTGGTACGTCCTTCGTTATCGATGTCAGAAACCACTCATCGTTCCCTCAGAGGCACTTGCGCACCTTCTATTGGAACTCGCATGCTTCGATCGCCCGTATATCCACTGCCCCACCTGTACGTTTTCCCTTTGTTCACGCTCAGCTCGCCGACGTTTTCGTCCAGGCGGAAAAACGCACCGCGAAATCTTCCTCTTCAACGGTAATCAGGCGAACGTATGGAGATCTGTCGTTAGTCCGTTGCTTGCGATTGCTGCAAATGCGTGAGGTGGGTTTTCTCCTTCTTTCTTGAACTGAATGCTGATTCTCATTGATCACAGTGGGATGGGTAGTAATTTCTACCAATATATCATTGAATTAGTTGTAGTTTTTGTCAAATTTTGAGTACGAACAAAGCACGCCACATATCAGGATACGAATAACGCGCGGCATAGCGTAACCCATCAGATAAGTATCCCGTATATTCTCCATGACCGTCTGATTCACGAAACCGCCAGGACGAACCCACGCAGGACGAGTTTTTTCAAGATCGAGGCAGTGCGAGAAAAAAAAAAAGAAGAAGGGGGGGGGCATCCTGCTGGTGCGCACATTCATATCACTCTATTTTAATCGTTGCAAACCCTTCGGTCGAGTATTGAACACGACAGGAGATTTGCCATGAGGCTCCTTTTCGAATCGAAAAACGCTTAGCTACATTATATCAAAATCTGCTTATGTAGGTCGTATCGTGAGCTGCTTAGTAACTGTACCTATGTACTCACTGAAAATCATTCAATAACTTGCTTCTTTTCTTCGGGTTTTTGCGAGCCACGGACCATGAATGATAAGTCTCCATTCTTATGCATACGATCTGCTTCCGAAAGTCCGGGTCATTGAAAAAAAACTGAATCGCGATGAACGAGCAATCCATCATTTCAGACAAGCGCTCCATGCTCCGGAACGCCGCGAAGTCGATACATACATACTTGTTGTCTATGAATTCAATAACGTTCCTGCACTGGGATTGACCGAACTCAACATGAGGCAAGTCCATACCTATCAACTTTGAGTCTATATCAATTCAGGATAAGTCTACATCGATTCAGGATGACTCTACATCGAATCAGGATGACTCTACATCGATTCAGCATGGCTGTATCTCCGCGGGACATGAGTCGATATCGAAAATTTTCAACGCAAGTCCCAGGCCTCACTCGAAGCCAGTACAAATGAGTCGTAGTCTAACGTGCTGTTCTCTGATTCTATCAAAGGAAGTGATCAGTTACAGATAGCGCTCGCTCCGAAAAGCCCGAGTCGAGAGTCGAAGTGCATAGACGAGTCAAAGTACGATGTACAACTCACTTTTCAAGTCGGAGTCACGCCTGTAAGTCCGGAAAGCTGGTCCAAGTCGAATACTGTCCGAAAACTTACTTCATATGGGAGGCTTGAGAGATGGGGATTTGTCTCCGTCGCCGTTGAGTTGAAAGTTTTGCGGCCGCGAGCGATTACCATTTCAGGCACATAATCACTTTATAAAGTTTTTTGATCTGCCACTGTCACTCGCTTTCCAATGACAGCTTCCTTTCGCCGCCTTTTGGCGCTCACGTCTGTCCTTGTTCTGACCACATTCACTATTTATGTCTACACAACCCCAGAACATTTCTCTAATCTCTCTAATAATCTCTACTCTTTCTCCACATTCTATACGCCACCGCCAGCACCATCAAATCGTCCACTAGATCTCGATTTCTTCTCCAAATCCTATGTCATCTCTCTTCCACATCGCACAGACCGAAGAAAGGACATCGACCGCCTCATGGACGGGCTGAGGATATCTAATTGGGTGTATCACGATGCGACATACTACAACACATCTCTCATACCACACTTGCTTCATCATGTTCAAGCTCAGCGCATAGAAGAGGATCATACATTCCATAGCGTCGTTAATTTACCATTCGCCTGGCCTGCGGATATAGACTCTTCTCCTTCTTCCACCGAATCCAACTCAAACTCATTAGCTCTCGCTGGCGCTGAGCTCTGGCCTTCTCAACCCACCCCAGCCGTCTCTCTCCCGAACACATCGCTAGTCTGCGCCGAGGAAAACTTCCGGCTCACCAAATTCTCCGACGAGTTACCGCAGTGGCGATACCTTACGCCGCAACGGGTTGCGACCTTTCATTCACATCTTACTGCTATAAGACGTGTCGTGGACGATAATGCTCGTGCGGGTGTTGATCTTACTAGGGAGGAAGGAAAGACGCAGGAACATATCGCGTTGATTCTGGAAGATGATGTGGATATGGAGGTGGATATAAAGGAGAGGTTGGGTGCGTTGACCCCGATGCTTCCTTATGACTGGGATGTGCTTTTCCTAGGCAAGTTCGTTTTGATCTATCTGCTTTCCAATCTAACTTATAGCTCACGATCACTCGAGTAGGTTTCTGCTGGTCCAACGAAGCAAACCACCCACCCGTCGAAAATCCCTATCTCATTCCTAGAAAGAACAAACTCCACCCTTCCTTCCAACCCCGTTGTCTCCACGCCTACGCCCTCTCACCAGCCGGCGCTGTCCGCGTTCTCAAATACCTCCGGCACGAACCCTTCGCATACGGACGCTCCGTTGACCTCGCGTTCGCTTGGCTTATCTTGGAGAAACGCCTCAAGAGTTTCACGACAGTGCCACCTTTGGTGATACAGAGGAAGATTACGAAGACGGATATCACGGTTTTTGGAGGTTCGATCTGGAAGGAACAGTTACATGAAGGGGTTCTAGGGACAACGCAGAGTGGGGATGAGGTTTGATAAGGTGTAGTGCAATGTGCGTGCTGGGGTTTAGTTGACACAGCGTTTGGGACTCGGGAGTATGCGTCGGTCGTGCTTGCTTGCTCTTCGGAAAACCTGTCAATGATGCCTTATCGACATCTTTCCTATCAAAGGGTTTTTTTGCTTCGTTGTCTGAACCGGTTAGTCGACACTACTACTAGTAGAGAGCTGTCTACTGTCAGGCTTCAATGCTCCAGTGCTAATGTATCCGGTGGTATCAACCAGCGCTCCCTCGTCGGTTCTAATGATTCGCGATTCTCCTCTATTCTCCTCGTTCTGTTGACATTGACATTCTTAGGATTTTCAGCCACCTTATCCGATATCATCACACCAAATTTTCAGCAAACGATCGAGGAAACGGTAGGACGGTTAGTTAGTCTCTCTTTTTTCTACTACAGGAAATCGTATGGACAACTCACCCTTTCTTCTGCTTGTCCACAGACATTGGACGACTGCGCCCGCTGTTCATATGCCAGCTTTGACTGGTGTCCTGCGTCCAGGCGTCCAGACATCCTTCTCCCGAATCCCAAATCGTTCTGCTTTGGAGTCGTACACGGCTTCGACGCGGCCGCGGGTAACGATACTACACAAGGCCATTCTCTTCTCTGGAATCTGGAATGCAATAGCGTCGAAGGGTCCAAGGAATCAGGATGAGATGCGCTTTTTGTCCTCGAATGACAAATGTTAAATCCGAAGTCTCGCCGCAGGATCGCAGGATCGCGGTATGGAGCCTGGTGGAGCTCGAAGCCTTGAGCCCTTACAACAGTTTCTGTTCAAGATGGTTGGGGCCTTTCTATTCGGAGGGGGTTTTCATTCAAGCTTCAGATCTTTTCCTAATCTGAAGCATTAGTACTGATTAATACTGATCCAGGAAATTATGTGAGTCTCCTCTCGAACTACGGTGCACACTGCAACCGAAGCTTGAAGACTCGGGGAGGGGAGGAGCCGTTATCAATTAAACGGACTGAATGAATGTAAGCCCTTGTCCAAGCTTGTCCAAGGATTGTGCAATCCAGGCTTGACATCGACGTTAACTTGAAGGTTTGGGTCCCGATTCAATGTTTCCTGAATCATCCTTGGGTAACTCTTTGCGTCGATAGGGAAATTTTGGCGATCTGATTCCTGAACGATTACGAAGCGCGGCTCCTTGCCGGAAGTTGTACGAGACAACACTTCTAAGAGAAAAAAAGTACGTACCCATGAAATTCTGCTATAAAGAGGGACGGATTTTTGGGAACGAAACAGTCAGTCAGTCAAGCGAATCACTTTTTGAAACATTCTCTTGGTTTTCAGGATTTAGTTCAACTCATGCAGTTATTACCCGGAAGAAGACTTCGAATCGCTATTGTGTAAGTCTATCTTATTGAACCATCCACGCTCTATGCCAGACAGGCTAATCTTCACCTTTCTTCATACCTGTGTTACCTTGTAGTGGCGGAGGCATCGGCGGTCTGACATGCGCTGCGACGTTGAGAGACTGCACCGATATCGAGATCGACTTGTTCGAAGCCGCAGCCAAGTTCACCGCCATCGGAGCGGGAATAGTCACTTGGCCACGGACATGGGCGGTCTTCGAGGCGCTGGGGTTGAATAAGGAGATGTTGGAGAAGATGAAGAGGTTGGATTCGGTTGAGGAAGGTGATTGAGCTTTTTTACTAGTGAACTGCATATACATTGAGGTTGATCTCACTCACGGCGGTGCGTTATAGGTTTCCCAGCATGGGAGTTCCGACTTTCTGATGCTCAGAAAGGGAAGAAGGTTCATGAGCTGTACTATGAAAGTGAGTACTATCAGAGCCAGTACGTCCGATGTCCAATGAGCTCACCGATTGATCCCACATCAGACGCAACTCCAACAAACCTCCACCGCCAACAACTCCTCGACCTCCTTCTCGAGCACCTGCCTCCCCGCTGTCAAGTCCACTTCGGCCACCGTCTCGTTTCGTGTCATGAATACGAAGATACTCGAGGATCCGGAGTTGAACTGCGATTTCGAAACGGTGTCGTCCGTGACAAGTACGACCTTGTCATTGGCGCGGATGGACTCAAGTCTGTTGTGCGTCAGGCGGTTATTGCGCGGGAGTCGGGTTTGGGTGTGCTACCCGAGGAGAAGGTTTATACTGAGGGTGATGGTGTGGAAAGACTTGGAGAGGATGGGCAGTGTGTAGTTGGGAAGAGGAATGATATTTTGTTTACAGGCCAAAGTGCTTTTCGAGGGCTGGTACCTAGGGAGAAGCTCGCTGCTCTTCATCCTAACCACAGAGTACTCCGGACGTCTACGATTGTGTGTATTTTTTCTTCTTGCGGTTCATTCGATGCCCTGATGCTTACCTGCGTTCTTCCTAGTATTGCGGTAAATCCAAGGTTAGTAAACCCCGATACTGCCTTTTATTTTCGGAGCTGATGTACGAGGCTCGTTCAGCATGTGGTCATGTATCCAATCAACAAGGGGCAAATCGTGAACATTGTGGCCTTTTTCGCTGACTCACAAAGCGGATCTCCAGTCATTCTGGAAACGGCAGGATCTTCGTCCCCACAGAACAATCGTGTTCCGACTGAGGCTGTGGTGGGTATGTATCCAGGTTGGGAAGACGAGGTTGTTGATGTGCTCAAGGTGCGTCCTATTTGTTCTTTGGATTGCAAAAAGATCTGTGCTTCTATTGAGTCATATCTTATTATAGATGCTAGAGAATGCCACGATATGGCCTATATTCGATCTTCAACCTCTGAAAACATACGTGACTCCACGTATTGCATTGCTCGGTGACGCTGCTCATTCAATGTCACCACATCTTGGAGCTGGAGCTTGTACAGCGATTGAGGTATGTTTGATTCAGCTTGAGTCAACCTTCGACTCTTTGTTCACCCAATGATTCATACTTACTACATGCTTTACTGGATGCTAATAACCTTCTTTGCTATATAGGATGCATACATCCTCGGTTCATTGATCTCAAAAGCACGGCTTACTACACCCAAGGATGTCAAACGTGTACTGGATGTCTACAACTCCCTTCGTCAACCGTACGGTAACGAAATCATGCGCTGGGCTCGAGAGATGGGGGAGTACTATGAATTTGACTCACCTGATGTTCAGGTTGAGGTTGAACAGTGTACAAAGTCCAAGTTGGTGGATGAAGTGACTGAGGAACAGCTCGCGGTCTTTCGCAGAGGGACGGAGAAATATTGGAGCTGGCCTGTGCGTGAGGCGGGTACTATAGGAGAAAATCTGGAGCGAGCTGAGAAGTTGTTAGGTGAGCCTGCTGAGGTCAGTAGCGTGTTTTGCAGGATCTGAATAAGGCGACTGTGGTCCGTGAATTGATTTAGAGGAACCTGGCTGTGTAGCTGTATCTGAATGAGTTTGGGCAGTTTGTATAGAGTGCAGTGCACGAATTTCGATCTTATTAACGGCTCCGGAGGTACTATTGTACTACCAAAACACTTAAGCTTAAGTCTTACAAAGGGGTTTGATCCTTATATCTGAACCAGCCAATCTGCTGAGACGTGGTGAGCGGGTCCACCGTTGTTTGAACGCCGGAATTAGGCTGAAGCTACCGTTGGCCCGGAGGGCTCTACTCTACCTGTTACTCAACACCATTTCTGGTGACTCCTCCTCATACTCCCTCCATGTCAATCCGGTTCCGAGTTGCAATTAATCATCCAAAAGCAGCTGTTTTGGAGGACACAGCTTAGTTGTGGATATTTCTGTGCACAGTATGCAGAGGGCCAGAGACTGTTCAACGTGTGAAAAAAACAATCAATGCAATTGAATTGTCAACTTTGCTTCATTCACTGATCATTGATGCCGGTTTCTCACCAATCTTTTGCTCAAACCTTCCCCTTACGAGTTGTATGGTGCTCTAACGTCTAAGCTCTTGCCATACACTCCTCGGATCTGCTGTTCCAGGTAGTCATTGTTTCACTCTCTACAGGTGGCGTACAGCGAAGTACAAGGTAGATTTGGCGCTTGCAGGGAAGAATATGCTATAAGAGGTCAACTGTGCGTAGCAACCAGCAATTCCCTCTTCCTTTCTCACCGTTTTATTCTCAACATTCACATAGATATCATATCAGCTACGATGTCTAGTCCACCTAGTATCAGCACAAAGGCTGCAAGATATACCACATCAGAACCATGTTCTCCCATAGAACCATCTTCTTTTCACCACAGACACACCGACTCTGATCCCGCCCTTCCGTTCAAGGATTCGCTCACGCCTCCTACTGTATACCACAGTCTTGCCTCGAGCTTGTCTTTCTCCACTCATAGTTTGAACGCCGATCGATTAGGTTCCGCTGGCAGCATTACGCGTGGTCGAGGCCGTAGTCTGCACGCGTCGTTTCACAAATCACCTCCCAGTCCTTCTTCACGAGAAACTAGCGTCGGTTCTCAAGGATCGGTGGATACGAACGGCTCTTGGCGTAAATTCTTCAGTCCCAGGTTGTGGAAAACTACTCCGTCGAAGAAACATCCGCCTGTTCCGAAGGAGCAAACTGATGCGTATTTGAGGACAAAGACTGTAAGCTGTACCTTCCTATATGTGACGTTCTGCCTCTAACCGACTTATAGCGTGTAGACTATGCTATCAAAGCAGTCAAAGATGTTGCTCGTACTGGTATAGAGATCGTTGCAGACACTGGGGAGCTTATTCCCGTGCCTGGTCTTGCGACCGCTGCCAGGTTACTCTCGAGTATTTGGGAGGCATTAGATGAAGTTGGGGTACGTGTCATATCCTACTGCTTGATATGCTTCTTCGACTCATGCTCTCACGGTGAAATATCTAGTCCAATCGTCTAGCCTGTCTACGTCTAGCTGGTCGTTGCGCAGACATTCTACTCGCGATCGAGGAAGAAGTCCACGAGATGGGAGACAGAGTCACCGCCCAGCTGGCCAAACCTCTGAAGAAACTTGAAAGGTGTGTAAAGAAACATCGTTTCCGTAGTCCACCTGCATAATTCCTGGTCACAGTTCATTCAAGATGATCCTCGATCTCATGGTGGAACTCAAAGATCAGCCTTTCTGGAAACGTTGGCTTGACCGGGACGAGATACAGGCAGACATTGAAAGATGCCATGAAGTACTACACGACACTCTAACTCTCTTCAGTGTCAGTTCATGTTTATCATGAGTTTTCATGACATTCATAATTGATGCGTCTACGTAGCTCTCGATCCTCAACCGGGTATTGAACAATGTTTCGACTACGTCAGGCCAGTCTTTCGAAGCAGCACCAGCCCTTCTCTGGTCGGGTTCTCAAGAGTCAGACACGGCACATGGTAGCGAACTAGACCCTGTCGACTTTGACGATCCTGTATTCAGCCGCCTCCCGAAATTCGCCTCTTCCCCGCCTACCGCAGACGACCTCGCCATCGCTGACGCCGAGCGTATCCGCACACGCCTTCGTGAGCTTCAGATACACCAAAACGAACTAGACAAGGCGGCAGACATGAGAGACCTTCGCACCCTCCTCACTTCTGCACTGGACGCGAAAAGCGACAAGGAGATGCAAAAGGTGCTCCAAGTCGCAGGGAACGACATGCCGAAAGCCATTCGGACGTTATTGGGCGTTCTAGAAGGGAGGGGCCCGCATTGGAAGCCGACCCCAGGCTCGGCTATGCATAATACGAATTTGAAGCTGCCACATACGAGGGCGTTTACTTGGCCGTTGGATGAAAGACAAGGGAGTGTTCTGGATGGGGAGCATATTGAATCGGATATCGCGAGATTGGTGCAACGAACGGATACAGATCTGCCGAGTTGGACTATTGGCAAGTACGTGTGGTTGTGTTTTGGTTTCCTTCCGTTTTTCCGTTACCGATGAGTATGTTTTTTCGACACAGGTCAGACGTGACGTTCCAGGAAAGAATCGGCCGAGGGTTCTTTTCTAATGTATACAAAGGAACCTGGAGGCACCGCACTATAGCCATAAAGGTCCTCGAACCGACCACGCTTCGGGATACATTCCTCTCTGAGATCAACATATGGAAAACTCTCAACCATCCCAACATCCTACGACTGTACGGCGCGAGCAACCCCGAGTCCGACGAAAACACGCCTTGGTTTTTCGTTAGCCCCTACATGAGGAATGGATCGTTGCCGGAATACTTGAAGAGGCTGGAATGGGACGGAGGTATGAATATGGGCATATCGATGGTGTCGGAGGTGTATGGGGACAGCTCAGTCCCGGATTTGTTAGGCTTCATGGTAGAGATCGCAGCTGCTATGGAGTATATACATTCTATGGAGATTGTTCATGGAGATCTGAAGGTATGTTTTGGGTTATGTGTCCGTTGATTTTCGGTGGCTCACGCCACTTTTGTTACAGGGTGCCAATGTCCTTCTGGACAACAACCTTCGATGTGTTCTTACTGATTTCGGCCATAGCAAGCACGAGTCGGATATCTCATATAAGAACGACAAGCACGCCCGTATGTCTTTCTGTTTACTTCTGTCTTCAGAGAGGAATATTCATGAACGATGTAGACGGACTGCGCTGGCAATCCCCGGAACTAATGGCTGGGCGCTCGCTCATCTCGAAGGAGAACGATGTTTATGCGTTTGCGATAACCTGTGTTGAGATTGTCACGATGGGTAGTCTCCCTTGGCCTATGGTGGCAGATGATGTCGTGAAACATCGTGTTTTGAGTAAGTCCCCGACTTTTACTCGAACCGAGCTTGACTTACAATCTCCTTCTAATCGTAGACGAAAACGCTCGTCCACCATATCCTTCCAAAGTCGTTGACCGTCTGGGCATACGCGATGTCCTCGACCGGTGCTGGGACGATGAACTTAAAGAACGTCCCTCCTTCTCGGAAGTGGTCAAACAACTCGAGAGTCTACAGCAGGGCCTGTCTTTCTACCAGACCCAATCTCCAACCCAGGCTCCTCCTCCTCCTATGCATCGTAGCCCGCATTCGGCACCAGTGAAGCTGCCTTCGTCGTTCTTGGACACTCATCGTGAAGAACCCGAAATTGGGAGCTTCGATAATCCTGAGTTGCTGGTCACACCGGCGTCGACTGCGCCTAGTAGGAGCAGCACTATCAAGCCTCACGCTCATGTCCCGCGTTGATGTTTATCGGGGACTTTTGTGCTCTCTCGTATGTTTTCAAAGTTAGCTTCTGCATTGACACTATGAGGATGATCTATGACCCATATTACGCATATTTAGGAATTGAACATATATTGGACAGATACATACTATCAGCAATCACATACATATATACCTGACATTGGAAGATATCTTACGAGGACTTATACTAATGTACCTTCGACTTTTCACAACTTTCATGTTTTCCACACACGGTCTTAATGGAGTTGCTTGAAAGTAATTTTTAGCGCCCACTGTACTTCAGTTTATCTCCTCTCGTCGATGTAAGTGTGAGTACCGACTTATTGGAGCTACTCAATGAGACTAAAATTTCTACAACATATATTCGGAAAGATTGGCTCTCTGCCTTTCTTATATCAATGCAAAAAAAGGGCAAGATTGGTTATAATGATGACTCTGCGGCGTGCGCTGCGGTCACCAGTGACGCTGGCTTTGAATGTGTCTGTAGACTGTGGCTGGCCGCTGAATGTGCACCGTGGTTCCCGAGCCACAATCGGAAACGATATTAAATTACGAGTCTCATACTGGTCTCATAACTAACTTTATAAAGTCTACTCTTGTGGATTGGTAAGGCTACTTCGGCCCCTTCATACCTCTTCATAAGAACGCATCTGGACGAATATCTATACTGAACATCGAGATGTCCAACACAAATGATGCCAGGAAGAACAATCGTGGCAATGGCGATGACAAGGAGTATAACAACGAGACCAACGGTGCTGAAACCATCGTCGGCGAGGCCATGATTGGACATGGCGAGTTTTTCGATCCCGATGGTGATGGTATATTCTCTCCGTGAGTCCTCCTTCCTACTCGTATGATACCAGCAGCCTACCATGGGCGATGTACTCATATTCTACTAACACCGTCACTAGTCTCGACACGTTCCAAGGCTTCCGCGCACTAGGATTTTCGACTTTCCTCTCGCTATTTTCCACTCTAGTCATCTGCACCATGTCGTATCCTTCCTTGCCTGCTGGACACTGGCTCCCTGATCCGCTTTTTCGGATTCACGTCCTGGGTTTACACAAAGCTAAACATGGAAGCGACAGTGGGAGTTTTAGAAGAGATGGGAGTGTCGATGATGGGAGGTTTGATGATTTTTGGAAGTAAGTACGATGGATCAAGTTCGAGTTTACTTGACGATATGGGTTGCGTTGGGATTGTTGGTCCATTGCTGACGGTTGTTCATGTGTAGTTCTCACACAGACCCGCCCCATGAAGAGATTACTCCCATCCAATTGTATGACGCGGTTGCTGAGAGGAGGTTAGCTGTGAGTGATGTTCATTCAGAGAAACGCTTTCTTATCTGGCTTACGCCGGTTGTGTATTGAAGTATGATTTCTATGGGTGAGCTGTGTTTGTCTCCTGCTATCCCAGTTTCTGAAGACTAACTCTGTGCTCACAGTTCATTCGCCGCCATCTTCGAATGGCTAGCCACCTGGATCCTCTTCGGATATCCCTCCTTCCATTTCAGCATCCAAATAGCACTCCAGAGGACCCAAGAGCTGTTTTCTAGAAAAGCTGAATCATTTCCTGATACGCTGACCTGGAGAACAATCTTTGTCGACACGTTCAACGCGGCCTCTAGTGGAGGAAACGTGAAGAAAGAAGATGCGAAGAGCCTGTATGATGTAAGAGTCCTCATTCGAGATCTCGTTTCCTTTTGAACGGCAAAGTGGAATACACGCCAAAGTTTGACATCCAACTTCGCTAACATCGCGCTCTTGTACATGCAGGGGACGGCTTTCTACGTTGTTATGAATCGGGAGGTTAAGAACGGGAACAAGTGGGCGCAATCATGGAAGGCGAAGCATTCCAAGCACGGTAGGCTTTCTTCCTTTCTCAGTCTCTCCTACCGTTTGAACTCGTTACCGACAGGAAATCGCGAGTTGCAGAAATATGAGAGACCGATGTATTGAACAAGTGTGCACAAACCAGTATCTGATACGTTACAAAGCCGTACGTCTCAATTTATGTTCATGCTATTTCGAGTATGGACTCGCCAGTTCTGATGCTTCAAAGATGATCACAGTTTCTACTGTAACAGTATGAGTTTCACTTAAACAAGTATGGCCATGGCCACCAATCATTTAAACACGTTTAAACCTCACCAATTTATGGATATAGTATTGTGTTATTTAAACATACCAGTGATTAAACATGAAAGATTGTTTAAATGAGATAAAAATTTTAAACAACATGGATGTTTAAACAGGACAAAAGGTTTAAACAGGATGGATAATGAGTGATTTAAACAAGACAGAAAATTCACATGAGGCAACAGGTTTGAGCAAAACCAAAGAATTGGAAGACACCATGAAGTATCAATGAGACAGGCCGCAGAGAATTGAAGTCAGAAACCCGGTTGAACAACAAGTGTAAAATCACATACCACAAGGGTCTAAGTGCATATCCATCTCGCCTGAGTTCAGAAAAGGGAACTGCTTGAAGTTGGGTCTTGTTGCCTGAGAACCGCGCGAGAAATAGAGCATTGAATGAAATGGTCACTACATAGAGCACACATTGACCATAGTCCTGCTGCCTGCCAGTGTTTGTGTAATGGAGCAATGAGCATCAGAGGCTAGTTATTGAGAAAACATGTAGAGCACACCTGAATCCTGTATGCTGTGAACTTATCGGTCCTGTAGTGTAGCAGCGTCGGTGGTGGACCATGGTGGTGGACCATGGTGGTGTCGAAGAGAAACAAATTTCGAATCCCACGGTCATGGGCGGCAATCTCAACCCGCGGGTCAGAGCAGAAACAACTGTAAAAGGAAGGTACTCGGCGGCTTTGTCAGAGACCCACTTGATCCGTGGGAATCATATCTTCTCTCTTTTCGATACCACCACCACCAACGCAGCAATACTACTGGAGCAATAGTCCACAGTGTACATGGGTTCTAGGTATGTACATTGTTCCTCCTCTTACATTGCATGACCATGACTCACATTCACACAAATGCTAGCAGAAGTATTAATTTATGGAATGGTGTACACTGTAGAGAGGAGGAAAGAACTGGTGAAGGTGTGTCCTCAGGCCTCATGTCTCTTACTTGGTTGTTTCAAGATTGGCTTGTTTAAACACATCGTCTACTTTAAACATGTTGCTATGTTTAAAACTCCTGTTTAATCCTAGTCTATGTTGTTTAAAGCATTCTTTTTGAAATATCAGTTCCATTTAAACATGAAATCTTGTTTAAGCAAATCATCCTGTTTAATCAGCATGTATATTGTTCAAAAGTCTGTTTTATCAACAAACATGTACATTATAGGAACTGAGCACAGGTTTGATGCCCATTCTCTGGGGGTTAGAATGGTTTAAACATGTTTAAATGGATGGTGGCCATGGCCATAGTTGTTTAATTATTATACAGCTTATTTCTAGTTAATTGTACGAGAGACGAATGCCACCATTGATTAGACCATTCAGCGTGTTTCCGTCAAGCTCTTCCAAGGCTTTCGTCGCGGCTTCGACGTCTGTGAACTAGAGAGGGATGATTAATAAATAAGAGATGTTTTAGTATTATATATAACGCTATGTTACCTCGACGGAACACATCGATCCAGCCACTTTCTGCCTGAAAGTCAGCTTCTGGTACCCATCTCTCGTCCTGAACAGCTCCCGCAAGCTTTCTTCCAAGATATCAGGCGGATTGGTGCTACCTGTTGCCAGTGGAGGGGACATGGTAAGATTTCCCACATAGAGCGCGTTGGTAGCTGGAGGGTTTTGGCCTACACCAGAGTCAAGTTCAGATTGTGTAGAAGAGGGCATAGTAATTGTTGTTCACGATTAACACAGAAACGGATACCGGCAATTTCCGGTAGTATTACACCGTTAATTTCATGTGTGCACGGATCTCCGACTTTGACCACAACGTCGAACAATGGCATCTTCGACCCGACACAAAGTTGTCGATGAGTACTCATTGCTCTTCAAAGTCATTGATATACGGAACAAGACTGTTTACTCAGATCATGTACATAAGATCATGTACCAGTGGCAATGCTCTATCCTGCCGCCTGCGTCCCCGAGTGGCCACTGGGTGACGCGTGCAAGCCATTGCCGGATTCCTGAATCAACAGCTGTCGCATCTCTTGAACCTCAACATGAAATGGGTAACCGTCGCGTCCTTCTTGTGATCTAAATTCTGGGTGATCGAATACTCGTTCCGGTTTCTTCCACATGATCATAACTAGACGGCCATTCACCAATTCAGTCGAGACCGCGACGTAGTATGACATCTGCCAAAAACGAGTAGATCTCAAGGTGAAATAGAGCGTATTCAAGAGTGTGGCGAGTTTGTAGGCATTTTCTTCCTTGAACTCAAGCCGGGGGACGACACCATGAAGCTGCTCTTTCAACTGACTCTCCACGAATTCTCTGGCGGCCTCAGTCGCTGCTGGGTTCCTGGGTGCAGTCCATTCGGTGTCTGATTCTAAAGGGCGAAACTCGATCTCGAATGCTTCGTCGGGCTCCATGCGCATATATGCTTGGAGATGGATTAAGCAATCCCAAGTAGTTGCCCTGTTCTGTTGGGCAGTGCGCATCTAGGTTTATTAGAATGAGAAAATGATCTTTCAAGTCAGGAGTCTTAGTGAATTGCTCCTCACCCCAACAGCTCGTAACAGTGAGGGCACTGAGACCACGGGTATTGAGGGCACTGAACCTCCGGGTATTGAGGCCACAGTCGGTAGAAGGGCGAGGATAGCAATCGCCGGGTATGCAATAGGAAAGTGCATGAGTGGATCAGGGAGTGTGATGTGGGCTGGAAGGGAGACTCGGAAATTCGAATCGGGAATAATGCGTTGGTGTTATAGAAGCAGAGACCGAACGCGATGGGGAACGTCGAATATTCAGGTAATTCCAACAGAATGGTGAATGCCCTAGAAAGAGGCAAAGTAACGGTAGTATCTGAAAGGTAAATCAGATACCTGCAAGGTGCGGCGGGTCATCAGAGAATTGAGACGTACGAGCCAGAAAATTAACCGAGTTCTCTCTTTGACCAGCAAAAGAGAGAGTTTTTCGATCCACAAAAAAGTGGAGCGAAAAGTGCAAAAAACCGCTCGCCTTTATGATGTTGGATTCAATTCGCTATCAGCCGTTGTATGTAGTTTCATCTGCATCAGCATAAACTCACTTGCGATGGTGATTATCGATGGTTTCCTCAAGATCAACTTGATATCCCTGCTTGTCGTTCATGCGAGGCCGATGGATTGATGGATTGGCTCGGGGCTACTCAGTCTATCATAATGAATTATTTCTTATTCAAAGAATATCCCTCCAATCCTGTAAATCACTCAACTGTATACGGCTTTCACCCTTTTGCACCCCAATCGATGGCAAATTCCATATGACTCTGAAACTCTCCAAAACCTCCCCCGATAGCGACAATAAAGCTTGAGCATTGAAGTAGAGTTATAATGGAGGCCTGGGCTGTGTTGAGCTGCAAATGTCCAAATCATCCTGATTCCTTGGGCATGAATGACTTACCCGCAATTTGATCCAACATCTCAAAAATGGCTATACTAAAGGGCATGATTGTTATCCAATTGTGCTGCTCATTGAGTGATGATAGATATCCTGCGTACTCATCCGACAACTTGTCCGCCAGCAGTCCCAGCACCATTGCAGATGAATATCCATTGGAAGATTCTGCACACCTGAAAATGACTGGATAACTTACCTTTGGCAGTGCCAAATGATGATAGCTTGTTCTTATCTGCTGATACACAAAGGCTTAGCACCTTAGGAGCTTTTCCTCATTCGAAAGTCAGAAGTTAGAACACGAATACTAGGAATGATTACACTGTATTACCTGAACACTCCCGGGCCACCGAGGTCCAGGGATTGGCTGTCTTTCTTGAACTGTTAGGGAGGACATCAGATTCTGTCATTGAGTCAATGGAATAACAGCTCAAGAATTGACATTTGTTGACTGTGTAGCGTGCATTTCGTCGTAGTCTTTGAAATGCACGGTTTCACAACGGGCCATTCCACTTCAAGTTGGGGTGATTTCAGTTTTGTTGTCGTCGGGGTGTAGTTCGTTGCATTCAGAAGGAGCTAGAAGAATATCAGGAGCTCCTTCCTTTACTTAGGAATCCGGAGACCATACTTCCTGGTTCATGATCAACTTGAAAGTTATTCAACCCAGATTCGTTTCCTTCGGGCCAGCCTGGATCCAAACCAAATGACATTGTCTCTTCAGGGACTCTGAATACAGTATTGAGATGGGTAGTAGGGTAGTATCAAATATGGATGCAACAAATACCTTTGAGCGATGTTTCAAGCTGGTATGTGAAAGAATCGTGATGCTGGTTCCTTACCAAAACCAAGAGCACTGATCTGTGTTGCTTTTCGCCGGAAACTTTGTGTAGTCTTCAAGTCCCATGGGTCGCATTCACATTTCTAGGGGTGTCTAGCATGCATATTGGGTGAAAAGAGGTCTATTGGATTGTCGAAACATCGATGTAGGAGTCACGAAAGATAACAAGCAAGGCGAGGCAAGGCGCTTCTTGATTTTCCAACCCTAATCTAATCTCTTCTATGATAAGCGCCGAATCATAATAATCGACGCTGATTTCACGTGCACGGATCTCCTTGCACTTTGACCATAACATCGAATTCATGGCTCTTCCACGTACTCTATCTGTCATTGGCGCAGGCCAGATGGGCATAGGAATAGCCCTTGTAGCCTCCTTACGCGCGAAGATCCCTGTCATTCTCTACGACCAGGACGCATCACAAATCTCCAAAGGACTCGGGTTCATGGACAAACTCCTCGCGAAAGACGTGTCCAAGGGTAAAATCAGCGAGGATGACGCCAAGGCTGCCAGAACGCGAATCGTCTCGATATCATCAACATCTTCATCTTCATCCTTGGATGAACTCAACTGGGCACGAGAGCTGGCCGAGCGCGGGACGGACATGGTCGTTGAGGCTGCTTCGGAGCGGTTGTCGATCAAGGAAGGTATATTTCGTGCGTTGGCGCAGAGTCTATCGAAGGATGCGGTCTTGGCGAGTAATACGAGTAGTATATCCATCACGAAGCTGGCTGGAGCTGCGGTGGATGGACTGGGTCCGGGTGTGAGCAGGGCAAGTGCAGAAGGGAAGAGCTGCGCGGGTCGGGTGGTTGGTGTCCATTTCTTTAATCCGGTTCCGGTTATGGTGAGTATTTGTTCTATGGAACCTTTCGTAGTTCCGGATTCTTAATTGGCTTTTCGAAAGAAATTATGTGAAGTGATACCAGGGCTGCAGACATCCGAGGCCACACTTGAGCGAGCTAAAGCGTTCGCAGTTGCGTGTGGAAAAGGTGAACATGGACTCATATCCTTGTCGGCGCGTCGGAAATTGAGCACTGTGCTGGATGATAGAAGTAACAACTTCGAAAGACGTTCCTGGATTCGTCTCGAATGCGTTGCTAATGCCCTTTATCAATGAGGTGGGTATTGTGTTCGTGTTGCTTGCGGCTCATTTCTCAACTGGTTCAATAGGCCATCATGTGTTTGGAATCCGTATGTTCACCTTGATGTTCACTGCCAGTTCATGTCTAATGCGATCTCAGGGAACTGCAACAAGAGATGACATCGACAAGACCCTCCGATTGGGGATGGGACATCCCATGGGACCATTGCAACTAGGTGAGATCGGTATTATAGCAAAATGTTCTTGGATTGATGATTGATGATTCTGTCTCCGTTCACTAGCCGATTTGTGAGTACTATGTTGCCCTTCCCTTGGTTATCGATCTTTGCTCATCTCGTCACAGTATTGGCTTGGATACCTGCCTTGCAATTCAAGAAACACTCTATGAAGGTACACATGATTCAAAGTATCGCCCTAGTATACTATTAGGACGTATGGTTGATGCTGGCTGGCTAGGGAAGAAGAGTGGCAAAGGATTCTATGATTATTAAATGGAGAGATCTGAGAAGTTCATTGAAACACGGCAACAAATATCTGATATGTTTCTTATGTGCCAGTGGTGAAAGTATCCAATGTGGTGTAGTGGCTAACATTGCTGTCTTTCACACCTCGGGTCTCCAAGCTCTTCCTGCTTGTACAAAACAGGAAGAGCTTGGGTGCCTTTGTCTGATCACAGCAGCCCGGGGTTCGATTCCCCGCATTGGAATCTTTTGCTGAAAGCATCTACATGCTTATCCATCATTTTTGATGTTGTCTTCGTCGTTGGATCTTTTAATTCTAGGAGCTGGATGGACTTCGGGCTTCCTAGTTCCACTTTGCCTTCGACGCGGCCTATCTTTCGCGACGACCACGCGCACCGGCACCAACGATACCATAAAATTCCTCTTTGACCAGAACTCCGATGATGCCACACCTTTCAGCATTCTTCCAGATGCGAAAACCGTGCTCATCTCGTTTCCTATAACTGCCTCTGGAGGTTCAGAAAGACTGGTTCGGTTATACAAAACCACTCGTGCTGATGAAAAGCTGAATCCGGCCTTTATCCAACTTGGTGCAACGAGCATCTGGGGTGTGAGTATACGAATTCTTTTCCTCTTATGATTCGTCTGTACTGACGATGATCTGGTGGATGTGATAGGAACAAGGTTCTCGACGACAACGTAAAAGTGACTCAGGACCTCCAGTAGTCAAACCAGCGGAAAACAGATGGTACGACAGACACAGCTCGTACAACGCTGATGAACGTGCGAATGCAGAAGATGAGCTGTTGGGCTTGTCTCCCGGTACACCGACGACTGTTTTGAATCTTGCTGGTCTCTACGGAGGAGACAGATCGATGAAGAAATGGGTTGGAAGGGTGGCGCCGACGAAGGAAGTTCTCAAAAACAAAGTACGCAATGTCATTCTCTGGTTTTGATGGTGCAGAACGCTCAGATGACATCTTCAGGGGAGTATACACATGATCCATGGCATAGACGTCGCCCAAGCCATCATCGCTGTCCATAACAACTTCTCCAAAGCATCCGGCCAGCGTTGGCTCCTGACGGATGGACGTGTCTACGACTGGTGGGATCTTGCGTCTGCCTGGGGTTCTGGTCCATTAGATGGCAGTCACGGTACTTCTGAGGACCGTGGACCACAGGCAGGTTGGGTCCAGGAACTCATGCGCGAGACTGGTGTACGTGTACTCCCTCGGAGCAACGACGCTTTGGGACGTGTGTTGGACTCGAGGGAGTTTTGGGAGACGTTCGATATAACGCCTCTGAAAGGGCGAATGGAAGAATGAAAATAATCATACGTGCGTTTGGGTTTCTTCAATTGTTTGAGTATATATGCGCACCAATTTATATCTCATATCAATTGCTGTCGCTCTGATTATACATTACACGCAAAGCCCCGTCTTACTATCCTCCACCGTTCGTCCCGTACAGCTAGTCCGAAAAACGCGCCTAAAAACCTCGCCCCACTTCTCGTACACGTTGCTCTGTCTAGCCACGATCGCCTGCTCGATATGAATGAATTCTGCCGTGGCAGTAAGCGCACTCGCCTCGGATACGCAGACGTCCGTTTCAGGCACACCGTTCACCAATCGACCGAAGACGTTACCCGTCGCGGTCAGTGAACACTTTGGATTGTCGGAAGGAAGGGAGGAGGTCCATGACGGGAAGACCGATCTTGCTTCATCGCGGAGTCGGCGGGCAGGTATGTCGAGAGTGGTATTTTGATACCATGAGAGAGACGAGGGAGAAGTTCCTAGCGTGATATGAGATATGATATATCAGATGAAGAGAAGATCAGACAGGGAAGTTGATTAAAAGCTAACCAAGACCGCTTGAGATGAATATCGTATCCGCTGCGCAAGAAGAAGCACCTTTTCCATGGAGTTGGACATATGCACAACTTTGCGAAGGGCATCCACCATTCGCGTTCTGCCAATTTCGGATCACTTGATTGGCAACAGAGAAAGGTTCGTCCTATGAGAAAATGTAGTTTGGTAAGAAAAACCGTGTTATATCCAAGTTGAATCGATCATTGAACATACGATATCATGTGTTGGATCTGTCTTGAAATATCGCTTTTGCGATCTGCCAGGAAGTACGCAATCCGTCCCCACCGCGTACGCTGACCGGAATCTGCCAGAGATAAGCAGACTGTGCGCACCAACAAGCGAGAAAATCGCTCCAGCCTGCTGCGGGGTATTGATGTCGGCCTGTGGATGAGGGGCTGAAATATGGAGAGGACGGGAAATGTGTTTGGCTGAGGCTGGTACGATCATCAGGCCCCATCCTTTCGTGTAGTTCCTGTGCACGCTTGTGGTGATCTCTGAGAGGACACAGAACTTCCGGCTGGTATCGGTGTCCAAGAACATCGTAACCGCATAGAGGTGTGCAAGCACCAAAGGTACCCTGATATCAGAGCAATCGCAGGAGTTGGTATCCAGCATCGACCGAATAATGGTTTTCCAAGCGGAGATCTCCCCGTTCGTGGGCTGAGCGGCTGCGTAGGAAGAGGCATCGTAGAAATTTCGAGATACGGTGAACGCGTCGAGGCAGCTGATGAGGTTGGATAAGGTGTTCTGTCGGACTAGACAATATTTTGGTGAGGTTTCCTTCAATGTGACATTGTTGTTCAAGCTGTTCCAAGACGCGACTGCTAGGTAGACAAGGAGCAGGGATTTCAATGTAAACATTGTCTCGTTGTAGTTTGGGCAGTGAACGTCAGACTCTCCGGGAAGCAAATTGAACGACGAGTGTGTAAGACAAACTTCACACTAGCACCTGACGTTCAACGACGAAACTGCGACCCCTCAGTTTCTTCATGGGAGTTGTTTGAGAAGGAAGAGAATGACTCTGAGTGGCCATCAAACAATTGAAAAAAAAAACCCCCCTCGATTACCAAAACGCCGCATTGACGCCCATCAAAATCTAATGTAAGTACCAAGTATCCAAAATTTAAGTACATTCAATTACCCTACTGCTACTGTATGTGAATCACTAGCAACCAGCGAATCGCCTGTCATATTCTGTGCAGGACTCTGTGAATCAAAACCAACATCCTCAAAGAAATCAGGAGATAACCCCGAAAGTCTAAGCACCTTCGCCTTGGCCTCCTGCCACGACATAGGCACCTCCTGTAACGAATACTTGTCCAAATCAATATTCTGCGCGCTCAAATGCCTATCCAAGAGCTTGATGAACGCCCTTCCTTTCTCAGAAAGAATAAGAGCCGAGCTTGGCGTCCGTTCGTCTTCCGAGTAGATACTGTCCGTGATGGACGACGCGAAGCTAGGGATGAACTCTCGCTGAAGTTCTTCGTCCGTACGAGCGATCCAGGCTTCGAAATCATCGACGATAGCAACACTTTGTTGTCGGATCGTCGGATCAGGGTGTCTCCAGAGCTCTCTGCACACGATCATGAGCGGGTTCATGTCAAACAGGGTGATACGGTCTTCGGCGCAGTAGCACCGGATGGTAGCGATTATCTGTTGCAGGAATTCGGTATGGAGTTGTGGATCTTGTCCTAAACAGTCCGGAACAGTGGTCAGACACAAGAACGTTGGCTCATGCAAACGCACGAAAAGGAAGAGGGCATACCATTGTCCCCAATGAAATCAAGAACCGCCAAATTCCAAAACGACTTGATCGCATCTCCGATTCCACGAGCACCGTGGTTGGGAGAGTTGACTTGGTGGAGAAACAGCTCCGCAAGAAACTTGCCAAGATCCTGATCCCAGGCTGAGTGTTTGAAAAAATGATAATAAATCGCATCTCGCGAGAGTTCGCCTTCTCTACCTGTAGCGAACGCCGCCACCTCGACAGGGAGGTTCTGGAAACAGTGAAACATGTGGTTGGCCATGACACTGCTGTCGCAGAAGGTTTTGACCATCCACCGCAGACCTCGTTTGAGGACATCGCTGTGGAGGGACATTCGTTTGAGAGGGGAGTGATTACGGAGTAGGAACAAGTCACTCGAAGCCCAACTCTGGAACGGGTCGTGTTTACCAAGGGTTAGGAACGTCGCGAGTTTGTAGAAGAGCCATGCTTGCGGTGACTTGTACGGACAGATATGGACTTCGTCTTCATCGATGAAAGCCGGGAACTTGAAGAGATAATATGTCGGGAGAATAGTGGTGAGTAAGGGAATCGAGACACTGATGGCAGTGGCGGCCGTGCAGACCGCAGCTACGATGAAGTTAAGTGACCAGAGGAGGTCGAGGATACCATAGAAGAAAAGGACCAAGGAGACCTGGAGGAAAAGGGGAAGGGAAGCAAGTAACGCGGGGATGCCCCATCTCTCTAGACTCTCGAAACGGAGTTGGCGAAGCTCCAAAGCTTCTTTTGAGGAAGAGGAAGGCGTGTCGCGTCGGTGTTCCCGAAGCCACTGTTTACAAAGGATCCCGAGCAAAACAGTGGATAGACTGAGTATGAGGCTAAGGAACCATACCGAGTTGATACGGACGGCCGAGGCAGAGTTGAAATTGTTCGAGGTACTCGTCGAGGAAAGTTGCACATGCGTGGTATTGGTAGATTGCGACGTAAACTGCTGAAGCACCTGCAAAACCAGATCCGAGTTATTGAAGTTGTTGGGCTGTAGCCATTTGTAGCTTTCGATTATGAACGCGGTCACTGCAGCCGAGAAAAGTCCGGCCTTGAGTTATGAGACGGTCGAGTGAGTATGTAACGAGGAACTAACTCAGCAATTGCATCAGAGACGAAGCGAAGAGACCCAAACTTACGAAGACTAACAGTGTATCGACATCCTCCTTCCATCCTCGACACATCTCATCATCATACAGATCTACGCGCTTCATACTTTCCTCCCATGGATCTCCTCGTCTCTTGGGCGAGAACCTATACGTATCGCCTTCTTGCCATAGGCGTGGCTTGGTGAACACAAGAGAACGTCAGTCAGTCGGGGCCTTTTGTCAGCGGGACAATTATAGATCATAGACGTACCACGTCTCCTGGAAATACGGAGGCCCGATCGAGTCCTTCCCCTTGCATATTCCCAGCCCCTCCGTCGATGTTGAGTTGTAATGGAACATTCTTGATACTGGCACTTGCACTTTTCCTGCTTTTGATAGATGGGGTCCGACTTCGTTCTCGCGAAGACCTAAAAAAGCATAAAAAACATCCTATTGTCAATTGCTATTTGAGGAAAAAAGAGAAAGGATAGAGAAGGATAGATATATACATACCGGGCGGGCATTTCCCGTATTAGTAGCTGATAACGTTCAAGGTAGTGGGTAGTGTATTAGTTACTGGGAAGGGGGGTACGGGGTCTCCCTTCGCGAGACAGTAGACTTCTTCTTGATATATCGCCCTGGTTCGGAACGTGGACTGTGAGCAAAGTTGAAGTAAACACGGGCCTGGGTCCGACGCTATCCGGGTAACATTATGATTATACATTATACCATTATACCTCATTATACTCAGGCCTACTCAGGCCTGTGTCGTCGATCGTAATTCGTAGTGTAATCATATCTCCTCGAGTTTTTCATAAAACCGCAGGCCCGCAGGTTCTTTGACTTGCATGCTCTCGGTCTATCTCGGTAAGGAAAGTAAGGAAGTGCTGTGGTCATATCAGGTCATATCCAAGGCATATCGTGGGCTGGCAAAGGCAATACAAATGACTCGAGGATCCTGGATAAGGAAGGATAAGGACCATGTTTCTTCAGAATCAGAGGTTTATAATTACGTACCCCCTCCAACAGCCACCTACGAACCCCGGAACGAATCTGATTTGTGAGAAACCGCGCACTGGTAATAGAAAGAGTCGGTGGCGAAACGGCTTTTGGGCATCGTGTCAAGCTCTGCTACACCAGTTTGAGAATCGTTCAGTCTGTGAATCGGGTGGTGCCGCGTTGAAACTTGAGGGACACCTCGAAAAGTTGTGTCGGCGCACATGCGCGAAGACATTGATGCAAACGATGTTGGACTCCTTTTTCGGCCAGGACCGTTCGCATGCACAGTGATACGGGTACTATTGAACCATTGGACTGTGTTACTGTATGCCTTAGTTGTTATCAGATAAGCCCAGACAAATGTTGCTTACTAGTGCGTAGTTGCCCTATCTGTACACTGTAGATGAACGTTAACTTTGAGAGGCGGAATCAAGGCGGAATGGGATTAATTCGTGTCAGGGTCGCATAATCTTCCAGATTCCCCAGAGCTCTTTCCGACACCGAGGGAGCGTGGGCTACGGAATTATCCAGACAAAACATTAACATTGAACTGACGAAGACTGTCCTGTCATAGTTCATGCTAGTAGAACCTAGAACGAGATAAGTAGGTAGGTAGAACTGAGAAGACTCAGGTTTTCGTGCGGCAACACCGGAATGGAGAGATAGTGTCAAGCGGCGTGAACAGGCATGAACGAGGGACTTGAAGGGAGTTCTTCTGATTCTTGAACACGTTTGTGAAGCAAAACCCCAAAGGAGACCGGTTTGAAGTTTGCGGCAACTATGTCGATTCCGAACAGTCACGAAAGTGAATGTGGCGAAGGACCAGAGATCTTGAAAGCGCGACTAGAGGTTCTCCAAGAGATCCAAGACGTCTAAACGACGTGTGAAGAGAACATGACTGCGGTATCAACTTTGGGCAAGTTTTCTCGTTCGTTCTAAAGGACCCGGGGCTGTTATGGTCAACGGTCGCGATCAAGGCACGTAGCATGCACGTAGAGCCTGAGGCGTGGCGAGCTAGTGGCCGTATCAGCCGCGTTCGAGAGAAGAGATCCACATAGTTTGTAGTGCAGGGATGCTTTCGAAACAAGTTCTTCGACTGTAGAGAGCTGGAAACACAAAGAGACGATAGGATGGCGGTAAGGCTTTTTGCTCAGCGTAAAGTCTTCTGTGAGGTTCTACGCCGGTCCTGCTGCTTCAGTTGAGCCATATCTGTTGAACGGGAGAAGATATAAGAGAGAAAAGGGAATCGATGATTGCGGTTGGACGTAAAACCTGAAAAGTACCGCAATTGAGTACCAAACCGGCAGTCGCCGGAGTTTATCCCACGATCACTTTCTCCACAAACTCTACCTTCAGCTCCTTCTTCGATATAGTGACTTCGTTCTTGTCTTCGCTTCTACCACACCTACCCCGCACCGCGCAGCTCAAAGAAATTTGCTCGGCAGGTGCGTGTTAACCTCTGCTTAGTTTCTGAATCTCTGATGTATCTCATGCATATAGATTCAATCAGCTGGAGACTGTTGGAGAACGAAATGCTGGATGTTTTTCCCCTCAAACATAAGAAAAAACCAAAGAAAACCCCAGGCGATCATACTAAGCGCATTCTTCTCAAGACATTTCGACGCACTTGAAGGACCTGTTACTGTATCCAATCTCACTGAGTGCCCTTTCCTGACTTTTGAGTCCCTTTCACGGCGGTCGAAGGCTGAAGCTAACATTCGAGATGTTAGCGAATTACGGTCTGTATTCTTATCCTTCTTGATATACATGACACTTTTACTAACAAGGATACTTATGCCTTTCTCTCCTAGACGACGACCATTTCTCAACAACAGACGGCCAATTTTAACTCTGAGTCACCAAAATTGCTTGGGATGTTTGCAAGAAACGTTTGGAGTGCTCGAATGAAACCTATCGAGAACTGTCCCGCAAATGCAAATCATCAAATATGTAGGACTCTGATTTCGGCGCGTGAACGGATGGAAATCGTGGATAACTCAAGATCTCGAAGGAAGATACAGAAGAGCTGTCATGAATGTGTACAACGCCGAACGAATAGATGTTAAGGATAAGATAGCAGAAAGTTGCACAATTTCAAGAGACAATGAAGAGGGTAAACCGAATGTTCAACGTATCGTTCAGTGCTCAATACGTCCACCCAAGGGACAATGTGGGCAACCGTATACATGTCTAGAACCTGAGGTTTTCATGAGTCAGATTCACAGGGCCATATCGAAGCTTATCGAACTCGACTACTCGATATATGAAGGCAGGCAAATGTTGAACCATCCACCCTACAAATAGTATGTGTTCAAAATCCTGTGACATCTCATCCGATAGCTAATCAATGGATCGATGTTACTTACCCTACCAGGAGCTTGAAGCCCAAAACAATACCAATACCTCACCTACTACATGATACATCAAGCATGCGGTCTCTGCATCGTTCGGTTGCGCGAAGGCGTATCTCAGCCTCTCGCGGTGAACATTAAACATTTAACAAACTATGCCGCCGCCATCGCTGCGCAAGCCGTCGCTGAAAATTGCCGCTAGGTGCCCAGCATCAGCCAGCATCACAACGAGATGATCATCATCATTTTAAGGAGGGGTACATACCCCCGCGATGGTCAAAGATATAGATCTTCCACCAATGTGAAGGCTTCTTGATAAGTGAACGTATGTGTAGTATTATTTCCGGTTCATGGCTTCAAAAATGTTTTCCATACAGTTTTGCCGTGTGGTATAGGCCCAGCAGAGCTGTTGACACTGGACAGTGCTGAAGCCTAAGGGAGGCTGAGGGAGCGCCCGGAAATCACTTAGGGTGCATTATGCTGTACAATGGCTGTGTCCCGTTCTCAATAATCCTCTTATCACTTCATCGATCCGTCGGACTGAATCGTGTACTTAAACCCAGCTGTTACTCATCTTCTCATCTTCGGACACTCATTCAGCCCTCTGTTACTTATCTCCTCCTGTCTCACGTCTCACATTTTTCTACGTATACTCGGTACGTCGCCTCGTTTTCGATGCATACTTACCTTCCCAGTGCTGATTGATCATGTCTTCCTAGTATTAACGCTGGTTCGGTAAGTTATCATCTCTACCGACTCGGAGTCGTCGTCTAGTGAGTAGTGCTTAATGCTCATGCCTTCGACTCGTCAGTTATACGCTGGTCCCGGTGCGTTGACTATCATGTTTTGGCTGCTTCCAGACCTGGCACTGATTCTTCGTGTCGCTCTTCGTAGTATTCCAAAGCATTCTTCATACAGTAAAACTTTGCACTAAGTCAGAAACAACATTGTATCGTGGTCCGTATTTTTCATATCTCTTGTTCAAGCTGATGTAGGCTAAATTCACTCTAAATTCACTCTTCTTGTTCAATGCCACCTTCAGCATTAACCACGCCTCGATAGTCTACCATGGTACTTATATCACCATCATTTTTATTACCTGCCCTCCTTCTCTTTTCTCCTATCCTTGGAGTGGTCGCTGCCCCGACTCCGCCTTTGATAATGGTCACTCCCCCAACTCCGCCTCCAATACTGGACACTCCCCCGACTAGGCTGCCTACTGCAACTTCAATCAATGATCATTCAAAATGCGGCAGTACGTGTCTTATGCCTCGATCCTACCACATACTGATATAAATCCTTCCAAATCTTGAATAGATGGGGGCCTCGGAGTCTGGCTCAAATTGCAAGGAGAACAGAAGGGTGGTACTCAGTGGAGTCATAGTCCTGGCGTTGGAATCAGGATTGGTTACAATGAACCTCTCCATTCTGCTTCGAACCCAGGCGGTAAGATTACACTGGAAGTAGACCCGCCTTTAGTCTCCCAAGTCATACTCGTAGCTTGAGAATTGCAAGACAGTCGTTGCACTCAATCTAGAGTCTGATTTGAAGCGCGCTGTCAATACCGTCACTCAGGTGTTCCCTTTTTTGGAAGTCGCTTCTTTTCTCACATGAGCAATCAACTCAATCACATGTGCAATGTCAACCCGCGTTTGCTTGAATCTACCAAGTCTTTTTACACCTTACGAAGTAATCTCCACATCTCTCATGAGCTTCGACTCTTCTCAGCCACATCGAACACCCGAGTCTGCATCTTATTCACTTGCTTATCATACACCAACGTCGCTTCCTCGAAACCAAAGTACAGATGGGTCTCTTGCTACGCCCGCCTCTCCTACATCTCCCTCCGTCTTGGCTTCAACTCAGAACACTCTCTCGCCATCGCAATCCAAACGTAGAAAGGAAAACGACGGCTTCATCACTTACTCACCTGATCAGCCTTCTGCTCCGAGGAAGAAGAAGCGTGTTGGACTCAGTCCTCTTCAGAAGTTGGAGTCGATATTGAACCATATTCAGAGTTTGGATTGGTCCTTCAGCGACTATATGTTTTATAGTTCCGAGTGGAAGCACGTCAAGCGCGGCAACGCACATTCTAAGGCAATGGAAAAGTTTCTGAGCGGCCGCTGTCAGCACCATCCAGGGGAGATCATTAAAAACTGGTATACCTCTCCTGATGGACGCCTCGGCAACAACGATCTTGCCGCCTCTCAGATGTGGAGTTCCTCTGAACCAAAATATTATCAGATCAATCATATCCGTGCATGCTTGACCTCGTTCGCCGCACAGACTTGCATCGCACATGCCGTACAACAAGCTAAGACGGCTGTGAAACCCACTAATGGTTTGCATGTCCGTCTATCTGCCAAAGGAGACTCAGGTGTTCGCACCAATTCCCTTCGCACGGACTGGGACGACATCAGCAACAATACAGTATCCCGGGTTGGCGATATCATCCGTCGTCATGAGCCATTTTTGTATGACTTACTCTCATGTATTGCCTCCGGGAAAACTTCGTTTGATGGAACTGTTGTACAGAAAACACGACCGATTGATATCGTACGTTTGGTCTCATTGTTCCCAGCTGCCAGATTGACTAACATATATTAGGTTGTTACCCACTCCATAGCTGCCCTCAACTTCACCCTCAATCGCTACGCAAATTGGCTGCCAGTAATACGAGCCATTCTCTATTTTTCTACCTCAGCTCCAGTGGATCTCTTCGCCTATGAAAGCCGGACAGGAACGATGCCAGCCTACAGCACGATATATGCAATACTGCGAGACCTTGGTATGGAAGAGGGACGCGCGACACAGGTGGCAGGAGCGAATCCCAATCTATGGGGAAAAGTCTTTTTCGATAACACTCAGCGCTATTTACGGCAACGGGATATGCGGTTCGGACGAGAAAACAAGATGTCGATTGGGATCGCAGGCACCTTCATCGAATACGCCGAAGGCACCTTTCCTCCTGCAGCACCAGACATTCAAGACAAGAAAGCTCGGCTTGCCCAAAACGAGCGCGCAAACATCGATGTCAAGTATTTCATTAAATTGATCAACCAAAAGCATCTGGAGACCGTGGGTACACTCCAATGGCTGGACACTCTTGTCACTCATATTCCTGAGCTTGCCCACTACAAAGAAAATATCAACAAGCTCTACGAGACCGACGCTGCCATAAATCGACTACCTCCTACAGCGTCCAAGATTCATTGCTTGTCGACAGTGGCCAAGAACGAAAATGTCACCGGCGATCTCTATTCTACTATCCTCAATTTCTTCGAGCAGATAGGCCAGACGAAAGAAAGTCACATCCCTCGTGTCTGGCCTTTTGGAGGTGACGGTCTTACTTATCAGCGACTCCTCGAACTGCGGCGTTACGTTCAATTCAACAAAAATATTTCGGATCTGAAAGAGTTTCTTCCGCCCGTTTTCGCGCACTTGCGTTGAAGTATACGATGCCTTGGTGAGTGCTTTGTGTATTCATCTGTTGATAGTGTCGCCTGATTCGTCCAAACATTTGCAGAAGCTGGTCAACGTCCTCAGGATCTCCAAAGACGATCACATCTTCAATATTCTCGATATCGACTCCAACAGCAAGAGAACTCGTTGCGATGACGATAGTACATTCACCAGACTGCATGAGCAATCTGGTCTCTTCGTTAAAGTCTGGATCGAGTGAGTTGTACTCCCGCATGCGGTTTGCTATAGATCGAGGATCGGTGTCTATCGAGTTGTCGCAGGAAAAGAGGAATCGATGAATCCGATAGCCAAGACTGATGGTACGGCAGAAGATGATTGTTTTCCGTTTTCGTCTCAGAATCCACTGGAGCTCTGGGAATCTGTCACCCTCGATAGAAGAGCTGACTTCTCGGCATATGAACTGGATGTCGTGTCGTTGGTTGGAGCGACGAATGAGGTGATAATCGTTGTTTCGAAGACCTAGAAACTGACAAACATTCTTCAAAGCCGTACCTCCTCGCATAGTCGCCGTGAGTCCCATCATGACAACACCATCCGGTAGACGAGATCGTACCAGGCCGATCTGCTGAAAGCTTTTCCGAAAGCTCTTTCCCCATGTCAACAGCAGGTGGATCTCATCTATGGCAAGCGCACATAATCGCACACAGAAAGAGTCAACCTTCAGGGCTTTTGCAAATTCGTCGGTTATGAGCTGTTCCGGAGACAGGAGGAGGACGTTGAGACTGGTATCGTTGATTGCCGTTGTCCAAAGATCAGGTAGGCCGGACTTTCTAGCTTTGGTTTTGGTTTCATCGTTGATGACAAGTATCTTAAGACCAATAATCGACATTTTCTCCTCCTGATTGATGGAACTGAGGTAAGTTTTATATATCATATATATCAGACCGCATACCAGCTGATACTCTAGGTAGGTTGTTGGGCATATGGCCAACACAAGAGGATTCCTTGGAAACTTCTTGACGTTTTCTCCAACTTCCGGATATTGTTCGGGATGTGCTGTGAGCTCACGGATAACGAGGGCAGTATAAGCAATGTAGCCAGTCTTCCCTGATCCAGTAGGTGT
Source organism: Lentinula raphanica (assembly GCA_027919835.1). NCBI lineage: Eukaryota > Fungi > Basidiomycota > Agaricomycetes > Agaricales > Omphalotaceae > Lentinula > Lentinula raphanica. Next base: position 706,378 of record JANVFP010000001.1, on the reverse strand, counting down.
GACTCCAATAAGATCGCGTCCATCCAGCAGCGCGCCGATACCTTCAAGCACATAGTCATGGGGCTGGAAAGGCGCATACATCTGTATAACTTTAGATAGAAAGGCGTATCCACGCTCGTTGCTGAATAAAAACGTTGTCGACATGGTATTTGATGGCTCGATTATGAATTCTTGACTTATTGAGGGTGGGCGAAAGAGGGCGATACGCGAAAAGCAAGATGTTATTTACGGTAATTTACGCGTTTACTGATAATGTGACCAACACGTGATGGTCTAAATCGGGTAACTACTGAGTGACGGCTCGGACCCTGGACTTCGAAGTAGACTAACCCGCCTTGGGCAATCGGTGAATACAAAAATCCAAAGACGGGGCAAGTCACGCAAACCTTCAAAGGAGGTGTCTGCATAGGCCGGGTCAAGATGACTCCAGCCGAGTTGTCGAATTACTGGGAGGAAGTCACTCCACCCGGCGTGGAATATACCACGAGATCAGCATTCCTGGAGAAGGCACTCGGAAAGTTGAAACGCTATCGCTCGTTCCAGCAAAAGAAACCAGAGAAAAGATTAGAGAATGTATTCGTTAGAAACGTTAGAAAGTTTGCAGAGTCGAAGCCAAGGCCGAAGTAGTTATCGTAGTGGTCGTTAATGATAGTTGTAGAAAAGCTTGCGCATGTGCATGAAGAGTTGGTTGCCATATAGATCAAGAGTGCGATCCCGTCCATTGAGCAATCGTGTACTATCTGTTGATGCAGGAGGCTTTCATCTTGTTACGAGTCCGAATGAAAAGAGGAATCGTCTCTATGCACCGGGATCTTCGTCAAAAAAGGAAATTCCACCTTCCTTTCCCGGTAAATGTCACAAAAGTTATTTTCCATTGTTCTCCATTGTGACATTGATCTCGTGTTAATTTCCTGTCACGTGTACATGTGTCACACTCCTTTTCTCAGCTTTTCCTCAGTTTTCCTCTACGCGTAAAGTTCTACCAGCGTTCTACCGGTACTATTCAACCGATTCTCTTCCAGTGACATCCTTGCTCATCCTTGTCGCGGTCTCCTTACTGGTTGAAGCAAATCCCACATTCTCATCCTTGGCTTCCGCTTGTATCATGCAGCTTCCGTTGCATCTTTCCTTCCTCCAAATGGCTGTGGAGGGCGAAGAGACGTGTCCGTTGGGAAATACTGTGGCCATGCTTCGCTACACTATCAACGTAAAGTGATGCTCCGAATGGATATGGTACTCCTGTGTTTCCAGCTTCTTCTCATACTCTTTCTTCGCCTGCGACCCTTCCTCTTCTATCCCAAACTCCTTGCGTGCTCTCGCTACTACATCTACAACCTCGAAGAGTGGAATCAGCTTACTCCCGCGCGGGGTGGGAGTGACTTCAAACGGTCGCAGGACTTATGATGCTCAATAAATTCTTGAATGAGTGTGTGTTCTGTTCCTCACGATGATCAACGTTATTTGATGCATCTTTCTTTAAAGTTTGAACATTGTATGCTAACAAGATCTGGTCTGGTTTCGGGCATTGAGTTGACAGTGACCAATATGATGGGAATCCTGCAATCTCTACGTTGACAAACTGACATACAAATTGCTAATCTGCTGAAGGGCCTCGTCCTTGCAAGAGAACGCGATAGCAGACACTACCACATGGCACTTACCGACACATCTCACCTATATGCAAATTGCAGGCATACAAGCCATTGTGCGTGTTCCACTACCCCAGAACCCAGAACAATCTCATCATCCTTTGGCCTGTTCGTCTGCCTATCCGCAGTATGTTTTGTATGTTCTGGCCGGTGGCAATTCAGTATCATGATTCCTGGAACACTGTCTATGGTTTATGTTCTTGATACAAGGTGGCGCAGCTTTGCACCTCAGGTATGTGTCATAATCAATCATTTGTTCACTTCTGGCAACTGACATAGAATTTCTATTCCTATAATCTTGCTCACCAACAGAACGAAGAAAAATATGTCTCGTAAGATAGAACTGTTATCAAACCTCACGCCCCCTGTATTCCTTCATTCCATATATGAAAGCCCTTGGCTGTCTTTCTTTACATCTCTTGTACATACTCTTGTTGCCATCAATGAGACTTTCCATTGGACCTCGAGGGTAAAGGACCTCATAGCCATTGCCTTTGAGATGGTGGTGATTGCTGGTGAGGGGTGAATGCTGGCGGGTGGTGATTGCTCAAGGGTAAAGGACCTTAGAACTATTGGACTTTGAGACGGTGGTGATTGCTGGGGTGGCTTCAATTGTGAAAGCCTTCGGATCCGAGTCAGTCCTTGGAGCGTTTGTGCTCAGACTGCTATTCTCTCTTTCTACACTTTCGGACTCGTACATGCCATGCAGAGCAATGGCCCACTTCGCAAGTAAGTACTACCGGCCGAGCCGACATGAACGGCTTGATCCCCGCATACGGGCACGTTGAGGGCGAATTTCGTCGATTGCTATGTGCTATGTATGTAGATGTTGAACTGAGCGAACAATCATCGAAGCTGTTGAGTGCACAGGGCGCGCGTCGCGGCGTAAAATAACACGCATCTGCCTCATGGCTCGGGACGAGTCACGACGAGGGCGGTCCCACAGTGACAGTCTGAGTCACATCAGCATCATTTGTTGACTCACGATCTATTTCCGCCTCTCTTCTATTTAACCTTCAACCAACGCCACAAAAACCATTTCCTCTCTTCTTCTTCTACAATGATGATCCTGCAGTCTCCAGATACACCTCTATCTACGCCGAGGATCGTTCCACCAACAGCTGATTCGGAACGCTCTCGAGATACGATACAGAAAAATGTGTCTTCTGGGAACCTGTTGACACCGTCTATGTCTATCGCTGGCATGCCACCTCCTAGTCGTAACACTTCACCAGCGCCAACCGAGTCTGAAGGTGTGCCAGTGAAAATATGTGACACTCCCAGTGTCTGCTTTTCCCCGTTGCACTCGGGATACCCTTCTCCAGCCCTCAGACCCAGTTTTCCAACAGTGGTACCCGGTCCATACACTCCGCCTCGCGTAGTCAGTCCAGTTTCCCGTATGTCCACTCCGCGATCCTTGTATGAGTCGATTCCACACCTCCATGGTGGATCTCCGGTCGAAATCAACACCCAGTCTGCTCAGACTGTTATCGCACAGACTCCTGTGCCTATTATCATTCCTCAGCCCCATTCTTTCTACTCCCGCTCCCGTTCTCGTTCTCGTTCTTCTGCTCGTTATCGCTCCCCTTCGTCTCCTCCTTCTCGCTCCCGCTCTCGTTCTACTTCTCGTTCTCGCTTTCGTTCTCGTCGCTTTCGTACTGGTCGTGACTACAGGTCTATCTCACGATCCTACTCTCGATACCGTTCAACTCCTTCAGTCGTGCAATGTCCAATCATACTACCATATAACATGTCGCCTCGGCCTCGTTCTCATTCTCGCCCTCCAGTGCGAATCAACACCCGTGACTCTTCTCCAACCCGCGCCAACGCAGACAGCTCCCTTCTGTCGACTCCTGCCTTCCGTCCATTGCCGTTGCATTCGCTTCGTCCTGGTGATAAGACGACGACGGGTATGGGCGCACTACCACCGCTGCCGATTTTCCCTGTTCTCAACTCAGGCATGGGTTCCAATTTGGGCAACAATACGAAGGGTTATCCCAACCCTATTCCTATGATTCCAACTCCGTATGCGAGTCATGTTTGGCAACCCTCTTCGCCCTTCATCCCTCCTGCGTACCCTCTCCCCAAAGTCCCGGGGGTTGCCAATAATCCGAGTGCTCAGACTACGCAGCCTTTTCAACAGGCCACTCCTTCTTACCATATGTCGATTCCACCAGCGTTCCCGCCGGGCTTCATCCCGGTGGATCCATCTTTCGGACCACCTCCGCAGTGGGGACCTCGCGGGTGTACCATGACTCCAGATGTCGCGATGCCCATCAATTATGGCAATCTCAAACCTCATTATAGATTCTTCTTTTCAGATGGAAGTTTGACAGTTGAGGTAAGATTTTGTTTCGTTATTCTTCTTTCTTTCCTTCAAAGTTAACCAATATGATATCCTAGGTCAAAGAGAGCTTGTACAAAATCCACTTGGCTTTCATTCAAGAGCACGCTCCGTTGCTTCAGTGGGATATGAAATATGGAGCGCCGGGTGCGTGTTATGGCGCCAAAGCTCATCTCAAGTTGCACAATGTCGAACCGAATCAGTTCGAACTACTTTTATCTCTTCTCTATCCAAAGTAAGTCCTGTATTCCACTCAACCCGGGTGCCTCAAACCGATCATCGTGAAACCCAGGTCCTTCCTCAAACACGAACCCAACTCTCTTACTGACTGGTACAACGTTCTCCATGCCTCGAGCAAACTCAACATGCGGGAAATCGTCGCTCTCGCGGTGTCCCAGTTGACGCCGATGGCCTCGGCCGTGCAGAAGATTGAGTGGGGGAACAAATACAACGTGAAAGAATGGCTTAAACCTGCATATATGGAACTCGTGGGCAAGATGGAGGAATTGAGTGTGGAGGAGCAGGAGAAGGTTGGGTCTGAGGGTACGTCGCTTATTCGGGAATTGAGGAAGGGGTTGAAGGAAAAGATTGAGAAATTCGTTGATCGTGATGTGTATTATTGAGGGGGGATGCTACTTGACTTGTTGGAATATGGTTGGGAATTTTTTTTGGTGCTACCAGGCAAAGTCCGGTGCTGCTTCGAGGAGAGATGCTCTCGAACTCTTTCTCTTGTTTTGCAATTTGGTGTACAGTATAATGTGTTGAAAGTCTCGGACATCAAGTATTGTCAGTGTCGAAATCAATGTACATAGTATAGTGTGTAGTAGTTTCTTGTCTCGTATATGCCAATCACTGACGATCCTGCTTTTTAGTGTCATGTTCGAGAGCGAAAGAATTAGATAGCTTCGAGAGAGAACCCAGCCTGAGACACGCTTCCATTCTTTTCCACTGAAAATAGCTCAACCGTAGATTCTTGATATGCAGAAACTTCATCAATACGTATGTATCTAAGAACCCCCTCTGAAATTTCTCGTGCTAATTCCTCATCTTTCGAAGTGGATGGGGACGAATGACCACAGAAATCCTGATACGCCAATCACTGTGATGAGCCCAACAGGATGCTGGGATCCCACTGTCCAATGAGTCATTCGAATCACACATCAAGGGAGGCTGCATCTTGGCTGTTGAACATGAATGTTGATTCGAATGGAAGACCGAAATATCATCAGGACAGCGAGAAGTTGGAAGGCTAAAATGAAGGTAAAGCCCATCCTATCACTGCAAGGGTCGTTCTGCGCCTGCTAATGATAGTCTATAAACACGACGAGTCCTACGGTAGGTATATAATCAGAGCTCCGACAGGATCACTCGATACTTGCCCACACCTTCCTTCGTCAAGTACCATAGATGACCCCCGACGAGCAAGCCCAGTTGGCCGCTACTGCTGCGCTGTATTATTACGATGTCATCAACATAATATCATCAGCAATCGGGATCGGTATGTGCGACCAGCTGGCACTGCACCACGAACCGCTTTCGTCCAGGCTTTCCTGACAATTTTTACTAGGGATGTTGACTCTCGGATTCGGGATGGCAGTTCGGTATATGAGGTAAGATTCTATGAGTTCTATCTAGTATGATCAACCGACAATCTCATTTTCGAGCCTTTCCACCAACTCACCACCGTATGGGTCAGGTTCGACCACTGGAGCTATACGAAGATCACACTTTTATCATCTTGTCTGGTCATTATGGTCTGCTCGTACTGGAGCGTGGCCTACTTTGGGGCATACACAATGTCCTCAATCCATTTCGTCTTCGTTAATCAGTCAAACGAGATCGATTTAACGTCCAGTCTTATATTGGACTATATCAATTCATGGCTTCCTTCCATCGCAGTAAGTGATTGATCAATGAACCGTTTGTAGTACGCTTTAACCACCAATTCGGTGCCGTCTATCATGTAGCTTGTCATGGGAGACCTTATCGTTACTTGGAGGGCGTGGATTCTACTTCAACACAACCGCTGTTCCCAATTTGTCTTGGCCATATTCAGCATTGCGAATCTAGGCAAGTGTTTCTTGTACATCGAACTGCTAGCAGTGATATTGAGACCAAATACTTATCTAGGCCTCAATGCTGCAGCCTGTATCCAAGACACCATCATGGTGAGGACTAAACTAGTCCGAACAACCTCAGCCTTGGATTGGCTATCCAATGCAGCTTCCATTGTGATGAATATGTGTGCTACATTAATGATCGCTTGGAAGGCTTGGTACGGTCTTTCGTTCACTGCGAATCCTTATGATTCTCATTCTAGTACAATTGACGACTAGGGCCCACTCTCGCTTGATGAAAGAATATCTAGGCCATACCAGGAGGACCTATGTTAACAAAGTTCTGCTCCTGCTCATTGAATCTGGAGCGCTGTTTTGCTTGGTTCAGCTGATAGTCCTTGCTTTCACATTGGTGTCAACATATTCCATCAATGCTGCAGACTTGCTTGCATATCAAGAGGCATTCGCAATCATAGGAACAGCATCTACATTAGCTCCTGTAAGTAATCTCTCCAGATTGCATGGCCATTCGAATCAAAGATTAAGAATTCTTGATACGATCAGGCATGGTACCCTATAATGGTCATTATCCTGATTCAAAGTGATCGTTCACCTGTAGAGCAAACTCTACAAGACTCGCATGCACACTCGGAAGACATTCAGAATTGAGTTCCCTTGCTTGTCAAGGGCTTTCCACCCCCTTTAATTCGGTTGTTTTCCGTAAACATCGGATAAACAGACTGCGTCACTCCAGCCTTCGACTACCAGCGCCTACCTACCTAGCAATGATCAATCTGCTACTAGTGTCTAGTATGTTTCTTGAAAGCAAACTCTAACGCTTGCTGCTCTATTCTTCTGTATCTCACACTTCAGCTCAAGCAAGGGCTTTGCCACCAACGGTGGCCATTCTAGTTTATACATACCTGGTTTATACATAGTTGCGGACTTGAACACCTCATTTTCAGACGAAGTACTCATACATGATATACAATTGAACAAATTTACTTCCTATACAACATTCATGAATCCTAGATACCTTGTGTTGGGACATGGAAACCTGTAAAATCAAATCTTAGTGTCAATGAAGACTAGCAGTGACAGAATACACTAACATCTCTCGACGGACTGAACATTGTTGCCCCACCGAGACACAATTAAAGGGATGAATACCTTCAATAGCACTTTCGTAAGCTCTCAAAGGCTTGGACTTACCCAATTCGCCATCGGTATCGTCTTCGCTGCGCTGAACGCTATGAAAATCACCAGCAGGTTGAAATTATAGCCTGTGTCAGCCGCCGCGCTGCATAGATAAGCATATTTCTTCCAGAATTTGAAGTGGTCTACATTTTTTCATGTCAATATTCACAGTCAGCATAGCAACACGCCACGGCTCACATCGCTTGACCCATAGATGATTGATTGTCCCAAGCACAAAGCGCGTGAAGAAATTCACGCTGATGTTACCGTAGCTAGCATGATTGTTAGTTGGCATTACTGGAGAACGATTTCAACTTCACATACTATGATTCGAAAGTGTCGCAGAATATCGGAATGCTCCATAGATCAAAACGAGCCCGGGGCCATCTACGGTGAAGGATGAAAAGGATACAAGGAACGATCGCGCCCACTAGGAATCCGTAGAGCTGAGAATTGTAGTTAAGAGGATGGAGAAAGAGTGATACGTTTGGAAAAATACCATTGGTGTATAGATTGGGTCGGCAAAAAGACGCTTTGGTCCCACAAGGGCGAAGGATATGCTCTGGTTATTGAGGGAGATGACAGTTTGACCCTATGATGTGTCATCATCTAAACTCCATGTCCCCATTTTGTAAAAGAGCAATGATACGTACAGTCCATTGCCGATTTGGATCAGTCACAAGTCCTTTGAGGACATCACCCTTGGTCTGACAGACCCAAAGAACTGCGTATGTTATTGATAAGTTTTGTTGACGTCTGGCACATGAATGACCTTACTAGTAGCGTAGCTTGATTTCGATCAGCACTGGTAGCAGTGATGCATGTACGGTGCGGATTGGAGTACTTACTTCACAGGTACTCCGACGCATATGCCCCAAACCTGAGCCAAAAGAACTTTGCGAGGGGGAATATGGAACTTGATAAGGTTTCGTTATCAGGATTGAGAGAGAGGGGGAGTAATATGCCTAACTCACGTAGTGACCTCTGTCATGAAATGAATTTTAGTTCAACGTATACTGTAAAGATGAACAACACGCACAATTTCATATCTGCTAGCATACTCTGTGCTTCATACCAGCCTGCCAACATGAATCAGTGTCATTGAATACTAAAATGATAACTTGACTGTTCACATTGCCCGCTGATAACGCGATAGCTCAAGGCACCCACAGGGTGTCTCGAACCACCCGCGTTGATGGCATAACCATAGAAAAGCTCGTTGAAATATCCAACTTGCATCTGGTATCCGCTCACAGAGTAGATATAAGCTAGAATTGGACATCAGATGATCGAATACATTGCACAGGTGAACGAACGAGCCCATTGGAAGAACAATCACGGCGCCAATAGCAAGCCCAATGAAGAGCATGTATATTGGCATGTACACTGTGAATACCGGAATGAGTGAGTCATATTTTCTGTATAAGTACACGACGACTTACAAACCCCCTTCGCAGTGAGTACAATCAGAATGATGACTGGTATTCTGGGGCCTGATGTCAGATGAAGGACGCGCACTTATTAGGCAGGACATACATGAATAGGACAAGGTTCCACCAGATTGGGACAGCCGGATATCGACGAATGATCTCCGTCAGTTTATCAGTGGAAGTGGGCTTCGCCTGTCGGTAAGCCTTGAAAGTCCTCCAAAGATCAGGACCTTGGAAAAGGGCGCATGAGACGAAGGACCCGAGGTATGCCACATATGCTGCAAAATCTGAACCAGCGTAAGGACTGTGTTGGAGGCAATTATCCACCAAGTGAATGACATACAATTCCAGCGCAGTTGTGCTGACATCATCGGGGGACCAATCTCTTCGAAAAGCGTCTCATTCAAACCATAGCTGGCGGTCAAAAGGTCGGCTGTAGGATACTATTCTCGCAATCAACAAGAGAACCCTCAATATGACCAAGAAGAGTACACACAACAGAGCCATTCTTCAGATACAAGGTTTGGGATTGGATAGGATACAAAGCGGAACCCCATGCATTGGTGAAGAAGGCTGCAGGAATGAGAAGCCAGGCTGCGATGACAGAAGATGCGAAAATGTTGACTTGTGCCCAATAAGGGTAGTAAACGCATTGGGATCCGATATTGGACCAGTCGAGAGTGACTGTGAGGAAGCCAGCGCCTCCTAGCCCAGAACCTATAGTCCGAATTAAGTACCCATACAGTCAGGACCTTTGTGAGGACGAGTCGTACCAAGAAATTGAGCTTTGGGATTCTTGGAGAACCAGCAAAGGAAAGCAAGAGATGACACAAACGGGAAGGCATACTGGAACATCGACCTCAGTTCAATCTTGAGACTTGCGAAGTAAAATACTGTACACTTGCCTCCGGTAGAAATTGCCAAAGGAAAAAACCGAGGATGAACCACCAGAAGATCCTCATCTGTTTCTGAGCACTAGCTGCATCGTCATCGAATGATTTGCGCATTGCGTTGAATACCGCGACTTGCTGAAGCGCTGCGGATTGATATGTTGAGCCAAGTTACCGAACTCAAGAAATAACAAGAGGTAATTACTTCGAGGAAAACTATGTCATCCCCGTGAAGACATCAGCTGCCGCATTTCCGATCCCGCAACGGAAATGAACGTACGGAGTAGCGGGATTCTCCACCAGAAATGCTCGGGCAAACGAGGCGAACGAGAAACCAATGAAGACACACGATAGCTCATAAGATCAGTATAACGTTAATCAGAAGCTCAAACCAACGATTGGAACGGTGCGTACCATAAACAAAATAGCCAACTGTTTTGAACACATCCCGCAATGAGTAGAGATTCGAATGCAAGCCCAACACAGACGCACCCATCCATTCATCGCTAATGAAGGGAAGGAGCTCTAGAGAGTGAATAGGCTAAGAGTTCTACAAGGACATACGTTGGTCATAGAATATTTGCAACGGGGCAAGAACATAGTCTCCAAGATTGTTAGTAGCTCCAGTATTGGCACTATGATATCAACGACAGATATCAGACGGCGATGACCTTACTGAAGACCATTTAAAACGCACGCTAGAACGATGGCCACATGCTCCTTAATCGAGAAGGGCCCAGGATTGAGGTCAAAGCAGAAAGTTCTCCAGCCGATTTGCTTCTGAGGCAATGTGGAGGCGAATATACGACCAAAGTAAAGCGCGGCAATTTGAACGAAGTAGACTGGGTACATGTATGATCAGAATGCAGTTGAGATCTTACAGTCAAAAAATTTCTCTCAACTGGAATAGGGGATATAGGTCGTCTGTGGAAATGGTTCTGTCAGTGGAGACTCGGAGAGCATGAAGGTAAAAACGGTGATACCCTGAAAAATCCCATCTGCGTGAGCCATCTGACGTTGGTAGTTCAACCTCAGCTACAGGACCAATAATCGAAATACAGCGAAATACTGAGTACTCACGCCCCAAGAGCGGTCAAAGTTCCGGAGAGAAAGAAGAACCTGGCATTAACAAACGTATCAGGTTGCAACTGGATATTTCGCGTTATCTACGTGTATAGGTACGTACCTCCATGTTATGACTGGCATTGTTGGATCGTCCTCAAAGTCGACGAGCTCCCTTACTATCTGGGGCAGCATAACATTAACAGAGTCGGTGTCTTCATCATCTAGAAAACACAATGAGTAGTGGTCACTTGTGATGGAGACCCGAAAAAGTGTACCTATCTCCTCAATCTTGATATCATCGCTTTCAATATCGTTCGGGACCTTCTTCTCGTTACCCAGGTAGTTGAGTGCGCGAGAAACATCTGCGGCCACGTCCAGTCTCTCAGCATTGTCCATGACGGGGCCAGTCATTGATAAGAGGAGTTACCCTGGAGGTTAGTGAGTGGACCTTTGAAAACATAAAGGTACCAACAGTACACACCTTTATAGATTTCTGAGAATTTCCCAAACTCTGAGGAGATAAGTTTCTCGTGCTCAACCTGGAAGAAGACTTTGATATTCATTCAAATACCAGTCCTATAACGTCCGATAGCAAAGATAACAAAGCATGCTTTCCGCTCTGATATCGCGCAATTTAGGTATGCACTAGAAGCATTCGAGTTGCGAAGCATGAGATGTTCAATGTGCTCAACTCGCACGACATGTTCACGCCTTCAAAACCCATGAATATCTCGGCACACCTTCCCTTATCTCTCCTGATTTCAACCGTTAACGCTATCTCCAGTGTTGCCGCTGTCTCTTTGTTCCTAACTAAACGACCTGGAATCCAGCTCAGCATTGCTGGAGAGGCTTGGCAGACTTGTACTTGCGAGCCACATGTGATAGACCATTCACTGAGGCTCCAGGATTGTGTAGGCGAGGTGAATATCATGTTAGATTTGACTTCGTTGGACGAAAAAGTACTGTAAATGCTTGTAAATGGCGGTGGAAGACAAGGAAAAACTTGAATAAGCGCCGAGAAAGCTCCTTTGTTTTTCGCATCGACCACGGTGAACTTCCATCTTGTGTTTTTTCTCTTTCAGGATCATCGCTGTCGCAACAATCCAACAATTGAGTCAACTCAATTCTCGTCTGTATCGCTTGAGCATTCAGAGATGGAAAGAAGAACACAAGTTGGATTTTTCTGGGATGGTCGACATTTGTTCAGAGGCGAAGAAATCAGTCCATTATCATTAAACGTTGCAACCTGAGGATGTCCCAACCCACGCGTACTCTGATATTTCTTAAAGATATGACCGTAGAGCATTCGATGTATCGATTTTGCGGCGAAGGAATCAACAAAACTTCGTAGGTGCACGGTGAAAGTTGAAGTGCTCAGAAGGGAACTTTGTGGCTGAGATGGCAAAATCCCCATTTCCTCCTCAATATCTGCTACGTATTCCATACAGCTATCTCCTTCCGCTGCAACGCTCACGAATCTTGTATTCCTTGTGTGGGGACATGGAAGCCTGTAGCATGATATATGAGTTCCAATCAAGGAAGCGACGACGGAGCTCTCGGACTGACATCGCTCAACGGATTGAACATTGTTGCCCCACTGGAACATAGCCAGACTCATGAATACATTCGATACCAATTTCAATGAATCATTCGAAGACTCACCCAATTCGCCATTGGTATCGTCTTCACTGCGCTGAACGCTATGAAAATCACCAACAGATTGAAATTATAGCCTGTGTCAGCCGCTGCGCTGCATAGATAGGCATATTTCTTCCAGAATCCGAGATGGTCTACATGTCCTGAAGTTAATATCCACTGCGGTGAGTACACGAACACGCCATAGCTCACATCGCTTGACCCAGAGATGATTGATCGATCCGAGCACAAAACGCGTGAAGAAATTCACGCTGATGTTACCATAGCTATGTAGCGTCAACAAAGCATAGTCATTGAGAGACGTTAGTTCGAATTGACTAGGAAACCACCAGAATCACGTACTATAATTCGAGAGTATCGCAGAATATCGGAATGCTCCAAAGATCGAAACGAGCGCGGGGCCATCTACGGTGAAGGATGAATAGGATACAAGGAGCAATGGCGCCCACTAGAAATCCATAGAGCTAAGTATCGCACATGAGGAGTTATTTCAACGCAAGGCGGTAGTTCAAAACAGTACCATCGGAGTATAAATCGGGTTAGCGAAAAGACGCTTCGGACCTACTAGAGCGAAGGTTATGCTCTGGTTATTGAGGGAGATGATATGCTGGCCCTATGATACGTTGCAATCAAAACTCCATGTCCCATGAGCAGAGGGCCTGTGATGCTTACAGTCCATTGTCGATTGGGATCAGTCACAAGCCCTTTGAGGACATCACCCTTGGTCTGACAGATCCACAGAACTGTATATGGCATCAGTCAGATTCTTTTATACCTGCTGCGTGATAGCCCTTACTAGTAGCGTAGCTTGAGTACAATCAGCATGTGTAGGAGAGTTGTACATATACGATAAACAAGAGCGCTTACTTCACGGGCACTCCGACACATATGCCCCAAATTTGAGCTAAGAGAACTTTGCGGGGAGGTATATGGTACTATGTATGAGCAAAATTGGTTCAGCAATGAAGACATAAGACCAGTGAGCCCAACTTACATAGTGTCCTCTACGTCATTGATGAACAGGTTTAGCTTTAAGTAAAGACTGGCAAGAACTTAGAATGAGCATCACGCACAATTTCATATCCGCCAGCATGCTCTGAGCCTCATACCAACCTACCGACATGAAATCAGTGCCATCGAATACTATAGTGATAGTCTGAACCGTTTACATTGCCCACTGATCACGCGATAGCTCAAGGCGCCTACTGGGTGCCTCGAGCCACCCGCGTCAATGGCATAACCGTAGAAAAGCTCGTTGCACTTGCATCTGGTATCCGCTCACAGAGTAAATGTATGCTGAAGATGAACATCAGATAACCGGGTACAGCACAGATGTGAACAGACGAGCCCATTGGAAGCACGATCACGGCGCCGATAGCAAGCCCGATGAAGAGCATGTAGATTGGCATGTACACTGTGTTTCATCAGATTGAGTTGTACATTCTAGAGAGAGACGCATAGTGCTCACAAACACCCTTCGCAGTGAGTATAATCAGAATGATGAATGGTATGCTTCGTTTTGATGTCAATATATGGATCGTGACCACAACTATGGCTGAGAACGTACACGAACAGGGCGATATTCCACCATATTGGAACAGCCGGATATCGACGGATGATTTCCGTCAATTTATCGTTGGAAGTGGGTTTCGCCTGCCGATATGTCTTGAACGTCCTCCAAAGTTCGGTACCTTGGAAAAGGGCGCATGAGACGAAGGAGCCGAGATATGCCACATAAGCTGCAAAATCTGGGTAATCGTAAACACGATGTTTGAGCCATCTACGCATCACACGAGCGACATACAGTTCCAACGCAGTTGAGCCGACATCATTGGGGGGCCAATCTCCTCAAACAGTGTCTCGTTTAGGCCATAGTCAGCGGTTAAAAGGTCGGTCGTAGGATACTATCTTCGCGGTCAGCCGAAGCAGATTGTTTAACCAAGAAGAATACACACAGTAGAGCCGTTCTTCAGATACAAGGCCTGGGATTGGATAGGATACAAAGCAGAACCCCAGGCGTTGGTAAAGAACGCTGCAGGAATGAGAATCCATGCCGCGACGACGCAAGAGGCGAAGATATTGACTTGCGCCCAATAAGGGTAGTAAACGCATTGGGATCCGATATTTGACCAATCAAGGGTAACTGTGAGGAAGCCAGCGCCTCCTAGCCCAGAACCTATAGTTTCAATTGAGTATCCATACAGTCCATACCTTTGTAAGCACCAAGCATACCAAGAAACTGTGCTTTGGGATTCTTGGAGAACCAACAAAAGAAAGCGAGAGATGACACAAAGGGAAATGCATACTATATTAGTGAGATCGGTTCAGTTTCGAGACTTCGAAGTAAACTTATACATCACTTGCCTCAGGCAAAAATTGCCAAAGAAAAAACCCGAGGATAAACCACCAGAAAACCCTCATCTGTTTCTGAGCCCCAGCTGCATCTTCCTCGAATGATTTGCGCATTGCATTGAACACTGCGACTTGCTGAAGCGCTACATATCGTCGTGATAAGCTGGATGATCGAGATTCGGAAGAAAGACATGGAATTACTTCGAGGAAAACTAAGGCAGTAAAGAAGTTGGATTCTTGAGTACATCCGATCATGCCACAACAGGAATAATCGTACGGAGTAGAGGGGTTCTCCACCACAAATATTCGGGCGAACGAGGCGAACGAGAAACCAATGAAGACACAAGACAGCTAACAGAAGAGAGAATAGTTCAGAAACTCATTTCAACGCAACGATTGGTATGGTCGCGTACCATAAATAGAATGGCTAGCTGTATGGATTATATGAATAGCAATACGTTGGAAGCTGAAAACCATTGACGTACCCATCCGTTCATGGCTGAAGGGAGAGCAGCATTGAGAGCTTGAAGGTACAGATAAACCAAAAGTCAAACGAAGACGTACGCTGATCGTAGAATATTTGTAACGGAGCAAGCACATAGTCCCCGAGATTGTTAGTGGCTCCGGTGTTGGCACTATAATCGCAACAGATGTCAGACGACGACCTGATATAAACAGATCTGTGAAACGTACGCTAGAACGATAGCGACATGCTCCTTGATCGAGAAAGGCCCAGGATTGAGGTCAAACGAAAACCTCCCCCATCCAATCTGCTTCTGGGAAGTGTAGAGGCGAGGATGCGGCCAAAGTAGAGCGCGACTATCTGGACGAAGTAGACTATGCGAATGTTTAATCAGAATAAGGTAAGGATTCTGTCGTAGGGGTTCATCTTAACTGGAATATGGGATGTAGGTCGTCTGATTCTGTGAGCCGTGAAGGCATAGAGGTTTTTTAAAAAACGACGATACCCTGAAGTAACCCATCTGTGTGAGCCATCTGAAGGTTGATAGCTCGACATCAGCTAGAGACAGATAGTGACACTTAATATTGACTCACGCCCCAAGAGCAGTCAGAGTTCCAGAGAGGAAGAAAAACCTAGGAGTACGAAAGTTTACTTGGGTTATTCACATGGAAGCTATACGCACCTCCATGTAATCACTGGCATTGTTGGATCGTCTTCAAAGTCGACGAGCCCCCTTACAATTTCAGGAAGCATATCGTTGGCAGGGTCATCGTCCTCTTCTAGAATCAAGAAAAACTGAGTGAATAATCGTGATGTCGATGAAAAGTGTACCTGTCTCCTCAATTTTGATACTGTCGCTTTCGATGTCATCTACGACTTTCTTGTCATTGTCGAGGTGGTCGAGGGCCATGACCACTGTCTCGGTGTCCACAACGGGGCTGGCAGTCATTGATAAGAGGAACTTTTGTGAAGACCAGTGAGTGGGTCTCTGAGGCATATACGGGCAAATACACACCTTTATAAATTCTGAGGGGGTCCCAAAAATCAATACGAAGAGATAAGTCTCTAGTGCTCATCATGGAAGCACACTGCAATATTCGATGGAATGGGAGCTATAGATCACTAACTGATAGGGAAGATAACGAAGCATTCTTTTCACTCCACCGTTTGCGCGATTATGCCCTGAGCAGTCGAGTCGCGAAGAAAACGAGATGTTGCTCAAGGAATTTCTGTACAGCTCCAGAGATCTTCCTCTTCAGCTGAACGATAATCGATCAAGTAGGATTAACCGTTGACGCTATCTGTTGCGGTTTTTTTCGTCACAGAGGCCTGAGCCAGCCTGAGGATCCTCAGTTTTTTTTTTTACCAACCCTGAGGCCTGAGCCTTCGGGTCCAGCAGTCGAGCCGCAGGGATAATGCAAGCAATATGATTCATGAGATAGACCAATTGAAGAGATTTCGGTTTTGGGGTGGGTGAAGTAAAGCTCATACTCAGTAGTGGTGGTGGCGTTGAGTTGACAGGAAAAGTATAATAAGCGCCGAAAATCACTTCTCCATCTATCGACCACCATCTCTTCTGCCCTTTCTCTCTTATCGCTGTTCCAACAATCCATCAATGTGGTCAGTCCAATTTCCAGTCTGGTTCCTGTGCTCTGTCTTGTTTGGAAAGCATTCATCCAACTAAGAAAATTCCAGACAACCGGACGCTCTTTCCTCTCATCCGCTTTCTATGCCTTATTTTCTCATTTTCCAATACTCACAGTAACCGCCCGCCCGCTTGATTTCACACAGTAAACACATTCTCAACGCCCAAGTCTCCATACGTGCCCCTTGCTGCAAACAATGGTACGATTGTCCGGAATGTCACGCTGAGAAGCAGACGCACAAGCTGCAGAAGACGATGGAGATGGCGTTTTTGTGCAAGAAGTGTCGGAAGGCGTTTTATAAGGATATGGAGAAGTATGAGGAGAGTGATGAGTTTTGTCCACACTGTGATAATCATTATGTGAGTTTCCATTGGCCGTTCCTGCGTGTTTCTTGGGACATCTTTCCGATGAATCGTGGTTTTTCTAACTGGATCTACTAGGTGATTGACGCGAAAACACCACAAGCTGTTGTCGGCGTCGAAGGTGAAGATGCTAGAATAGACGCAAGGTACATACCATCTCTATCTCGTTCTACATTCCATCCATCTGTCTATCTGATCATACATCCATTTCACACTTCAATGAACGAGGCTTACTTTATACCATCCAGGATGCTCAAGGATGAACGTGTGAAACCAAAGAACAATCATTCCGTATTCACTATAGACCCGGACGAGGAAGCTGCACTGCTCAACCTCTAAATGGGTTTCTATGTAATAAATTCCGACAATCTGAAACTGTTCTACCGCCAACCACCGAACCCGCTGACCGCTCTCGCAACCCTCGGCCGACACTAGCGCGCTTCACCGAACAGTCTTGGATCTTCGTATGTGCTATATCTCTTCCAACCTGTAAATATCGTACGCCACTTCTTCGTATGGATGAACCTTTCGAATGTTTCAGTCTCATCATCAACATACCACCAGTGATCACCGATCTCTCGAATGAAACGCGCGGCCAAAGGGTAACTTGACCACACAACGAACTCACCTTCTTCAGTTCCTGTACTGCGTTCTTCAACTGCACCTTCTGGCCTTGATCAATAACCAACAACTCGACTCGATCTTCCTCTATGTACTCCAACGTTCCTGGTGTCCCAATAGCTGGTTGGGCGTCTTCCAGCGGTTTGTACTGACCTACAGAACATGCAGCATAACATCATCACGATTACCAAGTCATTACCGATTCTTCAAGCTACAAGATGGATTTCACCGACCAGTTCCCCGACTGACGAACGCACACTGCTCATAAAGCCCAATTTTTCCCAGCTCCTCTGGGTACTTTCTGAACAGATGGGCAAGTATTGCTCGGGTGTTTGGGGCAGGAGAGAAGAACACGAGTTTGAATTTTTGGATGGTCGACATTGTCCGTCGTTGATTCGTTTATCGTTTGGACTTTGAGGGTGCAAGATCGAAAAAGTTAGGTTCGAGGTAAGTCCGGAAGAAAGAGAGTTCAAGGAACCAATCCAAGAACGGGGGTGGACCGTTGACCCACCAATTTCTAAACTTTCTCCATCCGCATCACATTTTCGCGCATCTCGGAGTTTCTTACACATAGATCTGACACACACTGTGACTTCTGTATTTTCTACTAAGCAGTGTACACAAAATTATCCCGTTCTCAGCCGTTTCGAGTAATTATGGTTGAACGGTTCTGTATCATTACTACAGATTACTACATCTCGAAGGGTTTTAGAAAAGAAAGCGCAGTAAACCATGTACTTGCGGGCCAAAAACGGACTGGGGTCGAGAACGAGATTGTGGCCAGCCGGACGCTTGCGATAATTTCTTGATACAGAACCACCATCACCATCAACTCGTTCATCAGCCTCCAGCGCTTGAGCCTCTTTCTGCATTGACCAACTCCGAGTTCATCTCATTGTTCATCACTCCAAATCACCAAAAACTCACACTCTCACATTCAAGGCAATCTTTTCAACAACCGCTCTCCAATCTATCTCCCATCCACGTTTTCATTTCCGTTTCCGTGCCCTTTTCGACTATTCTACCGAAACCCGAAATCCGAAATCTGAAAGAATTCCACGAGACTTCAACCAATACAATGAATCTTTCTCTGTACAGTATCTCCGCCTTCCTCATCCTCGATAACGAAGGCCATCGTGTGCTTGCAAAGTACTACCGGCCCAAGAGTCATCCACAGGTGTTGAATGGCGAAATGAAGGAGCTCGCTACGCTCAAAGAGCAAAAGGCGTTCGAGAAGGGTCTTTGGGGGAAAACTAAGAAAGCCGGAGGTGCGTTTTTTGTTCTGTTCTGTTCTGTTTTGTAGTGATATGGTACTGAAATAACTGCATACAGGCGATATCATCCTCTACGACGGCTACCTCGCCGTGTACAAACACTCTCTGGACATCAGCATCTACTTTCTCGCCAACCCGGCCGAAAACGAGCTCATGCTCTCCGCTGCGCTCAACTCACTCATAGACGCACAGTCGCTTCTACTTAGAAACCAGTTGGAGAAGAGAGGAGTGCTGGAGAATTTGGATGTGGTCTTGTTGTGTTTGGATGAGACGGTGGATGATGGGTGAGTTTGTCTTTTCGGTTCCTTGTTTGATTCGATTGGGTTATACGTGGTTATACGTGTCGTTGTCGTTCGACGTGTCATCTTCATTTGCTTGACTCTCGAAATGCATATATGCCGATGTTGATCTCGGTTTTTTCGTTCCAGGATAATCCTCGACACAGACGCTGCAGCGATTGCCTCTCGAGTGAGCCGGTCACGGCCAGACACGACGGATATAACGATCAACGAGCAGACGATTATGAACGCGTACCAGACGGTGAAGGATCGGGTCGCGCAGAGAATACGGGAGCTCTGATTCAGTACGATGATATCCTCTTCGAGCAAATACGATGTATTGTTTGACTCTCCGTATCCATTGGACGCTTGTCTTCATCGTCTTCATCTCAGTAAACATCGCAAGAGTGAAGAGTACTGAATTCGAGTGTTGAACAATGAATACAGAATATACAAGCGATAAATAGAGGGTAAGTAACTAGTACAATGTATATATGTACAGCGGGTACAAAGCCAAAAAGTGCGTGCTAGTGAGCAGAGAGGACATTGAGGAGTAGGTTGAGTGAGATTCAGAACCCGAAATAGATAACTGCGAATGACTTCGAATTCGTAAGAACAGGAGAATGGAGAGAGAGAGTAAGAGAGAGATGCAACTCCAAGGAAGGACATTCAAATATGCAAATCAAAGAAAAGAAAGACTCGAGAATCGAGATATGCGCAGAGGAATTCAAGCATCATGGCATGCTCAAACGGCCGTGGATATCGCTCCTGAAACAGAGAGAACGGTAAAACGAGGTAAAAGCATTTGCCATCGACAGAGTTGCTCGTATGCTATGCATTAGCATGCATCTGCCAGATACGTCGTCCCTGGGCTTCCAAAGGTGTGATGAATGAATCGATGACTGTTGTTACAGATATGGTTACAGGTAGACGTCCGTCGTGTTATCGAAAAAGAGGTGCACTGGTTGACAGGGCCTCCAAACATTATTGGACCGTAGCAGTTGTTGTTGTTGTTACAAGATATGCGTGGATTTATGATCGTGAGATGGAATGTTCGACGGGCTTGGGGAGACCTCGCTGTTTTGGGAAACGAACAGTCAGTGTCAATGTAAGAAAAAGATGACAATAGCGAAGAAGAGTCGGGGAACTGAGATGGTAGCAATATCATAAATATCACAGATACAATGTACGATCATCGAGAAGAATGATCGAAGAAAGCACAGAGTGAACAATACACTTACATTTACCCAGACAACGACTTCAACGTCGAAGGCAGATCCGTGAACTTCCACGCATAGAACACGACAACTGCCATCGAGAGCAACCCGCCAACAGCGTATGCCTTGAGCGTTGTCATCGTTGACTCGCTAGCTCCTTCCCATACATCCTCAGACGTGAACGTCTTTGGATCTTCGTAGATTCGAATCGTAGCGCGCATCTTGGACATTTGGGTAGTTCAGGAAGGACAGGAAGAGGTGTTAAGATGTTGGATGTTGGATGAGATGAGGAAGAGCGATGAGGATCAGATTACTGAGTTTCTGCTCGAGACTTGGGTTTTATACGACCGACGTGTCCAACTGTGTGGCCCGAAGATGTCTGAGACGAGTATTTAGACCTGGCCCAGGTGCTTTGTGCTGAGAACGAACAAAAGGCGAGGGAGAAACAAGAGAGGGATAATGGAAGGATGAAATAGGAAGTGAACAATAAGAAAAACCGTCTCAGCCTTTTATACCCGAGAAATCCTTGAATTGTTGAACGTGGTGATCGGAAAGATATCATCAAGGGCGGACGCAGAAACTTTGTACAGCCACTGCTCCCCATCGGACACGGAAAATTAGCAAAAATTGAACGAAATTATCTTCATATGAGGGCGAAGATATGAGCCTCTGCTCTCAAATTATTCGCTCTGAGGATGCAGAAGAAAAATAAGAAAAATGCGAGATGAAAGATGAAAGCGCGGCACGAAGGACTAAGCTCCTATTACACAAGTTATCACATGAAACAGTCACCGACTTCCCGTCCAGTGCCGCTCTCCAAGGATACAGGCGAACATTGGATCTCGCCAGTGTTTACCTCGAAATCTTACCTCGAAATTACCCCCTCCGTTCAAGACAAAACTCAATGCTTTGCGGTGAAAGATAACCTGAAGAGTCAGCTGCAGTCATTCTCTATAGTTCTCGATTCGGAACAAGAAAGAGGGAATATCGCGGCTCCGTTAATTCGCAGCACACGAGCTATTTTCCTATCGATTTTGTGTCAGAAAAAGGTAGGGTTTGCGAGTCTCAAAACGTGAAGCTGCGGTTCACTCGTGGGTGTTACGAACTCCGAAGAGGGACAGTCTTCCAGGTTCCTCGCCTGAGGACCAGCCGAATATGATTTCCCGAATTTTACTGCAACGATTGGGTCACGCTGAACGCGATAACCAGCATGCTGCACAATGATTAAGATCCAGGGTGCAAGGATTGAATACTGGCGTGGAAGGTGAGATAGGACCCCGGAAAACCCCCTACGAGGTCGTTTCCGGAAGTGCCAAAATTTCCGGGTCACTTTTTGACCTAAAATTTCCGGGACAGATCCTCAGACCTCCCAAAGGGTCAAAAATTTCCGGGACATTGCTCAAAGGTGGATCAATTTCGTGAAAAAACTTCCTAATATGGAAATTTTTTCCCCGCCTGGTCCGCCTGGAGGCTGGACCAGGCTCCCATATAGGGCAAAATTTTCCGGGTCATGGTCAAACCTGGTTCAAAATGGTCAAAATTTCCGGGTCAAAATGATCAATCGTCCTTCCCAAAATCGCCAAAATTTCCGTGTAACTGACCATTCCTAGAGCCCAAAATCTCAAAAATTTTCCGGGACAGGGCAACGAGTTCATAGGTGGCTTTCCGGGGTCCTGGTGAGATATGGCCTGGTATGGATTGGTATGAATTGGAATGAAAGACGACGCAGGTGAGCAGCCTCGAGGACCCCAAGACAATAGGTAATGGTATGGTTCCTTGTCAAGACGTAAAATACTTCCATGCGTGGTTTGGAACAAATCGTGTGGTGGTGGTGGGATGACACTGACAGACCGCGTGCAGATCGTAAACGAACTAGGGCAGAGCAGGGCAGAGTGCGTTCGTGGAACGAATGTCATTGTCATTGAAACTAAGCAAAACCAAAACGTGAAGATGCAGCGAGAAAAGATGATCGTCCATCGAGAGCGGAGGGAAAAGAACGACTGAAATGAGATAGTAGATCAGAACAGATTGCAGAACGATAGAAGGAGAAACTATGTACGTGTACAGACTGTGACCAGTACTATTACACTGATAGGGGAACTATCTTGACAAAAGAAGATTATGTAGAG
Organism: Lentinula raphanica; assembly: GCA_027919835.1. Taxonomy (NCBI): domain Eukaryota; kingdom Fungi; phylum Basidiomycota; class Agaricomycetes; order Agaricales; family Omphalotaceae; genus Lentinula; species Lentinula raphanica. The sequence goes on along the minus strand of JANVFP010000001.1, from coordinate 683,748 downwards.
TAAGAGTACTAATGTGCAGGTGGATGGACATATGAGCATAGATACGTACGTGTGTAGATAGGGACTGGTCACAGTGTTGCGTATATGGTACACACACGTTCGACAAGCTTTCACAAAACTGAGCAGGTAAACAAAAACTGAATGAACAACGATAAGCAGATTGGGTCGAGGAAGGACTCACCTGCACGTCCTGCGTGCATAGCACATCCTTGGTAAGTAGTAGCGTGTCCTCAAAAAAGCCTAACAAAATTACTCGGGAATATATGCCTCCCAGGCTGTCTCCTATTCTCGTCCAACAGCACCCCGCTCCACCACCCGTCTTCGGGTGTAGCGGTGACTGCGATAACATCACCCGCCTGGAAATCAAATTCTTCATCGATAGTCGCTTGGTAGTCGTACAACGCTTGAACTGTCGACGAATGATGTTGAATGAATATTTCACAGAAGAGAATGTAAATGTCCGAGTGAGACTTACCATAGAATAATATCCCAGCACCATCCTCCGTAACCTGTCTCGTCGGCGCAGCGACCATCGCCCCGACAGGCGGCTGAGGAGACGGTGTCCGTCCCATTGGATTTCCATACATAGACATCGTCTGTTGGTATCCAGACGACTGCTGAGGAGCATGGATCATACTCTGTTGCTGCGTATGCAGATTCCGTTGCTGCTGCTGCTGCTGTTGTTGTTGTTGAACAAGCTGACCGTTCCCATAATAACCCGGACCCGTCAACGCTCTTTCCATCTGTCCATACCCAGCTGCCTGCTGCGCCTGAGACTGTTGATACGTCGGCTGTTGTTGTTGTTGATGGGAAGGAGGCGGTGCTTGATAAAGCGCAGGAGGAGGAGGAACGGCAGAGACAGCAGTGTTGTATGAAGGCTGTTGCGGTGCAGGCTGTGAGTAGCTCGGTTGTTGTTGGACGTGCATCGATGACGGCGGTGCGGCTTGGTACGGAGCTGGCGGAGGAGCGTAAGATGGCTGTGCGACGGGGGCGGAGAACCCTTGAGAACGACCAGTGTATTGAGGTTGCTGCTGCTGCTGTTGAGAAGGTGGAGGTTGCCGATACTGCGTTTGCGCCTGCATCGGAGCTTGTTGCTGTTGGTAACGTTGTGCCATTTCGTCAACGGTTACACGTGCGTTGTTCGCGTCCAATGCGATACCTAATGGGTTGGGACTGGGGGTTCTCTGTGATCCTGTCGATCCTGTCCTCACCACTGATGAACCAGAAGGTGGGCTCATGAGTTGACCCGGTGACGGCGTTGGACTCGCAGATCGAGACATAGGCTGAGGACTGCTACGTCCGTGAGCGCCTACGCCGGCATGACCTACACTAGGCGGACGATTCAAATTCCGCCCCTGCTGAAGTTGTTGCTGTTGCTGTTGTTGCTGTTGTTGTTGCTCGTTCAAACCATTCGTTCCAGGTCCTATGTAACTTCCTGGTCTACTTCGACTACCAGAACGACTAATGGACTTCCTTTCGCCAGGAAGAGATTGATGATAATCAGTGAGCACACCATCGATGATCTCAGCGCCTGGAGAAACAGGTTTCTTCGGTACCATGAACGCTGCAGTGGGAGCACTTGGGTTCGGGTTTGGAGATGCAGGGCGGGAAAGTGATGGATGTGAGCCGACAACCATTTCTGCCGAGTTGCGGTAATCACGAGCGGCAGAAGAGCTTGCTCGTGGAGCAGCGAGACCATCTGCTGTTCCTTGGCGAGAAGGAGTATTCGACGAAGACCCGTGCGTGTTATTCTGTCCTCGCCACACGCTATTCCGTCTGACAGATCCTCCCGACTGAACTTGGTTTTGTAACTCCTCTAGCTGTCTAGCGAGAGGATCATCGGCAGCACTGCTAGCACTGTTGAGCTTACTGGGTGATGCAGATCGAGGAGCGCCATATCCCATTGAACCTTGCCGTTGAGGATCATTGCTCAGATCGACTTTGTATGCATTCCCTCCCACCTTGATGAACGTCTCAGCATTGGGATCGATAGGTTCTGCCATAGGATCATGAGGTGGAGGATTCCGATACGAAGATCGATGTGTGGACTTTCTGCTGAGCGGTTGAGAGCTGGCCCCAGCGGCTGGACTGGATGAGGATCCTGCGCGCGATGGGGACGACGAGTATCCATTTTGGCCGTTGATACCGTTAGCACCTCTGCTCGCAGGTCTAACGTCTGACACCGAGTTCTTCGCACTGTGGCCTCCGCCGGCTCCGCGACCGGCGGTGTTCACCGGGGGTTCATCCTCTTCTTCGGGGGGTATCGACTGAGGCATACGAAGAGGACTGCTCCTCTGCGAAGAGCGAACAAAGTTGGCCGGTTTTGTGCGATTTACAGACGCGGATGAGGCCTCGGGAGAGTTGTAGGTGAAGAATGCAGGCGGGGCAGGAATTTGAGGACCAGTACCGTAATCTCTGACGAAGTTCTCCATCTCTTTCTCGGAATCCATCCCTTCAAGAGCCACACGGATCTTCTCGCATGACTGGAACGGATGTCATGGGACAATTAGCGAAGGGACAACTAGCCCAGGATAGAGCGTACCTCGTCATCAGACACGCAAACGGTAGAGACAGCGTTTGCATAGGCCCACATATTGTCCTTCATGAACTCCATCCTGTCATCCTCCAAATCTTGACATGTATCACAAAACGATTTCCAATCTTGCTCCCATTTTGCTGCTGTGTCCTGGAACGCTCTGGCAAAATTGGCGAAATCTCTTTCGTTCGTCTGCACAGTCGCCTGAGCCCGCTCCAGTTTGAGGTTGATTTTCTCCAAATCTCGACCCTGCACGAGCGTCGACTGCGCTGTATAAGAGTTTATCCGCATGCAGTCCTGTTCGTACTTTTCTCGTGCTTTCTTCACATAAGATTCCTGAGTCTGTTTAGCCTTGTATTCCTTCTCTATCGCCGACTGATAGACCTTCTTATGGTAATTCTGTTTGTTGCAAAAAGTGGTTGCTTGATTCTCGAGATCGTTCTTGATTTGTTGTGAGAGGGTTAGATGGTAACTGGACTGTTTGTCGGTTTCGAGGCGGACGGTGTCTAGACTATTGCGTAGTTCTCTGTGAATGAGGAGCAGGGTCAGATCTTACACGCTGATTCAACGTGTTCAGTACTTGCCCAATCTCGTCTCTGCCTAAAACTTGTTTTGCCAGTTTACCAAGTCGTTTAGCATAATCTTCTTCAATAGCAGCTCTACGATAAGGAGCACAGAATATGTTAGGATCATCCAGAACATGTTGAAGTTTGCGTACCTTTCCTTCCAGAAATTCCTCAACTCATCCATGGTCCGCATGGCTCCTCTCATTCTAGCGAAAAGGACATCAACTCCTCCATCGCCAACACCCCAAAACGAGTTGCAGAAATCTATGGAACGGCCGATGTTAGCTGGAGAACCAGCCCGAATATACTTTGAGAGAGAAGTCGTCGATGGCTGCCTTCTCGCAGTCATTGTGAACGGTTGAATCAAGTTCAAGTCCGAAAATCTGATGGAGGTTGCGATTCAGGGTTTCAAGCGCCCAACACTGCCATGCCCAAAACCACGCCAAAACACAAATGTCACGAACTTCACCAAAACTCCTATCAATCAAGATTCTGCGTAGTGTGTGATGAAAAAATAGATAGTCTGAGCAATACATCTCTTCTAACGGTTCCATGATTTCACATATTTCTATTGAGGTCCATTTTGCTATATAACAAGAGAGGTATTGTAAATTTGTGCACCAATAATCTAGCGAATGGGTTCAATGCATGCATCGAAGGGTTTAAAAGTCCAGTCATGGTATAGGTGGTAAGGTGATAAACTGCGATACTTCTAAATCAAGGTCCATGAGGATGACGAGGTGGAGGGAGGCGACGAGTCATTGCTGGTTGTGTCAAAACATTATCGCCTTTGATATTTATGAATGAGTACTATAATGGAGATCGTTAGAGTCATATTTCTCCGGTTGATCTGAATCCATACCTCCGTAAGACTCGGTGTTGCTTTGGCATAGTCCACATATACGAGGTTGGGCTGTGTGATACAAGACACATATCAACCCTTCACTAATCATGCCCGCATGGAGCGATCTCACCTCAGTCCAGAATGGTCTCAATCCAGCTGCTTCTAACATCTCCCACCATTTCATAAATGACGCAAAAGATTTATCCCAAACATGAATTTCGAGCTGTAGCTGAGCAAAAGGCAGCGGCTCGCCCGAAATTAAGTAAGGCTTAATGAGCTCTTCAAGAGTCTCAAACTCCCAACCCTCAATATCGATTTTCAAAAGGTCGATATGGTCATGACCTAATTCACATCGCAATTAGCAGATGGATGATCCTATATCATTCAATCTCACCATTCATGGCCATCAAGCTCTGCAACGAATACATCGCCGGCTCATTTGAAGTTGCAGGTCTGTCACTACCGGCCAAACCAAATGCGTGGAAGGTCGTACGCCATCTCTCAGCCTCCGGTATATCATTGGTGAAACCTTTCACGGAGAAATCGTATCCCCAAACATGACAGTGTTTGGTATTTTGTAGAAGCTCAGCTTCAAACGTGGAGTCTCCACTGATACCTGTTGGGATGAATCGCGGATTGCCGAGGGTAAGGAAATTGAGAGTATCGGTAAGAACGGTACAGTCGGTCAGGGAATGTCAAAAATAGCGTACCAAAGGAGTATATGATACAATCAGGTTGTCGTTCTAGACGAGAAAGGCCACAAACCCATTTGCCGCCATCAGCAAGGGTTCCAAGGTGGCGCACCTCGTACGGACAGTTGAATGCAGCTGGGAAAAAGTTCCCTGTGAGCACAGAATGAGATCAGAACAATGAATACGTCAAATTGAAGATAGTGACGGAGCGTACAGATTGTGTATGGTTTATCGTGGTCGGGGAATCTGGACAAACGCAACACAACGAACCCCGCTCAATATCTGGTAGGAACTCCAAAATTAGTCACTCACGTTTCGACGTCCTCCGGAAGGGGTCCGAACCTCCTCAAAAGCGCTTTTCGATCCATGAGCGCCTTTTCATATATAGCCTCCGACAGAGCGAAGCGTTGTTGAACGTTAGGCGTAGTGTCCTCGAATGCCACGTGGTTGTATGAAGGCACGTACGGTGCAGAAGGTATGAGTACGAAACATATCGCCAGGAGAAGGAAGACTAGGAAAATTGAGTAGCGTGGATGGCGTTTCCAAACTGAGCCCATGTTGAAGGTCACAGTTAATGGATGATAGAGGGAGTCAAAGAATGATCAGGGAGTGAAAATCTGACAAGCCGGAAGAGAGAGAGAGAAGAAAGAGAGAAAGAGATATACAGGAAGAAAGAAAGCACCGTACTGAAGTTTGGAGACTAAATAATGTGGCGCCCTTGCCGAATGTATCAAAATAAAAGCACCCCAATCACGGCCATATTGATCGCTTGAACAAACTGTGCTTGATCTGTGCACTTCTGTGCACCGTCATGGCCAGTGGCCACTGTCAGCCTCTGTCAGCGCGGCGCCTCACGGTGCTCATCATGATCTCTCTGAGTTTCAGCGTTATGAGCTCGGTTTTCGTGAACCTCCAATTCCAGGGTGAAACTAAGATTGATACGGTACAACAGTCTTGCAAATTAAGAATCAACTGAAAGTCTGAAACGGGGACAACTTCGATATTCTCACCAATGATCCAAGTTCCAACAGAGCTCCAACGCCGAACGGTCTAGAGACTACAATCTACGTTGATTGGCACCCACATGAGAACAGTTTCTTCCAATCAATCGATCATTGGCGTGTACTACAGTACATTGTGCACAACATGCAGTGAAATTGAAAACACCTGTAACCGTGGTGATTGGAGCATAGAGGGCGCTGTTTGACCTTGTTTACCGCTATGCAAAGAAAATAGCCTGAAATAGTTGTCAGTTGGCTCTATACGTGCTATGAAAGGAGATGAAAGGCCAGGGATACGAACAGGAAATTGAATCCTGCTATGCTACGGGCAACTTATCAGTACGTCAAACTCACTGGGATGCTAGTTCTCTCACTGTCATCGGTGTTCATTATGTAGGCAACAACAATACGTGTAAGTTACATTCGAGAACGAGATTCTGGTTCAAGTGATGAAAACATTTCCGTCTTTGATGTTCAGGAATGAGTACTGGAAGGATAAACTCAGTTAAGACTAGAGGATACAAAAATCATCACTCACCTCTGCTAACTCTGGTTTCCGCGAGCCAGCATAGTTGACGTAGACTAGATTCGGCTACGACGATAAGAGAATGTGTTAAAATAATCGTGAGGATTGAAATTGACCGGAGGTACTTACTGCATTCCAAAAGGGTCTCAACCCAGCTTCCTCGAGTCCTTCCCACCACTTCAAGAGATATTCAAAGTTCTTGTCCCAAACATGGATTTCGAGTAGTAGTTGACCGAAAGGAATTGGAAGGTCCTCTGTCACAAATGACTTTATCATGTTTGTGATGGCGTCAAACTCCCATCCTTCGAGGTCAACTTTGAGGATATCTATGTGTTGGTGTCCTGCATCAAAGTGGATACAATGCGCTCTCAATAAGTCCCAAGGAGCGCATTTGAGAGGCGGGAACGCCGTACCGTTCATTTGCATCAAAGTTTTCAATGTGTACATGGCTGATTCTGAACCGGAAGCTGGACGATCGACGTGACCGAGAGCATAACGATGAAACGTCGTCCTATATCTCTCCGTAAATGGGATTTGTTTTGCAAAGCCCTTGACGGAGGCATCATAACCCCAAACTTTGCAATAGTTGGTATTGACCAACAAGTCAGCCTCGAAGGAAGATTCATGGTTAATGCCTTTGCGTGGAATAGTTCAGATGTGATTACAACTGGTAGATGGGAAGGAGACGCACCGACAGAATATACGACACAGTCCTTCTTATCGACCAATCGCGAGAGACCGCACACCCATTTGCCTCCGTCACTCAACGAACCAACCCGGCGGACTTCGTAAGGGCAATTGAAGGACGCAGGGAAATAGTCCCATACAGTATACGCCGGCCAAGGGGATTTGTTTGGAGGAAACCTACAAGTAGAACTATCAACAGCGATTTCTAGAGAGCATAGATTTCAGACTCACATATCAATGTCGCTTGGGTGAGGACCATAGCGGGAAATCAGCCCAGTCCTATCTAATATCGTCTTTTGATATAACGCTTCCGCTTGCGCCATCCTATAAGCCACGTCCGTTAACTCATTCGGAGCGATGCGGAGAGGAATGAGTGGAGGATCGGGTCGGAAGGGAAGTAACATATATATTGAGGGCACAAGCACGAGAAGAAGGAGCATGGCATATCGGGGATGTCGAAGGAAGACTTGCAGGGTCGAGCCAGGCATTTGTATCAGGCGGATTTGCGTTTAAAGAGGGAGGATCGTCGCCTGTGAGCAGAAAAAGGGATAGTAAGGAAGCGTTGGTGGTGGTGGTGGTCGTGGAAGGTGGTCGCGGGAATAAAAGACTGGTTCGTATGAAGTTGAGTCCCCATCACTGATGTATTCTCAGGCATCGCATATGTACTCCCTCGTAGCATATGATTGCGTTAGATTGCCTAATCAGCACTGTTCGTGAGATATAAGACTTCTGCCTCAGGTCTTCCGAGCCACCCAGAATTCAGCTTCATATATCCACCTCATCATAGCTCTGTCGTCGTGTGTATATTCGCAAGGGATAGTGCGCCGCTTCAGACACTCGGGCTCGCTATTGTCTGATCCATCCCTTTTCCCAACAATAGAAAACCCAACAGCCTCCACTACATCTAATACCTCCTCCAAGGTCAGTTCCAGCCGCGCCTGCGCGCTGGAACACCAAAGCAGGGGTCCCAAGTTCACCCAAGTTCCACCTGGCTTCAATAATCTGTGAATTTGCTCGAGGGTTTGTATTATGTTAACAGACGTGTCGATGAAGAACAGGGTGACCACAAAGTCATAGCCTTCCGTATTGCGGACGGCCGAGCTTGCCACTGGGGTCTTCGCGTCTAACGTCAGAAAGTCGCCTTCCATAAGATGGAGACCGGTGGTGTCATCGTCCGCTAACTGCGGTATAACATCTGGGAAGCGTATTCCCCTGAACAAGTCTGTGGTGTTACGAGAATGGCTCCACCAGTGAGCATACGGAAACACTTCGTGCTGATTCACAGTCTTGGTTATTTCAGGATCCAAGAGGAACCGAAAAGCGCCATTCATGTAGGCAGACAGCTCGCAGGCAGTAACGTCGTAGCCAAGTTGTGATATGTCATAAGCAAGGCGGTTTAACCCAGAGCCAGGTACAAGGACGCGCTTTTGGGAACGCACAGTTGTTGACAGCGTGGACAGCACGGAAAGGATAGGTTCGAATATGATAGATCGTTCCGAAAGTCCTGCATCACTCCAGTCTCGAACAAAATGCTTCAGTAATTCTCGGATACGTGAAAGACTGGCTGGATCAACGTGGTTGTCTATGGCCGTATGACGAATTTCTGACCATCGTATAGATGAAGAAGAGAGCTCCTGGCTGTATGTTCGCGTCATGACGGAAGCAATACCGTCGGTGATCTTTGAGTTCAGATGAATGAGCTCCGAAAGTTTGTCCAGCTTTTTCGGGTACCCAATCTCGTAGCCAATGCGCTTATGAGTTCGTCCGACTGACATATACGACGCACGCATGCGAGAGAGTTCGTTTAAGGACAGCGCGGAATAATTGGAGTAAGCTGTTGATGATGTTTGAACGGAGAACGGGCCATGGGAAGATGCAAAGGAGGGAATTTTCGTGCGATGTGTGACATTGAAGAGAGAGATTGAGTTGAGCCAGATCGAGCGAAACATATCTCTGTCAATAACAGAAAGGCGAACACCTAAGTAGAGCAGCATGGCTGGCAGCAAACAAGCGACCAATACATCGGACATGGACTAGATGAAAGCAATGGTTCAGAAGACCAGAAGACTAGAAGCTGAAGCTGAAGGCTCATTACTCACAAATATTAGGTCTATTGTTGAACCAGGACTGGATTGTCGGGGACGAGTTCAAGTTGCACGAAGTTCGAACGAACATAAAACCTTGGCGCCAGACGGCATTGTAACTCTTTTACATAATCCGCTCTCTCTTACCGCCATATCTTGCAATACTCGGCCTTACTCGTCGTGTTAAGTATAACGCTGGTCAATGGTTCGTTGAATATTAGAGCTCTCCATGGTCAAAAGGCGTTCCAGTGAGCACTTTTCCTTATCCTAGATAACGGTACATTACTACATACATCATCCTCACTGATCAAATCATCACCTCCGATTGCAATCATATTGACCTTCGATAACACGCAATAGAGAATTCGCTCTCTTTTTCTATTTTTCTATTTTTCTGTTTTTTCCGGCAGATTGTCACAGAATCCAGATGATTCTGGTATACTCCTACGCGAAAGACCTTTCAGCTTGGTGACGAGCTTGTTCACGAGCCCATCATGCGGGCGCGAATGAGAAATGGGTGTCCAAAGAGCGAGGTAGAGAGATAGCAGGCTGTTCAGAGGTCTAGAAGCTGTCGAAGTTCCTGGCATATGAGACGACGCTTGGTGGTTTAAGATGGGGAGTTCAGGTGGAGAAGAGCCACTTTGAGTTGCACTTCCAGGCAAGCTGAAGTGTCACTCACTGCCCCGCCTAGTGGAATGTATCGAATGTGCTTCGAACTAGATCATCGCTCGCAAGTTGTCAAGGACCAAGGCTACATATCCAGTACTAGGATCCGGTGAGGGATTTCCTTTGATTTCTCAGGATTTCTCTGATCAATTGTACCAAACTCATACATACCCGACTAGATACCTCGTCCTACGCCGCCGACAGTGCCCTTGCGTGTATTATCCTCAATCTTCCTCAATACGACCTTATCCATCCCGCTTTTCATTATTCCTACTACAATCTCTTCAAACCAAGCATCCCCACTAGTCCTCACTCCGTTGTTACTTTCCAAGACGGTTACTATTCCTACCATACGATCCATCAGAAATCTTCAAAACAACATGAGTCCATCCAGGGCCATCCCTGTCAGTCGATTTTCGCAAGCATCAAACAAACAACTCGCTCGACCATCGTTTGATTTAGCTGCGATGGCGCCGCTTGAATGCCATACATTCATATATATTCGCAAAACGCGGCCAATGGTATCTATCCGCTGGGTATCTCGCCTTGCAGACCTCAGAGCTCCAGGTTTCTGCCTTTCTCTACTTATTGGAGATACAAACTTCCAGATGCTCGTTCTACCGGCCATCAGGCCAGAAGCCAAAAAAAATCGAGGTCTCGAGAGTCAGAAGGCAGTCGAGAAGGCCGGAACTCGAAGGCTATTGCCATATAGTGAGCGATTTTTCCAAGGTACCGAACGTATGTATTGCAGTGACTAGTCACTACTGGTACTAATCGTCCAGATAGTGATCACCAGCCCCGCTTGCATGCATACAACCGTGAGTCGCAATACTAATACTGATCCAGGAATAAGCATTCGAGCTCTCAATGGTCGAATGAGTCTTGCAGTCCATGTTTTCTTTTTTCCGTTCACAAATAGATCAAATCCAAAAAGCTATGTCTTCAAGGCTATCCAGTGAGCACTTTTCCTAAGTACATACTGATCATCCTCACTGATTCAATCATCGCCGCTTGCAAATCATATCGAAAAAACGCACGAATTCTCTCTCTCTTTTTTTTCTTTTTTCTTTTTCTTTTGGAAAAATGTCATTTCTTTCGAGCGTCAATTCCTCCTTCGTGCTACATATATAAAACCCATGCAACACAACACATTTTCCCCCCAGAGCTGGTCTCCTTCGCAAATCGCACTCAACACCCGCTTTTCCAAAAACGATCATCGCCGTCTTTGCTATAACATCTACGTTCTGTTATGACTCGACTCACCCTTCGAGCGACTGTTCTTCTTCTTGGAGCTATTCCTTTCGGTGTTCTCGCCGCTCCTACTATTTCGACGCCTCCCTCGAATAACAAATCGACCGGCGAAGTTCAGACTTTCCGCCAATACGGTTCTGATCTTCCTGAGCTTGGGGCCTCGCCGACGGAGGTCCCTGTGCTGAGAGCTCGTGTTTGGCCTTTCAAGAAGAAAGTTGGCGAACTATCCCAATTCCCAGAAACAATAGGAGTGAGAATCTGTTTTCCATTTGAACGGTCGCTAGCAATACTGATGAGTCCTGCATCATCCCAGTCCGAGCAAGCCCGAGAGCTCAACGAAACTGACAAAGATCTGGTAAGTGTCCAGTATTTCTAAGTGTTGATCTGTTTTTCTAATCGTTGAATATATATATTCTACCCACAAAGATTAGGGAAACCAACGAACTCATATACCAGCTGAATCGTGAAGTAGCGGAGTGCACATGTGATTTACTGACAAAGCTCAAGTTGCTCCTGAAAGCTGAACTTACCGACTGGGCCCGGTTGAATGAGTTGCGAAGGCTCCTTAACCTATTCACCCAACTTCAGGAAAACTATGGTTCAGAATTTCCAGATGGTGTGGTGGACAAGCTCAGAGAGAAGGTGAGGGAGCTGGCCAAGGCCAGGGCCATGGCGCAAGGATTCGCAGTTTAAGTGTTCAGAACATCCGGAATTTTTGGGCAAACGTGGTTGGGAAGTTGGTTGTTGGGGATAGACTGGTACTATCTGCTGTGATTTGTATAATCATGAATATTTGAAGAATCATTGAGTTTCATGGTTAGGTGACTTTGCTTGTGCTCGCAGTGAGTGCATTTTGTATGATTCGAGTGTGGTCAGTCTGTTCTCTGGAGTCTTGAGGCTTGCGAGTCGCAACGTGTTTCTATGGAGTCTACCGGCTCAGAATATTATTATTTATGTGAGGACGGTGCCGGACGGCGTTGAATTCTCTCACGTAATCCACACACTCTCTAGTCTCTAGACTCTCTTCAATGGCTCCCAAATCATGAAAATGGCTCTCGTCGCAATGACATGCATACGACGAAATATCATGCAACACTCGCCTTACTCGTCGTGTTGTATATCGCTGGTCAATGGTTCATTGAATATTGGAGCTCTCGATGGTCAAAAGGCGTCCTAGTGTATGTTTTTTCGCCGACTGGTCACTGAATCTGTTATTCAATGAACGCGTTTACTCTTCATTGAACCATCAGACGGCTAGCGAGGCTACACTGAATCGTGTTATTCTGAGGTATTCACAAGCGGATCATCGATCTGAAGTCCAAACTATCCAAGAAGTCCAAAAAGCGACGTTTGCAAAGCTGTCCAGATTCCACTGCTTCAGTCACCAGTGAGCACTTTCCTCAAGTGGCGGTACATACATACATCATCCTTACTGATCAAACCATCGCCGCTTGCAATTATATCGAAAAGACGCACAATTCTCTCTCTTCTTCTCAGTTCTTTTTCTGGGCGGAATGTCATTTTTCCTGAGCGGGAATTCCCATCTTCGTGCTATACATAAACCCCAAATAACACAACACATTTTCCCCCAGAGCTGGTCTCCCTCGCAAATTTCACTCCAAAAACGACCATCGCCATCATCTTTGCTATAACATCCAGTTCTGCTATGACTCGACTCACCCTTCGAGCGATTGTTCTCCTTCTTGGAGCCATTCCTTTCGGTGTTCTCGCCGCTCCTACTATTTCGACGCCTTCCTTGAAAGAGCCATCGACCGGCGAAGTTCAGACTCTCCGCCAACGTTCTGATCTTCCTGAGCTTGGGGTTTTGCCGACGGTGGCCCTTGTCCTCAGAACTCCTGTTCGGACATGTTTTATCAATTTGGAAAAGCAGGTGAGTGTCCAGTATTTCTAGGTGTTGATCTGGTTTTCTAATCATTGAATGTGTATATATCATTCTCCACCCACAAAGATCAAGGAAATCGACATACTCATTGTTGAGTTGAGTCCTAGAGTAGGCTTAGCAATGATCGAATGTGACCTACCGACGAAGCTCGAGTCGCTCCTCCGCGGTCACCCACCTACCCAGTACCAGTTAGGTATCTACAGGGAGCTTTTGGACTTACTCAACACTCTGCAGCCGCAGTGTGGTTCAAAGCGTCTCACTAAACTGGTGGCCGAGCTTAGAAAGGAGGTGGAGCAGCTTGAACAGTTGGAGAAGCATCATCAGGATATGGCCAAGATGGCGGCGCAATGATTCGGACTTGGATTCAAGCGTTCAGAACGTCCTGGATTTGTGGGTAAACATAGCTGGGAAGTTGGGGATAGACTGATACTATCTGCTGTGATGCGTATGGTTATGAAAATCCGAAAAATCATTATGATTGATATGATTGAGATTCATAGATAGGTGACTTTGCTTGTGCTCGCAGTGAGTGCGCTTTGTATGATTTGAGTGTGGCGAGTCTGTCTTGAGCATGTGCTCTTGAGGCTCGCAACGTGTTATCACCATTGGAGTCCATCGAGCGTTCAGTGATAACAAATCTACATGAAGACGGTGAGTTACAAAAGCTCAAACGTGAACGCTCTGAGACTCTCGATCCTCAGACTGTCACTCAGCTTACCGCCGCCGTGTTTCTGCTCCCGGCCATAACCAACGCTCTACTACTACTAGTAGCTGCCAAAATTGCTTCAAAACAACCTTCGGGCAGTGGAGATTGTCCGCGTCTGTCAACAACATTGCCACCTGATTGCGGTTCTCTCTTCGTCTTTCAAGTTCTGGCAAAGCTCGCAAAGAATAAGATTTCTTTGTGAGTTAGACGGTTCCAACAAAGAAACTTGAAGTGTCAAGAACTCACAATCTCTACGGTCCGGCAGATCTCCTGATTTTGCATGTCTACATGGTATCCTGATTCCTATGTGCGATTTTGTACATGCGATAATCACATCCTGGCTTCAGAGTTCACCCTGCTTCCTTCACCCCACCTCTCCCCACCTTGCTTGCAGAAAGGTTAATCAATACTCATCATGACAATCGTCGCAAAATTTCCTTTCTCAGTAGTGGCTTTCCGCCTCACCGCCAGTACCTTTCTTTTGCAGAACGTATGCAAGGAAGCCTCAAGGTGCAGCCAGTGCGGCAGTGCCCCAGCCTCAAGTCGAAATATTTCCATAGAAGAAATTTGACTATGACCAATGGGGCTATTCATGAGCAATTCTCGACAGCTCTAAACAGCTCTGAACCTTTCTCAACCCATCTCTTAGATCATCTTGATCTGAGCGACTTATCCGAGTTAATCCACAAACACTCCGATTGTCCCTTACGATCTTTTATGGTGAGATTGTTCAGAAGTGACGGTCAGCGTCAGTCAACAGTCATCAGGTTCGCTCCGGGTTCGTTCGAACGTACATAGGAATCAAGCCGCTGTACGACGGTCACTCGATGTTTCAAGTACCAAGTTCTGTGTGGACCAAGAAGGGAACATAGGTGTGTCCGCCAACAGCCTATCGTCTCTTTTCATGGGCTTTCTCATTCTGAAATTCGAGTATAACAGCAGGGAATTGCAGATCGAGCCAGATATGTAGAATATTCCGAGATCGCGAATACAAACATTTGGCCAAATCTGGAACCACCATTCTAAGCTTATCAACGTATATCAACATCCATGCAAAGGACGGTAATGAAAGCCACGCCGTCGTTGCGCCGCGCGCCCCGGCACCGCGTACCCAAGCCTCAGGCCCTCAACAGAGGCATATGAACACATTCTAATTCCGCATACCTTCAACTTCACTGGACTAGACTGGACCGCAGTTCAAACTTCAGAATCATTCATAGATTTTGCCCCACAAATGTTCCCAGTCTTGTACACAGTCTAGTCGATTTATGTAATTCATATCTTGTGGGCGACCTCCATTATTGATTCTGTCTCGACTCGAATAAGTAGCGGCCTGAAACCAGGGCGGGAGCAAGGCTGGAGGCTGGCATCAGTACGACCATGAGGCAACTTCGACCCTTACCACCGTGAATTTACCCTGCCGGTATTCTGCCTTATCCTGCTAAGTTCTAACGATAGTGACCCGATGGTGACAGTGCGTGTCGGCGCAGTAAACGGTTTCCAGTTGCCATATTCATGAAGATACTTCCGGACAGAAGTGGAAAGGCTGACATTGCCGAACATGAAGTCGAGTAATAATTCCTTGAGGAAAGTTAGACTGCTGATTTCGTTTAACAGAATGTTATCCTTATGTACGTACCTTCCATAACGCTCAGGGTAATATGACTGTTTTAAAAGATGAGAGGAAATTCGGAAGTGACAAAATCTCGACTCTTTCCGCGTATTCCCAATCATGAATCAGGAGCCTTGCACCGAGCTGGATGTGCTGATAGTAGGTGCAGGTTTCAGTGGACTCTACCAGCTTCATACGCTCCGTCCCCTTGGCCTTCGCGTCAAGATATTCGAGGCTGCGGCCGATATAGGAGGGGTATGGCACTGGAATTGTGTGTTTCGATGTTGTCACAACTCGGAACGGAATGTCTCATCTGTTGGTCTTCAGGTTATCCGGGTGCCCGTGTTGATACAAGCAGTGACTCGTACCAATATTCCATGAGTACCATCTGGAAAGATTGGCACTGGAACGAGATGTTCCCTGGGCAGAGCGAAATGCAGAAATACTTCCACCACGTGGACGACAAACTCGACCTGAAGAAAGACATCTATCTCAACACTCGTGTCAGATCTGCGAAATGGCAAGAGTGTCAGAAGAGCTGGATCGTCACCACCGATAGCGGAATTGTAGTGAAGACGCGGTTTTTTGTTCTTTGTGCCGGAGTCAACACAGAACCTTTCATACCAAAAATCGAGGGCCTAGATGCGTTCAAAGGCGCTTGCCACCATACAGCGCGTTGGCCTCACGACGGACTTGACCTAACCGGGAAACGGGTCGCTGTGATCGGGACGGGTGCTTCGGGAGTGCAGGTTTCTCAGGAAGCCGCCGCATGCGCCTCGAAACTCACCGTATTCCAACGCACCGCCAACCCTTGTCTCCCGATGCGCCAACGCAGAATCAATACCTGTGTGATCGAGCTTGAAAAACACAAGAAACTCAAAGAAGAGTTATACCCTATCATGTTCCGCCGAATGCTTCAAACGCCTGGTGGGCTCGCGTATGCGTGTCTCCCGCAGACGGCCTTCTCGGCAACACCGGAGGAGAGGCGTTTACTCTACGAACAGCTCTACGAGCAAGGAGGTGTCGCGCTGTGGCTTTTAGGATATAGTGATATGTTGACTGACAAAGCGGCCAACGACGAGGTCTATGCCTTCTGGAGGAAGAAAACGCTTGCGCGAATCAAGGACCCTAAGGTTGGGGAGAAGCTTGCGCCTGAAAAACCGGAGAATGCGTTTGGCGTGAAGCGCATAAGCCTGGAGCAGGTGAGAGATCTGATTGTTTCCTCGTTTCGTGGTCAACGCTGATCTGAATGATAGAACTTTTACGAAATCTTCAATCAAGATAATGTCGAACTCGTGAACTTGAAAGACAACCCAATCGAGCGTATCACTGAAAGTGGGATCGTCACCAAGGATGGTACAGAGCACACCGTCGACGTGCTGGTCATGGCCACCGGGTTCGATTCGATTTCTGGGAGTATCACTGCGATCGACATCGAGGGCAAGAAAGGAGTATCAATTCGTGAAAAATGGTCCCAAGGGACTCACACGTATCTGGGCGTAGCATCTTCAGATTTCCCAAATATGTTTTTCACGATGGGTCCCCAAGCGCCTAGCGGATTATGTTCGTGTGCTCTCTTCTCGATGACTCCCAATAGTACTGACGACTCGTCTTTGTTCAGGTAATGGACCCACTTGCGCGGTATGCTTTCATCATGTTGCCCTATCCGAATTTGGCTGACTGTGAACGTTTCCGACAGGAAATACAAGGAGATTGGCTCACCAACCTCATGAAGTATGCCCAAAATGAACACATCGAATGTATCGAGGCACGGCCTGAAGCAGAAGAAGGTTGGCGACAGCTCGTTCTAGGGGTCAATGCAATGACCCTTTTCGCGAATGCCAAGAGCTGGTACAATGGAGCCAATATCGAGAACAAACCGTTTGAGCCTCTAAGCTTCATCGGAGGGATACCTTTGTATATGCAGAGGTGTAGGGAAGAAGCGGAGAACGGCTACAAAGGGTTCATTCTCTCGTGAGTAGCGTAACAAACATCGTAGAATGACTAGAATACGAATCCAATATCCATTTGTAAATTGTGAATAATGACGATGTCCGATACGAGCATTGGCAAAGTCTTGGCTCTTGATGCTAAAAAATTGGGACTGCAAGGCAGGCTGGCAGCTATGTCTTGAGTTGGGATTGCCTAAACCAGGGGTTCATGCCGATTCAAGCATACTGTTCATCATTCTATCACCTGGCAAAAGTCGTCGACAGAACGTGTTCAGACCTCTTTTGGATTGTCAATGACTCCGAGTGGCTGATGATTTGATGGCATGGACTTTGACCTCTTTGAGACTATGAAACTTCACTAAAAAAGAAAACAAAAGGCGTGCATGTCACTGCTTTGTCTCTGAAATTTGATATATAAGGGGTCCGTTGAACTTTGGATATAAACCCACATACCCATTTTCCTCTTTCAAGTTCCCTCCGACTCCAGAATCATCATCGTAGTCCTACAAATATACTGAGCATGCTGGTCAGTGTCACTTCAAATCTTCGTGAATTCTTGCTGATCAATCATCGAACGGCTACAGGGTTTATATTGCGAAACAATACTTCTTGAGTGCGACACGATAAGTTGTTGCGGAGACGAAGCCTCTGCACCGGAAATCCAGAAATCAGACTCGAAATCAAAGAATACACATTCACATCACCCGACGATACCTCCGTCATCCTCCTCCTCCTCGAACTCTCAGGAACGACATTCAGCAAAGGTACCTTTGACCTGATACGATATTTCGTTGTCTGACCGAACCACTAGCTTGATATTGACAATCTGATAGCTCTTTTACGAGTGGTAGAGAAATCGATCGACACAGAGAGAAAGAACAAAGTGGCGAAGGAGTCGACAAGTCGGACTAACTCAAAGAAGAATGTTGCCCAAACTCTTCCAGACTCAGAATCTTGGAGTCACTATGAAGATGAGATGAGCTTTCCTTTGGAAGGAGGGCCGCACACATGGAAATTATTATGACCTTTTTTGAAATCAAACCATTCTGTTGTTTTTGTCCTGTCATTTCTGAGCGTTGAGTTTTTTTGCGCACCCAAACTTCAGCAACGAGGACGAGTGTGTCTATCCTTGTCCGGTATTGGGAGGATCTAGTGAGGCAATGGAGTTGATGGATGAAAGAAGAGGTTGAGCGCCAATCGAGTTCCATAAAAGGAAAAAGGATTATTTGACGTGGTTCGCTTGAGCGCTCGACGTGTCGACATTTCTCCTTCATTTTATTTCCCCTTCTTGCGGCCAAGAATGCGCTCGGTCGCGCTGTTTGGAGCGATTGCTGCTCTGCTAGCGCTCCCAGAAGCTTTTGCTGTCAAATCGCATGATTTCAAGACTTGTTCTCAGTCAGGCTTTTGTCGTAGAGGACGTGCCCTTGCTGCACGCGCTCAAGAAGCTCAGTCTTCATGGAAATCACCTTACTCTGTCGACCCTACCTCTATTTCAGTTTCACCCGAAAATGCCACAGCCAAGGCCGCAGTCAAGTCTTCGCTCTATCCTGAAATCAAATTCGGCTTGGAGCTCAGAATTCATGACGATGGAGTCGTTCGTGTCCTCATGGATGAAGTAGATGGCCTTAGGAAACGCTATGATGAAGCTGCATCATGGGCATTAGTCTCTGAGCCAACCCTCAGTAAGGGCATACGCTGGGCAGTCGGAAAGAAGGAGTTACGAGCAACGTTTGGAAAGAAGAATGATATCGAGATTGTTCTTCAATACGAACCTCTTCTTGTACGCCTTCGTAGAGGCGGAGAGGACCAAATAGTTCTCAACGGTCGCGGTCTGCTTCATATGGAACATTTTCGAACCCAGACGTTGAAAGAGACTGTTGAAGAAGTTGCTTCGGATGAGAACGCGGAAGGGCAGGAGGTTCTCCAGACTGAGAATGTCCGGGCTTGGTTCGAAGGGGATTCGGAAGACGATTACTGGGAAGAAAAATTCTCCTCCTGGACAGACTCAAAGCCGAAAGGTACGCTGACATCTTTCCTGTCTTCTGGAAATTGATCGACACTGTCCGCCAGGACCCGAATCTCTTTCTCTTGACATTACATTCCCAAATCACGGCACTGTGTATGGTATCCCACAACATGCCACCAACCTCTCACTCCCAAGTACGACGGGCGATTCACCGTCATATTCAGATCCTTTCCGTCTGTACAACGCAGATGTGTTTGAATACCTTGCTTCTTCGCCTATGTCGTTGTATGGCTCCATTCCAGTCATGCATGCGCATTCTGCAGATTCCACTGTTGGCATATTCAACGCTGTCGGCTCTGAGACTTGGATCGATATCTCATACCCCTCGAAGAAGTCGACTCAAACTCATTGGATTTCCGAGTCTGGTATCATGGATGTTTTCTTGCTACCTGGACCTACACCTGAAGACATATTCGCTCAATACGCACGTCTGACCGGTACGACGGCTCTTCCTCCTCACTGGAGTTTAGGTTACCACCAATGTCGGTGGAACTATGTAAGCTCGGATGATGTCCGGACTGTCCAGAGAAGATTCGATGAGGAAGACATGCCTGTTGACGTGTTTTGGCTGGATATTGAGTATGCTCAGGATCACAAATACTTCATCTGGGACCACAAGACGTTCCCTGATCCTGTTGAAATGACGAACGATGTCGCGGCCACGGGACGCAAGGTCATCCAATTGACTATCTCCGTTCTTCATTGTTCTCACTCTTGCTTTTTAGATGGTCGTGATTGTGGACCCCCATCTCAAGAGGACATCTGATTATCCAATCTACCAAGAGGCTTCCGACCTCGATGTTCTCGTCAAGCCTAAGAGTGGTGAAGGTGAATATGAAGGCTGGTGTTGGAGCGGTAGTAGCTCCTGGATTGACCACTTCAATCCGGCCAGTTGGGATTGGTGGGTTTCCAAGTTCAAAACTAGCCAAATCGACACTGGCTTTTCTTGGACTGAGAGTACGGAAGATGTTCATATTTGGAACGATATGAATGAGGTAGGTATTTCTCCTAGCTAACGAATAGCGGCTGATCGTTCCTTAGCCTTCCATTTTCAATGGTCCCGAAATCACCATGCCCAAAGATACTATTCATTACGGTGGCTGGGAACACAGAGATGTTCATAACATCAACGGAATGCTTTTCGTACGTCTACTTTGATTCTCTTGTTTTCGACCTTCGTGATGATTAAGTTCTGCTTCAGCATAATAACACAGCGCAGGCTGTCCGTTTACGTTCGGAGATCCCCAAGCGTCCCTTCGTCCTCACACGTTCCTTCTATGCTGGTTCCCAACGTATCAGTGCTATGTGGACTGGTGATAATCTCGGCACTTGGGATCATATGGCTGTCGGTATTAAGATGGTCTTGGCGAATGGAATTGCTGGAATGGCCTTTGCTGGTTGTAAGTCCTGATCTTTGTTGCAGCGTTATACCACTAGCTGACATACTACAATAAGCTGATGTCGGTGGTTTCTTCGGCAATCCTGAACCTGAGATGCTTGTTCGATGGTACCAAGTTGGCATCTTCTCGCCCTTTTTCCGTGCGCATGCACACATCGACACGAAGAGGCGTGAGCCATTCTTGCTCGACGAACCTTACAAGAGTATCATCCGCGACCTACTGCGTTTGAGATACACTATGTTACCGATATGGTACACTGCGTTTAGGGAAAACTCGATCTCTGGTATGCCCGTAGTTAGGTTTGTCGTTGGTTCTGTCAATGAAGCGGCGGGACCTTGTCTGACGATATTGTGTCCTAGACCTCACTATGTGATGTTCCCTCAGGATACGGCTGGATTCGACATCGATGATCAGTTCTTCATTGGATCATCCGGAATCCTCGTCAAGCCTGTCACCGAGAAAGAGAAAACCGAAGCGACTGTATACTTGGCCGAAGATCAGGTTAGTGCACGAGACAAGTTCATTTCGACGTAGACTGATCTCTATGTTGTGCTAGGTCTATTATGACTACTTCACTCAATATGCTTATCGCGGTGCTAGTAAAGGAAAGTATATCACGGCCACTGCAGAACTCCACCAAGTTCCTGTATTCATCCGTGGAGGTTCTATCCTCCCTACTCGCGAACGTCCCCGACGCTCATCTCCATTGATGAAACTCGATCCCTTCACTCTCCGTGTCGCTCTGAGCAAGACCGGTACCGCCCGCGGAGAGCTTTACCTAGACGATGGTATCACGTATTCACACCAGCAGGGTGAACTTGTCTGGCGCGAATTTGTGGCAGAGCAGTCAACAAAGAAAACCATCCGTATCTCTAGCAGGGATCTTGCAGCACAAAATCCTGGAAAGGCAGTTGACGGTGTGGCGCTGGCAGAGTATGACCCAAAGAATGCGTTTGCGAAGGAGATAGAGGAGGTGAGGGTGGAGAAGATTGTTGTGCTTGGTTTGAACTCGAAGCCGAGCGCTGTCAAATTAGAGGGTGGAGCAGATCTGAAGTGGGAGTTCGTACCCGGAGTGGCTGCTTCTGAGAAGAAGGAAGGCACAGCGAGTGTGCTCACTATCAAGGATCCAAAAGTCCTAATAACCACGGATTGGGCCATTCTCATTTCGTAGACTTGCTAAAGGATAGATTTACAGAAGTAATAAAACATATTTATTGATATCAAGTATCAATATACTAAGTAAGGAGCACATATTTACAGCAATGAGAAAGACATACATAAGTAGGTACGTTGCGGTAGAGTAACTGCAGCAAGAACCTTGCAAATAATTCTGTGGCCAAGGGAGAATGAAGTATGTAGAATAATCAATTTATGGTTATTGTCATCATGAGTTTATGTGTGGATGAGAGAAGAAAGACAAAAGGACAATGTGCAAGACACGTACGTCTTGTATATGCAGGTAAACAACAGTATGAGTGGAGGTAAGTACAACACAGACGCGAAAATCGTTCAGTGTATGAGCAAGAAGATTCGCCCCATACTTCAAAAAATCACCATAATCCAGCCCTATTCGTCATCGGCGAAGCCGCAGGGACTATCCATCCGGGCTTCGCATAAGCAGGCATCGCCGCCGTCGACGGCATACCAACACTTTGCGCGCGTTGATGAGAAGCGTATTGCTGAGCAGCCTGAGCTTGTTGCTGATATGCAAATTGTTGGGGATGATATGGAGTCGGCACGGTCGCATATGGCATCACAGGTTTAACCATGTATGGAGCATAAGGCATCTGCACAGCTACGGGAGAGTAGGTGGAATGGGGACGAAATAGTTCATCGGTGCAGCAAATGGAGGGATGCCTGCATAGGAAGATTGAGATGCTTTCGTCGAGCTCTTTGATGAAGAGCTGGCTGAACTTGCGCCGCGGACATGCGAACGAGACGGGCGGGTGTTGGACGGTGGAGGTGGTGCGTTCAAAGTCGGGAATATCAAAGGCTCTGATGCTGGTTTGACTTTGGAGAACGCAGAAGACTTTCTCGCGTGTGCAGACTTGTGTGGAGCATCTGACACCTCGATCCATCCATCGTCGTTCGTGACGATAGGAGGAGTAGGAAGCATAGGAGACGAATTGTCCGAGGATGATGATGTCGAGGACGTGGACAAGGCTGCTTCCTGCGATGACGGAGAGCTGGAACTGGAACTCGGAGTCTCCGTCTCTAACGCCGCGGGTCCTGATCCCGTTCGACGATGCGTCGGGGTTATGGCAACGGACAAAGTGGGCCCTTGTCTCCTACGTGAAAGTTCAGAGGGATTAGGCTCTTCGAGACCGATCCAGCCATCGTTGTCCCCATTGGAAGCTGTGGATGAATGCGTAGGCACTCGAGAAGCTGAGCTCGGGCGTGAAAACGACAGATTGGAGTCTGGCGAATCAGGAGTGGAGTCGGACCCTGGACCTGGATGAGCCGTGGACTGCCTCGACCGCAGGCGATCTACAAGTGTGCGTGTTCTTGAGGAAAGGGTTTTCCTTTGAGTATGATCGTCTTGTAAAAATGCAGGTAGAAGTGTGGACGACTGCGTCACCGTGCGCGATTTAGGCGTACCACTGTTCATTTCGGTGTCGATGCTCGTATAGAATCCCTGATCGTCTTTCTCAACCTTGAATTTAGGATATGTGGACGGTTTGGGCGGATTGAGAGAAGGAAAGACGAAGTCGTGCAGTGGAGGAGAGGGTGAACTTCGAGTAGTGGCAGGAGAGGCATTGTTGGAATATGTGAGAGAAGGAACTGACGAACTGGACGGAATGAAGGAAGAAGCGGACGCATTCAGTCTGGATGCAGGAGAATTTGTAGGGCCACTCCTGATGTATCCATGGGAATTGGATGCATGAGGCTTCGGAGTTGCGGGCATTGATACATAATTGGGATAGTCCCAATCGCCAGAGTCTAGTATCAGTGAACTTGACAACGAACTTGAATCACTGCCACTGCTAGTATCCTGCTCGTCTGTGAAATCCCCAGTCAAGCTCTGCATCATCTCATTCCAAATTTCCCTGCCAGCTTCAACTTCATTGTCGTCGATCTGTTGAGAGATTTTTGGAGCACATCCTGCAGGATCATCCTCTCGCAAGCAAAACTTGTAATGGAAGCCGGAGTCCGCTTCATAGGCACTAAGAACATCACACGCAGTCGCAAAGCCAACAAAGTCTGAATTCAACTCCTGCTCCAAATCAGCAGAACGGGCATCAGGAATGTCGGGAGGCCGCGAGCGCGAGATGACTGGTCGACAAAGCGCCTTGCAACGAGTTTTACGAGAGCTCGAAGGTTGGTATGACCAAGGTATTTCTTCAAATGAGATCCGCCACCCGTCAGTTGTTGAAACGATCTGCCACCCGTTTTCGTCGTTATCATTGGTCGTAGAGTTCGGCATGGAAGGTTATCCTTTGAGTCCTCGACAAGCCAGACTGTCTCTTGAATGAATTCAAAATGAGAATAGGATGAATGTGAAGCGTACAGGTTTGAACAGAGGACACGACAACTAGCTCGTCCGACGTCAATAGGAGGCCGAGTTGATAAGCCACAGAGCGGTGGCACAAATACCTCCCAAGAAACCAATGAAGACGAGAGAGAGGTGGTAGTTCTGTGAAAGACAGGAATAAAAGGGTACAAGTAAAGAGAAATTTAACAAAGAGATTGGAGTAAGACAGACATGTGGCCGAATGACTCTAAAATAGGCGCGAGGCAAATCTCTGATCACGCGGTCAATTTCCAAATTTAGTAACCGGCGCCGCCGTGCATGGCGCGTTGAACGGTCGTTCCTGGTCGTTCTAAAAGGTTCTAATTTCTTCCAGTCTCTTCCAGTAAGTACTAGTTTTTTTCTCTTGTAAAGTACACGAATATCTCTGTTTCTTCCTTAGATGTTTCCTTCGAGAACAATTCATACAGTAATTCTCATTGCAACCGATAAACATTCCTTTCACTCGCCACAACACTCTGCATAACCCTCGTTCTCCAAGGCGTGCTTGTTGCAGCCTTATACTCTTCTGTATTAAACCCTTCCAGGTGTTGATAAGCATGGAGTGCACGGTATCGTGGGGGCGAGACGTTAGTCACGTTCGACTTGGCATCGACCAATGAAAAGCGTCTACAGGCTTCCCATCCTGGTACTCGACTGAGGAGATCAAGATGTTCCTCTGCGTACCATGCATTGAAATCAGCCTCTGATTCAGAGGTAGGGGATATGGCCACGGAAATCAGGAATGGAGGATTTGTGGTCAAACCGTTGTCTTCTTTCAAGTATGTACGTCCCAGTGCTTTATGCAGGCGGATGTGGGTGTATGG
Source organism: Lentinula raphanica (assembly GCA_027919835.1). Lineage (NCBI taxonomy): Eukaryota > Fungi > Basidiomycota > Agaricomycetes > Agaricales > Omphalotaceae > Lentinula > Lentinula raphanica. The sequence goes on along the minus strand of JANVFP010000001.1, from coordinate 658,961 downwards.
TGTATCACCATCATCTACCTTGATGCCAATCGCGGAGAGTGCCGAAGAAACACTGCCTGTGGACTGAGCATCTGATGTGGGGAGATGAAAGAAGGATACGATCGAGGATGGAAGTTTAGTGGAAACATAAGTGTAGATAGGTGACTCTGGGTATAACCTTTCGGATGAGCAGCACTATTAACGTGAAATGAGGATACTTACGAGTAGCAGAGGCTAGAAAGCTAGGTGAGGATGTACTGTATTGAATGGACAGGATATAATCAAAATCATCGGACAAGATGGTGGTCGGCATGAAAAGAGCAAACTCAAAATTAAGCGCCGAAAACTTCGGCTCATCTTCCGTTTGCATTGTGCAACGCTCGACCTCTTACAGCCGTGGTCTTGGGGTTTTCCCTGGACTTCCTACTTTCCTCGTCGTACTTTGCTATTGGACTCCTCAAAAACTTTTCCTGAGCTACAGTGGGCTGTATCAGAATTAGACATAGTACACGGACTCTACGGTGCGTTGATTAACCGCAACACGGTGTGCAACGCAAATTCATTCAAGCAACTCAGATTCAACACATCTCCCACTCCTGAACTCGCAGAATGTCATTAGTTAGACGAACAGCCATTACGGTCGTCAATGCCTTCATAGCGGCTGTTGGTCGTCTCGACAAGTCTCTTTCACCAAATGATACCCTTGCAAAACTCCGGAAGCACAAATGGAAAGCCTCAGATAGCGTTTACATCTTCCATTTCTTCTCAGCTTCTTTCTGGCTCACGATAATGACCGTTCCGCCGTTTCCCTATAAACTTTTAATCCCGGTGCTATACACCATCGCCATGCTCATTCCTTTGACCTCGCAATTCTTCCTCCCAGCCACACCAGTATTTTCTTGGCTTATAATGTTCTACTCGAATGGATTTATTCCGCTCCAGTATCGTCCCAATCCCAGTGTCTCACTGCTTCCTACTCTCGAAACCGTTCTCTACGGCGCGAACATCTCAGATCTTCTCACTCGCTTCACACATCCCATCCTCGATATTCTCGCTTGGATACCGTATGGCGTCGGTCATTACGCTCTTCCTTTTGTTGTCGCTGCCTTTCTGTGGCTATTCCGTCCAAAGGAAGCATTGCGTTTCTGGAGTACAGCCTTTGGGTATATGTTCTTAATTGGCGTAATAGTTCAGATACTGTTCCCTTGTGCGGCTCCGTGGTACGAGCTGATCTACGGACTCACGCCAGCCAACTACGGTGTTAAAGGCTCGCCTGGAGGTCTCATCAGAATCGATACTTTGTTCCATGCAAACGGTTACACCACAGCTTTCGGAAACTCGCCGCTCGTGTTTGGTGCCTTTCCATCGTTGCATTCTGCTGCAGCTACCCTTGAGGCTCTTTCGGTCTCGCACTTCTTTCCTCAAACCAAACGATGGGTTTGGGTTTATGCCGGTGTGTTGTACTGGGCGACGATGTACATGACACATCATTATCTGATAGATGTTGTCGGGGGAGCATGTCTTGCTACGATGTGCTTCTACTTTTTCATGCCAGAAGAGTTGAAGAACCCCGTTGCGGCAACCTCGCCGCCGGGAACGAATCTCAATCTTATTTCTTCAACGGGTACCGCCAAAGCAAACGGGAACCTCCCAGCGTACAGAATGGGTACACAGCGCTCAAAGTATGATATATACGACCTAGAAGCACCCCGAGATCGCCAGCGTAATGGAAACGGCCGAGCAGGCGGTGGGGTCAATGGACGGGGAATCATGGCAGAAGCCGCTGCGGAATTTGAACTCGCTGAGTCTGAAGATGAATTCGCGAGCGAGACGGGGGACGGTGAGCGACATACAGGCGACGAGGAAGATATCACTTATCGGCCAACGATGCAGAAGGCCGCTGGCAGAAAACCCAATGGCAAGGTCAAATCTGAAATTGTTGCTGGCGGCGCGAATGGGCATAGACATACTGCGTCTATCGCGAGGCTTATTCGTGGACCTGATGCGAGAGGGTCGATTGACCAAGGGGAGGAAGGATGGAGAAGTCCTATGTCGGCTGGGTTTGTGTTTCCCCCGCGGAATGGGAAAGGTAAGGATATAGATGGTAGAAAGAGTCCTGCTCGTGAGACGTTTGCTTAAAATCATTCACGCGAAGGACGGATGGTTCTCTGAATACTGTAGAGCTATACACTCACCTCATCAATTCCGGAAAGATATCCAACTTTTGTCGCTCGTTACAAGTTTGTAAGGTATTCACTTCTCTATGTATCTTAATGGCTGTCCTATCTCATTTAGTTCTCAGGTTTTGCGTTTACAATATCAGTCATTAGAAATTCAACACGTCTAGTTCAGCGCTGCTACGCCCTCGGCAGCGCTCACTAATCCTTGAACTCTTCTAGTCAGCTGAATTTCGAGAAGCTGCCGAAGGCAGAGAGATGAGGTGCTTTCTCTTCATTGCCCCAGGTAACACTTTCCGACTGAGACCCAAGTATGAGTAAAAGGTCTCAACTCCATGCTGATATGTTTTCAATCAAAATTGAGATGCCCAGTATGCAAGACATACATTACTAAGTATCAAGACCTCCTGGCCAAGCAGCTGTCTTAGGTGCGTATCACTGACCTGTTCTTTGAGTTTACAGGTTAAGAGAGAAGCCCTTCGACTCGCTCAATGTTACCAGCAGACGAATTCTGTCAACTCACCACGGTTTGAGCCCAGCAGTATTTCATCTGGTGCGTTGAAGCCTGATGGCCAGCGTTACCTGCGGGTTATCTCAGCACTATGGAACGTCCTGATTTAACGGGTAAGGCCGGTTAGGGTCAATCCCCTCTCGCCCTTCAGTGGTGATGGGAATTGATAGCCTCCGCGCGCCGGCTTGGTACAAAGTACCTTGTATATCCTAGAGTGGCGCTGTAGTCTGAGGTTCCAGATGAAGTTCCCTGACTGGACAAACACAGTGGTCGAGGATGATTCAGAATATCGCAAGCTCGGAACTTGAACGACTCGAAGGCGCTTCTCTTTTTCTTTTTCCTTTTCTTCGAAATCATCTCCACTAACCCCCTGCGACTTGACAAGACGGAGTCCGTCTGAGTCCATCGCCTCAGGCTCGTAAACACACCAAATATTATACATCTATAGCGGCCGCCGTACTCTGATTCCGGGACTCAGCATGTCCTCGCCGTGCACTTAAACTGTGCTAACGGCTCTCCGTCACGGTCTTCTCTGTAAGATGTAAAAGGTATGCTATTGAATATCGCACAGCCCAAGGGCAGGACTCATCTGCGTCCGTGGCATGCATATGTGCGTCAATTTGCCGTTGTAACTCATTATCTACACGCTGATAACTGGATACTACCACTGGATGACCATAGCTCACGATGACAGCTGGGTGCTGCACAGCAACGGACTTTTACACTGTGTTAGCTTCCGAAATATCTTTTGACTCTATGGCCTGTAGTGCCTTGTAGTGCTTGAAAGTTTATTGATCACAGCAAATATGTAGTTTGTAGATCGACAACATCTGTGAGGAACAATTAAGTGGTAGACAGCGGAGGGGCGGTGGAACTTTGGAAGGTTCAAGGCGGGGGCTGGAGCCTGGCAGGGGCTGGCGGCGATTCGCGAAGATGTTGAGTTGCTGTTTTTAGATGCTGTGCCGAGCTGCCGTCGGTTTGGAATCCGCAGGCTGTTGAATATATATTCCTTCAACTTCAACTTCGCTCATCCTCTACAGCTTTCTGAATTTTCCTGCAAGTTCTTCCGCCTTGCGCACACTACAACGTATTAACACAGCTTTCTCCTCTTCATATCTCTGCCTCCATTCAAACTTCTTATCAACAACAGTTCAGAAATCAGGCTGTATTATTTGTCCGCTCCTTGCCACCTGTCCTTCATTTCCCTATTTCTATGGGTGCGTGTTTTCCAAGCATCCACATTCACACCCTGATGTCCTCATCTCTCACAGAGTCGGGTACTAGTACTCCTCGCCACGAACACGAGCATGGATCAGAAGTAGCCTTATTGACTGATGATGCTCCTACTCCAACACACGCAGCCCATCTCCAAACGACGTCAACGTCTTTACCTCCTACCTATACCTCTGTACACTCACCAGCAGAACCTCCTCTCGTCACCGTGTCTTCAATGAAACCCAACTTCAACATCTTCCGTAGGTCAAATTTTGGCTCGCAAGGGCAAGGTCATGAAGAGGACAAGGTTCCGTCATCGAAAGAAACTGCACGTGCAGGAACCTTTTCGAGCTTGCTCAAGCCGAGCAAGAAGGTGGGGCCCTCACCGACGATGCTGCACAGTTTCAGGTCGATAATATGCAGCTCTTGTAAGATGGTACAGATCTCAATTTGTGCTTCACTTTCCTAACTCTTATGATAGGGATCAACCTTTTGCTCGTGTGCATTCCTGTATCAGTACGTCTTACTCTCGCTCTATAGGTGTTGTGTTCACCTCTCTCCAGTGGGCCCTCAATTTTGCCACAGACAATGATACTTTGATTTTCGTCTGTGCGTTTCTTCCGGGCCTATCGATCCGCACTTGAGAACTCAAGTAACATTTCCTTTCACCAGTCTCGTTTCTCGCAATAATACCGTTAGCCAAGGTTCATACCCATTGTCATCAGCCACTACAGCAATGGAAATAACAATAGTTTTCAGCTTTTGGCATTCGCAACAGATGAATTGTCAATGCGAGTCGGGCAAACCTTAGCAGGTTTGATCAATGCCACACTTGTACGTCTCACAGTTACATTTTTTTGAGTTCATTTCTTCACATCGTCATTCATAAGGGCAATGCTGTCGAATTAATTGTTGCTGTAAGTGATTGCATCTACATACAGCCTCCTTTCCGTGTTTCTTCTTGTTCTGATGACTGCGTATAGATCATTGCACTGACCCAGTGTAAATTACACATTGTTCAATCGTCTTGTAAGTCACAAGCCCTTGAAATCTACTGAGAATCTCATCGAGTGTCCGTCAGTGATCGGTTCCATGCTCAGTAATCTTTGTGCGTAGCTATTTCAAGTTTCATTTTGTTTCTATCTAAAGTCATCGCCTAGTGCTCGTGCTGGGAATGTGCTTCTTCGCTGGAGGCGTTCGTTTTTCGGAACAAGGATTTGGATTAGGTAGGTCTCTTTTGCGCTTATTGAACTCCCATTTCCGACCAGTGCATTATAGTTGCCTCTCAACTCAACTCATCTCTGCTTACCATCGCCGTCATTGCCGTTCTTCTCCCTGCGGCCTTCTATTACAATGTCACTACCCAGACAGATTCCGACGAAGGCCAAGATCTCTTGAAGGTTTCACATGGAGTCGCGTTGATTCTGCTCTTTAGTATGTACAATTTTTTTCTATGCTATCCTTGTCTTTACCATGATCTCAATTCTGTGCATCAACAGTTTATGCTGCGTATCTTGTCTTCCAACTCTATTCCCATGCCGCTCTCTACAATGACGAGAATGATATCATTAAATCCACAAAGTATGCTCCACGACCGAAGAAAACCAAATCAACCAAGTCGTTAAAGTCCTCTGCAGACTTCTCACATGCACATTCAGATGCAGTCGATGGTGGTATGGAGATGCATGTCTTTCCACCACCATCGTCACATAACGCCCCCGACCAACATTCCGAATTTGAGCATTCGCAAGAACGTCCAAGTTTAGGACGTTCATCTCCCCCCGCGACTCCGAATTCCTCTAAACCTCTCATGTTTCGAAAGGCATGGGACACGGCGAGTACAGCCGCTGCGACGTTCACCTCATCCGTTCCTTCTCTGGCTGGTGGAAAGCACCGGTTGGGAGATGCGGAGAAAGGCTTGGCTGCACCAACGCAGTCTCACGTAGAGAGTGTGACAAGTGCAGAGGAAGAAGAAGAAGAAGTGCCTCAAATGAACCTTGTGACTACGATTGTGCTGTTAGTCATCGTTACTGTTGTGAGTGGCACAGTTCTGTGCTGTTGGTATTTGGCGAATCCCTAATTGCTATCTGCTGTATTGCAGCTTGTTTCCGTAACGGCCGAATGGCTCGTAGATTCCATCGATGGACTGACCGACACTGGTACCATATCACAGGAGTTTGTTGGGGTCATCTTGTTACCGATAGTTGGCAATGCAGCGGAACATGTCACTGCTGTCACAGTGTCTGTGAAGGATAAGCTAACCTTGAGTTTGGGAGTTGCGGTCGGGAGTACGCTAGTAAGTGATTCGATCGATATCTTTCGAGTTCCCTATAGTAACGAATACGACTTTACACTTTTCATAGCAAATAGCCCTCTTCGTCATACCGTAAGTGACCATAGTCTGAGATGTTTCCATCGTCGCCTGATATACCCCCCTTTATCAGATTCATCGTAACATTGGGTTGGATGATGGGCAAACCCTTGACATTGCTCTTTGATCCATACGAGTCAATAACACTCTTTCTTGCCGGTGAGTCTTGTTCTTAAACTCTAGTACTCAACTCACCCGTTCCTTAGTCCTGACGGTCAACTATTCCGTCCAAGATGGCAAATCGAATTGGCTAGAGGGTATGATATTAATGTGTAAGTACACATACCTCCATTTGTCTCGATTCAGGATTAATCTTCTCTGACCAGGTCTATATATTATCTTATGCGTAACGTTCTGGTATTATCCTGGTACGCTTCTTCATACTACGTCCACCGAACTATCCCCCCTCACCTTCATCCTTAACAGGCTCCGACCCCTCGGGCTCACTAAACATATGCACATAAAAGGTCTAAAAAGATTAGAAAAAACTAGCATGCCATAAAACATGACTTCTTGTTTGCTCTCTTTTGCGTGTCCGCTTTTCAACACACCCAATTGGTTCGGGTTTTCCTGCTGTTTCGTGGCAAATAGAGAGAGCAGAGCGCGTCGGGCCTGTGGTTCGAGCTCGTCTGCCATTTGCCTAGATTTAGGACGGGAGTTTGGCATGTCCTTTCGAACTGACAGTTACCGCCAGAATATTTTCCATAGGCTCAACTCCATAGATGTACTTAGTTCCACTGTATACTTACATATACCTGACATATACTGCACCTTGATAATGTAGCATAGAAGTAGAAGGTTATAACTTATTGTTTTTGTCTTCAGATTATCAAACGTAGTAGCAGGAAGGGTTGGACATTGAACATTGACTACTCATTCCCGCCAGTTGTACTGGATAATGACTCCACACTGATTTCCTTTGTATTCACGTCCTACTATGCCTCAACAGCGCCTTACTCCTAAAAGTCGCATTGTACTGCAACAAATTATTAATATCCCTCACCCAATCATCCTCCTTCCCCGGTCTCGCTCCCTCCCCCTTCTGCAGCTCCTCTCTCTCACTCTCATCCTCAGGTACGATTGAAGACCGGTTGATACACGGAACCGGATACGGCGATGCTTGAATCGTGACTGATTCTCCTGGATGAAGAACGTGCGAGGTTCGCCCGTCCATGGACACACCAGCGTGGGCGCGGCTACGGTCGCCAATCTGGGAAAGATGGATAGAAAGATGGTGAGTGAGGGTTTGGAATGGAAAGAGGAAAGGTGTAGATGATGTGGATGATGTGGATGATGGATTGAGTTTGATAAGGGTGAATGAAAGGGGATAGAATTGTGGAGATGTGGGAGATTGAGCTAGAAGGTTCAAGGAAGCGAAGGGAACGAATAGCAGAAATTGAGCTAAGAAAAGCGGATTGAACAGATGGTCTGAACCATCATGAATGAGCGGTACTTATGTTGTATAGGCATCTCCACACCCAGATAGTGGAATGCAGATGGTGGCGCCTATAACAACAATCATGTATAGCACCGTCATATATCCGAAAAACTCGCTCAAGACTGAAGGATAGGATGGCAATCACAACGAAAAGAAGACAAGAACACAGAAAAGGTTTCGAGCGCGTGGCCCATGCTTGATAAACCCAGAATGAATGAAAGACATGGGAGGAACGAACGGGATCACAAATGAAAAACACGCGATTATGGCTAAAACAACAGAGGTGCAAGTAGAGCCACTCACTCTTAATGTTATAGATGACGACGAAGGAAAAACCAAGGGTCTGAAGGACAAACTTCTCGGGCAAATTGGTGTCAAGACAAGGGCGCTCAGAGAAGGATGAACGATAGGACCCCCGGCCGATAGCGAGTAAGCTGTAGAACCTGTGGGCGTCGAAACTATTAGTCCATCAGACTATTCTTACGGTATAGATAGCGTCCAGAGCACGACATAATAAGGTGCACGAGAGATAGGAAGGAAGATAAGAGCACCGAGCAAGAGAGGTAAAAGTTTAAAATATTATTAGTTTCGCATTAACGCCAAAGTGTTGAGTATTGGACGTACGTACCACAGCTTCCGTTAGATGTTGCCCGTCGACGAAAATATCAATGGTGTTCAGGTGTGGGCTCGAGCCTCGATGCAGTGCAACCTCGTTCATGACTTGCCAATCTATGAATTGGATGCGTAATGAGTGATACGCATAGGATTAGTTCAGAGTAAGAGGAACGTTCGTGTTATAATTTGATTGAGGACAGGGCAACAGATGATTTGGAGACGGAGACATGAAATATGCTGTTTCGAGTAAGACACGTACCATCGGCTTGGTCGGGTTTTTTTGATTCATCTTGGTTATAAAAAGTACATGCTAATCGCATCCGGTTAAGAATGGTAGCTTTGCCGTCAAAAACGCTTTGGAGAGCTTTTGCAAAATCGTCGATGTCTACGGATGTGTGCTTGCTTGAGCTCGGAGTTGGGAGAAAGAATTTGTAGCACGCACGGAAAGGTAACAAGAATCCTAGAGTGCCCAGCGAGAAACTGAGGACAGGTGGGACAGCACCCGAGCTGAACAGAGAGGATGCATGAAGTATCGTTCCGTCTCCACCCAAGGTTACAACCAAGTCAATCTGTTCCGGCTTACCTACAGCGATACAGTGTATAATTAGTAAAGAACGTTCAGCACAGAGTTGAAGATTGACATACCGGGATGCCATACCTCGGCTCCATGGGGAATATCAGGTCTATCTTCATGAAAGACTCTGACGCCAGGATACGTAGAATGAACGTGCCTACACGGAAACGAGATTGTGAAGGACTTGAAGCAGTCTGATGAGCATAAGCTTACTCGAGAAACGCGTCGATAGCAAGTATTACGGGTTGTGTCCGCATTTTATTCACGATGAGAATGTTTTTTGGAGGCTGGTGTAACGCCTGCCATCTGTCTTCGATGCGTTTGAGCGAAGATTTGGATTGAGAAAAGAGATAAAGGCAGACACTGGTTGGACTGGTTTATTCGTGAAAGATCTTGTAAAAGTTTGAGAACATTTTGTAGTATTGGAAAGAGCACGGCAGAGAGATCGAAACATTGAAAAAGGACGAAAGGCGATGACATGATGCGCCCTCGGTACAGGTGATTTGTCAGCAACCGGCAACTTCCGGTTCAACTTCCGAGAAAAACAAATCTTGTTTTGTTTCGACGACCAACTTTCTTTTTCCAACTTTTTCTCGGCTTTCTCCAGCGATAAACCATTCCAAGATAATTCAGCCCTGCAGAGAAAAGAAAGAGAGAAAAGGGTTTTTATCGGACCAACGTTGGTTACGTTAAACTTTTCTCGCACGTGGGCTACAACGGTTGGCTAGCAAGTGATATCATCTTTGCCCTTTACACTCCTGGCGAGAACGGAAAAAAAGTTATATAGAGAGCGTTGTACTGTTTCTTACGACTCCTGTTCAACTTGCTTCATTCTCTTTGTGGAATCTCGTTTGCTCTTGAACTTGGGAGAAAAATATCCGTATACTATCGACCCCCGTCTATGGGTTCTGCTGCTGCTGATTCAAAGCAGTCGAAGCAGTCCCAATTTCGCTTTTCGTTGTCTACTTCCAGCCAGCTCATTTCCTCTCCTCGTTCTGCCTCTTTTCTATCCGACACTCCTGGTAAATGGACCAGAACTTCTCCAGGCACTCATTCCAATCCCACTCATTCTCGCCAGCGTCCGAATGGAGATGGAACGGACTCGGACGGATATCTCACAGAAAAGTCCTCTTCTCATCATCGCAAACATTCTCTCCAAGGCAAATCTCGCGCTTTGACTCTACCCCCGACCGCTGGCCAGCTTAAGCTCTCGCCCTCTCGCCCAATCTTTCGAAGGTCCAGTTCCTCTTCCACCGGTTCTTCGAGCTCTTCCTCGACATCCTCTACTCCCGCTGCCCCTCTTCCAACTCATCCGTCGACCTCTGGCATTGGACGAAAAGTTGCTGCCACTCTTCAGCTCTTCAAAGAGACCGAGGACGATTCACAGACTACTGATGTCCAGCCTTCAACAGACCATCATCAACGATCAGCTTCACTGAGCAACGGCGGTGACGTCGCAGAGGCTAAATTCGAATTCGTGAAACGTTCAGAATGGCCTGACCGCGAAGCAGCGGTGCTCAGGCGAGAGAAGAGTACAGTTACTCTACATCGAGTCAGGACGAGAGAAAGCGTAGAGAGTTCTGGAGATAGACAGCAAGAAGAGAAAAAGGGACAAGAAAGAAAACCGTCTTTCACTGACTTTACTCAATGGCGGAAGGATATCGGTATTTGGGATGATGGCATTAGTCGCGGACGACGTCGGGAGCGTACAGAGGACGAAGTGATTTCGCCATTACCCTCTCCGCTCGGACTACTAGAACATCCAGAACCACCGGATATCACTCGTCGCTCATCTCTGCATTCTCAGCCTCCACCTGCGATCCAATCACCACTTGCAGATTCATCATCGCTACACCGATACGATTCTTCTACCATCTCGCCTTGGTCCACTGATGACGAGTCTGGCTGGGATTCGGCCTCAGGTTCCACCTCGACTACATCCCATTCTACCGCCTTTACCCATCACCCAAATCTCTCGTCCTCCTTCCATAATATCCCCGCCTTTGATAGTGCTAGCTCGCGAACGGTCTCCTTTCCTTCACCAGATACGCCCTATCACCATTATGCTAATGGTGATGATACTTATCTCCTCGATATGGGTTTCAACATTTCCCAGGACAATCTTCCGCATATTCCTCTCCGACCATTTCGCAACCAAGTCGGTGGACACAGCGCCATATACAAATTCACCAAACGCGCTGTTTGTAAGGTTCGCCCCCGTGTTATGATGCTTATCTCTTTACGTGGCCTTATTTCTACTTTCTTTTTGCGAATTTCTCTTCTAGCCTCTTGTCTCTCGAGAAAATCTCTTCTATGAAATGGTCGAGCGAGAGGCTCCACCCCTTCTTGCATACATCCCGCGATATCTGGGCGTGATGCTTGTTTCGTACCGTCGTGTCCCGAAGAGCGTTTCTTTGCAACTCAAATCTGCTTCTGATGAGGTCAAGACTCCTAGACCCCCTTTGCAAAAAGCCGCGACAGACCACCCGCCGACCAATGGTCAACATCACGATGGAGATACAGATACGGACGAGTCTGAGTTACCAGAGGTCGTTTTAGACCGCAACCGGCACATCATTCCCGAATGGATGCTTCGCGGATCACGTAGTCGTTCTGCTTCTCAATCCACCGCTGCCTGTGTACCTTCTGCTATCAGAAGATTGAAACGACAATCTCTCCATCGAGGAACAGCCTCCAGTCCAGATTTGGCCAGCTCGGATTCCGGATCTGGCATCCTCAAGCCTAGTCCTCTTGCTCGTTATCCTGCTCTCGTTTCGAACGAGGCGACCGCACCGACTCCCGTGAATTCTCCTAAGATCTCAACGAATAACTTGCGGTCGCGGTTCTCAGAAAAAGATAAGAAGAGGAACTTTCTCCTCAAGTCCGCCTCGGATGAGGATGATGGCTTTGGTGATAGACCAGGGCTGACATCCTTCCAGTCAGATCATGTGTTGCAGCATATGCACTCGCCATTGTTTGGAGGCCGCGGGTCCACGATGGTCAACACCAAGTTGAAGGACCACGTCTTCAGCACTGTCCTTCGTCGTCTAAAGCGCCGTCCTGGAGGTCGTTGGGTAGGGGGTGCTCGTGTGGATGACGATGGAGAGATAGCTGATGCAGAGGGTGATGATACTTTGGATGGTGACAAACCCAATAAAGCACGAAGACGACGTGGCCGAAAGATTGTCGGTGACCCTTTGAGCCGACTACGAGACTCTGCAGTCGAGACGAGCGATAGTAATGGTCAATTGCGTAGGGTCCAAAGCGAGGTCATGATGGCGTCGCCTTCGAAACTCCAGGCTCTAGCGTATGAGAACCAAGATCAGGACCACCAGGTGCATGTGCATTACGACGAACACGACGACATGGTGGGCGTATTTGACATGGATGAGGAGGGCTGTCCACCGCCACTGAGAATTCCGAAGTGGCTAAATATAACTAGCTCTGACTTGGACACAACTGAATTATCCCCATCTTTTCGGAAACGTAGCCGGTCCCGATCATTAGATGAGCGACCTCGACGTACAGCGTTATCTCCTCCACACATATTGCCTCCACTCAAGGAACCCGAACGCATCACGAATGGCACGCGTACAACCGAGAGACACGATGAAGCGGACTGCCACGATGAAGTATCCGATCCAGAATTCTCTCGGCAGAACCACTTTATTCTCATGGAAGATTTGACTGGGCGGTTGAAGTATCCATGTGTGATGGATTTGAAGATGGGCACGCGGCAGTATGGTATGGACGCAACGCCTGCCAAGAAGAAGAGTCAGAGGAAAAAATGCGATCGTACGACTAGCAGGACTTTGGGTGTGAGGATGTGCGGTATGCAGGTTAGTCTCGACTCTTTATCCACCTTGTAACGTTCTAAACCGTCCTCGTCCAGGTGTGGAACGTCAAGAGCGAGTCTTATATAACACAGGACAAATATATAGGTCGTGAAATTCGTCCCGAAGACTTTCCTGCAAAGCTTGCGACGTTCCTACATGACGGAGATCGCCTTCTTGCTTACCAGATTCCTGCGCTACTGCAGAAACTATATGGGCTTGCTCGTATTATTTCCCGTCTGAAAGGATATCGGTTTTACGGCTGCAGTCTCTTATTCATATACGACGGAGATCATGAGACTCAACAGGCCTATCGAGATTTAGTGCTCGAAACGCCAACTTCTCGTAGCAAACGTGGCGAATCCCTTGAGCGAAACATGACGGCCTCGTCATCCGACACGTCCACCTCTCGTATGCTCCGGCGATCACACAGTGAAGAACTCTTGCTCGGACCCATACAGAAACGTTCAGTCGACAAAGACAAACGTAAGCGGGGCGCAGTCGACGTCCGTCTAGTTGACTTTGCTCATACTACCACCGGTCGGGACTGGCTACCTTATCCAGAAGACTTTGACAAGGACTCACCCCACGAAGTGACCACGAGTTCACAAGGCTACAATGCTGATATCGACCCGGAGACTGGACTCATCTACGCTCGTTTTCCACCTCATTATCCCGAAGAAGCCGACAAGGGTTTCATCTGGGGTTTAAAGAATTTGACTCTGGCACTAGAGCAGATGTGGAATGACGAGAGGAAGCGGAGGTTCAAGATCTTGCGTGAAAATCCAGATTCTGGGGTCAAAAAGTTGCCTGCGCTTCCTACTGAAGGGAAGGAAATCTTTGACGAGGTTTTTGGAGATGGAGAAGATCCGGGGATGCTTTCGACGTAGTGTTTGGGTGGTGTTCCTGTTTTTGTGCTCTTTGGCTTTTGCGGCATTCAACTCTCTGTTCGATTTTTTCCCCTTTTCCTCTTGTCTTGACCACCAGTGTATTATAATATTTACGCACTGTATCTATCAGTTTTCCCCTTTAGAGTTTCTTAGCGTTCTTTCTCAGTTGCTGATATACTTAGAGCGCTGTTATTCATATTCCTTTCTTTTCACGACTACTGTAGCTACATTATCTGTCGTAATGATGTAGTCGAATCTGAAATACTGTGTCTATAGTTTTTCGGGAATGTTGGGCATTGAGTGTATGCATTAGGTGACGAGTCTGACAGTGCACGGAGACGATAAATCAAGACAAATCCAAGATGAAGAGTCTTCTTCCGTAGCTTTCTTCCCTTGACCATCCCACCGTGACCAGTTTAATACTCTGCCTCTTTCAGTTGGTGTCTTTCGCGCCAACATCAGTCGTTGTAAGACTCGCTGAACAGTAAAACAGTTCGGATAAAATCCAGAGCTCGAAAATAAAAATTGCCGCAGACACTAGCTTGAACACAAAGTCACCCATGAATCACTTTTCGAATAATTCTGATTATCATAACCGTACAAATCACAGCAGATAGTACCAGCCTATCCCCCCACGACTTCGATAGCAACTTTCCACTACGACCTACGTCCGTTATGTGAGTTGACCAGAGTCTGATCTGAGTCGGAATCTGAGCCATGGCCAAAGACATCGGAGCCATAGCCAGAGGCAGAGCCATGGTTCAGGGCTTGGCTCGAGGCCAGAGCTGCCCTATCGGCCCTATCGGCTGCAGCAAATTGTGCCTCTTCATCGGCCTCTTGGAGACAGCTCCTAATTAAGTCCCGAAGCTGGCGGTACTTTGGCTTCTGGTCGAGTCTTTCCGACAGGCTTTCAGTCTTGTCCAAAATCGTCCTCCATCTATTTGCAATCTGTTGCCATTGCTCGGGTGCCAACTCATTAGGATGTTCCAAACCCGTCAGTAACTCCTGCCTCTCCACTTCAGCTTCTGATTTTTTCAGCACACGTATATCCAGTGCCAAATCAACCATTTTCAACCCGATATGGAGGAGCTGAATGGGCAGAGAATGTACACATCAATGACTAGAAAAACAGGTCAAATTGGATTGATACGAGTACCCACCTTGACATTGTCTCGGACCTACCAGACGGAATAATGAAATTCATTAGCCTTGCTGGTGACATCGTAAAAAGTAAGTAAGTTCTCACTGAAGAGACCATAGCACCACGAGCTTTGAGCACATTGACCACCGCTGGCAGGCCACCACTCGAAGACCAGGGATCGGAAGATTTGAGAACCTGAACATCAGTCGAGGGAGACGTCGAAGTAGGAGCAGCGAGAGCACCGAAAGAAATGCCTCCAAGGATGAGAAAAGATCCGAGACGATGAACGAATCGAGTCATAGCAGAAAGTAGATGTTTTAGAATTGAAGATGACTTTGAACGTTTCCGAAGAGGTGTATGTCCAATGTGGGTTGTGATTTGCGAAGGAGACCAGCTCTGGGGGGAAAATTCGCTTCGCGTGAGGCTTTACGATAGCACGAAGATGGCCTACGGGCGATACCGATGGATTGCAAGCGGCGATGATTTGGTCAGTGAAGATGTTCGAACAGTAAGTAGTATACCATCAGATAAGAATTTCACTCACAAGACTGGTGACAGCTGGTGACTGCATGGTAGGTTGGTAGGTACATAGCCTTACAACACAGATTTCGAATATTAGTCTCTCTTCAACATAGTATGTACCGTCTTGACAGGTCTTGACCTGTCTTGAGTCTTCTTGGCTTTTGAGAATGAGCTCACAAAGGTTCGCGACCACCAGGACCTTGACCGATTGGCGTTGACGGTTGATCTATATGAGTCCGAATGTACAGATGTCCAGCTACTACCACTTACCACTGGAAATCATTTAAGTCTACGAACGTCTATGACTAGACTCGAGCCAGTAACTTTGCTCGAGCACTCAGACGTGTCAGCGAACATCACGTCTCTGCCAGAGTGACTGGTTCGAGTCTAGTCTATGACGGATGCGGACAAGTCACACCATATGTTTGTTGACCGCACTGGCAGAGGTTTGCCCTCTTTTGACCTTCGCCAGTTGTGCAGTGAAGTGAGGGCAAGGCATTAGCTTAAACCTGCTTAAACGTCACCCATCAACAGCTTTTGTATGCTCCTGAGAGTTATAGCAGTAAGCAGTACAAATCACAGTAGAATAGTACCAGACTATCCTCCAACAACCCGGACCCCGACTCCCGCAATTTGTCCCAAGATGCAGATGCTGACCACGGAATTTCCAACTCATGCCTTGGCACGCAGTTCCTCTGCAGCATGTATCGCCTGAGCCTGAGCGTTGTCGAAAGCGTCCTGTATCGCGTCCCGAAGTCCTTTTTTGGGTTCTTTCATGCTGTCAAGCAATTCCAGTATCTTCCCATAACCGTCTGCAATCCGTTGCCATCTCTGAGGTGACCTGGGAGAGTCCAAATCCGTCAAGATCTCCTTCACTATCGATAGGCCCACTACTCCGAACCTCGCCCCGATTATAAGGAGTTCGCGTTTGATTTGCAAGTTCTTGTTGGGCAGAGCATGTACACATTTCATGGTTAGCCAATCAGGTGAAATTTTTCATAACTCACTCACCTTGAAACTGTCTGATTCTCGGACCTAGACGATTCAAGTTGATGAATTCATCAGCCTTTGCTTGCGACATCACATATGAAAAGTGAAGTCTCGCACTTGGGAGATCATAGCGCCACGAGCTTCCAGTACATTGACCACTACTGGCGGGTCGGCAGAGGATTTGAGAGCCTGAACCTCTGTCGAGTGCCAAGGCGCCGTTGAAGTAGGAGCGGCGAGAACACCTGAAGAAAAGATTCCGAGAACGAGAAGAGCTCCAAGGTGAGCGGCTCGAGTCATGGCAGAATGTAGACGTTGTAGAAAAGATGTTGTTCGTGTTGGTTGTGATTTGCAAAGGAGACCAGCTCTGGGGGGAAACTTCGCTTCGCGTGAGGCTTTAAGTTTGAAGGATAGCACGAAGATGGCCTACGGGTGATACCGATGGATTGCAAGCGGCGATGATTTGGTCAGTGAGGATGTTCAGTATACAGCTAGGAAAATCACTCGCACCTAGGTCCTACATAGCCTTACAGAACAGATTTCTATTGGAAGTTGCCTTCAGAAGTCTTCAGCAGCTATCTTCACTCTCGAGAGGTGGGAGTCTTGTCTCTTGAGGCCAAACAACGTCAGCATAGGTATGAAAGAAAGAGTGAACTCTTGAAAGTTCGAACAAGAACTCTTGAAAGTTCGAACAAGAACTCTTGAAAGTTCGAACAAGAACTCTTGAAAGTTCGAACAAGGCTGCGTTGACCACACCCCACACACCCGGGCCCCGAACAGCCCCGAACCGATGGACACCTGCGCGTCGGCCGATCAATCATCAAGCGCCCGTCCAATTCATTCTCTCAAGAGTCAAGCTTCGACGCTCAAGCGCTCAAGCTCAAGCTCCTAGATTCATTGACATTGCTTGCCAACAGGTGAGTCTTACGCCTCAGTTGCCAACACTCTTTCAGATCAATCAGGCTTATGGTGGATAGCTATACTTATGATTACGATTGAAGGTGGGACGCCCGCCCAAACTTCTGCCTCATCTACAGAAGGAATTTAAGCTGAACCGCTGAGACGTCGGAGACCGTGCAAAAACATAGCAAAAACAGACAAAGATGAGCTCACGAAGGTTCGTGGACACAAGGAACTTTTCCATTTGGTGTCGATCTATCCATTGGCAGCTCCGGTGTCACTCCAGTCAAGGTCACCCATCAACTTGAAAATGCTTTGAAGCAGTACAATTCACAAGAAAACAGTAGTACCAGACTATCCTTTAACAGCCCCAACTCCAGCAGCTTCAAAAGAATACTGACCGTGGATCCAAAATTAGGCCCCAGTGCGGGCCCTATCTTCTGCATCTAGTGCTTCATTTTCGGCATCACAAACATTTACTATCAACCACTTGAAGATCTCCCTGTATCTCGAGTCGTGCTTTTCATATCCGCTCAAGCTTCTAACCTTGTTCGATAACAACCTGTATTCCTCTGCTATCTGTTTCCATTCAGCCTCAGCCCCATCCGTCGTTGGCGATTGACTTGTTTGCGCAATACACTGCCCTAACCACCTTATCCGCAGTGTAGTCATACCACTCTGGACTTCCTCGAGCTTGGTGAGTAATCATACAGCTGATGGTTAGAGAACAGGTCAACAGGTCGAAGATACTGACAGCCCACCTTCTTCTCTTCCTCCTCTGCAACTTTGCGTGTTTCTTCACGGAGCTTGGTAATAAAGTCATCAGCCTTGCTGGCGACATCATTCAATGAAAGTAGACTCTCACTTCTTCTTCCATTTCAAGAGATTTTTCATTGAAAGAATCACATCTTTGAAAACGAGATTGCCGATCGCCACGAGCTTCGAGCACATTGACCTGCGCGGCTGGCAGGCCATCAATTGGGGGATTGCAAGATTGGAGGGCCTGCGTTTGGGTCGAGTGAGGCTTCGCAGTGGGAGCGGCGAGAACGCCGAAAGAAAGGGCTCCGAGAACAAGGATAGCGCGGTGAGCGAATCGAGTCATAGCAGATACTAGTAGTCTGTAGATGTTGTAACAAAGATGGCGTTGAAAGTTCGCGGAGAAGTGTGTGTTGGTTGTGATTTGCGAAGGAGACCAGCTCTGGGGGAAGATGTTGGGTTAATCTTGAGGCTTTATGTATCGCACAAGGATACCCAGGGATACCCTAGGATACCAGATGGTAACGATACAAATTGCAAGCGGTGATGATCTGGTCAGTGAGGATCTATTGAGACCGAGAACGGTCTGCTCTCATTTCTCACGTTTGGTAGTGATTGGATCACTTACTAAGCACGGACCCCAGTCACCAGAGCCGTCCACGGCATTCTTCGGTCGGTCAGCACTGAAGCTCACATATTTTTACGCTCAATTATGGTGCAGTTCATCTAGTCACCGCTACCCGTGAACAGAGCGTGGGAAATTATGTAAGCGGCGAATTTTCTGGCCAAAAAAATTTTTTTCCTCACACCTCTTTGTGCTGCCTTGCGACTAAGTTGCGAGCTATCCTCTCTGGTTTATCAGCTCTCCCAATGCCTTCCTCCTTGTTCCTGGGTGTCATCTATTACTACATGCTCAACTAGACCACAATGATCAAGATTTTGCTCACCTGTACCAACTTATATATGTATATGTGCTACAGGAATTGAAGATTTCCTCCCCCTCTTAGGTTCTGGTCAGCGTGGTATAATTATTACACCTTCCGATTATAGTGTGCCATCACTGCCATGCTTGAAATGTATGGATGACTAACAAGTGCACGTGATTACGTGATTACCATATATGGAAACGGCGAATTTTTTTTGACAAAAATTTTAATTATTGAGAGTATTAAAAAACCCTCTTCACAGAGTGTTTCTCTCATCAAATAGATGCCTTCTGCAAGAGGAATTAGATTTTTATGTAAGTCCGGTGCCTGCTCATCGTCTTCCCACGCCTTGTTCATGGGTAGCGGTGACTAGATGAACTGCACCATAGGCACCAGCACGGCTTCAAATCGTTCTTCCTTCCTTCCTTCCCCATCAGGAAAAATATTCTCATCTCTAGAGTCCCCAGAGATACCCCCCAATTCCTAGGTAGTCTCAGAGAGCCTAGAGTATCTGAATTCTTTGAGGCTTCTAAAAATTCTCTGGGTGCTTTCTGGTGCTTTCTGATGCTTTCTGGTGCTTTCAGATGCTTTCAGGATCTTTCAGAATCTCTAGGATGTTTTTTGATCTTTCAAAGTTCACAAAAATCTCTGAGCAGCCTAGGAATTGGGGGGTATCTCTAGGGACTCTAGAGATGGGAATATTTTTCCTGATGCCATCACAGAGGGGAGCTGTTTGCAACGCTCAAGAGGCGTAGAGCATGCTCAGCAAGGTGTCCACTCTGTGTTTGTGTTCTCAGTGACATCCATCTCTTTCAAATCAGAATCTTCGCTCTCTTTGCCTTCTCTCTTCCACATTCAATGTTCATCAATTCTAATCTCTTATGCCACTTTCCAATGTATAATTCTCTTTGAAACTGTTCTTCAAGTTTACCGCTAACATGTCTCCATAGACCAAAGACCTCCAAGACAGTGCTGGCTCTGGCTGCCAAAGAACATGGCTGTGCTTGTCGATCTGGATGCAAAAAGAAGAGGGTCAGGAAATTCTCAGGTTTTGGTAAGTACGTTGACTGCTATTCAGCATTTTGTTGTTGATATCTCTTCTCCCACAAGGTTTTGAAAGTCGAATGTCACTCAATACCCATGCACTCTCGCACTCCACCTCATTTTTGGACTGAGGTTGGCAAACTGGTTCTTGTCACTAACCCTCATTCTCATCACCAACTCGTTCACCCTACTCCTTGCTAACCCTCATCCTCCTCGCTCACCCTCAACCCTCTCGTCGCGGCCATTTGTACTCGTCACGGCCATTTGTACTCGTCGTGGCCATTCATACTCGTCGCGGCCATTCGTACTCGTCGCGGCCATTCGTACTCGTCGCGGCCATTTGTACTCATCGCGGCCATTCATACTCGTCGTGGCGATTCATACTCACCGCGGCGATTCATACTCATCGCAACCATTTGTGCTCATAGCGGCCATTTGTACTCATCATGGCCGTTTGTACTCATCGCGGCCATCGATCCTCGTTGCGGCCCCTTCATCTTTGTGGTGACTGCTCATCTTCTCATACTCGTCGCCGTCATTTGTACTCGTCGCCGTCATCTGTACTCGTCGCCGTCATCTGTACTCGTCACCGTGATCTGTACTCGTCGCCGTCATTCATACTGGTCACCGTCGTTCATACTCGTCCCGTCGCCGTTCATACTTGTACCATCACCGTTGTTCATACTCGTCGCTGTTGTTCATACTCGTCGCTGTTGTTCATACTCGTCGCCGTTGTTCATACTTGTCGCCGTTGTTCATACTTGTCACCGTCATTCATACTAGTCACCGTTGTTCATACTCGTTGCTGTCATGGTTGTTGATCCTTGTTGCGGTTCATACCTGTAGTGAGCAGTTGCTCATCTGTAGATTTTGTTATAGGAGTAGTATTCATTGTACATGTTACTTATTTTTTGTCTATACTATTTGTATCAGCTGTACTCATAGCACACTATTGATGTTGCTTATCTCTTCTGCTTTAGTAGGTGGCCATGAAATATGAATGTTCATTACTAAGTAGTGCCAGTTGAATGGCTACAGACTGTCAGACACGAGTTGAATCGCAAGGTTGTATCTACAAAATGATAGCTGAAATATTCATCTTCTCGCTACCTTTCTTTGACCGGCCAGTTTCTTTGAGAAGATTGTTTGGAAGAGGAAGTATGGGATCTGCCGAAGGAGTAAGTTCACGAGGAAAGGCCATTTGACCAACATCGGTGTTCCCTGGCGCTGCATGCTCATCGTGTACCAAGGGAGCATCTTCATCGCCGTAATCTTCTGGAGGTGGGAGCTTCCAGAACTCGCAGAATTCATTACCAGTACAGGTATGTTCTTCGAGAAATACCTCGTAATTGGTATTTCCGGCACCAAAAATTGGTTTGAGGATGGCGAAGCTTCTACGATTATGAAGAAGACTATTAGTCTGGTTTAACTAAAGTCGAATCGAATGGCTTACGGTCGTGTGATGATTTGTGGATCAGTGAGCAAATGTCCACCACCTACGAATTCAGGACAGATCAGCTGTGTCTAAATGAATGCCAGTACATACACACCTTGAAAGTCAGAAGTAAAAACTAGACCACGCGTCTTGATCCATTGTACATGCTGAGCAAAGGCAAGGAACCTTGCAATCCTCGATCGTTCAGCATTTGCTAACTGCGCTGGTTTTGCTGAGTCGTTATTGATGTATTTCACAAAAGGTGAGTCGGAAATGAGTTCCTCCACGAGAAATGAGTCGTGTGCGTCATTTTGTGAAACAGCAAGAGCAGCCCCAACATACTGAAGCTGGGGTACGTGGAAAGAAGGTTGAATTTGGGAGTCCTTGATGAATCTGTAGACAGTTCGAAGCAAAGCAGCTGCCCAGCCCAAGCAATTAAGCTCTGTGGATAGTGCGGCCCCTTGGGATAAGCCTTCGTATACGTGAGGAGTTCTATCAGCTTGGCGCCTGTAAAAGGCTTGCTTCAAACAAATCTCTTTGAGATGAGAGGAAAACAAAGGGACAGATGATGTTGCGCCAGGATAGGATCTCTTGAACGCCCCATAAGCAGCTTTAGCACTCCGAGGGTACGAAATTGTTGCTAGAATTTGTTCGTGATGATTAAGGTCCTGAAATATCTTCGGATTGGTGATGATATCATCAAGATTGCTTTCTGGAAGCATGTAAAGGACAACAGGGAAGTAAAGACGCCCTGTCAACGTTGAGATTATTGTCCAAAAACCCTGTATTTGAAGGAACTCACGATATATTGGTAGCAGATCTCGGCGAGCTACAGAGGACTGAGTTTGCAAGGCACTGCGAAGATCTTGACCAGAGACAGAGTATGGTTTGGATTCATCAACGTTTATCTGGGGATATGGCTATAGACAGATCTCAAAACTCGAAAAGAGAGAATCTCACATTATCCAAATTTGTGTTTGGTGCAAAGAGCGGAATTGTATCTTCGTTAATCTGAGAGGAACCCGGAATTGAGCTTGTAGTTTGCCTCTTAGATTGGCCTCGGAGCGGCTTTCGAGGAGAAGTAGGCTCCTTTCGCTTCCCCTTCTTGATCGAGCTGAGATACTGAGTCTGAAATGGATGATAGATTGATAAGCCCTCCAGGGAACCAAAATTTAGAGTGTTACTGACCCGACTCAGGCTTTCAGACAAGGTTAGAGGTGGATTAGAAGTGGTGAGAGATGATCCATCCGGCAAGTTCTCCGAGTCCAAGTGTACCATCACTGCTTCGAAGTGTTGTTCAGTAATGAAAAGCGCAATTGGTGTCGCTTTACGAGCAGCCGTGGTATTGAATGACGAAGCCTTTTTCCCGCTACTCTTGAAAAAGCGATGGGCAACAGCATCCACATCTTGGAATGGGTTCTTCGATTGAATCACAGGATGTTTGGTGGGAGGCGACCCGTCACGTAGCTCACAATCATTGATGTCAAGAGGGTACCTTTTTGACCAATCCAAGTACTTTTCGAGGAGCATGAAATACACCACCCTCTTGAGTTCGCTTGCTCCAATATGGACTGGAACCCAATCGACTGTCTCAGATACTTGCTGATCATCAAATATAGATTAGTGTTTCGTGTAGCTATTCAGCGATAGGAAGTATATACTCACTGGAATGGGCCGATGAATTGGCGGCTCCGAAGAGTGATAATACAGAATACCCTGTATCGTTATTTCTTCCCCCTTGAGCTTCGTAAAAGCAAGTTGTTGATAGTGCGACTTGTAGCGCTCTAATTCTGCATGAGCGCTACTGTATCCAATGATCGGTTGGTCAAGTCGTAACTGAGGTAGTGGCGGAGGGGCATCAAAGTTCATGCTGTGTAGCGGTTTTGCAATGACGGGGCCTGAACTGGAATTTGCTGATGAACTACCAGAAGTCCGAATACTTGCAAGGCTATGATTCTTCTGAGCCATCATAGCGCGGACAGAATTTGAGCCATTGAGGACTAGGAACTGATATTAGTGATACTGATGAATCCAAAGGTCAAGCAATCTTACCTCCTCGTTGCGCCGCATTGACACTTCCTCTAACACTGTCCATATGAATGCGATGGGGAGCTAGAATATGCATTCGAAGTGAGAACATACACAATAAATTCAATGATAAATACCATACCAGTTACGCCTGATGAACTTTGGCCACGGAAAACTGTCGTCGGCTGAGAAATCTTCCTGTCATAGCAGTCATGACATAGATGTCGCCCGGCTTGAGTAGGATTGATATTTGCAATGAAATGAAGCTCTTTTGCAGGAACAAACTTTCCGCATTGACTTCGCTCACATCTAACCATTGCATCTCCGTTCGTCGAGCTGAAGTGGGCATATGGTTGGATATTGTCTGGATTCATGGGCTCAGAGGAAGAGGGCAGACTCGGAAATACTGAACCAGTTTTTTTTTGCTCTTATATATAATTTCAGACTAATCTTTCTACTTTTCCGGTTTTCCAGTATCGAGTATCGAGTGTGAAACATTGAACTTGAGAAGAATTGAATATTGAGCCCCTAAGGAATGGAGTATTTGCTGCGTGAAGGTCACACTAAAGGAACCACTGTGAGCAGCATGATGTCATTGGTCAGGGCTTTTTCAATGCAATTGCGTCTTCGAAAATCAAAGGGCATTGCTAGTTGAGGCCTTGTGCGTCGGTCATCATTTTGATGCGCCTCTTCTACTCTGAAATCGGAGCCACTGAATGCCAAGTCCCAGCTCCTCAATATGAGATGACGACCAGAATGATGAAAAAAAAAGTGTAATTATGACTTCACAGGTTGGCGCTCAGTGTTGCGCACAGTAGACTCTGACTTTCAGCTATACTCTGATATAAAGACGTCAACGTCGACGGTCGTTGACTCTACTATCATCTCTTATTGCCCTTGATTTGTTTTGACCTTTTCACGGATTCAATGAGTTATAGCAATGCCAAATCAACACTTACCACTACGTGAGTCTGATAATTTTACATGATATTCTTCATCACATTCAATCCTCTACTTGTGCAGCACCTGACGATGAGATACGGGAACCCCTGGAATTTTGGTTCAACTGCCGACGTACAGATAAGCAACTTGCAGAAATATTGAAAGACTATTATGATACGACACGGTATGGTCTAGGGTATGTTGATTGCATTTTTCTCAAATATCAGGTCAAAATTCAATGGCTTTTCACATAGAGAGACTTCTGTCAAACGTCTCCGCTGTAAATTTGGCCTCAAAGGTACCCGGCAACAAGGGCACACAATTGAATCAATACGGGAAATGGTACTAGAAGCGCGACACAAATTTCCCACTCGTGGTGCCTAGAGCTTGCGAGAATATCTTTTTGACACGGAACGAGTGAGGATACCAAGGTAATGTCAAAGCCGTTCCTGATATAACATGTACTAATGAAAGATAGAGAGCTGATCGAGAAGTTTTTGCATCAACATGAGCCTGATCAAGTTGCTGCGCGTCGAAGGCGCAAGTTTGTCCGCAGATACTTTTATGCTGCTGGTGTCAACCACATCTGGTGTATGGACCAACACGACAAATGGGGACCAAAGTTTGGATTATGGCTCCATAACTGCATTGATCCGTTCACAGGTTTCAACAACTGGCTCAAGGTGTGGTGGACAAACAAGCAGCCTCGCTTGGTAGCATCATACTTTCTAGATGCAGTTCAGAACTTGGAAGGTAAGTATTGATGAATGTGTTCATCAGATTGTTGCTGAATGTGAATCTGTTTTAGCATTACCACTCCTCACGCAAAGTGACCCTGGTTCCGAAAACTATGGTGTTGCAAATGCTGAAACGGTAGCACGCCAGCGACTTGATCCTTCATTAGAAGGGACACTTCAACATGTGTTCAAGCGCGAAAAGACCAACGTAAAATCCGAAGCAAATTGGTCGGTTTTTCGCCGAGACTTCACTCCAGGATACGAGAACTTGTTCCAGGAAGGTGTGAACCGTGGTTGGTATGATATTGATAGCACTTTACAGCTGTAAGTACTAATGTTCTCTTGTTGCGACATGCTAACATTCATATCTACAATAGCTTGACCTTTCGTTGGATTGCTATCCCTTGGTTACAGACCGAGCTTGACCAGTGGGTTCAACAACGGAACAACACAAAACCTAAACGCCATAAACATAAATTTCTTCCACACGATCGTCCATTTGTGATTCGTGCACGACCTCAGGATTTTGGTGTGTTAGATTTCAAAGTGAGTTTGTATGTTCAACTGCGCAACATGCCCAGGATTCACATTTCCTTGTTCTCTTGAAGGTTGGCATCCCGGTTGAACTAATCGAGGAGCTTCGGACTGAATATGCACCTTCTGATCATGAGGTTTTTCAACTTACACCTCTTCCATTTGATCAAGCTGCGAATTCAGTTTATACTCAACTTGGCCGCCCTGAAATCAATTTCAACTCTTTCTGGACAGTGTACCACACTCTGTTGGCAGGTATCGAAGCCATTGCTGCAGGAGAAATCAACGCGGCAGTTGATGCTCATGCACTAACTGTTGCACGGATGAATACTTACGAAGATGACATCAACCGTATGGCCCTTCTTCCAGATCAACGTCGTCGCACACTCAATGACATCCTTGTGGGAGGATTTCATCAGGTTGAAGGGGATGCCAATAGAGTTCCAGAATCAGCTGTGTTTTACGCTACTTTCAGTGACAATGAACCCGACGATGAACCCGATGATGAACCCAACAATGATGAACTCGAATAATTTCTATGATTGTAATGCTCCTAATATATCTGCTGCCTTGACCCTGAGATGACTGTTGAGTGTGAACGGTGAGCTACGCTGAGCTACGGTGAGCCTCCGGAAAGTGGTCGGGGTCCTGACATGGCAATCATGCCGATGCGTGGTTCTGACATGAGAAAATTGATGAAATTGAGCAGACCGTTCTCGGTCTCAATAAGGATCAGTATCGGGATTCGGATCAGCCTCCAAGGAATCTCAGGAAATCACAGGAAATCACTCACTGCATGATAGTGGCTGATAGCACGAGGGGCGGCTTTACAGATCCTTATTCACTCTCAAGAGCTGGGATGTTCTCGAGGCCACACACAGAGTCCTCGAAATAATCGTAGAGTTCATATCCTCCACCAATATAAAGCGATTGAATCCTGGATTCGAAATTTGAACTTCAAGTTCTGACTTACTGCCAGCTGGATATCCATGGGGGGTTGGTTGCAGATCTAAGTTGCCAACTTGACAGCCTTGGGCAGGGGGTACAATAAGGCTGTCCACCAGTGTCCAGTTCATTTTCCGCATGCACTGAGGCTCAAAAGGGGTCAAACGTCTCGATCGCTATACTGTTTGGAGCAATCTCATCGCGGTTAGCGATAATAGCTGCTGGTCATGATGGGAAATGGTCCAAATTTTGGATCCAGAACTCGAAAGTTGGTCGGGCTTGACCGAACTCAGCCAACCGGCGTAATCGGAAAAAGATATCCTATCGATATAGCATATTGTAAAGGATCTTTCAGCGCCATCGTTTAGTAAAATCACTCACTACTATCGCGATTCTTCACGGCCCTAGGTAACCCTATCGATTGCCCTCAGGTGCCCTTCTTTACTCCCAAGAGGTGGAAGTGTCTTTCAACCACACAGAACGAGTGACTACGAGCCTTGATCAATGAGCTATCCTTCCTGAACTTTGAAAAGTCACAAAATTTTGAACAGAAGTTTGATAGAAGGGGTTGGATACCATCGGAGGTTTGAATAAATGGCGCCGTCGCAGTGAACTTGTAATGGTATACACTGGTATACATAGCGGGCGAAGTTCAAAGCCATTCCTTTTGCTAGCATCTCAGCGAGAGACTTTGATTATCCTCCTTCCGAAATCTTTGAATGCATTCAGTATCGGTACCGTTCAACTGAGGTACCATGGCTCTTGGCTACCATTGTACAAGGTTTATGACTGTTATCAGTGTGCATTTCGTTTCCAACTGGGAACAGAGATAGTATTCGAGTAACCAGGGATGCGAATACTATGCGTCTTTGTTGATATCGATGTCTAGATGATCTGAACGTGAAGTCACCGTAGGGCTGAAAATAGGAAATGGATGGGCCTGGTTTCATTCTCAACCCACTGAGGTTTTCTCAAATTTAAAGTGATGCGAACACTGACCTCAGTATTGAAGACGGTCTCTATATCCAGAAACATTGGCATCAGCCTCTCGACCGTCCCGAACTGTCAGAATATCTTTCATACCGTGTAATGGAAGAACATTCGCATCAGCGAAAGTGAGATAGAGGTATTTCAGCGTTTCACTCTAGTAAAAAGTACACCGCGTTATTCGTATGACGCCGGGAGTACACAGAATTGCGAGCTGAATACTTACCATAAAAAATGTCTCCTGCTTATCCAACAATTTCGCTGGTATTTGATCCACGTCCGAAACAGTGCCGTATCCTCCTGTTGATATTCGTGCGTGTCTCTGAATCGATGAAAAAATATCCCATGCCCAGTCGCGATATCGGGCATTGCCAGTCAAGCGCCAAGCAATAAAGATAGACTCGACGACTTCTGGTCTGTGCAATTTCGGGTTCATTCGTGTACATCGTGTGTAAGACCGTACTAACCGAAGTAGATATCGGGCCTCATAAGGAGATCGATTTGTACTTGCAAGCCTCAGGCTAGGAAAATATGCAAAGAAGGTTGAAAGTAAGATACTCCAAATTTCAGACGCGATCTAGCCCTACCTTCTAGGAATGAACCAATCCTTGTCGTATCGATGAGTAGTATCGTTGATGGCTCTGAATTCTGCGACCTCGGGAGCCAAACCTCTGAATCCATTTGAATCACAATCAGATTCACTGCACAGAAAGAGACAAACTCACGTCTTGGTATTGTGTGTGCTCATGCATCCCTTTAAGAGATCTATACCCATTTTCCAATCCCTCAGTCCTCGAGGACTAAGTTCGTGTGGCTTGGGTGGAATCGATACTCGCTGATGTCCATTCTGCGAACCGGAAGTCACCGCACCTAGCATGAGGGATCCTGCAAGGAAGCAAACAAGATGTTCTTGTCTGTGTCCCAGCATCCACGAAGAACTAGAAAGTTTCTCACTTCATGAGATGTACTGCATTCTGATCATCAAGCTCACTTGGATGTGCTCCCCCAGGGATTAAGTTCCGCCATATACGCGAGGTGTTCTTCTGGTGTTTCCTGCATGAGGTTCTCTGCGATTCCGTCGACTGCTTTGTTGTACATCTATCAACCATATATCGCATTAAGTTACGAAGTTCCAACGAACGAGTAAATCGATCAAGCACACCATCTGATATATGGTTTCGGTCGATTGCTAAACGTTTAAGTGTTGAGCTAATACAAGCAGCAGATTCATGAGGCGACTGACTGTTTGTAGATATTGTTTGCTTGCAAAGTCTGAGATCAAATGTGCAACCAGGATCAATTCGTACACTTACAGGAGATACTCGTAATATGAATCTGCTAGAGATCCAAGGCGTACCACTGAATCTTGAAAGGTACCTTGTTGTACTCTATGCAATTTGAATAGCATGCAAACCCACAGACAGAACGATCACTTTACCTGAGCCTGGTAGGAGCCAAACCATTTGGCAAAAGTCCTTTGCGGATTACAGTTATAGCATGTTCTGCCTTCTCCCAATAGGTTTTGTTTTGGGTGAGCTCCGCGAGGTATTTGAATTCCAGTTGCAAAGAGCCCGCTTCGGTAAGGCTGGTGATATAGGAGTAGTGAGGTTCATTAGGTTTCCCTAGATTAACAGTAGGATGGGGGACACCCGAGGAAGTGTTGAATGCTACCACAAGACGACGTCCCAGATCCTCAGCATGTTTCAAGTATAATGAATCCGAAGTCAGATAATGTGCACTGAGTAAACCTCCCAAGACACGGATTGTTGTCTATATACCCTTTACATCAGTCCCCGCATAATTAGAAAAGCCAGACGCACCTCAAAAGTCGAAACAGCCTTGGAAGAACGATTGAACGAGAGCTCGGTTTCGATCCAGCGGCGAGCAGTTTCGTATTCAGTTCGTAGGCCCATCAAGTACATCGTATCTAGTGACTCTGGCGTCCACAATTGTGTATCCGATTCCACCTTCTGTAGTGAAATTATCACCAGAACGGGATAGAGGGTGATATTCGTCGCAGCCCATAGCATCTCATGCTAGCCATATACATGTAAGCACGTCTGAAGAGAAAAGAAAGACTCTTTACTATAGGCATCCCAAGCATGCTGAACAGAACACGTTTAACACTTCATGTTGTCGATGAACGAAGACTAGATCCGAACTGGCGTACCTTGAACGCAGCCACAATCCCTTCCATTCTCTCATCGTCTGCACCCATCGCGGCTGAAGAACCGGAAAAGTAGCGGGAGTCGTACGGAAGTACCTCGGGTGAGAGATCATGGAAGGGGTTATTACTATCCGTTGACCACTGAAAAGACGGATATTCCGTTCTTAGTTGATCAGGGTACCAGATAGACTAAAAGTTCGTTCAGAGGGTGTTTTGAAGTGCGAGCAAGGACTCATACCGTGTAATATGAGATAGAGCCGATGACGATGAATATCGACAGCAACGCAAAAGTGGGGACTCTGGAGCTTCGATCTGTAAACTCGTCAGTTCGCAGTTGAAAGATTCGTCGAGCGAGCACTTACGCGTATGCTTCATGATGTTGACACAGAGAGCCCGAAAATGTTCTCAAGGTATGAGAGTGCATATATATACAGCTTGCTCACCTCATAATCCCATTAACCGTAGAATATAGTCTTAGCCAAGGGGGGGTGTTGGTAGTGATAGTTGTTATGAGGTTTCAGTAGCTCACGGTAGCGGAATAAAAGCTGAATATTTTGTCAGGGACTTAGCACATATAACACTGTCGGGTAGTTGGGTAGTAGTTTCCGAGCGCTCAAGCGCTTATTACATAGCTACGCGCTTCCGTACTCCGCACCTTCCCGCCACTCCGCCACTTCCCGCCACTTCCCGCCACTCCGCCATTTCCCACCGCTCCGCTGCTTCCCGCCCTTCCAACCCATTGCTTTCCTCTCCTTCGTTAGTTTGCTCTCTCATGTACATCATACTATTGCTTCAACTATATTACAAACAATTATACTAATCTGATGATATCTGCAAAACCGTAGTCAGTTCCATAAGCTCATCCTCCTCCTCATCGGAATCCTCGTCTAGCGGTGGCGCATCTCGATCATTGTCGTGGTCATCTGGCGTCGGACTTTTTAGGGGTGCTTGTGTAGCTGCTTGGATGAGTGGATAGAGCATGCCACGCCCTGGAATCAAGGAGCCTGTAAATCCAGGCAGCTTGGCCAGTTTCTGTAGCTTGATGATGTGCAGGTCATTACAGCGTGCATGTTCCCAGCCGTACTTCTGAATCTGAATGGAGAGGAGGGGATCTTTATGCTGCATTTCTTCAGCCTTGAGTCTGATGTAAGTACTTTCTTCATGGATGTATGTGAGGAGGGCGGTGATTTCTTTATTCAACCGTGCAATTTCTTCTGGGGCTCGTAAAAGCTTGTAGTACTGATCGAGCGCAAGACGACCGGCGGGCTGAGCCCAAGGTTCACTGCGAATGTCACGGCGGGCTTCACGGAGGAGGTCGAAATCAGAAAGAAAGCTGTAGTCGAGGACCTGGTCCCAAGTCAACGTGGGACGATCGAGCTCTGATGCGGCATCATTATATATGTTGACCGCAGTGCGAATAGCTTGAGACCGTGCTTTGAGAGCATTTGCGATGTGCTTCCGTAGCTTGTATCCTTCGAACGAATCAATTTACACACCATGTAGAAGACTTAGCAGAACGCACCAGTACGAGACATGTTCAATTTCGTGAGCTCAAAGAGGCGCGCTACGACGAGACCCTCTAATTTGTCGAGAGCTTTCTGATACTTGGCAGTTGACACCATCTTCTTGACCCGTTCCCATTCCTCTGAACCCGAGACCCAGCGATCCTTAATACCTAGCCGTAATTCCAACAACTGTACCTCTGCCTTCAAGTCATCCCGACTCTCGAGTGCGTGCCGTCGTTGAGTTTCGATTTTTCGAGTCTGATCAGCCCCGTCAGGTGTATAGTGAATCCAAGTGTTTGTTGAAGTAGATAGCTTTGACCTAGTGAAAGAACGTTAGTACTTGGTCCCAATATTCCATCATGATGACTCACTCTGCGTCCTGTAATTTTACCAACTTCTTATAGTACTCCATTTGAAGTGTTTCCTCCGCAGGTTCCTTCTTTAAGCCATTGAGATAATCCCGCTCCTCATTGAGCCACTTGTCAAACGTATCCGCAGATGTAATGCCCAAGTCATTCATGGTCTTGGCAAGAGCCGGTCATGTTGCTTCGATTTCCAACGCCTGTTTGTAGTTATCGACAATGAATTTGCTGAGACGCCTGTATGCTTCAAAGTTGTCGTAATGGTAGCAGTATCGCGCTATCGCTTGGCGACGATGGAATGTGCTCATATGCCGGACAGTTGACGCAAGTTCGTTTGATGCCGAAAACCAGGGTTCACACTGCTCGAGGTGTTCCAGCCCTACGCCGTCGATATACGTGCATAGGTGGGAGGTTTGGCAGAGTCGGGAGTGGGCGTGTCCATGGAAGGCACCAACCAGGGAGACGAATCGAAGGTGCTTTGCCTTTTCTCCTAGCGGACTACTTGCGACCGTTGTTCCGAATCCGCATCCAATGTCGTAGCCCCAGCTGATACTGTAAAGCTTTTGTAAAAAGACCTGATGAGTTATCCAGGAGCTTTTGAAAATAGTTGTGACGACACAGAAGGGGCTCCGGAAATGGCTCCGGGGGGTGGGCATGCCTGTCACCACCTGTCACATCTGACCTATATTTACTGTTTTGGGTAATTAATAATTATCCAGATATTAAATAAGCGGTACATTTGTAAAAAATCCTGATAAACTATAAAAATTCAAAAAAACCCAAAAAAACCTAATTAGGTCAAATCGGGGTATGTAAACAAAATAGCCTTATATGGTAAAAAATGCTGTAGGATCTATCTAGGTGCTAAAAATAGCCAAAAAAAATCACTAAAAATGCTAAAAATATGTAGGAATGGTATATAGCCTATTGCAGATCCAGGCATCCAAAAATTACCAAAAAAGGAAATTTTTGATGATGATGTCATCTTGCAGCAAAAAATCTGAAAAAAATCCTAAAAATAGTCAAAAAATTCAGGGGTGCCTTGTTGGCCCTGAAAATGCAAAATAAAAAAAATACACAACAAGTGTAAAAATTTTCATCACTCCAAATCATTCCAAATCCACTATACAGTCAGTATATATGATGTATATGCTATATTTAGCATCCTAGTACCTTTATTGGGCTAAAAATAGAACTTCATCTCATCTGATAGCAAAAAATCTGAAAAAATCATAAAAAATACTCAAAAAATTCAGGGGTGCCTTATTGGCCCTGAAAATGCAAAATAAAAAAATTTACACGACACAATTGAAAAACAACATCACTCCAAATCATACCAAATCCACTACACAGTCAGTATATATCATGTATATACTATTTATAGCACCCCTAGTACCCTCAATCACTTATATCACTCAAGAATCCTACCAAACTGAATGATTTGGGGTATTAAATATATTGTACATGATATTTTTAACACACCTAGTACCCTTGATGACTCAGAACAATTTATATTACTCAATATGTTCAGTACACTTAACACTCATCAAACCTCACACATGAAAACTCATAACAGTACTTATATGTATTATACTTAACACAGTTGACAATGAAAATACTTAAAACAGTGTTGTCAGTCACTATACTTAACACACTTAACAGTCAAAAAGTCGGAACAATGTTACTTTATATACATAACACACTCATTGTTATACTATAACACACTTATAACAACGAGTTTTGGGCGCTTATGGGCGCTCATTTGGTGTTTTTGAGTCGAAATTCATTAATAGCACACTCAATAATGTTTGTCTGGGCTCTATACTGTGTCAGGATGTTGTCTATATCATATTCTTCTAGATACAATTCAGAGAACTCGAAAATTCAACCTGTCAGGTTAGCTATATTGTGATCTTTTGAAATATAACAGTGTTTTATGTAAATGTCAATGCATATGTCCATGTAATGCAAGTATACTGATGGTGGTTCATGAGGGAATCACTCCTACAGTCTACTAGAAGTGTCTGGACATGGTTCAGATACTCACTATGACTATTGGACTCTGTGATATATATGTACATGTTTCATGTACACTATAGATGTCTACACCTACATGTAACAATAGATGTCATATTCAATGACCCCCATTACAGATCTCTTGGCTGTATCACATAGAGTTAGCATGGAATAGGTTGTAGGATGACTCTTTCCATGACCCAGTAGCAGTTTGACTTCATAACATGGGTGTATGCATTGACATTTACATAAAACACTGTTATATCACAAAAGATCACAATATAGCCAGCCCCACAGGCTGTAATCTTGAGTTCTCCAAATTGTATCAAGTGTAGTATGATATAAACAACATCCTTACACAGTATAAACCCCACACAAAAATTATTGAGTGTGCTATTAATGAATTTCGACTCAAAAATACCAAATAAGCGCCCATAAGCGCCCAAAACTCGTTGTTATAAGTGTGTTGTAGTATAACAATGAGTGTGTTATGTATATCAAGTAACATTATTCCGACTTTTTGACTGTTAAGTGTGTTAAGTATAGTGACTGATAACACTGTTTTGAGTATTTTCATTGCCAACTGTGTTAAGTATGATACATATAAGTACTGTTCTGAGTTTTAGTGTGTTAAATGTGATGAGTACTAAGTATACTGAACATATTGAGTGATATAAATTGTTCTGAGTTTTTAAGGGTACTAGGTGTGCTAAAAATACCATGTACATTACATTTACTCAATGTTGTCAGTTTGATAGGATTCTTGAGTGATATAAGTGATTGAGGGTACTAGGGATGCTATAAATAGTATATACATGATATATACTAACTATATAGTAAATTTGATAAGATTTGGAATGATGTTGTTTTTCAATTGTGTCGTGTAAATTTTTTTATTTTGCATTTTCAGGGCCAATGAGGCACCCCTGAATTTTTTGAGTATTTTTTATGATTTTTTCAGATTTTTTGCTACCAGATGAGATCAAGTTCTATTTTTAGCCCAATGAGGGTACTAGGATGCTAAATATAGCATATACATTATATATACTGACTATATAGTGGATTTGGTATGATTTGGAGTGACAAAAATTTTTACACTTGTCGCGTGTTTTTTTTATTTTGCATTTTCAGGGCCAACAAGGCACCCCTGAATTTTTTGACTATTTTTAGGATTTTTTTCAGATTTTTTGCTACAAGATGACATCATCATCAAAAATTTCCTTTTTTGGTAATTTTCGATGCCTGGATCTGCAATAGGCTATATACCATTCCTACATATTTTTAGCATTTTTAGTGATTTTTTTTGGCTATTTTTAGCACCTAGATAGATCCTACAGCATTTTTTACCATATAAGGCTATTTTGTTTATATACCCCGATTTGACCTAATTAGGTTTTTTTGGGTTTTTTTGAATTTTTATAGTTTATCAGGATTTTTTACAAATGTACCGCTTATTTAATATCTGGATAATTATTAATTACCCAAAACAGTAAATATAGGTCAGATGTGACAGGTGGTGACAGGCATGCCCACCCCCCGGAGCCATTTCCGGAGCCCCCTCTGTGTCGTCACAACTATTTTCAAAAGCTCCTGGATAACTCATCAGGTCTTTTTACAAAAGCTTCACAGTATCCTGTGGTAGCCCAAGCCGATATCTTCGCCGATGACATCGAACAGTCTATCGAGGATCGCGAGAGGATATTTTGCCCTGAAAGTGGATTAGAGATGAACGCGAGTGAAAGAAACACGACGCACAATTCACCACTATTCACCATGTCCACCACCAGAAGAACAAAACTATGCCGGCAGAGCGACAAGAAGATCCCCGTTTCCTCGTAAACACCCCACATCTTTGCAGTCAGCTCCTTGCTAAGATTCTTCCATCGATCTGCACAAGAACTTTCCTCGGCTTCATCTGCTTGCCCACTGGATATCCCTCGAATTGATTCCTTTGACCATTTATCGACCTCCTCTCTGGATAGATAGTAGTCTCCGCCGGCCTGCCGTGTGTCCACTTTCTCCTTCGACTTCCCCAGCTGCGGCATGTCGTCAATGGTGTCAGAGCGTTCGGTACGCCGCAGGCATTTCAGTGAGTTATTCCCATCCCAAGTGGCAAGAAGTTGAAAGCGAAGGTCAGGTTCTCCATCAACACGATACAAGCAGCAAGGACACGCATTAGCAAGACGCCAGTTGGGAGAGTCACGTCCCAAGGCAGCCATAACACGCTTCTTTATCAGAGAAAGGACGTTGAGGTAAAGGTCGAATGCGATTGAGAATTGAACTTGAAGATATGGTTTGAAAGGCACTGCCTGAATATCGCATATCGACTTCACAAAGGCCTTGATGGACATTCGAGGGCATCGCAGCGACTGGATGCAGTACACTTCCAGAGTTCGTGTGCTAACTCCAACAGAGGCTATCCCTGGAGAGCACGGAAAGACACCGTTTCGAACCAGACTGCACGACCAATACGTATCCTTTGAACAGGCTTTGATTGAGGAATAGAAAGAACCTGCAAGAGAGTTAGCAACAGTAAGCTTGAGATATAAAAAAGAGCGTACAAAACACGTCTACGATAACCACAGTCTCGCTATCTAGCTCCCCTCTATGTTCTGCAGGTATCCCTTCGTGCAACCCATGCTCGAGACTTCCATACCAGTCCATGTAGGCATCGACCATGAACTCCACCTGAGATGCAAAGTGTTGATTCCGGCGTTCGTTCCTATCTCTTCGTGAACGGTAGTCTTGATATTTCCTGAGCCGAGTCAGTATGAAGAGAGTTGCAAAAAGAACAAAAATATCAAGACTTACTTCTTTCCTGACTCAGTCGCCCAGTAATCCGACGTGATGTCCTCCCAGTCCCCAGCATTACTGTTATCCATCACAGCTCTACCTTCGAGGACGTCCTCCATCATAGCATCGTCATCTCTGTCGTACGAATCCGCAATCTCGACCCCCTCCTTGTAAAACTCTAGGTTCGATTTCAGCGCGCCCGATTGTGCTGCTTCTTGTTGTTTGAACTTGGTAATCTGGCCTTGAATGGCAGATTTTAGGCGTGAGTTCTTGAGAGAGTCGAGAATGCTATTACTCCCTGGCCCATAGTTCTGACGGCGGCGAGAGTTGGTCTTGCTGTTGGTCTTGCCGCTACCTTTGAGTCGAGAAGAACCCATGACTTGCAATAGACGCCCATGTTTGTTGAATGATCAGATAGGCGTCTAAACCAATCGTTCTCGTCAAAGCTCATCTCTTTTCTCTCATTTCAAAATTTAGCACAAAGGTATAGGCCTTCATTTTAACTTTAATCTCATCTTTATACTATGTCTGCACTGTACTGACACTGCTTGATCAATCAGGCAAGCAGCTGTTGGCAAGGATGAGCCATGACCAAATCTTGTGGGCCTGGCCTCGAAATCTGATTTCATCTTTGACATCGTAGTGCGGACCAAGAGGCTTAAGCTGAAGACGCGATGAGCAGCAGCCATCCGGCTTCCTACCTACCATCTTCAATCATGTTCGGAACAATGAAGATCCCAATCAGATTGTAAGCTCACTTCCCTTGCACTCGGCTTCTCACTGATGCACCCATACTTCATCCATACATCGCAGATAATGGCAGTAGACTCGGTAAGCTCGAAACAGTCTAAAACGCTGACAAGCCTAAATTCGGCACCCATCGCAGTGCAAACAAAATACTTACTCCCCGTGCTGATGAAGTTGCATGTCGGATACTTCATATACTACAACCCACCGACGCAGCAAACCTCATCGACACACATCCAATACTGATACACCCATACTGAGACTTACTTCGCTCGAAGAATCAGTACACTCTTGAGTCATGGCAACAGATGTCTGCCAGTCTTCGCAAATATTCTTCGATGCTTCAGCTTCAGGCTTCTTTGCGTGTTCATTTATGAAGACAATATCAGGATGATGTAGACATAAATTTTGGTGGCTAATATCAATGTGCTCATATATACAACTACTGTAGACGTGTATGATATGCTCCTTCTTTCTAACATCAATGGTTGGAAGAGGATGTAACGACAACCTCGTATGTTGATCGATAAGACCTGAGCGCCTAAAGATTCAAAATGGCAATTTTCACCATGATTGGGTGCGCTGTGATCAAGCAGCATGATGAACGAAAGTTTCTCTTACAAGCATATACTGTAGTAAAGCCATAATAACATCTGCATTCTTTATCTACTGTGCTCCAAAGTAACATTGACTATTTAAAAGAAACCAGGACTAGCAGTCGCAATGATACAAGGGGGGTTAGTACTAGATTTCTCCTCCCAGTCCTCTTCAGCATCGGCTTCATTCGAAAATCCTTTCAGATGACCAGCGCCCCATTCTAACCCGTCTCGAAGAGCATCATGCCTGATCCTTCTATTGAGCAAACAGAAAAAACAAAGGCAAATGAAATTACTTACAGAGAGTGATATACTGCGGGCCTGACACCTTCTGTAACACTCCAGATAGGTCGTCCAGCACCAATGCGGATCGCTTTGATGACACCTGAGTGGTGCGCAGCGAAGTAGGCCTGTTTAGCTTGCTCAAGGGTAAAAAAACCCTTGAACACAAGACTCTTGTCTGATTCGAAGAGGCCTTTTACTCGCGCCCTGTTATATCATTAGCTGTCAGTATTAAGCATCTATAGAGAAGGCGTACCACTGGTCGTAGTAGTATGGAAACGACCCAGAATAAACTACATAAGCATTGAACTTCCCCTGTCTACCAGGTGTAGCTGGAGCCGGAGATGGAGTGGGCACAGAGGATCCAGCACTCTTATATTTTTTGGGGCCAGCTTTCGGAGTGGAGGTTGAAGCAGTCGACACGGCAGGTGAGGCGGGGACCGATGCTTTGGTAGCCGAGGGTCGAGTAGGAGTCACCGGAGGTGTACCCTTTGCTGAGAC
Organism: Lentinula raphanica; assembly: GCA_027919835.1. Lineage (NCBI taxonomy): Eukaryota > Fungi > Basidiomycota > Agaricomycetes > Agaricales > Omphalotaceae > Lentinula > Lentinula raphanica. The sequence goes on along the minus strand of JANVFP010000001.1, from coordinate 620,505 downwards.
ATTGACAACTATAGGTGGGGTGAATTCAGGCAGTGTAAATTGTTAGAATGCACCTACCTGACATAACCTGAAGTTTTTGACTCAACCATTCTTAGAGAGATATAATATGAGTATGTTCGTACATCAGTCTATTGAGCTTACCATCATCAGAAGGCTCATCTTCGCCAACGCCCCCTGCTTCGACTTCTTCGTCACTTGAAATCCAAACGAGGGTTGGAAGTTTTGCATCCTTTTGGGAAGACTCCTTGCGGTCGATCTGGGGTATATGTTCTTTATCTGGAAACACGAGAGTAGGATATCAGAGTAGAGGTATTGTTAAAGGCAGAGCTACTTACCTTCCGAGTTTGTGGTGTCCGTCACAGGACTTCTTTCTGGGTACTTTTTCAAGGCTAATGAAATTATCAGTAAATTTCGGAGCGATTATGAGGAGCGTCACCAGTCATCGTAGTTGTTGAGGGCCAGGCAAGAGAAAAAACTGAGTGAGAAAGTGGGGGGGAAGAAAGAATCGATTTGTCGGACTTCATTTCGAGAGACATCAGCCCGGGCCGCATGTCGCACGATTGGTTAATCTTAATCCTGTACTTCATGTCTTCAACCAGTCGACTCCGACGGTCCCCTACGGATGGCCAACCTACAACACAGTTCACCCTGCACCGCTATTCAGACACGGTGTGGTGGTGGGGACATGATAAACAAAGAGCGCGCCTGCGTACGCGTTGTATTGCCAGTAAGTCGTGGTGAGTCAACAATCTGACCTAACGACTCCTTTGCCAGACACCCCTTGCCTTCTCGTCATGAATCTCAATGAATTCGGTGAGGGTGAAGTCCAAAACATGCTTTGGAGTATTCCAAGCAACACAGGCGACCCCTTTGACCCCATGAACTTTGATTATACCTCTATGACTAACTTCGACGATTTCAACTTGGACAACATTGCTTCTAACACAGATGATGCCTTTGGTATGCAAAGCTCATCATTGCATATGTAACTCTTGTCTGACCATTACCCAGCGAATCTTTTCGCTGACCCCAATGACCCTCCTCTTTTCCTTCCTTCCCCTTCTTCTCCGAATCTTGACCAGTCATCCACCAATGACTCGGTGTCCACCGAGTCCATTGAACCATCTTCAGCTTCTACAACTGCAAATGGATTTTCCACGGACACTCCTAACGACATCCTCTCCGATGGCTTCTTTTCCTTCGCGCCTACTGCTCAGATTCACCGTAACCCGTTGCTTCCAACTCAAGCGGTTCGACAACGTGCTCCTAAGTGTACTCTTAACGCTGCGCAGATTCATACCATGAACGAGGCTAAGGCAGCTAAACGACAACTCTTGCAGACGGTCAAGGTGGAAGTCATGAAATTACTCGAAGAACATGAGGAGAAGATATCTTCTCTTGCAGAAACACACTCCGTTTCTGTGGACCTCATCAAACGAATGTATTCGACGGCCTCTGACTACAAGCACAAGAGGGCGGCGGGGAGAATGCAGACGTTGATACATATTAAAGCTCAGGAAATCAATGCTAGTAGTACGTGTAAATTGACACATTTGAAACACGCACTGACTCGGTTCAAGACCGTCCTGTAGGAAGTAAACTTAAGGCTCCAGAAATCAGAGAAGAAGTGAAAAAAGATCTGGCGCTACTTGCTCTCTCTGACGAGAAGCTCGAAGAGGCAAGACGAGAGGTGGAGGAGAAAAGACTGTTGTCATTGAAGGGTGCACGACCCAGCATCGCCTCTACTGGCAAGGATTTCACCGCAACTACAGAGCGGTTGAAGAAGGAGGTAAGTCGTACGCATGTTTTTTAACTCTCGCTTTCTGATGTGATGTATGTAATGCAGTTCGATCATCTCAACCTTCGAACGTCTGCGGTAGGATTCGGTGTCCTCGCGCCAGCGTCCAGAGACGATAGAGGCCAACCGATCTGGTTCGTTGCTGGAACAAAGAGTACGGACTTCGTCCGGAAGTACTTGAATACGACAATGTGGGACCTTGTGGGCAACCTTGAGCTATGGGCAAACACGAACAAGTCAGGTAAGGTTGTGATTCTCAAACGCTACGTGTGACGCTGATGCATTCCATAGAGAAACCAAAAACGGTAGCACAACTACAATCTGACACTGCTGCGGCTATTGCTGCAGGTCTTCGTAAGTCTGCCTTTTAACGACACAAGCTCGCAAGCTGATACATTACTAGGTTATGCTCTCAGTGACAAAACCATTAAGATGAACTATGCCAGCTACCACACGGGCATAGTTGCAAAGTATCACGTTCGACTCATCGGCCTTCCGGACTGCACCATCTTCAAGGAGGCCAATGGACCTGTTAAGCCTCATAGCATCAACGACCAAGCAACGCTCGAGGCCCTCTTCACTGTCCTCGAAACAGGGACCTGTTGCTGGTCTAGGATGAGTGAAAACGAGATCAAGGAACATTCTGCCTGGTTGGCAACGCAGGAAGTCAAGGAACGAGCGGTACGGAGTGACAAGGGGAAAAAGCGCGGTAGCCGACAACGCGACGATGACGATGACAACGACAACGATGACAACAACAAAGTCAACAGCGAAAACAAAGCCGATTCGCGAAAGCGTTCTCAAAAGTCGGGTGCTAACGGAAAGGCGGGACAAAAGAAATCCAGGATCTCGAAGCAGCTGCCTCCCCGTAGTCGGGAGTTCATCAACAGTGATGACGACGAAAGTGATGGCACGTCCAGTGACTAATTGTATCGATACGGACCCTTAGAGCTTCAGTATCTGCTATATGTCAATCTTGTTATCTAATATATTGCTCTTCTAATGTTACATGAGAATGGCGGGAATTGTTCGGGAGGCGCATGAGTACGGGAGGCGCATTACGGAGGCGCGTGATGGTGTGATAAGCGCTTGAGCGCTCAGAAAGTATTGCCCGCTGTACCCGACAGTGTTATGTGCATCAGGAAAAATACCCCTGACCAGAGGTCTTTCAAAGACACCAGAGATTCCCCCAAAAGTCTAAAGTCTTTTAAATAGTTTAAAGTATCTAGACTCTCAGAACTCTTTGGGAAAAGGGCTCAAAATCTGGTTTCCTTGAAATTCTTTAGAATTGTTGCTGAGTAGTTCAAAGGTAACTCAGAGATCCCCAAAATGCTCCAGGTTTTTAGAAATAACCTGAGCTCTTCAGATACTCTAGAGAGCTTGGATACTCTGAGCTGCCCAGGTTTTTTCCAATATCCTGAAGATTTCTTGAGATTTTTCATGTTCTTTGAATATCTTTGAAAGATCTTTGAATATCTTTGAGCATCTTTGAAAGATCTTTGAATATCTTTGAATATCTTTGAGCATCTTTGAAAGATATTTGAGCATCTCTGAAGACTTTGAGTGTTTGTAAAAATTCAAAATTTGAGATATTGAATATGAAATAAGATACTATTGCATCTTAAGATCTAGAAGATAGTATAGTGTAGTAATACAGTCTAAATATCAGTTAAAATATTACAACTCACAGTTGTCAATAATATAGGTGGTCACATGACCTGCCACCGTGGACTGTGTACAATCAAAAGGAACTTCACCAGGTCAAAATCTGAATATAGCTATAATAATATATACTATATACATTGTTATCTCTTATATTTGTAAACATTACACATATATAATAGTTGTAATAATGTATTATGATACATATAATCAGAATGTGTTCCGAAATTAATAGTTATCAAGTTCAAATACAGTATATCATAATATATGGGTGTTAGTAGATTTAGTCAATATAAGAACAATAGATAGAGTATGATATGATAAAGTAAAAGTGATTGAATAAGTTTTTGAATCATTTGAACTCATTAAAGAGCTTTGGAAAATCTTTGAAAGATATCTAAATATCTCTGGAAGACTCTCAGAGTTTCTAAAGATATTCAAAGATTTTCAAAGATATCCAAAGAAATTCAGAGATTTTGAAAGACATTCAAGGAACTCTGAAGGCTTTAGGTTTTGGGGGGTGTCTCAGGAGACACCAAAGACACTGAAGACTCTAGAGACCCCAGGCAACCTGGAATTCTTTGAGATCTATGTTGGGTAGCCCTGAGCACAGAACATTTTTGCTGATGTGCTAAGTCCCTGACAAAATATTCAGCTTATATTCCGCTACCGTGAGCTACTGAAACTTCATAACAACTATCACTACCAACACCCCCCCCCCCCCCCCCTTGGCTAATACTATATTCTATGGTTAATGGGATTATGAGGTGAGCTTGCTTGTTCCATATGCATCAAGGAACAACCTGTGGTAGAAGATTAGCACAGAGGACAACATCCCGCGAATGTTGACCCGGAGAAATAGCGAGGATTGCCATATGACAGCGTCGAAATTAGCCTTCAGTTACAGCGATTCTGCCTGGCATCCTGAACACGAGCTGGGTGTGATGGAACATTGTGTACATTTCTTCTAGATATTGTACAGACAGCGAGCGCTTGCGATTTCGAAAATGTCCCTATGCGATCCAAATATGATGAGTAGCACGTCCAGCGTAAGTTCGAATGTCCTATATCCTTCATCCTCCTCCAAGTTACACATAATTCTCAACGAACGTACCCCATTCATCTATCACCTTCTTCACAATACTTTCCCATTCCATTCCATAATAGTCCACATCCACACGTTTCTTCGCACCAACCTTTTTCCCCTTCTGTCCCTTGGCCCGTTTTGGAACTCTCGCAAACTCAAATATCTCCTTATGAATCTGCCCACAGTCCTTGCACGGTGCACCTCCACCTCCGTTTCCCAGTCCATTCGCGAGGAACCTGTCTTTCTTGCTTTTGGGTGGAGATTTAGCGAGCGCGCCGGATCCGGCTTTGGTTGTTTTACTCTTCACGGGAGTAGACGTCGGCGAGGCAGATAAGGAGTTGTATGAGGAGGAAGATGATGCTGATGACGACAGGGAAACAGCAGATGCAGAAGCGCCTTTTGTGTTCACTCCAGAAGCGATCTCCGGATGAGCATCAGCATATGGCTTGGCACCTCATAATCCCATTAACCGTAGTATATAGCCTTAGCCAAGGGGGGGGGGGGGGTGTTGGTAGTGATAATTGTTATGCTGTTCCAGTAACTCACGGTAGCGGAATAAAAGCTGTATAATTTGTCAGGGACTTAGCACATATAATGTTGTCGGATAGCCGGATGGTAGCTTCCGAGCGCTCAAGCGCTTATCATATCATCACACGCCTCCCGTACCTCCCGTACTCACACGCCTCCCATACTCACGCGCCTTCCGTACTCACACGCCTTCCGTACTCACGCGCCTTCCGTACTCACACGCCTTCTGTACTCACGCGCCTTCCGTGCTCACACGCCTCTAGCACTTCCCGCCTATAGTTCCCCATTTGTTAGTTTTTAAGCTTGCTCTGGTGTATGATAAAGTGATACAATACAAACATACATATATACTAGTCTGAAGATATCTGCAAAACAGTAGTCAGTTCCGTGAGCTCATCATCCTCATCATCACTATCTTCTTCCAGCGGCGGCCCATCTTGGTCATCATCATGATCATTTGGCGTCGTAGATTTGAGGGGACCTACTGTAGCTGCTTCTATGAGTGGATAGAGCGCGCCATGCCCGGGAGTCAAAGAGCCTGTAAACCCAGGTATCTTGGCCAACTTCTGCAGCCTGATGATGTGCAGGTCATTACAACTTGCACGTTCCCAGCCATATTTCTGTATCTGAATGGAAAGGAGGGGATCCCTTTGCTGAACTTCTTTTGCCTTGAGCTGGATGTAAGTACTTTCTTCATGGATGTATGTGAGGACTCATCATATTTAACACACTAAAACTTGGAACAGTACTTATATGTATTATACTTAACACAGTTGGCAATGAAAATACTCAAAACAGTGTTATCAGTCACTATACTTAACACACTTAACAGTCAAAAAGTCGGAACAATGTTACTTGATATACATAACACACTGATTGTTATACTACAACACACTTATAACAACGAGTTTTGGGCGCTTATGGGCGCTTATTTGGTATTTTTGAGTCGAAATTCATTAATAGCACACTCAATAATTTTTGTGTGGGGTTTATACTGTGTAAGGATGTTGTCTATATCATATTCTTCTAGATACAATCCAGAGAACTCGAAAATTCAACCTGTGGGGTTGGCTATATTGTGATCTTTTGTGATATAACAGTGTTTTATGTAAATGTCAATGCATACACCTATGTTATGAAGTCAAACTGCTACTGGGTCATGGAAAGAGTCATCCTACAACCTATTCCATGCTAACTCTATGTGATACAGCCAAGAGATCTGTAATGGGGGGTCATTGAATATGACATCTATTGTTACATGTAGGTGTAGACATCTATAGTGTACATGAAACATGTACATATATATCACAGAGTCCAATAGTCATAGTGAGTATCTGAACCATGTCCAGACACTTCTAGTAGACTGTAGGAGTGATTCCTTCATGAACCACTATCAGTATACTTGCATTACATGGACATATGCATTGACATTTACATAAAACACTGTTATATTACAAAAGATCACAATATAGCCAACCCCACAGGTTGAATTTTCGAGTTCTCTGAATTGTATCTAGAAGAATATAATATAGACAACATCCTTACACAGTATAAACCCCACACAAAAATTATTGAGTGTGCTATTAATGAATTTCGACTCAAAAATACCAAATAAGCGCCCATAAGCGCCCAAAACTCGTTGTTATAAGTGTGTTGTAGTATAACAATCAGTGTGTTATGTATATCAAGTAACATTGTTCCGACTTTTTGACTGTTAAGTGTGTTAAGTATAGTGACTGATAACACTGTTTTGAGTATTTTCATTGCCAACTGTGTTAAGTATGATACATATAAGTACTGTTCCAAGTTTTAGTGTGTTAAATGTGATGAGTACTAAGTATACTGAACATATTGAGTGATATAAATTGTTCTGAGTTTTTAAGGGTACTAAGTGTGCTAAAAATACCATGTACATTACATTTACTCAATGTTGTCAGTTTGGTAGGATTCTTGAGTGATGAAAATTTTTACACTTGTCGCGTATTTTTTTTTATTTTGCATTTTCAGGGCCAACAAGGCACCTTTGAATTTTTTTGACTATTTTTAGGATTTTTTTCAGATTTTTTGCTACAAGATGACATCATCATCAAAAATTTCCTTTTTTGGTAATTTTTGGATGCCTGGATCTGCAATAGGCTATATACCATTCCTACATATTTTTAGCATTTTTAGTGATTTTTTTTGGCTATTTTTAGCACCTAGATAGATCCTACAGCATTTTTTACCATATAAGGCTATTTTGTTTACATACCCCGATTTGACCTAATTAGGTTTTTTTGGGTTTTTTTGAATTTTTATAGTTTATCAGGATTTTTTACAAATGTACCGCTTATTTAATATCTGGATAATTATTAATTACCCAAAACAGTAAATATAGGTCAGATGTGACAGGTGGTGACAGGCATGCCCACCCCCCGGAGCCATTTCTGGAGCCCCCTCTGTGTCGTCACAACTATTTTCAAAAGTTCCTGGATAACTCATCAGGTCTTTTTACAAAAGCTTTACAGTATCAGCTGTGAACGATTCAGGTTAGGCGTCTATTCCAACTGCTCTTACCACCTCCACAAAATTCAGTTCTGTTCATCAACGAACTCGAGATCAGCCATACAGGTATTAGTCTAACATCAACTTACTACTCCGATCTGACTTTGTGCCATAACAAGACCTTCAATCTGGAAGCAGTTGGCAAGCATCATGAGCTGTGACTCGCCGCCTTGCAAGATCGGAATGCGACTTGTCCATAGTCCTGTTGATCAAGAAGGCTCTGGCTTCTGGCACCTCATAGTCAGAGCCTGCTCCTACTCTTGTATACTTGGAGAATCTGAAAATAGAGGAGAACCCCCTTGAACTGTAAGCTCGTCTTGCACTCGACTCCCTCACCACTGATGTACCCATACTTCATCTGTACAGCTTGAAGAGTAGCACACGGTTACAAAATCTCATGACGATTGGGCATATCTGATAGGATCGAGCTCGGCATTCATCGTCATCCAATCGAGATATTCATGTCCAGTTCAGATGATGTTGCATGCCGAACGCTTGATGTAGAAGACCAAAAATCAAAACATTTCATTTGGATTATCGACTCGTTCAGTATTTTCTACATCAGACAGAATCATCATGACAGAACACACGAGATATATATCAAGATTCGTGCTCGTGGATCAACAACTTGGTACTCGGTGAAGTGAGTGATCAGACTCCGACAGAGCCATACCGCTGATTGACCTGCCAACCTCCTTCGTCATTGACACATATCAAACACTCAAGAACTGATGCCGAGAGACGGAACTGATGAAAGATAATATTGATGATCCATTTATAGCACATATCATTCTCTCCACACATATGGGCACTGTAGAAATCCCTATCTGCATGCTCCTTGTTGCTGGCATGGATTGTAGTAAGAGAGGAAGCAGAATGACTTTCGAGAAGTGGGCGCTTAAGGATCAAGAAAGGCAATATGCACCATAAATGGCGGTGCCGTGATCAACCGGCATTGGACTTGAAGCTTCTGAGTTCTATCTCTTAGGTGTACTGAAACCTGACAGTAGCATACACAATCTGTATCTACTGGTTTACAAAGTAATATGGACTATTTAAAAAAAACCAGGACTAGCAGTTGCAATGATATGAGAGGGATTAGTACTAGCTTTGGCCACCCAGTCCTCTTTCGCATCAGCTTCATTCGAAAACCCCTTCAGATGACCAGCGCCCCATTCTAACCCTTCTCGAAGAGCATCGTGTCTGGTCACTTCAGTGAACAGTAAAAACAATTATCAGAAAAAACACTTACACGGACTCATATATGGCTGGGCGGACACCTTCTGTAACGCTCCAGATTGGTCGACCAGCACCAATGCGGATTGTGCCGATGACACCTGAGTTGTGGCCCTGCGGTGTGATAGGCCTCTTTGGCTTGCTCAAGAGTGTAGAAACCCCAGCTGATACTGTAAAACTTTTGTAAAAAGTACTGATAAGTTATTGGGTACCTATTGCAAATAGTTGTGATAACCCGGAGGGGGTCCCAGAAATGGCCCCGGGGGGTGGTCATGCCTGTCACTACCTGTCACATATAGCTTATATTTACTGTTTTGGGTAATTAATAAAATAAGCAGTACATTTTCAAAAAAACCTGAAAATTCATAAAAATTCATAAAAAAAACCTCAAATGGCCTGATTAGGTCAGATCAGGATATGTAAGCAAATGACCTCATATGATAAAAAATGATGTAGGGCCAATGTAGGTACTAAAAATAGCCCAAAAAATCACTAAAAATGCAAGAAATATTGAGGGATGGTATAGAGCCTATTGCAGGCCCAGGCACATCAAAATTACCAAAAAAGGAAAATTTTGATCATGATCTCATCTAGTAGCAAAAAATCTGAAAAAAATCCTAAAAATAGTTGAAAAATTCAGAGGTGCCTTGTTGGCCCTGAAAATGCAAAATAAAAAAAATACGCGACAAGTGTAAAAATTTTTATCACTCCAAATCATTCCAAATCCACTATACAGTCAGTATATATGATGTACAAGCTTGATACCCGTGACTTCGTCACGGCAGTACGCAAATGCTTTATCCCAGTCACATGCATATTTAACTGTCCAGTCTCAGCTCATAATTTGTTGCCCTTCTTCCCAGCACCTAATTTCTCAACTCCCAATGTGACCAACTGATTTATTCCTATTCCTTCAATCTTGACTCTCAATCTTCCCCTGACCTCTCTGCTTCTAATTTCACTTCCCCAATTTTTTTTTTTTTGTATCATGTTTAGTCACTGTTGTGCCGCAGCATATAGTAGTAAATACACTCTTGTAAGTAACCTGATCAGCCATCCATCTCTCCTTGAAAGCCCATCCAACCATTGTCGGTTCCTATTGGAAGCCATGATGTGTAGGTGTCTGACCATGATGGTCAGAGTATATATAGTCCTAAGTGTCCATATACCCAAGGTCATAAGTAGAAGTTAGAGTAGGAATTAACTGTTGTGTATGTTATGAGTGTAGTCCTTCAACCTCTCTCTCTACCCCTCACCTCCATCTTCATCCTCCTCTTCTTTCATGTCCGGTAGCTCCCCATAGATGTGCTGAAGCCTTTCCATTGTGTTGATGTAGTGGAACAGGGCTGGCAAAGCTTTCTTCAATGACTTATTCTGATACACAATTCATTATTTTTATAACTCATAATCTCTCAGTTCTTCAATTCTGATACACAATTCATTATTTTTCATAACTCATAATCTCTCAGTTCTTCAATTCTGATACACAATTCATTATTTTTCATAACTCATAATCTCTCAGTTCTTCAAAATCAATTTTATATGACATGTGCATATAATATAGGTATGCTCAACTCCAATGATGTCCATTATCCTTCACTCTGTTTGAGATCAAGTAGCCTTAGTTAAGGGTCTGGGGTGTCCTAGCTACTCTTAGGTTTCACAGTCTAATTACATTCAACATCCATTAATTTCTCTTCCCATTGATGACACTTGTATGGTAATTGGTTTCTTGATTGACCACATTTTTGAATTTTTATTTCATTAGCAATTGTGTTTTAAACTTTTACTTTTTATGATATTTTTAATCTCAACTTCCAACTTCCTCATTGTCTCCAATAACTATCACTCTTCGAAAAGACTATAAAGATCTTATGATATATTTGTTAAAACTTGAGAAATAAAAACATCCCAGTCCCAGAATTAGAATGGCAAACCACCTGAAATTCTTGCACTCAAATATCTTTGATTCTTTTTGGCTCTCAAGTAAAAATAGAAACTTGCAGTGATAAATTTCTGATCTCTCTGAGCAGTAAGCAGTAAGTAGGATATGCATTCTGATTTATACAAACTTTTCTCAATCCAGAAAATAAATACACAAATGGAAAGATTGCTCATAGAAAGTTCAAAATTACCAAATTATGGAGTTCAAGCAGTAGAAAATGAAGCCAGAAGGAATATGTTTATAATGGAAAATTTGAGTTTCATTGAATCTTGAGCCTCCTTGCTACAGTGTGCTGCAATTGGATTGAAAGAGCTCAAGAAATGTGATGGCAGTGAGAAATGAGCGCTGAGCTGCAAGAAAAAAGCGCCCAAAATGATTTGTAATCTTAGATAATTATTAAGTAAGCTTCGGGACCCAGAGGTTTTATAATATAGGATATGCTATATTTAGCATCATAGTACCTTTATCTGAAAATGCAAAATAAAAAAAATTACACAACACAATTGAAAACAACATTACTCCAAATCATACCAAATTTACTATACAGTTAGTATATATCACATTTATAGCCCCCTCATACCCTCAATCACTTATATCACTCAAGAATCAGACCAAGTATATATCACATTTATAGCCCCCCTCATACCCTCAATCACTTATATCACTCAAGAATCATACCAAACTGACAACATTGAGTAAATATAATGTACATGATACTACCTAGTAATCTAAAAAACTCAGAACAATTTATATCATGCAATATGTTCAGTACACTTAGTACTCATCATACCTAACACACTAAAACTCAGAATAGTAGTCATATGTATTATACTTAATACAGTTGACAATACACTTCATCAGTAAGTATAACACACCTTTACTGGGACATTGTTATACTATAACATACTCATAACATCGAGTTTTGGGCGCTTATTTGGTGTTTTGACTCGAAATTCATTAATAGCACACTCAATAATTTTTGTGTGGGCTCTATATGGTGTAAGGATATTGTTTATATCATATTACACTTGATACAATTCGGAGAACTTAAGATTACATCTTTTGGGACTGGCTATATTGTGATCTTTTGTGATATAACAGTGTTTTATGTAAATGTCAATGCATACACCCATGTTATGAAGTCAAACTGCTACTGGGTCATGAGAGGAGTCATCCTACAACCTATTCTATGCTAACTCTATGTGATACAGCCAAGAGAGTAGACTGTAGGAGTGATTCCTTCATGAACCACCATCAGTATACTTGCATTACATGGACATATGCATTGACATTTACATAAAACACTGTTATATTACAAAAGATCACAATATAGCCAGCCCCACAGGTTGAATTTTCGAGTTCTCTGAATTGTATTTAGAGGAATATGATATAGACAACATTCTGACACAGTATAGAGCCCACACAAAAATTAATGAGTGTGCTATTAATGAATTTCAACTCAAAAACACCAAATAAGCACCCATAAGCACCCAAAACTCATTGTTATGAGTGTGTCATGTGTATGAAGTAACATTGTTCCGACTTTTTAACTGTTAAGTGTGTTAAGTATAGTGACTGATAATACTGTTTGGAGTATTTTCATTGTCAACTGTGTTAAGTATAATACATATAAGTACTGTTATGAGTTTTCATGTGTGAGGTTTGATGAGTGTTAAGTGTACTTAGTGAAGATCACGGGTGGGCCGGGTGGTGCCGGGTTCCGGGTCGGGTCGGTTCAGGTATCTGAAACCCGGGACCCGGCTTGCATACCCGGTTCTCTTTTGGTTTGACACTTGTTATGAAGCATAATATAATTTCTACTGCACTCATAAATTCCTTTAATATTCCCAGTATATTCCTGAATTTTTCCTGAATTTCCTACAATTTTTACTGATTTATTTGACCCTAAGCAGTCTCTATAACGCCTTTTCTGTCATTAGCCGAGCCCATGCCGAGCTGGCGCTTATTCAGCGTCTCGGTACTTTACTTTCTCCCACACTCCCTTCTCTTCCTCGCTCTTCTTTCTCTTGACCCTCAACACCTCAGGACCACCAAAACAACAACAACAAGGAATACATCAACAATGAGAAGGAGAAGACAAGGAGAAGGAGAAGACAAGGAGAAGGAGAAGACAACGAGAACACGAGAACACGACGACAACGAGAAGGAGGAGGAAACAACGACGAGTGGACAGCAGACAATGGCGATGGAGCGGACAGCAGACAACGACAACGGAGCGGACAAACGACGACGGAGCGGACAGCAGACAACGACGACAGGTGCACAGATGAGCAGACAGCAGACAACCACGGTGAGTACACATCAACGATGGAGCATACAACAATGACAAGCAGACAATCCCTCTCCCTCTCCTCCCTCTGCTCCCTCTCCCTCTCCTTCCTCTCCTCCTTCTCTTTCTCCTCCCTCTTCCTCTTCTCCCTTTTCTCCCTCTCTCTCTCTCCTGAAGACGGGCACCAGAAGACGCGGGGTGGACCGCGACGCGAGCAATACGGGCGATACGGGCGACACGAGCGATACAGGTGACACGGGTGAAACGATCAACATGGGCAACGCGGGCTAAACAAGCGACACAGACAACACGAGCGACACGAGCTGCTAGTGCAACACAAGGAGGACTGCACTAGATCAGACAAGTACTTATATTAGTACTTAGTTTTATCTAATATATCTTGGTTTTACATCATCTATCTCCTGCAAGAGCCAGCAGATGCCCAGCCCCTCCTTAGGCAAGGCTCTGCTAGCTCTTGCAAGGCACCTTCACTACTAACAGACCCACCCGACGTGAAAAAACTACCAACCCGACAAGAAAAACCCATCACCCGGAGATGTCGGGTACTCGGCACCCGGGGTCTCGGGTACGGGTGTTGGCCGGGTCCCGGGTCGGGTTGGCTTCAGGAGCACCCAACCCGACCCGTGTGCCACACTAAGTGTACTGAACATATTGAGTAATATAAATTGTTCTGAGTCATTAAGGATACTAGGTGTGCTAAAAATATCATGTACATTATATTTACTGAATGTTGTCAGTCTGATATGATTCTCGAATCTCAAGTGATATAAGCTATACTGAGTGATTGAAGGTACTAGAGGTGCTAAAAATAGTATATACATGATATATACTGACTGTGTAGTGGATTTGGTATGATTTGGAGTGATGTTGTTTTTCAATTGTGTCATGTAAATTTTTTTATTTTGCATTTTCAGGGCCAATGAGGCACCCCTGAATTTTTTGAGTATTTTTATGATTTTTTCAGATTTTTTGCTACCAGATGAGATCAAGTTTTATTTTTAGCCCAATAAAGGTACTAGGATGCTAAATATAGCATATACATCATATATACTGACTGTATAGTGGATTTGGAATGATTTGAAGTGATAAAAATTTTTACACTTGTTGCGTATTTTTTTTATTTTGCATTTTCAGGGCCAACAAGGCACCCCTGAATTTTTCAACTATTTTTAGGATTTTTTTCAGATTTTTTTGCTACTAGATGAGATCATGATCAAAATTTTCCTTTTTTGATAATTTTGATGTGCCTGGGCCTGCAATAGGCTCTATACCATCCCTCAATATTTCTTGCATTTTTAGTGATTTTTTGGGCTATTTTTAGTACCTACATTGGCCCTACATCATTTTTTATCATATGAGGTCATTTACTTACATATTCTGATCTGACCTAATCAGGCCATTTTAGGTTTTTTATGAATTTTTATGAATTTTCGGGTTTTTTTTGAAAATGTACTGCTTATTTAATATCTGGATGATTATTAATTACCCAAAACAGTAAATATAAGCCATATGTGACAGGCATGACCACCCCCCGGGGCCATTTCCGGGACTCCCTCTGGGTTATCACAACTATTTGCAATAGGTACCTGATAACTTATCAGTGTTTTTTACAAAAGCTTTACTGTATCCTGTGGAAACCCTTGAACACGAGACTTTTGTCAGACTCAAAGAGGGATTTTACTCGTGCCCTGTTAGAACATTAGTTGTTTAGATTCTAGAATAAAGCAAGCAGAGAATCAAAAGCCATACCACTGGTCATAGTAGAATGGAGCCATCCCAGAGTAGACTACATATGCATTAAACTTTCCTTGTCTGCCAGGTGTAGCTGGAGCCTGATACGGAGTGGAGACGGAGGACGCAGCATTCCCAGTTTGAGGACCAGGTTTTGGAGTCAAGGTTGAAATAGTCGACACAGCAGGTGAGCCGGGGAACTTCGAGACCGACACTTTGGGAGCCGAGGGTTGAGTAGGAGTCGCCGGAGGTGTACTTTTCACTGATACATTGATAACTATGGACAAAATAACTTTAAGTACTGTAAATAGGTGGAATGCACCTACCTGACATATTCCAAAGTTTTTTGCTTAAAAACTCTTGAAGCGATATGATGAGTCTATTCATGCATCAGATTATTGGACCTACTAACCATCATTGGAAGTGTCGTCGTCAGAGACGCCCTTTCCATTGTCTTTGTCACTTGAAATCCAAACAAGGTTTGGCTTTTGGGAAGATCCCTTGCTGGTAGTTGAATTCGGCTGGTCGACTTGGGGTCCGTGCTGGTTATCTAAGACACGGGGACAAAATTTTGAAGAAAAGTTTTGTTGAGGACAGTCCTACTTACTTCCCGAGTTTGTGGTTTCCTCCACACAGCTTTCTTGGTACTTTTTCAGTGCTAAAAAATATCGCAGTCAGTCTCAGAGCATCAGAGAGGATATATACAAGCTTACCAGTCACCGTAAGCTTCGAAGACTAGGAAGAAACACTGAGTGAGAAAGTGGGGGGAAGAAAGAATCGATTTGATGGACTTGATCTGAGAGACTTCAGCCCAGGCCGCATGTCTCACACTCGGTTAATCTCACTCCTGTACTTCATGTCTTTAACCAACAGTCTCTGACGGTATCCTACGGTTGTCCATCCTACAACACAATCTACCCTGAACTACTCTATGGCATGGTGGCGGGGACACAATAAACGAAGGGCGTGCGCGCGTATGCGTTTGCTTGCCAGTAAATCAAGCGAAATTCAACAAATATAATATTTTGACAATTTCTTCAACAGATATACATTGCCGTCTCAGCATGAATCTCAATGTTCGTGGGATGGACGGAGCCCAAGACTTACTCTGGAATGCTTCAAGAACACAGATGACAACATGGATGACCCCTTCGACCCCATGAATTTCGATTACAGTACATTGAACAACTTCGATGATTTGGACTTTGGTAGCATTTCTTTTGACACGAGTAATTCTCTTGGTATGTATCATTGTCCACCCGTAGCTGTAGAAACTTCGCAAAGTAATCCGATAAGTTCCCACCACAGCTTCGCGAAGTAACAGGACTCGCTCTTGAAGCTTAAAGAACCCTTCCGGGTAGGCCAGTAGGGCTCCGGGGGGTCCTCGGCTATTTAGTATATTTAATAATATTTAATAATTCTTTTATTATTTAATAGATATATTATAATAAATCTACTTTGCGAAGCTATACTGCACTTCGCGAAGTGACTATGTTTACGGCAATCATGAAATCAGGTAAATTAGGGTTAGATCATTACGTCATTGATTTCCTTTTTGGGTTATGATATTTTTGAATAGAAAAAAGCATAGAATGATATTATTGACCTTGAGGTGCTAAAACATGACAGAGGAAACCAAAAATAGCTACAATGAGGTATTGGCTACCTCAGACACATCAAAATTGCCTAAAAAGGAAATTGGTCCAAAAATAGAACTTGATCTCATCAGATAGCAAAAAATCTGAAAAAAATCATTAAAAATACTCAAAAAATTCAGGATTGCCTCATTGGCCCTGAAAACGCAAAATAAAAAAAATATGCGACAAAATGTTATCACTCCAAATCATACTAAATCTAGGTATATATGATGTACATGCTATTTTTAGCACACCTAGTACCCTCAAACACTTAGAATGGCTTATATCATTCAATATATTCAGCACACTCAATGCTTGTTAAACTTAACACACTTGTTAATGAAAAACTCAGAACAGTAGTAATGTATTTCATACTCAATACACTTAACACACTCAATAATTAAAAACTTCAAAACAGTGTTCATATGTGTTATACTTAAAACACATAATACACTTAACAATGAAAAGTCTCGGAACAATACTAATGTATATCATGCTCAACACACTTAACACACTCAACAATGAAAACCCTCAAAAAAGTGTTCATGTGTGTTATACTTGAAACACATAATACACTTAACAATGAAAAGTCTCAGAGCAATACTAATGTATATCATGCTCAACACACTTTACAATGAAAAAAGTCGGAACAGTGCTCATGTGTATTATACTTGATACACTTCATCAATCAATATAACACACTTAACAATAAAAAATCAGAGTAGTGTAATCACTCATAACACATATCACACTGAACACACTTCATCAGTAAGAATAACATACCTTTAATAGGACATTGTTATACTATAACACACATATAACAACGAGTTTTGGGCGCTTATGGGCGCTTATTTGATGTTTTTGAGTTGAAATTCATTAATACCTAACTCAATTATTTTTGTGAGGACTTTTTGTTGTGTCAGGATGTTATATACATCATACTCCCCTAGATACAATTCGGAGAACTCAAAATTACAGCCTGTAGGGATGGCTATATCATGATCTTTTATGATTTAACAGTGTTTTAGGTAAATGACAATACATATGTCCATGTATTGCATAGATACCAAAGCTGTCTTATGGGGAGAGCACTCCTACAGTCTACTAACAGTGTATGAACATGATTTAGATACTCACCATGACCATTGGACTCTGTAATATACATCTACATATTTCATGTATATTGGTGATATGTATACTTGCATGTAACTACAGATGTCATACTCAATGACTCCCATTGTAAGTCTCTTGGCTTTATAACACAGAGTAAGCATAGAATAGGCTGTAGGATGTCTCCTTTCATTGCCCAGAAGGAGTTTGACTTCATAACATGGATGTATGCACTGTGATTTACACAAAACAGTGTAAAATCATAAAAGATCATCATATATCCAGCTCTATAGGCTGTATTTTCTGGTTCTCCAAATTGTATCTAGGAAGGTATGATATAAATAACATTTTGACACAATATAAAGTCCACATAAAAATTATTGAATGTGTTATCAATGATTTTCGACTCAAAAACACCAAATAAGCGCCCATAAGCGCCCAAAACTCGTTGTTATATATGTGTTATAATATAACAATGTCCCATTCAAATAGGTGTGTTATACTTACTGATGAAGTGTGTTCAGTGTGTTATACTTACTGATGAAGTGTGTTCAGTGTGATAAGTATAATGAGTGATTGCACTACTCCAAGTTTTTGATTGTGAGGTGTGTTATATTGATTGATGAAGTGTATTGAGTATAATACACATGAGTACTGTTCCGAGTTTTTTCATTGTGGAGTGTGTTGAGTATGATATACATTAGTATTGTTCCGAGACTTTTCATTGTTAAGTGTATTATGAGTTTTAAGTATAACACATATGAACATTGTTTTGAGGTTTTTCATTGTTGAGTGTGTTAAGTGTATTGAGTATAATATACATTACTACTGTTCTGAGTTTTTTCATTGTCAAATGTGTTAAGTTTAATAAATTGAATGATATAAGCCATTCTAAGTGTCTGAGGGTACTGGGTGTGCTAAAAATAACATGTACATCATATATATCTAGATTTAGTACGATTTGGAGTGATAATATTTTTACCCTTGTCGCGTATTTATTTTTATTTTGTGTTTTCAGGGCCAACAAGGCAACCCTGAATTTTTTGAGTATTTTTTATGATTTTTTCAGATTTTTTGCTATCTGATGAGATCAAGTTCTATTTTTGGACCAATTTCCTTTTTAGGCAATTTTGATGTGCCTGAAGTAGCCAATACCTCATTGTAGCTATTTTTGGTTTCCTCTGTCATGTTTTAGCACCTCAAGGTCAATAATATCATTCTATGCTTTTTTCTATTCAAAAATATCATAACCCAAAAAGGAAATCAATGACATAATGATCTAACCCTAATTTACCTGATTTCATGATTGCCGTAAACATAGTCACTTCGCGAAGTGCAGTATAGCTTCGCAAAGTAGATTTATTATAATATATCTATTAAATAATAAAAGAATTATTAAATATTATTAAATATACTAAATAGCCGAGCACCCCCCGGAGCCCTACTGGCCTACCCGGAAGGGTTTGTTGAGCTTCGAGAGCGAGTCCTGTTACTTTGCGAAGCTGTGGTGGAGACTTATCGGACTACTTCGCGGAGTTTTTACAGCTTCAGCTGGGTAAATTAGGGTTAGATCATTACGTCATTGATTTCCTTTTTGGGTTATGATATTTTTGAATAGAAAAAAGCATAAAATAATATTATTGATCTTGAGGTGCTAAAACATGACAGAGGAAACCAAAAATAGCTACAATGAGGTATTGGCTACTTCAGGCACATCAAAATTGCCTAAAAAGGAAATTGGTCCCAAAATAGAACTTGATCTCATCAGATAGCAAAAAATCTGAAAAAATCATAAAAAATACTCAAAAAATTCAGGGTTGCCTTGTTGGCCCTGAAAACACAAAATAAAAATAAATACGCGACAAGGGTAAAAATATTATCACTCCAAATCGTACTAAATCTAGATATATATGATGTACATGTTATTTTTAGCACACCCAGTACCCTCAGACACTTAGAATGGCTTATATCATTCAATTTATTAAACTTAACACATTTGACAATGAAAAAACTCAGAACAGTAGTAATGTATATTATACTCAATACACTTAACACACTCAACAATGAAAAACCTCAAAACAATGTTCATATGTGTTATACTTAAAACTCATAATACACTTAACAATGAAAAGTCTCGGAACAATACTAATGTATATCATACTCAACACACTCCACAATGAAAAAACTCGGAACAGTACTCATGTGTATTATACTCAATACACTTCATCAATCAATATAACACACCTCACAATCAAAAACTTGGAGTAGTGCAATCACTCATTATACTTATCACACTGAACACACTTCATCAGTAAGTATAACACACTGAACACACTTCATCAGTAAGTATAACACACCTATTTGAATGGGACATTGTTATATTATAACACATATATAACAACGAGTTTTGGGCGCTTATGGGCGCTTATTTGGTGTTTTTGAGTCGAAAATCATTGATAACACATTCAATAATTTTTATGTGGACTTTATATTGTGTCAAAATGTTATTTATATCATACCTTCCTAGATACAATTTGGAGAACCAGAAAATACAGCCTATAGAGCTGGATATATGATGATCTTTTATGATTTTACACTGTTTTGTGTAAATCACAGTGCATACATCCATGTTATGAAGTCAAACTCCTTCTGGGCAATGAAAGGAGACATCCTACAGCCTATTCTATGCTTACTCTGTGTTATAAAGCCAAGAGACTTACAATGGGAGTCATTGAGTATGACATCTGTAGTTACATGCAAGTATACATATCACCAATATACATGAAATATGTAGATGTATATTACAGAGTCCAATGGTCATGGTGAGTATCTGAATCATGTTCATACACTGTTAGTAGACTGTAGGAGTGCTCTCCCCATAAGACAGCTTTGGTATCTATGCAATACATGGACATATGTATTGTCATTTACCTAAAACACTGTTAAATCATAAAAGATCATGATATAGCCATCCCTACAGGCTGTAATTTTGAGTTCTCCGAATTGTATCTAGGGGAGTATGATGTATATAACATCCTGACACAACAAAAAGTCCTCACAAAAATAATTGAGTTAGGTATTAATGAATTTCAACTCAAAAACATCAAATAAGCGCCCATAAGCGCCCAAAACTCGTTGTTATATGTGTGTTATAGTATAACAATGTCCTATTAAAGGTATGTTATTCTTACTGATGAAGTGTGTTCAGTGTGATATGTGTTATGAGTGATTACACTACTCTGATTTTTTATTGTTAAGTGTGTTATATTGATTGATGAAGTGTATCAAGTATAATACACATGAGCACTGTTCCGACTTTTTTCATTGTAAAGTGTGTTGAGCATGATATACATTAGTATTGCTCTGAGACTTTTCATTGTTAAGTGTATTATGTGTTTCAAGTATAACACACATGAACACTTTTTGAGGGTTTTCATTGTTGAGTGTGTTAAGTGTGTTGAGCATGATATACATTAGTATTGTTCCGAGACTTTTCATTGTTAAGTGTATTATGTGTTTTAAGTATAACACATATGAACACTGTTTTGAAGTTTTTAATTATTGAGTGTGTTAAGTGTATTGAGTATGAAATACATTACTACTGTTCTGAGTTTTTCATTAACAAGTGTGTTAAGTTTAACAAGCATTGAGTGTGCTGAATATATTGAATGATATAAGCCATTCTAAGTGTTTGAGGGTACTAGGTGTGCTAAAAATAGCATGTACATCATATATACCTAGATTTAGTATGATTTGGAGTGATAACATTTTGTCGCATATTTTTTTTATTTTGCGTTTTCAGGGCCAATGAGGCAATCCTGAATTTTTTGAGTATTTTTAATGATTTTTTTCAGATTTTTTGCTATCTGATGAGATCAAGTTCTATTTTTGGACCAATTTCCTTTTTAGGCAATTTTGATGTGTCTGAGGTAGCCAATACCTCATTGTAGCTATTTTTGGTTTCCTCTGTCATGTTTTAGCACCTCAAGGTCAATAATATCATTCTATGCTTTTTTCTATTCAAAAATATCATAACCCAAAAAGGAAATCAATGACGTAATGATCTAACCCTAATTTACCTGATTTCATGATTGCCGTAAACATAGTCACTTCGCGAAGTGCAGTATAGCTTCGCAAAGTAGATTTATTATAATATATCTATTAAATAATAAAAGAATTATTAAATATTATTAAATATACTAAATAGCCGAGGACCCCCCGGAGCCCTACTGGCCTACCCGGAAGGGTTCTTTAAGCTTCAAGAGCGAGTCCTGTTACTTCGCGAAGCTGTGGTGGGAACTTATCGGATTACTTTGCGAAGTTTCTACAGCTACGGGTGTGATCCTGCCAAAGGATCTGTATCCCAGCTTATACTGATATGAGTTTGACTGCTAGTTCGGGCTCACTACAGTCCTTATTGATACTATGCAACGGTCTAAGTTGATCTTTTTGATCATTGCACGCCTGCGCGGAAAAACCGCGCAACATCTCCCCCAAACTAAAGATCTGACCGTCCCCGGTCATCGCTATGGGTAGTGTAGGCTCGTATCCCTTGAAAGGAGTGGTACTGTAGCTGATCCGACAGATCAATCACTTTTTCCGCAACATTCTGACTTGATTATACCCGGTGATCTAACAGATCAAGTTGATCCGTTGATCTTGGCACCCGTACCGACAACTCCGCTGTCCTCTTGTCAAAGACGCTAAGTCCTCGGTTTGTTATCGGCGCTTAATTTCCGAGTGTGATATCATGACGTAAATCACGCTTCTAATTCTATCACATCACATACACACTTCCTCGAAACAACTTCTTTTCAACATTTTACATACTATCCCTATGCCTAGGCCTGGGATTAGTAAGTGCTGACAAAGGTTCAATGGACTTGGAAAATTTTCTAAGTTCGTTTCTTCCTCTCTCCCATCGTTGTCCTCGCTCTAGACACGATGGCCTCCTCATCGAAAGCGTCCTCTTCTAAGAAGAGAATCGAGCTTCCTCCAGGCAAGATGAAGAAATCCTACTTATTCCCAGCTGACGCACTCATTCGTGACTCCCCTACGACGGTGTCTTCTCTGCCGACCCTTTCCATTAACAAGGACGTTCGCCCTGCGGGAGGTACCTTCAACACAGAGGGCGTCCTTTTCTTACCAGCCACTCCTGCTGAGAGTAGACGCCTTCAGAAAAGCTGGAAACAGTTTCCCAACTCGTTTTCCTCTGCCTTTGAACTTCCTCGCTACGCTTCCCCAGAGACAGCCGACCTTAGCACTTCCCTCTTTGTTGACACCTCAACCCAGGTTCCTTCGACGTATTATCCCAGCTCCTTTGTTCGCCTTGTAGATTCCTTCTCAAAAGGTCCTGCGACCCGTGCCGAGGGCTACTTGTTGTACCAAGCTATTGCCTCCCTGCAAGTGGCCGTGTCCCACATCATCCATAAACACGCGTCCAGGGCTCGAAACCATGAACTGATACTAGAACTGTTAGAGTCGGATTGTATTACCGCCTGCTTGGTTTGTGTTTTCTCCCTTTTCAGCGGTTTCGGTACTTATCCAGACCGTCTAGGATCACTATCGCTCGTTTTGGCATCGGGGGCAGGATTGTCCTCTCTTCGCGGCTCTCTTTATGGCTCTATTCTGCGACTATTGTGAAAACCTTCTTTCGATCGAGGAGTACCAAGAGTACCTGTATGACAAAGAGGAGCGGACTGGCGGAGGCATGAGTAAGCGGAGCCGTCGCCAGATAAAGGTACGATTTTAGCTGCATGTCGTCGCGCCTCGCCTAAACCTGCTTTTGCTTCTGCCAACAGTCTTCCTTTCCGGATGTCTTGGTAACCCTTACCTCCCTTGCCATTCCACTGCCTCTGGATCCTTCCACCAAGGAGGGCCAGCTAATCATCACCGTGTGTCAGAAAGGGCCTCTGGGCTCTCAACTCATTCATCCCTACTCCCATGTCTCGCTTCTTCCTGACCCTTCAGGGTTTATTCGTGCCGTCCCCCGGAGTCTGACACCAAATGAGGATTCTGATTCCGATCGTTCGCCCGTGCCTGTACGTTCTCCCGTCAAGAAACGTCGTCCTCCTCCTGCTGCTTATTCCGACATCGAACTTGACGATGAAGAACCCGACACGCCCGAACCCTTGGTTGCCGACGACTCGGAGCCCATTGAGCTGGAGATTCCGAGTAAGTCGTTGTTGGGTTGTCTATGATGCCTACTGATCCTGCTGGGCCTTCTACCAGAAATTCGCGAAAGCATTGCTCGAGCTGCCAAAGCGCGTGGTCGTGTGGGAGCCAGCAAAACCGATCCTCCGGCGAGCCAACCCTTTGTGCAACTTCCCGCGAAGAGGGAGCGACACGTTACTCCTCCTGACGATTCATATGTACGTCGACCCCACTGCTCCCATCCGTTTCCTTCAAACTGACTTGATCACAGATCCCCGAAGGTCCTCCTGCCAAGAAGAAGAAATCGCAAAAGGCAGCAGGAAAATCCCGGGCAGCTTCCCCTTCCGCATCCCTGGTGCCAGAGGCCGGACCTTCCGAACCTCTACCTCTTCGTATCCAAGAGGGTCCCCCGGACTATTTTGAAGGCGACGACACCCGCGATCCTGGTCTGACCCTTTCTCTTCTCAATCCAGCTTTCACCATTACCACCGGGTTTGCTGATATCTTGCAAACGTCCTCTAATACTCGCCGCGGCGCCCGAACCCCACTTCTCCGTCCCCCCAAGTTTTTAATTGCCGATGAGTTGAGGGATCTAGGTGCTTTCTTGTCAACTCCCGAAGTCACCTTTTCGCTTCAGGCCCTTAGCCGCTACAATTATCTCACTTCTTGCCATTTACGAACACTCAACTCCTGCACCCTTCCGGCCCACGATTCCATCTATTCCACCTCCAATTGTCTTACTTGTCTTAGTCGCGGGCTTGTCTGTGAAGGGGGCAGCAAGTCCAATGGATCCTGCAACAATTGCGAGGCCACCCATCGTACGTGTCCTAGCTGCCTCGGTCTTGAAGAACACCAGGATCGCTTTCACGCCATCCATCAAACCGTACAAGGCTTTCCCGTTGGGTACGCCAAGGCCGTGATTGAGTTCGAGAAATCCTTAGATCGTTACACGCACCTCCAGACCTCTTTCGAACCTCTCTTTGCTGATGCTCGTCAAGACTTGTCCGCGAAAATGCGCAACCTGCGTGCGCAGGGGTTTGACGCCAACGTTGTACTTTCTCACTGGGCCGAGGAGAATCCCAACACCCCCGTTGATTTCGAGACCGTGTCTTGGTTCTCCACGCTCTTTGGTTGGAATACTTCTTGCAACGTAGCTCAGTTCCTCTCGAATCCTTCTGACATTGCAAAACTAGAGGCTTTCCTTCTTCAACTCGATCCCGAACCGCCAACTTCTTCGAAACCTCTTCCTCAGAGCCAGCCTTCTCCTTCCAAAGCACCTACGTCTTCGGAACCCGTTGTCGGTACGGTGCGTCAGCCAGTTCTGAAATCGAAGCATCGCCCCGCCGCCGCCGTTCCTGTCAACTTTCCTTTACGCCGTGCCTTTCAGACTCCTTCCACCTCATCGGCACCACCTCCCTCTGCAACCGTGGTGGGTGAGGGATCGGATGACAAAGAGGGGCTTGCGCAAGCCACTCCCGGTCGAAGCCTTCTTACAGAGTACGAGGGGGAGGGAGATGACGACGCTGACGCGGACTAGACATTTTGTGTATGGTATTGCTTTAGCTATAGCTTATGGTAGTGATCGGACTCGCACATTGTTTTTCTGAGCCAGACTACCGCAGCTTTTAGTGTTGTACCACTGTACCTGATTCTTCCTCTTGGTCCCCAGTATCTAGCACCAATCTTGAATGTCAATGCCCTGTGGGCTTTATGTTGTCTTTGCATTGTCTGAGATCTCCTTAAGACTCCCTAAATTACTCTTCAAGATACTTGAGATATCCTTTAAGATGTCCTCTGAGTTTTCTCTAAGTTGACTTTAAGTTTTTAGGTCTCTTGCCCTTAACCAACACCTGATAGAGCACTGTAAGTACTTTATTGATACCATGTACTCTTCTAAGTGTTTGTCTTTTGACATTTCTACAGCTGTTGCATTGCTCTTGTCATTCCTGAAGCACAAATTTCGGTCTGATCAGCTAGATCAGACCCATCAATGTTGATTCTTCGGTTATCAAGTTGGTGGTTGCAGCCTCATATGGCATGTTAAATCCATTGGGCTTTACAAATTGCAAGCTGCGTCGGTTTTAGATCTAAGTCTTTGCATTGTACGCATGCTTAAGCTGTCAATGAGCACAGGTCTTTTAGATCTCGTAAAATTTTCATGAAAATTTCTGAAAATTCTTGAAACACCGTGTGTCCCCTCCCCCAAACTAAAGCTCAGCAGTCCCCTGTTGACCCGAAGCATCGGAAAAGGTATAAAAGCCCTTGATCTAAGAGATCCGACTCCCAACTCAACGAAAAAAATGGCTCCCAACTTCGAGTACCACAATCTCCCTATCTCGCTTGAAGCTGACTTTGCCAACTGGTGCGTCGACGCGGAGTACTGGGCTGCTCGTGTTAGCGATGACAAGAGCCTGGCCTGGCAAGGTGCCAAGTACAGTTCTAGCAAGGACAAGGTCGAGTTCACCACGTCCAACAAAACGATCTTTTTGAACGATGTTCGTTGCGCGTATACTCATTTGGTACGGAAATCGTTTGATCTGCTAGATCTAACAAAACTAACCATTTTCCGTTAGCTCATTCGAGTGTCCTGCGACGCTGCGTGTATGAACAAGGAATATCTGCGGGCGTACGACAATCTCGCGGAGGAATTACTTTCCGCCGTGAATGCGTACCGCACTATCCGTGACGAAATCCCTAAGCAGTTTCCCAAACTCTCTGAAGAGGGAGGGAAGAACGCTGAGATCGTCAGTTTCTACATTCAGCTGAACGACCTTCGTCGCAAAAAGCTCCGTGAGGACCAAGGCAGACAGGGTTCTCCTGCTGTCAGTACTCGCGGACCTAGTGTTCCACCTGCTGATCCTGAAGGACCGTCGAAATCCAAGTCGAAAGGCAAGGAAGTTGCGACTGATCCAGCAGATCCAGCAGTTTCCGATGCTGACGCCAAGTTCATGGCCGAGGTGGTGCGTTTCCGCAACTATTTACGAAGATTCATTTACTAAGTAAAGGTCCCAGGATGCTGATCTTGCAGAACATGGTCCTTCTCCTCCAAAAGGTCCTCGAGGCGCACTTGCTAACCATTTACGAGGCCGCGGACTTCCCATGCGAGGCCACTTCCGTAGTCCACGCGAGCAACGCTTTGATATGCAAGAATCCCTGCGTATGGGTGTGTCTGTTCCGCGGTATGATCCTCCGGTAAGTATTGGACCTTGATCTGTTAGATCAGCTGCTAACTGTTTATCCAGCCTCGTCGTGCTGAACTCGTCATCGATCATATCATTGGTATGGACGAAAGGATCAAGCACGCCAAGGAGGAACGTGAAAAAGGCGAGAAGGGGAAGAAGACCGCGGAAGCTACTCCTCCTCCTCCTACCAGGCCCTCTACTCGGTCCAAAAGCAAGAAGAAATCCCCTGACGACGAACCCGCCGCTCTGGCCGATCAGGATGTCTCGGTACGTGGCTGATCTTGTAGATCAGACAAGTTCATGACTAACCCGTGCCATAGATGGCTGACAACGTCGAGGATTCAACTCCTGCGAAGGCTAAGCGACGATGACACTCCGAAGTCTTCCAAAACCAAGAGCAAGCGCAAACGTTCCGAACGCGACGTTGGTCCCGCGGACGGTGATGAGACTGAGCGGGCTCTGTCTCCTCAAGCACATAGCACTGTGCATGCTGTAACCGCGATCTCCCAGCCTCGTGCTGTTGGTGAAGATCTGATTAAGAGGGTGAAGTATTCGTTGGAACTCGCGGATACCAGTGAGTACCACTTCCATTTTCCGCTTTTTCGTACAGACTTCTACGGAAACTCGTTGATCTGCTAGATCACGCATTTTCCGTTAGATAATTTCGTTTTGCATAGTCCGGAGACCTTCCGCAAGCTTCGTGTTACTGATTATCGTTACAGGTACCCCCGACGATACAGATCATCGAGATCTCGTGCAACTTCTTCACAACATCGGACTCGCCCACAACCCGGAGGTTGAATCGTACACCGAAGAGCAGTACAATGCCTTCATCAACTTCCATACGACCCAACTCTTCGACTGTGTTATGAAAGCTCGTTTCTATGCACACCGTGGGGAGGCTAGTCAACGGATCATCGACAACGCCAGGGCTGCTCGGAAGGCTGGTGAACCTCTGCCCAAAGACGAGGACACCACCATGACTCCTGCCGACGTTGAAGAGGTGTACGTGTTTTCCGCACCACCGTCGCTGCCACCCGTAATTAAAATTGCGCAGACAGACTTAGAGGATCCTGCAATGCAAGGGCCACGCTCCGCACCTTAAACAAGTGCTTATCGAGGCTGACCATCTAGATCATCGTTCATTCTGCCCTGTCGCCTATTTTTATACCTGTACTTTTGTCAAGTCAAGTATTATTGGTAGTTTTTGAGGTAATCCAGTGGCAACTAAATTCCTCGAGTGATTATTGAGATAGAATAAGTTGAAACATCGCGGAAACTCCCCCAAACTAACTGATCTGTTGGATCAGGCATGTTTAGAAAGATTTCCGTCGACCACCTCGTCGTGGACCATTCGGCAGGGACGGGTTCGACTCTTCCTCTTGATCTTCGGACTCAGCAGCCTTCAGATCCTCCGGATCAAGCTGTTCAACAGGCGGAACCAATGGTGGTTCAACGGAATTCGACTGATCATCACCGGAAATGTTTATTCGAGGGACAGTACTGAAAATAAAGTCCTCCACTTCCTCAGGTTCGTCTTCCTCATCCTGTACCATAGATTCTAACTGCTTGGGCGACAGATCTATCAGATCATGTATATTTTCCGGCAGTTCAATCGGTTCGTAACGAGCATGATGCGGGATCACACGGAAAGCACCCACTTTGTCTTTAAGCACAGTGCCATCCATTTCCGCTATGATATATGCGCCTCCTCGTGTCCTCCAGATAACAACCATAGGTCCATGATATCGAAGGTACATTTTCCGATCCAAATTCTTCTCGATGGCGGTGTTCCGTACTTGTACTAAGGTACCCGGTTTGAAATCCCAGTCCTTAATCGTGTACTTGTACTTTTCCTCGAAAACTCTCGCTTCTCGACGTTTGTTCTCGTCAATCTGTGATTTCATGTTCTCGACGAAGGAACGATGTTTGGAAAGAGCCTGAGCCCGGAAGCCCAGTAGCTCTTCCCGTGATAGTATTCGATTTGGTGGATTGACCAAGTATGTAGATTCAACAATATCGAAAGGTAGCAGAGGTTCCGTACCGGTAGCCACGAAGTATGGTGAACATCCTAAACCTCTCTGTGCAGTAATACGATCAGCCCAAAGTATCGGTTTCAAGAAGTAGTACCATTTTGACAGATCTCCCGCACACGCTTTCGCAAGTGCTTGTCTCAGATCAAAGTGAGCACGCTCAATCTTTCCGTTAGCTTGTGAATTGTAAGGCAATATCTGTATTCCACGGATCCCGTATTTCTGTTCGAGCCATCGCAACATAAGCTTCATCTGTGGTGCATTGTCCGAGACCACGATTTCCAGACATCCCCATCTACATATGATGTCTTCAAAGAACCATTCCGCGAGTGATCTCGCGTTTTCAACTCTCAGTGCCCTAGCTTCCGACCAACTCGACAACGAATCCCGTCCGTGGACGATATATCTACAACCATTACTGGCCGGAGACATAACCATCGTATCGATATGTATCTTTTGGAACAAGGATGGCGTGAAGGTCACCGTTGGAGGGATCCGTACCAAAGACCTAAGTCGATCTTGGCAGGCTTGACATGTTTTCACATACCACTCCACGTCTTTCTCCAGATCAGGCCACCAAAACCTCTTTTCTAAGAAGTCTTTCGTAGCATATGTACCCTTGTGTCCTAAGGCATCATGAGCACTGTGCAATAGATACATTCGTTTTTCCGGTTCAACCACTAAACGCAGTTGATCTGTGGATGGTTTCCGGTGGAACAGTCGACCTTCCGAGTCTATTGAAAAGGACAGCGTTTTCCGGTCCATTTCCGCTCGTTGTCTCTTGTCCAACTTCGCGAATTGTTCAGCATTCGGGTCCTTAAGCCATGCTCGAATTTCCGGTAACTGCTGATCTAGACGGTTTCCGCCATCCGATCTATGAGATATTGGATATTTGTGATCAGGTCCCCACGTAGCATTGTCGGGGATCGCAGTATACTGCAGAAACTGAGAGGTCAACGGCATTCCCGAGGCCTCTAAACGTTCTTTGAGGAATGCATGCTGGATCTCTTCCTCCCGGGCAACTTGAAGATCTTCCGCAAACTCATCTTCAATGGTCTCGCAAAAGTATCCTGTCCGGGAATCTATATGATCTTTGAATGATTCAAAGGGCAATGGATCGTCCGCTTCGTCCGCTTTGAAGAACCTAACGTTGTTGGAGTCATCTGCATCTTCTGCTAGATCCTCTTCGGTTTCCCGACGAGGGGTAGTCCAACCTCCCAGAGGTCTTCGAGACAAACCATCAGGTCCAAAGGTTGCTCCTTTGACATGAATCAAATCGAAATGGAATTTATGGATATCTTCAATCCAACGGTTGATCGTAGCGTTTGGACCACTACTCGGATTTTCAAGCATTCCTTGAATATAGCTAGCATCCGTTTCTACCGTGAGTTTCCGACACCCATAAAGAAGATAGTGTGTTGCTCGGAGAGCAACCTTCAAACCATAGAGTTCACGCTTAGATTGAGAAAACCGAGCTTCCCGTTCGTTATACGGGATGGATCCGAAGTAATTATAGTAAATCTTCGTCTGATCTACAGGATCAATCTGATAGATGTAAAATCCCGTACCCATGTAAGAACTATCCACTGCTAAGTGTGTTTCCCAGTCGTATACTATGACTCTTAAGGCTGGTGCATTACGGACTCCATCTTTCAACAGGTCCATGGCTATGACATGCTCATCCTTCCACTCAAATGGCATATTCGCCGTTAATTTGGTCAAAGGTGAGGCTTTCTTAGCGTAGTTGTGAATGAACATCCGGAGCTGACCAACAGTTCCCAGAAAGGCTCAGACCTGTGTCTTAGAAGAGCACGGAGGCCAAGTCAGAACCGTAGTTGCGATTCTATCTTCCGGTTTCCGCCGCAATACCGCATCCGCTGAATGATTCGGTTCACATTTTGGAGATGCTCCCAGACAAATCGTCTGATCAAAGGATTTTCAGGGATAGTTTCGTATCCGCCACCCGGTAATTCATAACAAGTCCCGGGGCCTCTGATAGGAACATCATCGACGTAAGGAATCGTATATTCCGGAATTTCATCTCGCATCATGTAAGTTACATCGTCATGGAATATCGGAACAGAGTTCGTCCAACCCATAGGCAACTTTACGAAGACTCGTTCCATCCTTCTTGACCACACAAAACCATTTTGAACGATAACTCGAGCAAGATGGTTCATAAACTCCAGCATCAATCTTATCCTTGATGATCTTACAAACCTTTTCGAAGATTCCGGGAGGAATTGGAATGTTTCGTTCGACCCAGGGCTCATGAGGTATGACCAGAATTTTCACGGGAGGAAAGAAGTCCTCTCTGAATGTCCCGCCCTCGGAAGCTTCCCAAGCAAAACCCATTTCCTGCAACTTCATCATATGATGAACTAGCTTCATCTCCTCGTCCGTAAGGAAACCTTCCACATGATTTTTCTCGATGATCTCTTTCCCTTCTTGCGTATACCGGATACCCGGCGTGAATTCCGGTGGATGAGTTGGTAGATCTGGTAGATCAGCCAAAGGATCTCTGTAAATGTGTCTCCGCACACGGAATTCTTCCGGTAGATCAGCCTTGACAGGGCAAATTTTCACCGCTACAGGCTTATATTTTCGAGAACCGAAGACCGAAACTGGCTGATCTGGCAAAAACACATCATTATATGCGCATATATGCTGGTCAATCGTCTCGTTCTTGAGTTCCCAGAGCTTAACACAATGCATCGCAGCCTCCAAATCTTGGGTCATTGAAGACAATTCCACATCTTTTGTTTGATCTACTTGATCTGGTAGATCTTCCGTGTTATCATATGGACAAGTTAACCCATGTAAGTCTTTCCACCTAACGTCCTTTGTCATGGACTGGTAAAAGGTCTCCTTCAGGTCCTCAACGGTCGGATCAGCTCTAAATCCTTCCTTCCATGGGTTGATCACACAATTTTGTTGATGATCTACACCTTTGTTCAGGTATAGTGACATGGTTTCGGCAATTCCGGGGTGCGACTTCTCGATCGTTGGCAGACAGCATTGTACATACACGTCCGCTAATTCTTCATCTGAGAAGGTACCTCGTTTCACCTGATTCGACTCTATAACCACTTCCTCCGCTTGAGCATCCCAGTACCCACTAAGAGCGATTTCTACCTCTCCCTGGTCGCTACTCAGATCCCAGAGGTTATTCAAAAATTTGGTTGTGGAACTTTCTCTGCCTCCTTGTGAGTGTCTTCCCGTCTTGATTCGGGTTGCAACTGTTGAGTTGGTTGTGATACTTTTCGTTCCACCACCTTTCTTGGTGCTCTCAGTCCATGTCCTTTCGGATATGCACCCATGGTATACCGTTTTCCAGTATTCGGATCCGTAATCGTGAGTTCCTGATCACCCGATCCAAATGTCTGAATGACACTCTCAGTTAACACATCAAACGGACGTCCCAACAGTATTTCGAAGGGAGCCTTTTCTTGAACATGTAACTGTAAATACACTGTGACCGGTCCAAATCGAAAGGGCACATTTCGGGCTAAACCTTTGGTCCGCGCGATCCCGCCATGTACATTTTGCATCTGTATGGTGATTCCGGGATCCCAACCTAGACCTAAGCCTAACGCCACGCTCATATCGATTGCGACTATCTGTGATCCTGAGTCCAGGAGGTTCTCTACTTCGAGATCTTCCCGATCATTCACAACAGGCCACACTGCCCGGAGACCATTGCCTATGGTAGCAACTATGGTCATATCCCGTCGTTCATCATTCTCATCTACATCACTTAAGAATGATTCTACTGGATCTACTTGAACAAACGCTCCTGCTTTCATCCCATCCCGATCCTCAGATAATCTTTCAAAAGCCCAAGCTTCGGGTAATGCTAGATCATCCACGGAAATGACTTGTTCGTCTTCGGAATCATCATTTGAAAGTGTTTCCGTAGCTAGATCTTGTTGATCAGCCAAGTTCAGCAGCATTTTCTTTCGATCTTGCGGAAGTACTCGCTTGTTCCGTATCTTTCGTGCTACGATCTGCCTGATCTTCCCCGAAAGCTGTAAAGCTTCGGAAGAAGTCAATTCAATCGTCTTTTGCACTATCCGGTCAGCAAGCTCTTCCTCTAGACCAGGCGTAAACAGTTCATTCTGCAGCCTGTATTTTGGTGCCTTCGAAGATCCCTTAGATTCAGGTATCTTTTCCGGCTTGGGTTGATTTCGAGGGTGAGGTGTAACTTCTCTGGGCTGAACATCATCAAATGGTCTCCTCGGATTTTCCGTACGAGGAGGTGACGGATCGCGGAATCGTACTTGCTTCGATTTCCGTTGATCTGCCTGATCAGGCTCGCGTTCCGAACCTAACGCACTCTCATCCGTTAAATCGTCAATGGTCACTGACTGTATCCTTTCCAAAGCAGCTTCCCTCAGTGATTGAGAAGAATCAGGGTCTGATCCAGCAGATCTGTCATGATTAGGCGTAGAATTGTTCAGATTGGACTTCGGTTTTTCGGATGTTTTGTTTTTACTAGGGTTATTTCGATCTATGGGTATATGCACCCCGTCAAAGCATTTATTCTTGACGGCAGGTATTGCTTTTGGTGAGTTAGGCTTTGGGGCACCCTCATGAGTTGTTGCCTGTTGCTGAGACCGTGTCCTTGGCCCAGAGGTCAACTCAATCATTGGATTCTTCAGTTTCCTGACTCGTTCGTGTACACCATAGCCACACCATTGCTAGATCTCCCTTGCACCATCTCTGCCAGATTGGCAATGACCATCCAAGCTGGGGATCCGGCCAACTGTTCCGAGTAATCCTCATTGTCCGGGATCATCTCGTTCATCATCGTCGAAACCTCGGGCCATCCTTTGGCCTGACCATATTTCATGATCTTTTGGTATCTACTCTCACTTCCGAAGTTGTTCGGTAGCGGAGACCCATCCTTTAACTTAAGACGCTTTGGATCTTGCGGATCACGCATAATCCAACCTTTCCCTAAGAGTTCCAAGAACATTGGACAACTTTGCATCATATGATTCGGTTCCCGACAAAGGAAACACAACATCTCAGACCTTTGACCTTGTGCATTATTCGGATTCGTGTTAATGATTCCGCGGGGAGGCCCACTGTTTCCGGGATTACCACTACCAGAAGCGACAGTATGGGGCTGCACCCGTTGCGCAGGTTGTACATTTCCGGTCTTGATGTTAGCCAGCATTTGAGCCAACGTCTCAAGTTCCTCTTTGTAGGTAGCCTTAAGTGCTCCCAAATCTTTGACCAACACACTGTACTGGTCCCTATTTGCAGCTAGTGCTCTTTCCGTTTCCTCGGAGGCCTCTCGTTTGACTTCAACGGGCTTAGTTGCAGACCGGAAGAAATGCGAGAGATCCGGTACTTCTTCTTTGATCACCGGAGGACCACCAATCGGAACGTATACACCTCCTCTTGAGTGGGTTTCCGCATTGAAGACCACACCATCCCGACTTGTTACCGTCCGGTACAACGATTCCAAGGGTGGGTGCCTTGCTACGGCCTCTGCTGCTTCCTTGTACTCTACAAACAGATATGGATCATCGACCCAATGTTTCTCTACGCGGAAAGCAGGTACCTGCTGTTGAACCTTTCGATTCACAGCTTTCCGTAGCTCGTCATCAAATGCTGACAGGAAAAGAGACACCAATTCCGTGTTTCCTATCGCCGGAGGCGGTTTCAACAACTTATTGGCTTCTACCTCCATCAACAGACAATATCCGAGCAACCTATCTCCGTCCCGGACACCCAAAGGAGCATAGTTCTGTACGATCTGCAAGAGCGTATTCTTCGAACCCATTGGTCTCCCTAGAGATGCTGGGAATCTTTCACACAGGGAACGCAGAAAACAGTCCGCGTCTTCCCTTCCCTCCTGCGCGCCGGGAAGATGCTCGAGAGCCTGCTTGGTCTGAAGGGTCATCCAAGAAAAGATCTTTTGCATCTTCACCTTCTTGGAGGTAACTTCCGTAGCCTGGAACGTGTTCAAACAGAACCTCACCCACTCGGGGATCATGCTCGGATTGGCCAAGTCCAGGATCATAGCAGTTTTGTGCGTAAGCGGAAACTTGGTATTGTTATACTCTGCTTGTTCCGCAGAAGTCAGTTCAGGTGGACCAAGCATCCTTATGATGTCGAGTTGATCCTCTGGTCGTTTTTGTTGGGCAGCCGGGTTTGCTGGTGCGTTAGCATTCGCTCCCGCGGCTCCCTGATCATTTCCGTTGTGTACTTCGGACATATTGTTGGGTAAAAACAGTCGTATCAAATCAAATGGTTCGGGTTGTAATGTAGGATCTGAACTAGATTGCGGATCTGGTCCAACAGTAGCTGCCTTCTGTCTACCGTTTCCTGGCACTACGTTAGATCTCTTTGTTACTGGTTGTTCCGAAGATGGTCTAGGAGCTCTCCCGTTATCTGGATTGCTAGTACTCGCTCTTCCGAGGTTTCTCGGATCGTAAACAGGTACAGAGGGTTTCTTTGTTGCGCACTTTCGCTGATCTGAAGCTTGTATCGCTGGATCAAAGAAATCTGCTGAGCCCGCGTTCTTCGAAGTCCGAGTAGCTCTTGGAGCTATTTTTAATGATCAAATAAATTTGATCAAAGGCAGTAGTTTTGAGAAATCAAGAAGATCTCTCGAGTTCGACCAAAATATAGATTCCACCCCTTGCGGTGGGCTCCAGATAACGAGGTATAAAGTTGGTTCTTAGTATAATGCCTTATGACAGGTCACTTAGCACGAACACAGAGTACGACTTCACGGATTCGTCAATCAAATTGTATTTATAGCGAGGTGTGGGGCGTTGTCAGAGATTCCGCACTATCTTATATCTCAAGTCGAACGCAGTCTTGTAAGATCTTTTAGATCAGCAATACTGGTCAGCAGAACAAAGTGACACGGATATACCAGTCATAAGATCTGGACTAAAGGGTTTGTTTTGAGTGGCTTCCACTCGGATAAGGGTTTTTAGGCTCGGAAAGCAACGGGGTACCAGACGTTATGGTAGACCAATCGATTCCGCTCCCGGGTGAAGCAGTACTGATCACTATTCTCAGTAAAACCTCGAAGATCACGCAGATCACCAATCACTACGTGTCAACTTGAACAGAGCCACCAAAACTCTGCACGTTCACTCGGCACAACCTGAGACCAAGTCCTCTGTATCTCCGGAACGGAGTCTACCTTCAACTAGCAAGTGACAGACACCAAGTCAAACCACTCAAAAGTCGGGCTTATCGCGATGAAGTAACACACTTAATCTGCAAGGTCCGGTACGGCTTAGAAGCCTTTACTCCCACGTATGGATGAAAAGGATTACCAGTTCAGAGAGATCTGGGTGCGAAACTTGTTTCATTTGTGCGGATACAGGTCTTTAAGTACACTACAAAAAGTCCGATACCCGTATTTGTCCTTGATCTAGTAGATCTAGCTATTTCTATGGACGGAGTCCGATAATATACACTTAAATAGTAAAATATGACTGAAACGATACAAACACTCAAGGAAATAGTAAGGAAAACAGAGAAAAAGCTGAAACTTGTCCGTATTTCGTCGTACTTTTGCCAGATCTAGAAGACCAAGCAAGTTCCGACCATGGTCTGTGCAGCCTCCACATGCTAGGGTGCCTAACTCATCAGAGTGGCTCCTGCCTGTGTTGCTCAAGTGTTTCCGACGAATTTGCTTCCGCGGAATAGTAGTGGTCTTCCCAAGTTAATGAGATAGACTCATAACAGTGGTTGATCTCGCGGATCAGGTAGATCTGGTCCGTAGCTTTCGAACGGTATGCATATAGCCTGGTGTTCTGGAGCGGACAACGAAGGTAAATGCTTCAGAAGTGTTTTCCGTAGGTTTCCGCGCGTTTCCGTGAGTGCTGGTCAAAGCTGTACATAGCATACGCTATATCCCAGTTTAGAACTTGAACATATGCGTGTTTCCGCGGCGGGTTTCACCCGTACTGCCACGGAAATGCTAGATCATCATGTTTCCGACGGTTTCCGCTACTTTGCGTAGGGTTTCCGTGTGGTAACTCATCCGGATAGGTTCTCATCGTGTCTGATCTGCTAGATCAAGTGAAATTTCCGTCATCACAGCCAAGTACCAAACTCAGTTGTGCCGATCCGGCAGATCTTGATACTAAGTCGATATTCCCTTGATGTGCTCGTACCAGTAGTCAGCATTCTTGAAGGATCCCCGACCAAGGGTGCGAGCAAGAGCTCTAAGTGGATATTCATGGCTGATCCTCAGCTGAAGCTGTAAAAACTCCGCGAAGTAGTCCGATAAGTCTCCACCACAGCTTCGCAAAGTAACAGGACTCGCTCTCGAAGCTCAACAAACCCTTCCGGGTAGGCCAGTAGGGCTCCGGGGGGTGCTCGGCTATTTAGTATATTTAATAATATTTAATAATTCTTTTATTATTTAATAGATATATTATAATAAATCTACTTTGCGAAGCTATACTGCACTTCGCGAAGTGACTATGTTTACGGCAATCATGAAATCAGGTAAATTAGGGTTAGATCATTACGTCATTGCAGTTACATGTGGACGTTTCCTAAATGGGAAATAGACGCCTGAGATGTACAGCTTTGACCAGGAGTGTTGCAAGGGTAGATCTTTCGACTTCACCATTGTCAAACCTCTGGATCTATTCGATATATGCATATCGTTGGAAAGCTAGAAGCCAAACGAACCTATTGGGACAGGTTTCCCCCCTTTATATGTACTCCCATTCAGTTGGAGAGGCATACAACCATTCACATAGCGGAATCAAATGAGGAAACGTTTGAGTTACCTGTGCAGGAGCTTATCCGTGCCCTTTAACCACCAGCATGTGGATGGACGCACAGACCAGGTCCGGATTTGAAGGTCAGGCAACTAGATCTCGACGAAGGACCACCAGAAATGGACATTTTACTTGTTTTTATCCTTTTTACTCTCTGTTTCTCTGGTGTTTGTATTGTTTCTCGTCCTATCTTTCCTTATTTGTATCAGATCTCGGACTCCGTTCTCTCAAATCTATAGATCTATTCCATAAAATAGTAAATTGGCTACAGATCTATTCGTAGAAGTACTTAAGGACGTAGCCTACAAAAATATAGTTCAGGTTTTGTGCCCAGTTTCTCTGACTAGCTAACCTTTGCTCTCATACGTGAGGAGTAAAGGCTTTGTAAGCCGGGCGGTCTTTGAAAGTGGTTGTGAAATTCTCATCTCGTTAGGCCCGATATCTTGTCAGTTGATAAAGTCTCAGCTAGATTTGAATCAAAGGTAGACTCCTATCGTGGAGATACAGAGGACTTGGTTCTCGGTTGTTCCAAGTGAGCGTTCAGAGTTTCGGTGGCTCTGTTCAAGCAGACGTGTGGTGATCGGTGATCCATACGAGCTGTGAAGGTTTCCTGTGATCGGTGATCAGTAGATCTTCAACCTGGTTCTGATAGTATTTGTGTGGTCATAAAGTCTGATCTATACGAGTTCTCTCGTTCCTTGTAAACCCTTTGAGTGGATCACTCACCCCCTTCGAGTCCAGATCAAAAGATCTGTACTTCCGTGTCACTTCGCTCTGTTGACCTGTATTGCGGATCCAGTAGATCTTTTAAGACTACCAGTTCGTTCTAAGGTATAAGATCGTGCGGAATCTCTGACAACGCCCCACACCTCGCTTAAATACAATTGACAAACGACATAAGAAGTATATTGGTGATCAGTGTTCAGTGATAAAGTCACTAGGTCATTAGATCTATCCAACGAAGCATTAAATTGCACCCTTCATATCCTCGTTACCGTGTCACTTCATTCTGCTGACCAGTATTGCTGATCTAAAAGATCTTACAAGACTGCGTTTGACTTGAGATATAAGATAGTGCAGAATCTCTGACAATGCCCCACACCTCGCTATAAAAACAATTTGATTGACAAATCTGTGAAGTCGTACTGTGTGTTCGTGCTAAGTGACCTGTCATAAGGCATTATACTAAGAACCGACTTTATACCTCGTTAACAACATAGGCGAGGGATTGTGTGGAGGAGCGGGTAAAGAATCTATATTCAATGAGAATGTTTTGAACTATTCAGGTAGGCCTTTGATTATGTTTAAAGACTTCGGGCTAACAGTATCTTAGGCATGCAGATGTCTCTCCATCAAGGTTAGTCATATCAAACTTTGCTGGTCAATGTCCGTGAGGCTGACTGATATCTCTTCAGCAAGATCTTTACAGCAATCCGAAGTTAACATCAAATCAGTGTTTGAGCCACCTCATGAAATCTCGGAGCACACTGACAATCCAGGGGTTGACGCAGATGGGTGGATCTGGTCTGCAGGACAAATGAAAAACATGTCAATGCAGGAGATTGAGCAATGGGAGCAGATAAGTATGCACATCATTTTCCTTTTGTGTTAGCGACTAACGGTATTCTATAGATAATAGAATACAATGGGCTAGAGCAGAGGCTGACTTTGAGTGTTGGCAAGAAGAAGTTGAGAAGAAGCATGGGGATTTCATGAGACTCATCAATGCTTCTGCATATGCACGCGACGCATGGACGGAGCTTGCTCAACTCCCATATGCATCTTTGCCTGGCCACGTTGCCTATGCTAAGGAACATTCGGATATGCTAGAGTCCTTATGTTCCGATGCTCAAGCAAAGTACAGACAATGTGGTATACCTGGTCTTTGCAACATCTCAAAAGGGAAAACTTTGGCAAACAATGTGTTGAAGTGGCAACAAGAGGAGGAGAAGCTGTTCAACTTTAACCAGTAAATTATCTTTGTGCTTTGATAGATGCGCTGAGTATTAACATTTCTTCTATTCTAGTTGGGCAAATCGACCATCATTCAAGGATTCAACAACACATGTTCAAGGGTTTGGAGATATTCGTGTCCCTGTTTTTGATGAGGAGGGTGTAGACTCTTCGAACAAGCGCAAGCATTCCAATACTTGAGAGTCAACATGAAGTAAGTCATCTGAGCTGTTTAATCAGCTGTTCATTTACAGCATTCATTTCCTAGGCCGGTGGTGTTTAATAACATGTGTTTTATTCTGTTCATTCAACCTAACTTGTGGTTTATTCTTACTGGTGTTTAAATGCTGGTAGTTGTGGTGTTTATTATAGGCTGTTTGATTCAGTTCTACTATGTTTATGTAGTACACTGTTTAATACATTGTGTTTATTGCTGTTTAATTCAGCCTGGCTATGACCTGGGGTGTTTGTTCAGAACTAATACTTTTATAGCGAATCGACGGATCTGTGGGTTTTCCGGAATGGTTTCATATCCACCACCTGGTAACTCATATTGACTCTTGGGTCCTTGCACAGGTACATCATCAATGTAAGGGATAGTACATTCAGGAATTTTGTCTCCTAACAAGTAGGTTACATAGTTGTGGAATATTGGTACCAAGTTGGTCCATCCCATAGACAATTTGACGAGACGATGTGGTCCATAAGGAGTTTGGAAAGTTGTAAGATCCCTAGATCCAATGTCTATATGTCTCTCATCGTAGCCCACAAAGATATCTAAGATCCCTCCACATGCTCTGCCTGCAAAGTGTCTAGCAATGTCCGCAGTAGCAGGGGGAACCCCAGAGTGCCGTATAGTAACCTTATTCAAAGGCTCCAGACTGTGCACCAATCTTAGGCTCGTTCCATCCTTTTTCACCACACAGAACCATTTAGATCTGTAGCTTGCACTCGATGGTTCATAAACTCCTGCAAGGATCTTATCCTTGATTATCTTACAAACCTTAGGAAAGATTCCTGGAGGCACAGGAATGTTTTTCTCAACCCAGGGTTCGTGAGGTATAACTGGAATCTTTACTGGAGGGAAGAAATCCTCTCTGAAAGTTCCACCTTCGGATTGATCCCAGGCAAAACCCATTTCCTGAACCTTCATCAGATGATGAACCTCATCTGTTAGGAATCCTTCTGGATGGTTCTTGTCAATAATCTCCTTATGCTCCTGCATGTATCGGACTCCCAGAGTGAATTCAGGTGGATGTGTTGGCAGATCTGGCAATCCTTCCAAAGGATCTCCAAAGATATGACGACGAACCCTAAATTCCTCAGGAAGTTCAGCCTTAACCGGGCGTACTTTCAACGCAACAGGCTTATATTTTCAAGAACCAAAGACAGATACATTTGAATATGATGACATTGGGTCACTATATGCGCCTATATGCTGTTCAGATGTCCCATTCTTTTGTTCCCACATTTGAACTCGTTCCCGGGCACTCCTCAAGTCATTGGACTGGGAATTATCCGGTTGATCTGGACTTACATGGTCCAGATCTGTAGTGTGATCACTTGGCCGGGACAACCCATGAACGTCTCTCATCAGACTTTTAGCTTTAATAGACTGATAAAATGACTGTTCAAGTTGTTCCATGTTCGGATCAGTTCGAAATCCTTCCTTCCAAGGATTGATCACACGATTTTGTTGATGGTCCACACCTTTGTTTAGGTATAGATCTATGGTTTCAGCGACTTCAGGAAGTGAATCCCTAAACAAGGGTTGGCTATAATTAACATATAGTTCAGCCAATTCTTCGTCTTGGAACACTCCTTCTTTCACTTTGGTCAACTCAATGACTACTTCTTCACCTAACGGATCCCATACCCACTCACAGCGATTTCAACCTCTCCCTGATTGCTACTCAGATCACCGAGGTTATCTAAAAATTTGGTTCAGCAGTTTTCTCCTCCTCTTTGGGACTGGTCTCCTGATTTGGATCTGGAGTCTCTGTCCAAGTCTGAGCATACTTCTGTTTATCCAACTGCCGTTTCTGAGCTTTAGGACTCTGTCCTCTTGGACTAGTCCCTATGGTGTATTGCTTTCCAGTGTTCAGATCTGTTATGGTTAACTCTTGGTCACCAGATCCAAATATATGGATGACACTTTCTGTCAGTACATTGAAAGGTCTACCCAACAGAATTTCGAAGGGTGCCTTTTCCTGCACATGGCACTGTAGATACAGTGTTATGGGTCCAAATTGGAATGGTACGTTCCTGGACAGTCCTTTGGTACAGGCCAGACCTCCATGCACATTCTGCATTTGGATGGCCACTTTTGGATCCCAACCTAGTCCTAATCCTAAGGCAACACATATATCGATAGCAACAATCTGAGATCCAGAGTCTAATACACTCTCGATGTCTAGATTGTCTCGATTATTCACAATTGGCCACATAGATCTTAAGCCATTTCCCATAGTGGCTACTATAGTCATATCACGACGTGAATCATTTTCATCAACATCATGAAGAAAAGCTACCACCGGATCCAACTGAACATAATCCCCTGCCTTCATGCCATCTCGATCCTCGAGTATTTTCTCAAAGATCAATCCTTCTGACAGACTGAGATCTTCCACGGCAATGAACTGTTGCATCTCCATCTCTGTTCTCGGGATATTATATATCAGAGACATACTATGAAACTGAAAGAAACCAACTGTATAATCTGAATATTCCCTCTGAATTTATTGAAAGTCGACAACAGTAGTGGTGGCTGTGACTCTGAAAAAAAAGTAGATATGTACACAGCCACTCAGGAAGGTCATGTGCAAATCCAAACATGACCATACCAAATGTCCAAAATTTTGGATCATCTGTATGATCTTGTTTGGTTTAGGGTTGGGTTTGCATTAAGGTTATGAACTGTGGCTGTGATTCTAAAAAAAAGTAGATATGTACACAGCCACTCAGAAAGGTCATGTGCAAATCCAAACAAGACCATACCAAATGTCCGAAATTTTGGACCATCTGTATGGTCTTGTTTGGTTTAGGGTTGGGAGGTTCCGGTTATGGGCTATGGGCTGTGGCTGTGACTCTAGAAAAAAAAGTAAATGTGTACACAGCTACTCAGAAAGGTCATGTGCAAATCCAAACACGACCATACCAAATGTCCAAAATTTTGGACCATCTGTATGGTCTTGTTTGGTTTAGGGTTGGGGTTGCATTGAGGTTATGGGCTGTGGCTTGATTTGAGATGACAAAAAATATTCTGTATACAGTTATCGAGAACAGCTATATGCAAAATTTTTTCCATTCTAATATGTGCCACAGTAATAAGACATCAGCAGGTCACAGGTACCTGCCGGTTATTGAAATCTGTAAAAACCTTGACCTGTGACCAGCAGCTGACCCATGGAGCCGGTAACCGGGACCTGCAAGTAATCCCACGGGTCAAACCGACAGGTACTGGCCGGTGACCGGGACTCGTGAAGAGCCTTAGTCATTTTGTCACTTAGTTGTCTTATCGTCTCATTGCCTCGGGAGGAGGAGAAAGAGAGAAGAAGACGTGAGAAAGTGAGAATGCGAGAGAGCAGGGATATGAGAGAGAGGAGGGATGCAATGCAAGAGGATTTTGTCATCAGTGTTGCTTCTTTGTCATCATTGCTTTGTCATTGTTGTTGCTTCTTTGTCATCATTGCTTTGTCATTGTCGTTGCTTCTTTGTTGTCATTGCTTTGTTGTTGTTGTTGCTTTGTTGTTGGTGTTGCTTCTTTGTTGTCATCACTGCTTCATTGTTGTCACTGTTTCGTTGTTGTCATTGTTGCATTGTCATCATCATTGCTTCGTGACCATGATTACTGTGTTGGTGTGTTTGCTTTATTGTTGTGATTGCTTTG
Source organism: Lentinula raphanica (assembly GCA_027919835.1). Classification (NCBI taxonomy): domain Eukaryota; kingdom Fungi; phylum Basidiomycota; class Agaricomycetes; order Agaricales; family Omphalotaceae; genus Lentinula; species Lentinula raphanica. The sequence goes on along the minus strand of JANVFP010000001.1, from coordinate 576,935 downwards.
CCATAATTCTTGCCTTGGGTTCATCTCCTCCATCTCCTGTCTCTTCTATTTTTGTCCTCAGCCTCATCCTCCTCATCTCTTTGTTGGTCCTCCTTGTCTGGTCCTGTAGTTGTGGGGTGAGAAGATGGGATGTAGATGGAAGTAATGAGAAAGAGAAAGTGTGGGAAAAAGATAACAATGTCAAATAAGCGCCAGCTGGCAGAGGGCAAAATTGAGTATTTTTAAGCCTCAAAAAATGAAGAAAAATATGGCAAAAATTTGAATCAATTCAAAAAGATATTGAGAGCTTTTGTAACGGGCCTTGAGTCAACAGCAGCAAGGAAATAGGCAAGTCAAAAAAGAGTCGGGTATGTCACCTGGGTCCCGGGTCTCCAAGAGCTGAACCAACCCGGCCCAAGTTGGCCACCCAACCCAGAACCTGGCTCAACCTGGCTCACCCGTGCCAAACACTAGATACTCAGGGAAAGAGCCCTGGTTGGACATTGAATATAGCCTTCAGTTGGAAGGTAAAAGTTTCAAGATGGTCTTGAATGATTTTGAATATTTCTTACCTCATGATTTCAATAGATGTAAAAATCTCAGAAAATTTTCAAATAGAATTTTATTTATATTTTGTAGATTTTCATTCACCCCCTCAGTTGTTCATGCTCTATCATGCGCTACTGAGGATGCATCTGTCTTGTTGTTGTACCTGTATTGCTTGTACTGACTACTATACATGTAGATATTGTACTTATACTGGTCTTACAGGTAGTTAATAAGAGTTGTTCATGCTCTATTGTGCACTACTGAAAATATTGTACTTATACTGGTCTTATAGTTTTGATGTCCTGTGATGATGCAGGTACTATAGAAAAATAAAACTCTGACTGACTTACTACTGCAAGCAAAAGGTTTGAGTGGAGATATTGTCATAATAGAGACTCTTGAAGTACTGACATTGAGCTGACTATCTATTATGATTCATGCTGCCCCTCTGTCCATAGGTAGCATCAGCAAAACCTGGCTTTTGCCCTCCAGCACTTCCAGCATTGTATTGTGCTAGACAGTGCCACTGTCCATTATCAAATGGAATTGATGCTCGACAGCACTGAATAAATTCAGCTAATAGAAATTTGATATTGTAAAAGAATTTGAGCCTTTGTTGAGAAATGCTGAGAAATTCTATACCAAAATCTATCAAAACTGAATGCTGGAGCTGCTGAACAGTATTATCCAGCAACACCCTGTTTTACTTATGTAAGTCCAAACTTATCCTGCTCCACCTACTCCACTACTAGTATTCTAGTAAGACTCAGTGGGTGATCAAGACTATCTTCTTTTAGCAAATTCCAAGCAAGAAAAGAATGTAGCTTTGCAATGCCTCACCCAGTTTGTTTATGAAAGTTCTTAATTGTGAATGTATTTTGTTAATTGTGCATCATTGACAGATAGCATGGTTGGGAGGAGATTGTAAATTGCTCCAAGGATGGGAAGCCATTGGCTATTATCAGCTCTTATCATGGGTCTGTTTATGTTACTAGGCACTGTCTTCTGAATCTTTTTACCTTTGCACTGAGTTACACATGGCTGTCTCATTAGAACTTATGAAGAATCCATGATTTCATTCAACAGAATGTCTCAGCATCAAGAAAGATTGATTTATTAATATTACAATATTTGTAAAGTAAATTAATTAACCTCCAACCAAATTATGTACTAATTCTAACTAAACTTTTGTTACATAGCTCTTCAACATCTTGGATCATCCATCAGCAGAACATAGTACTGCTGGACAGAGCTGATAGTCATATTCATATATTAGTCCTGAACTCGGGAGCATTTACAACTGACAGTTGAAATGGAACAACAATACTGTATCGTTTCGACCACATGTTCAGTCACAGGTCACACAGGCCCAAAATGAACAGTTCACAAGGGGGTGTCACCAGTCACCTAGGTCTGTGAACACCGTGACAACCAAAATTAAACAAAATTTTCTCAGTTGGAAGGGTGTCTGGAAGGCTATTTTTCTTTGCCAATGCAATAAAACAATGTAGATGATGTTATTTTTGCTAGAGGTACTGAATATGAGTTGTGTAACCCCCAGTGAACAACTGTTCTTGGGGTTGTCACAGGTCATACAAAATTATGAACACCCAAAATACTGAACAGGGGGTGTCACCTGTCACATGCTGTGAACAAGTGGTCAAAACGGTACAGTACATGATACCAGTAACTCCACAATTCATATAAATATGAAAACTTCTTAATCAAACCACTACCCCTCAAGAGATTATCAATCAGGTACTATCCTCCAATAAGTTAAACTAGGGTTTTCAATGCTTATGATTAAGGATGTACATTGGAAATAGTACTACTATGTCTATCCGACCCTGTGAGTTTTCTCTTCAGTAGAAATTTAGAATTGATCAAAGATCAAGGGTGTTGGTGCAAGCTGTTGCTAGGTATCTGGGAGGGCCATCAACAAAACCTGGGTGGACACTCCCAGCTTTGTATTGTGCTGGACACTGCTGAACAGCAATGAATTGCATTGTCCAGCAGTCAATAGAAATAATTGTATTGATAAGTTGGTCACCATGTCATTCTCATGGCTCAACTTCTCAAATTGTGCTCACACTCAATTGAGAGAAGCTTTGAACAGTAGACAGTCCCAGCACCTCCAGCAATTTGAGAAGTTGAGCCATGAGAATGTCATGGTGACCAGCTTATCAATACAATTATTTCTACTGATTGCTGGACAGTGCAATTCATTGCTGGTCAGCAGTGTCCAGCACAATAATACAAAGCTGGGAGTGTCCACCCAGGTTTTGCTGATGCCCTCCCAGATACCTAGCACCAGCTTGCACCAACACCCTTGATTTTTGATCAATTCTAAATTTCTACTGAAGAGAAAACTCATAGGGTCGGATAGACATAGTAGTACTATTTCCAATGTACATCCTTGATCATAAGCATTGAAACCCCTAGTTCAGCTTATTGGAGGATAGTACCTGATTGATAATCTCTTGAGGGGTAGTGGTTTGATTAAGAAGTTTTCATATTGACATGAATTGTGGAGCTACTGATATCATATATTGTTGTTCCATTTCAACTGTCAGTTGTAAATGCTCCCGAGCTCAGGACTAATGTATGAATATGGCTATCAGTTCAGGTGACAGATAACATAACCCCATGAACTTGAGTGTTTTGAAACAGATAACAGCTAACAGACGTCAGAGCTGATAACCTACTACTATTTATAGTAATTTTTTAGCTGCTAGCTTTGCCAGTATACTATATTTAGTAGCATGAACTTTGTAAAAACCAAGTTCATGGCATAACACATAACACCATGTGAACATACAGTTGTATTCATACAGTATAATTACAATTCAACCCCAAGATCTCTAGCTACTAAAAATTGTGCCTCAGTACTAAATAAGGGCAACTGCATTCTTGCACCTCCATAGATATCTAAAAGTTACTGTAGCTACTGCATTAGGCCTAAGTCTGGTACACTTTAAATACCGTTCATGATTTGTTGTTGGATAACTACAGAATGGATACTAGTAGTATCTCTCAACACCCTGTACAGTTCATACTCCCAAACACACTCCATTCATGGCCATGGAAGCGAAAGCTGAATCCAAATTACAAGGAAGTCAAGGCAGAGTCTCAAGCATGGCTTGAGAGCTTTCATGCATTTCCACCCAAAGCACAGAATGCCTTCAATCACTGTGATTTCAGTGTGTAGCAGATTTTATAATTTCTTACTACTAATTCAAACTGCTACTCAAAGATTTGCTGGCCTCACTTGCTTATCCAAATGCAGCAGCTGGTATGTTATTGGACAACTCTATGTGTACTTCTGCACTTCATTTAATATGTCTAAAACTACCAGAACATCTCAGGACTGGTTGTGACCTAATGAACTTGTTCTTTGTGTTCGATGAATACACTGATGTCTGTGATGCTCAAGAAGCCAGAAGACTTGCAGATGCTGTCATGGATGCACTTAGAAATCCAGAATCACCTCGACCCCCAAATGAATCTGTTATAGGTGAAATCACCAGACAGTGAGTACTTCATATTTGACAGGACAAAGAGTCTGATAATATTGAAACTCATTCTATTATAGATTTTGGACATTGGCAAAGAAAACATCCACTGAAGTTGCACAGCATATATTTGTTGAGACCTTTGATGCTTATACAACTTCTGTTGTGGAACAAGCAGAGGATCGGGTCACTCATTACATTCACAGCAATGTTGATTCATACCTTAGGGTTCGGCGTGATACCATAGGAGCCAAGCCCTCGTTTGCTTTGCTTTATCTAGCAACAGACCTGCCAGAAGGCTTTCTGTCTGATCCCCTTGTAGAGAACATATCTACTCTTGCAATAGACATGCTAATCATTGGAAATGTGAGTACTCTATAAAGGTCAATATTACCCAATATGACTGACAAGTTTTAAAACTCACAGGATATCTGCTCTTACAATATTGAACAGGCTCGGGGTGATGATGGTCATAATATGGTCACTGTTGTGATGACAAGCATGTCTCTCAATCTCAATGAAGCTCTGCTATGGATATCCAACTTTCATGATAATCTGGCAGAATCATTCCAGGAGACATATATGGTATTACATGAGCAACTTGCCAGTGATACAGCACTGTCATATCTGGATGGCCTAGGGAATTGGGTTAGAGCTAATGATTGTTGGTGTTTTGAAAGTGAGCGGTATTTTGGGAAGCAAGGTGCCATGATTCAAAAGACACGGCTAGTGGACTTGCTTCCTTGTGTCTAATTAAATAGCACTAAGTACTATTGGTAAAGTTTCTAGATTTCCTATGTACAATACAGTGACTAGGCATGATGCCTACCAGGAAGAACAAAGGGGGGATGAAAGAGAACTTAGAGTAAACTCATGAGTTTGACTCTTAGCATGAGATCTTCTACATGCTAGGATGACTTGTGATGAAATCACCTGGAATTTAAGAGTATGTTTGGGAACTGGTAATGCTTAACGCTTACCAGTCCATTTTGCCTTTATATGAGAATCAGCGCCCAAAACAGTCTGTTACTGGTCATTATAACTTCCATATATAGTTTAAATGTAATGAAATATAGCAGTAAGCATTAAACATTACCGGTTCCTGAACATACTGTTGTGGGAGTGCTGTCTGCCTCGTTGGTAGACAGTATCCTTTGCATAGGTTTTCTTCTTGAGGCTCTTGTTGTTTGATTTTCCTTCATTCCGATTTCTACGACCAAATCGGTCACATGTATTGCTTACTGTACATTAGACTCAACTTCGGTTCCTTTTTCTTTTCTTCCACATTGTTCCACTTCGACTTGCCCTTTGCTATACATTTTCTCACTCTCGTCTGGATCGTATCGACATGGATCAAGGATCACCTGGACATCGGGAGCGCAGAAACAATCAGATGGGTCTGGGTTTGGTGGATGACACTTATAATTTTCCAATTCTCCAATTTCCTTCCATTCAATTCTTATCCCACCAATCCCCTCGCTTGACCAGAGTCTAGGGCATCGAACTACCATTGGATCGTACCTGTGTATGGGTGACAAATCTGGGCAGCTCGTTTGTCTTCGCTGAGGGCAGCAGCGAAGTAACCTACACTGTTTACTCATCTCGTACGTATCCTGTGGGGCTCTCGATGTGCTGATGATGATGGAACGGCTATCTCTTTCAACTTCGAACCATGGAATGCTCATTTGATTTTGAATTACCTATGTTACTTATCTACTGGGTGTCCGATGGCGCAAGAGTACGCGCGGCTGTCGAGCCAAAGTCATTGCAAAATATGTATGAAATCTATCTCTCTTGACCATTGACTCTCGTGTGTGTGTATTACAGAACATTGTCGTCGCCAGAAGAGGCGACCAGAGTGAGTTTTCTTTGATTTAGTTACTAACCAAAATTTACAGAAAAACATCTACAAAACTTTCTACCGCTAACCTACAAATGAGACCTGACTGAAGCCTCGTATGGTCCTTGCTTGAACCAATAACTCTTTCTTCACCATAAAGCAAAAGAGTCAAGTTATCCTTTAAGTCAAGAGCCTGTGGTCCAGTTTCCAATCAATTACAAGTGCCTCACCTAGTTAAGCAGGCTCAGAGCAGCTGCAGATCAAGCTTATCTACTTAGATTGTTTTCACAGTAAGAACATCAGGAAAAATGTTTCTGGCTCTGAAGTCTTCTGAGACACCCCCCCCCAAAGCCTGGAGACACCAGAGATTTTGAAAGCACTTTGAGTTTCTCCAGGCATCCTCAAAGTGCTTTCAGATTCTCTGGAGCACTTCAAAGATCTCAGGGCTTTTGGGGGGTGTCTCTAGAGTCTTTGGAGCTGAGGTATTTTTCCTGATGAATCTTCCAGAAGCAATACATCTAACTCTCTTCTGATTCTGCCTCAAATGAGAATGTCTGTTTTCTTGCTTTTGATTGCATGAGCATTGACACCAGCAAAACAGAGTGTTGCTGGACAATACTGTGACACTTTCCATCAGCTTCAGCACTCCCAGCACTTCCAGCAAAGGTGGCTGGTGCTGCTGGACAGTGCCACAACACTTTTTGATAGGTTTTGGTATGGAATTTCTCAGCATTTCTCTGCAAAGGCTCAAATTCTCTCACAATGTTAAATTCTATTAGCTGAATCTATTCAGTGCTGTCCAGCACAATACAATGCTGGAAGTGCTGGAGAGCAAAACCCAGGTTTTTGTTGATGTAGCTGAGCAAAGCCAAATTTCAATACTTGGAAGGGCTGGTAAAATAAGTATATCAGTTGGTTAAGATGATGTTAGTATTACTTCATTCCTCATAGGAATCAGGATTGTATGACTTGCAAATGGCATAAGGCGCATCTGTATCTATGATAATAAACAGTTCAAATTATAGTTCTAACTTCTGTAGATCTATTGACATTTCTCCCTACATAGTATGAGTTTATCCTGAATGTTGATTTGGTAAAAGCAATAGATTCCCATGTATGAAAGATAAACTCCTGCAGAATGCTTCTGTAAGGATGTGTTAGGATTGTGAAATCCAATATCCATTGGAATATGGCCCAGTAGCTCAGTGGTAGAGCACTGCACTGGAAAGGCAGGAGGCCCAGGTTCAATCCCTGGCTTGGCTGGTTTATTTTCATTCTTACAGGATGAAATAAGGACCATGCATGGAATCCGCATTCACGGACACCCTATGCCCTATACATGAGGTGAAGATATTAGATATATAATATACACATGCTTATATCATGTAGAGGAGGATCCCTATGCACAACTTAGAATCTTACTCTCTCTTTGTTCATCACACTTAATCCCTTGCTCCTGAGTATGAAAAATTCTCTATTTTAGCCTGTTTCAGCTGAGTGTACACTGTATGTGAACTCAGATACTCTAGGCTCTCTGAGACTACCTAGGAATTGGGGGGTATCTCTGGGGACTCTAGAGATGAGAATATTTTTCCTGATGTCTCATGCATTGTTCCACTAGATCTTAGAATCATATTCCCAACATCTCTCAGGGTAGAGGTGCTCACGAGTGCACACTCAAGTGTACTTGCCACTCGTGACATGAATATTCATTACTCAAAATCAGCAATTGTGACTCAAGTCTATACTCAAGTGTTTCTAAGTAACAGACACTCGAGTGCGAGTGCCACAGATATTCAAGGTAATTTATTCAAATCATGACTCAAGTGTCTACTCGAGTATCACCCATAGCTGTAGAATCTATGCGAAGTACTCTGATAAGTCTTGAGCACAGCTTCGCGCAGTACACCGATACTCTCTCAAAGGGTCAAATTTTGGCTCTGGGGGCTATTATTTTTTAATAATATATATATATATATATTAACTGTATTTTCCATTAAAAAATAGACAGCTTTGCAAAGCGGTGTGGCAAATGTCACAAATGCTGGTATCAGCCAAAATGATGAGATTTGCATCATTGATTTGCCTTTTTGGGAAAAAAACATTTATATTGAAACCAGGGGTCATGAGAGTGCATATGAGTGTTTAAAAATGGGAAATATCATATAGGAAGCATGTAGGGTATCCCAGGCACATCAAAGTTGCCTAAGAAGGAAATTGGTCAAAAAATAGAACTTGATCTCATTAGGTAGCAAAAAATCCGAAAAAATCATAAAAAATACTCGAAAAATTCAGGGTCATCTCGTTGGCCCTGAAAACGCAAAATAAAAAAAAATATGCAACAAGTGTGAAAATTTTTATCACTCCAAATTGTACCAGATCCTCTATACATTGAGTATATATGATGTACATGCTATTTTCAACACCCCTAGTACACTCAGACACTCAAAATGGCTTATATCATTCAATATATTCAGCACACTCAATGCTTATTATACTTAACACACATAACAATGAAGAAACTCGGAATATACAAAAGATTATACTATAGCTAGCCACACAGGTTGTATTTTTGAGTTGTCTGAATTATATCTAGAGGAATATGATATAGACAACATCCTGACACAATATAGAGCTCACACGCCTGGCCAATGGTATGAGAATTTATTAAGGATTATGTCTCATCTTGTACAACTTGTGGTCGGAATAAATCCCGTAGGCATCGTCCCTACAGACTTCTCAAACCTCTACCTGTGCCGTGACAAAACAGTGTAAAATCATAAAAGATCATCATATATCCAGCTCTATAGGCTGTATTTTTTGGTTCTCCAATTTGTATCTAGGAAGGTATGATATAAACAACATTCTGACACAATATAAAGGCCACATAAAATTATTGAGTGTGTTATTAATGATTTTCGACTCAAAAACACCAAATAAGTGCCCATAAGCGCCCAAAACTCGTTGTTATATGTGTGTTGTAGTATAACAATGTCCCATTATAGGCCTGTTATACTTACTGATGAAGTGTGTTCAGTGTGACAAGTATAACTTTGAGTGATTACACTACTTCAAGTTTTTCATTGTGAAGTGTGTTATATTGATTGATGAAGTGTATCAAGTATAACACACATGAGCACTGTGCCAAGTTTTTTCATTGTGAAGTGTGTTGAGTATGATATACATTAGTATTGTTCCGAGACTTTTCATTGTTAAGTGTATTATGAGTTTTAAGTATAACACATATGAACATTGTTTTGAGGTTTTTCATTGTTGAGTGTGTTAAGTGTATTGAGTATAATATACATTACTACTGTTCTGAGTTTTTTCATTGTCAAATGTGTTAAGTTTAATAAATTGAATGATATAAGCCATTCTAAGTGTCTGAGGGTACTGGGTGTGCTAAAAATAACATGTACATCATATATATCTAGATTTAGTATGATTTGGAGTGATAATATTTTTACACTTGTCGCGTATTTTTTTTTATTTTGTGTTTTCAGGGCCAACAAGGCAACCCTGAATTTTTTGAGTATTTTTTATGATTTTTTCAGACTTTTTGCTATCTGATGAGATCAAGTTCTATTTTTGGACCAATTTCCTTTTTACGCAATTTTGATGTGCCTGAGGTAGCCAATACCTCATTGTAGCTATTTTTGGTTTCCTCTGTCATGTTTTAGCATCTCAAGATCAATAATATCATTCTATGCTTTTTTCTATTCAGAAATATCATAACCCAAAAAGGAAATCAATGACGTAATGATCTAACCCTAATTTACCTGATTTCATGATTGCCGTAAATGTAGTCATTTCGCGAAGTGCAGTACAGCTTCGCAAAGTAGATTGATTATAATATACCTATTAAATAATAAATGAGTTATCAAATATTATTAAATATACTAAATAGCTGAGCACCCCCCGGAGCCCTACTGGCCTACCCGGAAGGGTTTGTTGAGCTTTGAGAGCGAGTCCTGTTACTTCGCGAAGCTGTGGTGGAGACTTATCGGACTACTTTGCGGAGGTTTTACAGCTTCAGCTGACCAGGATAACTGATATTGAGGATAACAGAGACAAGGAATACCTGCTTGGTGATCTAGGGAATCTCAATTCGTAGCACTTGGTCTTCAGTACAAATACATTGCTTGTTAAGGGTACAGTCACCAGCTCAGAATCACCATGTGCTTGTCTAGCACCAAGGTACCAATTCTTCTTGAACTTATGGAGAACCCATCCCAGAATGAGAAGTAATGTGCTTCAAAGCACTAGAACATCTATTTTCTGTCATTATTCGAGTACAAGCAAACGTTGTGATATAACCATGAAGTCCTAGTATCACTGTCATCTCCGAAGACACACACGAGTGTATCGATCCATCTCAAGCCATTTCCACATGCTATGAGAGCTACGCCATACTTTGAGAGCACCGGCGCAATATGGAGATTGAAGACAAGCCTGGAAAGCACCAACGTGCTGACCTGACAATCACGTTGTGACATGAAAACACTGAAGTGGTCCACCATCCTTGAGAGACCTGGAGACTCCACCCTGTCATGTCATCCCAGGCCGTAGCCATGGACCACACACTACAATGGACGAATCCAATTGTAGACTAAAAGGCTGGAGCCAGTTGGATAGACAAGGTTTTGCCAAACGTGGAGTTTTGAAGAGGAGAGTAAGGAAGATGAGAAGTGTAACGGCCACTTGAGGCAGGCTCTTCGCCACCAGCTGATACTGTGAAACTTTTGTAAAAAGTACCAATGAGTTTTCGAGGAACATTTGAAAAAACCTGCGATAACTCAGAGGGGGCTCCGGAAATGGCTCCGGGGGGTGGTCATGCCTGTCACCACCTGTCACATGGGGCCTATATTTACTGTTTTGGTTAATTAATAATTATCCAGATATTAAATAAGCAGTACATTTTCAAAAACCCGAAAATTCATAAAAAATCTAAAAAAACCTAAAAAAGCCAGATTAGGTCAGATCAGGGTATGTAAGCAAATGACCTCATATGATCAAAAATGATGTAGGGTGAATCTAGGTACTAAAAATAGCCAAAAAAATCACTCAAAATGCTAAAATATTTAGGGATGGTAGAGGGCCTATTGCAGGTCCAGGCACATCAAAATTACCAAAAAAGGAAAAATTTGATCATGATGTCATCTTGTAGCAAAAAATCTGAAAAAAATCATACAAATAGTCAAAAAATTCAGGGGTGGCTCACTGGCTCTGAAAACGCAAAATTAAAAAAAAATACGCAACAAGTGTAAAAAATTTTATCACTCCAAATCATACCAAATCCACTATACAGTCAGAATATATAATGTATATGCTATTTTTAGCACCTCTAGCACCCTCAATCACTCATAATTGCTTATATCACTTAAGAATTACACCAAACTGGCAACATTAAGTAAATATAATGTACATGATATTTTTAGCACACCTGGTACCCTTGAACACTCAGAACAATTTTTATTGCTCAATATGTTCAGTACACTTGGTACTTATCACACCTAACATACTAAAACTCGGAACAGTAGTGATATGTATTATGTCTAACACAGTTGACAACAAATACTCAAAACAGTGTTATCAGTTGCTATACTTAACACACTTAACAGTCAAAAAGTCGGAACAATATTACTTGTATACATAACACACTTATTGTTATACTATAACACACTTATAACAATGAGTTTTGGGCGCTTATTTGGTGTTTTTGAGTCGAAATTCATTAATAGCACACTCAATAATTTTTGTGTGGGCTCAATATTGTGTCAGGATGTTGTCTATATCATATTCTTTTAGATATAATTCAGAGAACTCGAAATTACAACCTGTGTGGCTAGCTATACTGTGATCTTGTGTGATATAATAGTGTTTTATGTAAATGCCAATACATATGTTCATGTAGTGCAAGTATACTGATGCTAGTTCATGAGGAAAGCTGTCCTACAGTCTACTGGCAGTGTCTATACATGATTCGAATTTTTTTAACGGACAAGAGCCACTGGCAAAACTTGCATGGGCGCTTGTTGCACATGTTTGGCTTCAGCGCTAATTTTTAATTCAGAACCTGATTAGTGCAAAATCTCCTGAGCTTAAATCAAGTCAATCTCTGGCCTCTCATATGACATAGTATCTACTAGTCGAGTTATGGTTAAAAAACTTCATTTCATACTCAGAACGAACATGAACAAGCAAAAGGTTCAGGCGCTACAAGTCTTTAAGCGCCGAAACCAAACAAGTGCAACAAGTGCCCATGCAAGTTTTGCCAGTCGCTCTTGTCCATTAAAAAAATTCAACAATTATGTAATACTGATAAGATATTGATAAGCTGATAAGATATACGATATACTATATAGGGTGACCATCGTTCCTCGATCTCAAATTTTTTTAACGGCAAGAGCGAATGGGAAGGAGTCTGCAATAGGCCCTCTACCATCCCTAAATATTTTTAGCATTTTGAGTGATTTTTTTGGCTATCTTTAGTACCTAGATTCACCCTATATCATTTTTGATCATATGAGGTCATTTGCTTACATACCCTGATCTGACCTAATCTGGTTTTTTTAGATTTTTAATGAATTTTCGGGTTTTTTTGAAGATGTACTGCTTATTTAATATCTGGATAATTATTAATTACCCAAAACAGTAAATATAGGCCCTATGTGATAGGTGGTGATAGGCATGACCACCCCCGGAGCCATTTCCGGAGCCCCCTCCAAGTTATCGCAGGTTTTTTCAAACGTTCCTCGAAAACTCATCGGACCTTTTTACAAAAGCTTCACAGTATCCTGTGCTTCGAGCGTCCCGCGTAGGTTATATCTGCAGTGCTCACTAACGATGGAGCCTGAGTTGCTTCTGAAAATGTTCATAGCTGTGAGTTTGTGAATGTGAGTTGTAAGATTGATATGCCTCTTTTTATCGCTAGATCTAACATTGACTTATTGTTCTTTTTTTTACAAAGGGATGCCCAGATTTGAGCTCAAACCACTTTGGGCACTTCGACGACCAAATTCGAAGTCGTCCAACCAGTAATGAGGACAGTCAGGGACAGTTCTATTGTGTTTTCATTCCAAGGACTTGTATCAAAAGTACTACTGCCATTGGGGGGTCAAACTGCGTTAAAGCAAGTTTGCGGAAAATCGGAACAACTCCATGTGAATAGGTGGTTATTGTTAATTCGGGCCTTCAAATATTGAATCTACGAAGGGCCATTCGTTAAACGATATCCAAGTCCAAGTCCTTCATTCTACTTTCATTCTTTCACCCACTTTGCGCCGGCGCATATTACGTCCAACAATGTCTGAATTTCCAACTACCGAGTCTGTGCCCATCTCAATGTTCACAACCTCGAGAACTGCTGCACGACCGCGAGTCATTCCCCTCTATGCAACCTCCGTATCTCGTTGGGCTAGACATCCTCTCATTTTACACCATAACCTACCTCCGAAGCCTTACGCATGTCCCAAACCTGTTTCCGTCAATATGTCGTCTGCCTCTGGCATCTCTTCTGAAGAACCAGGATCTCCCCTCACACCAGTTGATGATGCCTTTTCAACCGACACTGGCTGCGATGCCACACCGCCGTCTCTAGAGTCCCCAGAGATACCCCTAATTCCTAGGTAGTCTCAGAGAGCCTAGAGTATATGAGTTCTTTGAGGCTTCTAAAATTCTCTGGGTGCTTTCTGGTGCTTTCTGGTGCTTTCAGATGCTTTCAGGATCTTTCAGGATCTCTAGGATGTTTTTTGATCTTTCAAAGTTCACAAAAATCTCTGGGCAGCCTAGGAATTGGGGGGTATCTCTGGGGACTCTAGAGATGAGAATATTTTTCCTGATGCGGAGGCACGTCCAATCTTTATCCCACAGCCCAACAATCCCAACATCAACAGAGTTGGCTGGGCACCAGCTTCATTGAAAGCTTATCGTATATGTGATGTTCTCCGAATCTTGTTCTCTCAGTTGGCTGATATCAATATCATAGTCTAAAGCTAGGGAAGCGGTAGAACGTTATCTTGACCACCACATTTCCCTCGCCTCGCAAGATACAACTGCCCTCACTGAAGCTGTAGACCATGTAAGTCGCTCTTTTATTTATCTTAAAACTGTTCCAACAATGCAATATCAGGTTGAATCTGTTGCAGTGTTCTTCAAAGTTCATGAAGATCACCAGAGATCAGCTCAAGAGCGTGAAGACACTCGGACTAAAGCTGAAGCACGTAAGGGAAAAAAGGAGAAGGGGGGGGAGAGGGAAACAGAAAAGTAGAACGTATCATAGTATGGAATTACCATTTAGATTGAATCGTATTGTCTTTCTTCCAACGGCGCTTCTCAATTCTGATGCGAATCCAGTGCGAATCCGATTAGTACCGCTATCTGTGAGGCTAGGCATCAAAAGGCATCAAGAGGCGTTAAGATGCGTCATTTCGCGTGATTCGCAGGTCGCGACTAGTGAATAATAGTTCTAATTGTTCTTGATTTTCACCGCAGGAGCCTCGCGATTGATAAAAGCAAGGCAACTGCGTACCTTCGCCAGCTCTATTCCCAACTCACGAAACCTTGTTCAACTGCAGCAGGCTGCTTCCAACCCTTGTTACACTTCTTCTACACTATTACGCTGCTTCCACACTCGTTACAATATGCCACAAACTCACAAGTCCCTTCCTCATGTAAGAAATTGTGTGTGGAGGTTGGAAGTCTTCTCATCTCATTGACTAGGCATCTATTACATTTCAAGTCAGAGGATTCCATATCTCGACATTGAATACCACCACTCCGATTGATATCTCCACTGTTTCCACTCACCTAGTACACTACCAAGATGTAACCCGTCTCCCATTAGTGGAGAGTGGTTTCAAGGGTTGGCCTGCTCCCCAATCATATATACATGATATCGACGTGATATATCGTCAGTGTCGGTATAGGGTCTTTTTCCAACGACACAAAAAACTACGCAGAAACCCGGTTCTCCGCATTGCAGGGGATCTCGTAGTAATGCGTGTCGGATCCAGGAATATCCAAAATGTAGTCAATCCTCGTGCCCGCGACAGCATACGCATTTGCACTCTTGCTAAACGGTAATGTGAAATTGTCCCTACCCTCAACGTTTGCTGATAATGTTACCAAGTGTTGCACCTCATCTGGCCCATTTCCAATTTGGACAGCGTCGACGGATCAAGCCAATAATTATTTTGTGAATGTATTAGTGGCGTTCTTTGATAGCAATGCCTTAAACTTTCTTGATACTTCTTCATTATGATCATGAATGAGATATGCACGCCTAAATTACCAGAATGAAAGAACAATTAAGTCGAAGAATATGGTATAGTGTATGCCTTAATTGATGTGCTAGTGATAACTAACATTCCTGAATGAACAGAGGCAATCAGATGTGCACGCCTAAATTACCGGAACGAAAGAACAATTAAGAAGCATTGTCGAAGAATACGGTATAGTGTATGCCTTAATTTCTCCACTAGCAATCACTAACATTCCTGAACAAACAGAGGTGATGAGATATGCATGCCTAAACTACCAGAACGAAAGAACAATTAAGAAGCATTGTCAAAGAAAGCGGTATAGTGTATGCCTTAATTTCCTCGCTAGCGATCACTACCATTCCTGATAAAACAGAGGCGCATGCAATCGCAATCAAAAGACAATAATGACTGACGCTACCTGATCCTCCCTATCGATCCCTGGGTCAAAACTCTGAAAAGATAATAAGTAAGTCTCCTCTGATCACCTGAATGGAATGAATGGAAGTCGCCTGCAGCTTTTTTTTTTTTTTGCTTTTTTGTTCTCCTCTATATGCCTTTATCTTGGCATACTTGAAGCACTATCTAAGTTAGGAGCCGAAACGACTTTAAATAATCCGTTCAAAGAGTCTTGCCTTCCAACGTTACACTTATCTTTTTCTACAGGCCTGGTGCCCATATTCCTCTCCACTCCTTAGCCAATTTCTTCTTTCACTACTCCCAACTGTTCCGACATGGTTTTTGGTTTCCGCAATGTTGCGCGGTTTTTCCGCGCAGGCGTGCAATGATCAAAAAGATCAACTTAGACCGTTGCATAGTATCAATAAGGACTGTAGTGAGCCCGAACTAGCAGTCAAACTTGTATCAGTATAAGCTAGGATACAGATCCTTTGGCAGGATCAGCCATTAATATCCACTTAGAGCTATTGCTCGCACCCTTGGTCGGGGATCCTTCAGGAATGCTGACTACTGGTACAAGCACACCAAGGGAATATCGACTTAGTATCAAGATCTGCCGGATCGGCACAACTGAGTTTGGTACTTGGCTGTGATGACGGAAATTTCACTTGATCTAGCAGATCAGACACAATGAGAACCTATCCGGACGAGTTACCGCACGGAAACCCTACGCAAAGTAGCGGAAACTATCGGAAACATGATGATCTAGTATTTCCATGGCAGTACAGGTGAAACCCGCAGCGGAAACACGCATATGTTCACATTCTAAACTGGGATATGGCGTATGCTATGTACAGCTTTGACCAGCACTCACGAAAACGTGCGGAAACCTACAGAAAACACTTCTGAAGCATTTACCTTCGTTGGCCGCTCCAGAACACCAGGCTATATGCATACCGTTCGAAAGCTATGGACTAGACCAACCTGATCCGCGAGATCAACCACGGTTACGAGTCCATCTCCTTAACTGGGGAAGACCACTACTATTCTGCAGAAGCAAATTTGTCGGAAACACTTGAGCAACACAGGCAGGAGCCACTCTGACAAGTTAGGCACCCTAGCATGTGGAGGCCGCACAGACCATGGTTGGAACTTGCTTGATCTTCTAGATCTGGCGAAAGTACGACAAAATACGGACAAGTTTCATCTTTTTATCTGTTTTCCTTACTATTTCCTTGCGTGTTTGTGTTGTTTCAGTCATATTTTACTATTTAAGTGTATATTATCGGACTCCATCTGTAGAAATAGCTAGATCTACTAGATCAAGGACAAATACGGGTATTGCACTTTTCGTAGTGTACTTAAAGACCTGTATCCGCACAAATAAGATAAGTTTTGCGCCCAGATCTCTCTGAACTGGTAACCCTTTTCATCCATACGTGGGAGTAAAGGCTTCTAAGCTGTACCGGACCTTGCAGATTAAGTGTGTTACTTCATCGCGATAAGCCCGACTTTTGAGTGGTTTGACTTGGTGTCTGTCACTTGCTAGTTGAAGGTAGACTCCGTTCCAGAGATACAGAGGACTTGGTCTCAGGTTGTGCCGAGTGAACGTGCAGAGTTTTGGTGGCTCTGTTCAAGTTGACACGTAGTGATTGGTGATCTGCGTGATCTTCGAGGTTTTACTGAGAATAGTGATTGGTGATCTGCGTGATCTTCGAGGTTTTACTGAGAATAGTGATCAGTACTGCTTCACCCGGGAGCGGAATCGATTGGTCTACCATAACGTCTGGTACCCCGTTGCTTTCCGAGCCTAAAACCCCTTATCCAAGTGGAAGCCACTCAAAACAAAACCCTTAGTCCAGATCTTACGACTGGTATATCCGTGTCACTTCGTTCTGCTGACCAGTATTGCTGATCTAAAAGATCTTACAAGACTGTGTTTGACTTGAGATATAAGATAGTGCGGAATCTCTGACAACGCCCCACACCTCGCTATAAATACAATTTGATTGACGAATCCGTGAAGTCGTACTCTGTGTTCGTGCTAAGTGACCTGTCATAAGGCATTATACTAAGAACCGACTTTAAACCTCGTTAGCGACAACATCGAAAGCCTGTCTTCTTCAGGCCCTCAGCCGATACGCGCCTATCAAATGTAGTCTCGGAAATGAATCAACAATACTGACGCGGAGGATAGCAATGATGCTGGGCTTTCCTCAGTTCCTCAGCCGATTCAGGCCTATCAAACATACTCACGGAAACGAACCAATGATAATGACACGGAGGACAACAACAATGCTGCAACTTCAACCACAAGCTCCACGCCATATGACAAGAAAGACAAATGGAGAGTGGTAGTAGGTCCTGAACAAATGATCCTTAATGAAGTACATGATCACTTCTGTTTCCATTCTGCTTCTGACTCAGTTAACGATTGACAGGAACGTGCAAGAAATCTTCAACTGGTGCAGCAACTCGAAGAGCTGAAGAGAGCCAATATGCTTTTGACAGAGGCGAAGAATCAATCAGAATCGCTACTTGAAGAAGCAAAGGTATCATTTATGCTAAAGGTAACAACTCATTAGTCCTTGGGGCTTATGCTGAATTTTTCATAACAGGAACAAGAAGTTTCGGAACTACGCAGTCAAATTCCAGCTCCCAGCATGGACCTTGATCTTTCAGTGAGTGGCCTGTTTGAGGCGAGGCTTGTTCGTATTAATGTGTTTTCGCAGGCTTCAACTCCAGGCCACATGAACGACCCTGATATGCCTTCAGGGAGTTCCAAACCTGATGGTGATGATACGTCAATCACTGTCCTCGTATGTTCTTCTATTGCCCATGTAATGTGACTGCTTGACAATCAATTGTAGGAGAACCGAGCCACCCAGCAGCAGCAGACTCCACAACCAACTGCTGATGAAATTGCACAACTGGTATGTCATACATTCTCAAAAGCTTAGCTAGTTGATTCATCTGCGGACATTTCCAGGTGCGAGAGCAAGAGCATGCACAGAGGGAGAAAGACTGGTTTGAGCAACAAGTTCAGGACTTGGTATGTGATTTCATGCTCAATCTATCTGATTCAAGTTAATACGAGTCGTAGATGCGCCAGTGTAACCAGGCATTGAAGGAAAAGGTAACTACATTCCCATGATCTACTTTCTACTCCGCACTCATCCTCATACAGGCGGAACGTGAAAGTGAGATTGTCGAGCTCAGAAACAAGGCTAAGGGCCATCAAAGGACACCTCGAAATCCACCCGTGACGACTTTGTCTCCTCCAAGCGAGAACACTCAAGAAGATGAGGACACGGACATGGACCAATCCAATAACGGCGTGCCTGCCTCATCGGGTCCTTCATCCAGTTCTATGCCTTCATCTGGTACTGCTCCTGCTTCCGGCTCTGCTCCTGCTTCCAGTTCCACTCCTGCTTCCAGTTCCACTCCTGCTTCCGGTTCTACTCCTGCTTCCAGTTCTACTCCTGCTTCCAGTTCTACTCCTGCTTCCGGCTCTACTTCTACTTCTGGTTCCACTCCTGCTTCTGGTTTCACTTCTTCTGGTACATCTCCTCATAGTGATGGTGTGGATTTCCATGCCATCATAAGGGAGGCTGTCGCTGCTATCTCTGCTGCCTTTGCAGCGCAAACCACTCAGAATTCCTTTTTGACGGCGACACCTTGCAGCAGCAAGAGAAAGAATCAGATGCCCAAATTAGGAAGTGTTGCTCACAGGCAGCAACTCAAGAAGAACGGACTAGATGCTCTGAGCAATGACGATGAGCGAGCATGGAGAGTATGTTATTGTCTACATCTTCCTACCTCCTAGAAATTTCTCAACTCCTTGCAGGGGCTTATGCGACAATGCTTTCGTTCCGCTACTGGTCAAGATGGAATCAATGCATACCAACATTATGCCCCCATCGAGGATGTCATTGCAAATGCATTCGAAGATGGAACTGGTCTGGGTCCCAATGGCGATGCAGCTTACACCCTCTACTTCGGCGCCAAGTATAGTCGATCAAGATGGAACAAAGCTGTTATCAACAACATCCTACAGTGTGTTCCTATTGAGAGGTCAGAACTTCACTCTCAGCTCTGTGATCTGGATGTCAATGTACAAAGCGCCATGTTATGGGACTACATCAGACAGGCTCAAGTCTCATGAGTTCGTTACCACCCACGTCTCGCCTCTGCCTTTTGCACTCAGGTGGGACAGGAAGTTAAAGTGAAGAAAAAACAGGCAGATCAAGGTTAGATCTATGTAGATAAGAGTCAGTACTATGTAGAGGCTTATCAGACATGATCAGAGCGCACTGAGACACCAAAAACCCAAGATCTAACAAAGGAATCAACTCCTAGAGTGTCTGATCACCTTAGATCTGTCTGGATGTACTTTGGTATCTGTTCAGTGTCTTGATGGTGAAAAATGCGAAATTTCATACCAGATTCCTGTATCTGAGACACCTCTGGAAGGCCTGTAGTCTGTACAGATGTAGGAATGTGCTGGACAGTGAAATCAGAGCTCAGAAAGAGCTAGGGAACATGCAGGCAGCCTCACCCAGGTCAGAGATGGTGGGGGAAGGAAAGGAAGAATGGGAGATCAAAAATTGATGTTTCAACTCGCTTTTACAGGCCTCTGCTCAGACCTCTGGCACCTGTAACAGCCACATCAATTTAAAACAGCCCCATGATCAATTGCCTGATGCATGTGAAGATGGGATCATGTACAGCTATCAGCTGATGATCCAGGCACCCTATAAGCGCTGGAAATGTCCGAAATATGTCCAGGAATCTATGTGATGAGTCTAGGCATGGTGCTAAGTGATATAGAGGCTCTGGGAATGAAATAACACACAAGTGTTTTGAGTGTGCATTTTAAAATAAGGATTGCAGGAGAACCACTAGACCAAATGCCTTCAAAATTTTTTGCATCTTGAAGAGGACATCAAACTGTATATTTTCCACTTCAGGCACCCTCCAAACAGGCCTAGTTAGGATAAAAAATCATGTACCTAAATGGGCCTAAGAGGCCCAGCAAATGGGTAGCCTACCCAGCCTTTATTTAGGTGGGTAGCTACCTTGAAATGGGTAGCTACCCTTGTATCACCACATTCCCACTGGGTAGCTACCCATCTTGGAATATTTTAAGGGTAGCTACCCACTTCTGAATACTTCAAGGGTAGCTACTCATCCTAAAAAAATCTCAAGTGTAGCTACCCACCTTTATTAGGTAGCTACCTTTTTCCAAATATTCTATAGGTAGCTACCTACCTTAAAATATTCGAAGGGTAGTTACCCATATTTACTGGACAATGAGTAGCTACCCCCTCTGAAATATTTCAGCATATACAACACATTCAATATATTCAATACACATAGTAGCATCTAGCATTAAAAACTTACATCAGTAATGATATGTGCTATACTAAATACACTTATCACTGTTATTATACTTATTGCACTTAACAAGAAAAGAACTTGAAATTAACATATATTATCAATATGATTAACACACTCAACTGTATATCAAACAATCAAACAGTAATTTGAGAGCAGTATTATCACTTATTTTACTTATTACAGTCAACACACTCATCAGTAATTATGATACATGTACAACAGTATTTTGGGCGCTTATGGGCGCTTATTTTGTGTTTTTTAAATCAAACTTCATTTATATCTCATCTCATAATTTTTGTATGGACTTGATATTGTATCAGGATGTTGTTTACACTATATTCACTCAGAAACAAATCCAAGAACAATGAAATATATTTTGTAGGGCTGATTATATAGTGATATTCTGTGATATAAGAGTATTTTGTGTAAATTACTATGCATATATTCATGTAATGGAGCCAAATTGCTATTGGATAATAAGAAGAAGCATCCTACATTCTATCTTATGATAGCTCTATATGATCCAGCAAATAGATTTGCATTGGAGGTCATTGAATATGACATCCATAGTTGCATGCAACTGTGAATATTACTAGTGCATATAAAATATACAGATGCATATTGCAGAGTACACTCTTCATAATAGATATCAGGATCATACATGGATGCTGTTAGTAGACTATAGGAGATTTCTCCACATGTTATAGCATCAATCTCACTGCACAATATGGATATATGCAGTGTGATTTCCCTAAAACACTGTGACATTACAGAATATCACTATATAACCAGCCCTACAAAATATATTTTGTTGTTCTTGGATTTGTTTCTGAGTGAATATAGTGCAAACAACATCCTGATACAATATCAAGTCCATACAAAAATTATGAGATGAGATATAAATGAAGTTTGATTTAAAAAACACAAAATAAGCGCCCATAAGCGCCCAAAATACTGTTGTACATGTATCATAATTACTGATGAGTGTGTTGACTGTAATAAGTAAAATAAGTGATAATACTGCTCTCAAATTACTGTTTGATTGTTTGATATATAGTTGAGTGTGTTAATTATGTTGATAACATATGTTAATGTCAAGTTCTTTTCTTGTTAAGTGCAATAAGTATAATAACAGTGATAAGTGTATTTAGTATAGCATATATTATTACTGATGTAAGTTTTTAATGCTAGATGCTACTATGTGTATTGAATATATTGAATGTGCTGTATATGCTGAAATATTTCAGAAGGGTAGCTACCCATTGTCCAGTAAATATGGGTAGCTACCCTTGAAATATTTCAAGGTAGGTAGCTACCCATAGAATATTTGGAAAAAGGTAGCTACCTAATAAAGGTGGGTAGCTACACTTGAGATTTTTTAGGATGGGTAGCTACCCTTGAAATATTCAGAAGTGGGTAGCTACCCATTCAAAGGTAGCTACCCACCTAAATAAAGGCTGGGTAGGCTACCCATTTACTGGGCCTCTTAGGCCCATTTAGGTACATGATTTTTTATCCTAACTAGGCCTGTTTGGAGGATGCCTGAAGTGATATTTTCATCTAAGACACCTATAGGTTTGGTCCAGGAATGCTTTGTGTAGAATAGAAAATATTTCAAAAACTTTATTAAAGCATTCTGAAAAATATGAATAACTCAACACAGAGTGAGTATCATCATAGGGTTATAGTGGACAACTTGTAGGGACAATAGAGCTCTGTATGCGTACACAGTATAGTGGCAAGAGCACTTGAGGGTGGCCAGCAATTAAGTGTATTCATGTACACATTAGGTATAATGAAGGTGAAGACCTTCATGTACATACCTGTTGTGATGAATAGTGCACTATAATTACAGGGAGATGATCTGTTGTTTGCAGAGGCCTGCAGAAAGGCTCCCTACCCTTGGAATCCGCCTTCATGTCGATAGATGACAAGGCAGAAACTGCAACAGAGGCCCGTACCCCCGCGCTAATGAATATAACAAACGTCATATGATTGATACTCGCTTGAACACCCAGAAGAACCAGGCAGGTTTTTTGTCCTTTCATATTCCAGTGGAAGCTGATATCAATTCCAGAAGTTTGAACGGCGCAAGAAGGATGTAGACTCCCTGCTGGAAGCTCCAACTCTCAATGGTCTTGAACGGAGCAACCTTCAGCACACCAGAGAGGTACTCCATGCGCTTGGTGCGGAAGGCCAGTCATCGGAGGAGTCAGGGCCAGAGGATGCTCTCTTGGTCACTGTCCCACATTATCGACGCCGGATCATAACACCCATGATGGTAGACCTCGACCAGTGTGCTAAAGAGATGTCGAAGAATCAATCGCGTCTTTTGGGAAGAAAAGCATTGCCACGGCCAAAACACGTTCATGTGAAGACGGAACAGAGAAGCACTCGGATGGTCAAAAAAGGTCTTCCTCGCTCCCTCTATCATCGATGATATCTTGAACAATTACCACCTGCACTTTGCGAACAACTTTTGATTAACCCAAAGGAGATTACTGGTTTCGAGCAATGGGCTTTAGCAGGGCAGCCGGACTCGGACAGTGAGCTTGACTCAGATAATGATATATAGTTCGAATGTAACTTCGAGTGTTTTGTACAAGGCAGGCTTTTGTATTGCACATCGTAGCTAATGATATCACGGTCTTTCCCCTATCCATGATGACACTATAGTCCATAGTTGTTTAGAGTCAGCTGCTAAGGTCAAATTAGTTAAGATGCTAGCAAAGCAAGCATCAACGTCCAGCCGAGCGGTAAGAGGAGCGGGTAGTTTTAGTTCACACGGTTCCTCTTTCTGTTCTCAACCAACAGTTCGTCGAATACATCAGCCAATATCTCAGTCTTTCCTGTCATTTTTCACTAAAGTAACTCTTATAAATCTATCACCATGACTTTCAGAGGTACCGGAAGCAATAACACCCCTCCGTCACAACCGTTCTCTGGCACTTTTGCCCACACAGGTCTCAACTTCGGAGCAGGCAGTCAGAACAATCGAATCCCTAATTCCAATCAGCCGGACTCTGGGCCAGTGGGACAGGCTAGCGCAAATGCGGCAGCAGCAGCACCTAGTGCTGGAGTTAACCCCGTTGCTGGAGTCAATGCCAGGCCTCAACCGATGCAAGTGTCGAATTCTCTAAACCAGGGCAATGCAAGCGAGCAGGTGAGCCAAAGTGGGAGCAACAATATCATGGAGAGCCAAGACCAGGCAGGAGAGCAAGCGAGGAGGGCAGCAGAAGATGAGCTCAGGACACTACAGCGTAGGATGGCAGAGATTCAAGGTCTGCTGGCGACAACGCCGAGCAATCCCGACAAACTTTTTGTCGAACCTTCGTCCTCTGATGATGGCGACTCGCAAGACCTTCCGCAGTCTTTCAGCCCATCGAAGAAGGCACTCAGGGTTCCTTCCCTTCCAGATATAATTGATGGTTTTACGGCGTCAACGCACACACTGCGTGAGTATAAGTTTGTATCTCTGAGTGCGGTGCATTTGCCATAGGTTGAGTAGTGTCAGCCAAGGCGAGAGTTTTAGCTCAAGAGCTGTATGCCTTCATAGAGAAGAGATGCCAAATCTGCTGTATCCACTGTCAAAGGGTTAAAGACCCAATCTGTGCCATTACAGGGTAAAGCCCTCACACTGCTTCAGTCTGAGTCTATTAGAGACCGGAGATGGATAAGCTAAAGGCTCCCAGATGTGACTAAAGGTCTCTGGGCTGAATTAGACAATGGCGCGGTCATTTGAGCTAGTTTGTTTGTTTTCATCAGCAAAAATGTTCTGTGCTCAGGGCTACCCAACATAGATCTCAAAGAATTCCAGGTTGCCTGGGGTCTCTAGAGTCTTCAGTGTCTTTGGTGTCTCCTGAGACACCCCCCAAAACCTAAAGCCTTCAGAGTTCCTTGAATGTCTTTCAAAATCTCTGAATTTCTTTGGATATCTTTGAAAATCTTTGAATATCTTTAGAAACTCTGAGAGTCTTCCAGAGATATTTAGATATCTTTCAAAGATTTTCCAAAGCTCTTTAATGAGTTCAAATGATTCAAAAACTTATTCAATCACTTTTACTTTATCATATCATACTCTATCTATTGTTCTTATATTGACTAAATCTACTAACACCCATATATTATGATATACTGTATTTGAACTTGATAACTATTAATTTCGGAACACATTCTGATTATATGTATCATAATACATTATTACAACTATTATATATGTGTAATGTTTACAAATATAAGAGATAACAATGTATATAGTATATATTATTATAGCTATATTCAGATTTTGACCTGGTGAAGTTCCTTTTGATTGTACACAGTCCACGGTGGCAGGTCATGTGACCACCTATATTATTGACAACTGTGAGTTGTAATATTTTAACTGATATTTAGACTGTATTACTACACTATACTATCTTCTAGATCTTAAGATGCAATAGTATCTTATTTCATATTCAATATCTCAAATTTTGAATTTTTACAAACACTCAAAGTCTTCAGAGATGCTCAAATATCTTTCAAAGATGCTCAAAGATATTCAAAGATATTCAAAGATCTTTCAAAGATGCTCAAAGATATTCAAAGATCTTTCAAAGATATTCAAAGAACATGAAAAATCTCAAGAAATCTTCAGGATATTGGAAAAAACCTGGGCAGCTCAGAGTATCCAAGCTCTCTAGAGTATCTGAAGAGCTCAGGTTATTTCTAAAAACCTGGAGCATTTTGGGGATCTCTGAGTTACCTTTGAACTACTCAGCAACAATTCTAAAGAATTTCAAGGAAACCAGATTTTGAGCCCTTTTCCCAAAGAGTTCTGAGAGTCTAGATACTTTAAACTATTTAAAAGACTTTAGACTTTTGGGGGAATCTCTGGTGTCTTTGAAAGACCTCTGGTCAGGGGTATTTTTCCTGATGTTCTTTTTAACACTGTACTGATTATCACTCTGGAAATGATTAGCTGTTCCGAAAAGAGTGGACGATGCCTGTAGGCTATTTGAGTACATTCCATACACCGTGCTCTCTCATACAGCAAGGCTTAAGGCAGCCAGAGGCGATCAGGAAGTTTCCATTTCTGCTGATGGAAGTCTCACCATCAAAGGACTCGATTGCCGCAATGAGAATGCCATTTCAGCGCCAGAATGGTGGGCAGCTGCGAAGGCAGTCTCTGACAGGATTAGATTCTATCACGGAGCAAGAAGAGCCGAAGCGCTGTACAAACACAACGACATCGTCTGGTCTATCTCAACCAATATCGATTGGCAGACTGCCATGGAGTATGATGTCACACAAAGAGAGCTATGGGTGTCCAACCCAGCTCATGACATTGGTGTTATGGACAGGGATGCAGTGACCCTCATCTCTTCACCATCAGGAAGAATATTCTCATCTCTAGAGTACCCAGAGATACCCCCCAATTCCTAGGCTACTCAGAGATTTTTGTGAACTTTGAAAGATCAAAAAACATCCTAGAGATCCTGAAAGATCCTGAAAGCATCTGAAAGCACCAGAAAGTACTAGAAAGCATCAGAAAGCACCCAGAGAATTTTTAGAAGCCTCAAAGAACCCAGATACTCTAGGCTCTCTGAGACTACCTAGGAATTGGGGGGTATCTCTGGGACTCTAGAGATGAGAATATTTTTCCTGATGACGCCATGCAACCAGCCAGTTGTTTCGATTACAAGGCCAGGTGCTGCAACTCGGACAGTCCAGTCAGTCTTTCGCAGATCAATCCTTGCATGGGGGGCAGTCATCATTTCCCCGTCGCAATGACCGCTACTCCTCATCCTCCTTTCGGAAGAGGCCTAGAGACCAAGAAAATTCGCACTGCTTTCGCTGCGGCTACCCAGGACACTTACCAAGCAGTTGCGAAGCGACCTCAACAATTGCCAAGAGACCATGTGCAGCGCTGGCAACTGGAACCAAAAGCAAAAATGCCCTCGTTGATGGTCATGGGAAGCAATACTGCTTCAACTGGGCTAAAGGCTCCGATTGTCCATTCCGAGGGTCCTGCATCAACTCTCACGCTTGCAGCATCTGCAGCTCAGGCGCCCATGGAGCAGCCAAGTGTAGTTTCGCAGCTTGACCCCAGGGCAGTAGTAACACCGCTCAAAGCAGACAAGATCGAGCAGTTGCTGCAGTCTCTAGGCATAGCGGAGAACTGGGTAGATGTAGTTGAAGGGATAAGATCAGGCTTTGACGTAGGCATAAGAGATTGTCCATCTCAGATATATTTATTTCAAGAATCATACCTCCTCATCATTGGACTCATTGTTCATTTCGAAGTATATAGAAGAAGAACAAGCCGCTGGACGCTATTCAAAAGGGTTTTCCCCATCAGAACTCGAACTTTTAATTGGTCCATTCCATACATCCCCCTTGGGGCTGGTCCCCAAACCGAATTCATCCAAACTTCGAATGGTACAAGATATGTCCTTCCCGCGCAATCACGAATGGGTCCCATCTGTGAACGCTGGAATAGATTCAGACGAGTTCCTGACTGCCTGGGGAACATTCAATTTGACATGCGAATTGATTCTATCCTTACCCCCAGGGTGCGTGGCAGCAACGTTCGATATCTCAGCAGCCTATCGCAGAACATTCAATTTGACATGCGAATTGATTCTATCCTTACCCCCAGGGTGCGTGGCAGCAACGTTCGATATCTCAGCAGCCTATCGCATAACCCCAACCAGACCAGACCAGCAGTCAGCCCTTTGCATCCTTTGGGATGGGTTGGTATATGTGGACAGAGCTGTGATGTTTGGGTTGAGTTCCAGTGCTGGAGTGTTTGGATCAGTTGCCGACATGCTAATAGACATATATTTAGCATTAGGCATGGGTCCAGTGATCAAATGGGTCGACAATTTCTTTGCCGTTTGGCTTCCAGACCATTTCTGGACGGAAGAAGACTTCATACAGACAACATCAGAGGTTGGAGTGCCATGGAACATACCGAAAACCCGCAGGTTTGCGAAGATTCAAAGGTATACTGGCTTCGACTGGGACTTGGATCTCAAACTTGTTTCTCTACCTCCTGAGAAGGTCGAAAAGACTTTGTCTCTGTTAATGGATTGGTTGAAACCAAATGCCACGTTCTTAGCATCGGAAGCGTCAAGTTTACATGGGAAGCTTGTTCATGTGTCAAGCATTTACAAGCTGATCCGTCCCTTCCTCAGATCGATTTCCGTGTTTGCCAACTCCTTCTACTCTGCCCACGTCAGGCGTGCCCCTCCAGATTCAGTATCCAAGGACCTCTCGTGGATCCGGTACATAGTACAGACTTCGCCAAACAGTATCCCAATCAAGCCATCAGACCCAGTGGACATTCAGTGGTGGGGGGATGCGAGTACGTCCTATGGAGTTGGGGTAGTTTTAGGGGAGTTCTATGCATGTTGGCATTATGCACCGGGAGAAGAAGTAGGTCCCAAAAAGGAACTCAACATTGGTTGGGCCGAAGCTGTAGCGGTCGAATTGGGCTTGAGGCTAGTGGTACATCTGAAGCTGCTAGAGAAAGGGGTCTCATACAGGGTACGCTCGGACAACTCTGGAATAGTAAGGGTGGTCAACAAAGGACGGTCAAAGAGCAAGGCAACGAACAAGATACTCAAATACCTCTACCTACTACAAGGACAGCAGGGAGTTCGGATAGTAACGGAGTATGTTCCATCAAGGGAAAACATTTCGGATGCACTCTCTCGGGGGATATTCCCGGTTTTCTGCGTAGTTTCCCAATGGCAAAAACACAGATCTCCTTGCCATTACCAGACCATCTGACAAGCAAATTGGTACCTGGATGATGAGAAATTCATTACCATCAGCAATCTCCATTCAACAGGATCACAATGGTCAGCTCGAAATGAATCCGTCACCTTTGAGACCGAGGTGCCCTGCAGGGCAGAGGATTTTCTAGTGGACCGGCATCAACACCCCTCTCCCATCTGTTATAGACAACCCTGTCATTCGGCTGCTTTCCAACTTCGCTTCTGAGCACTCTTTACGCGACACAAAAAGTTATGGTGCCGGACTCAGGAAATTCCATATCTTCTGTGATATATTCTCGGTCAATGAAGCAGACCGTCTTCCTGCTTCCTTTGCAGTCCTGCATTCGTTTGCGATCTGGGCAGCAACCAATCCCAAAACACTTCCAGAGGGTATGGCTCAAGGGATATCATTTGAGCCAGTAGCAGTAGGAACTGTGAGGTCTTACCTGGCAGGAATCCCAGCATGGCATTTTGCTCAGGGCTGGTCAGATCCGCTTTCAGAGAGTGACCACGAGAGGATCAATTTCTCTTTGAGAGGTCTGCTCAATGCCTTCGGACCCAGAAAGAAACCAGTTCGCCCACCAATCACAACCGGGATGCTATGGGCACTCAAGCACTCACTAAACATGAATGATCCTTTCGATGCGTGCATCTGGGCTATTGCAACATCAGCATTCTGGGGTATGATGAGGTTTGGGGAAGTTTCTTTCGAATCAAGATCAGTGTTTGACTCTTCGAGGCATTTGAGAAGGTGCGACGCAATCTTTGGCAAGGATCTAGATGGAGTTGAGTATATCAGACTCGACATGAGAGAGGCGAAGTCAGCAAGAAACGGTGAAATTCAGAATATTTTCCTCACAGGTGGTGAAGATCTTAACGCGATCAAGGCCTTATGAAACCTCGCAAAGGTTGTTCCAGCAGGACCGACAGACCCCTTGTTCTCATGGAGGGATAGAATGAATGAAATCAGACCGATGGTGAAGAGCAGAGCACTCAAACGGATCAACAGTATACTTGCAGCACGGGGTTGGAGCACAGCTTTTGGACATTCATTCAGGATAGGTGGAGCGTCACACTATTTGGCGCAGAAGGTAGATCCGGAGATTGTGAGGCTAGCTGGAAGGTGAAAGTCAACGGCATACGGGACGTACATCTGGGCATTCGAGCAGATAGCATCAAGGCACTTAGGTCCTGCGACATGCGCGACAATCAGTCAGTCAAGTTCCACAAGGGTTGGGTGAGTGGCGAGAGAAATGCCACAATGTGTAACTTGATGGGTGAGCGGCGTTTCTCCTGCGCTTTACCGAGCTAATGCTCGGCCCCTACCCAACCTGCAGTTTGTTTGTGTACTCTTGTAGCTCATCGGTAGACGAGGATGGAATTAGTTAAGATGCTAGCAAAGCAAGCATCAACGTCCAGCCGAGCGGTAAGAGGAGTGGGTAGTTTTAGTTCACACGGTTCCTCTTTCTGTTCTCAACCAACAGTTCGTCAAATACATCAGCCAATATCTCAGTCTTTCCTTTCGTTTTACCCTCCATCAGGAAAAATGTTTTAGGCTTAGGGCATTCAAAGATACCCCCCATTTCTTAGGCCCTTTGAACAGCCTCAAAGTGCCTAACCAGCTTCAAAGTGCCTAAAGCTCCTGAAAGATCCTGAAAGATCCTGAAAGATCCCCAAAGACACCTAGGCAACCTCAAAGAACCTCAAAAACCTAAGCCTCCATAGATTACTTTAAAAGTTCCTAAAATTTGGGGGGTATCTTTAAATGCTCTAGGGATAAGATACTTTTTCCTGATGTCCCTCCACCGATTCCCCTTTGATATGCACAACTATCTTGATTGGTCACTAATAATGAAGTTCTTTGACATCATGTATTGAACATGGATTGAGCAAGCTAGTTACAAGGAGACATAACAAACAAGCGGAGCCCACCCTCCCGGCGGCGTTTCTCCTGCGCTTTACCGAGCTAATGCTCGGCCCCTACCCAACCTGCAGTTTGTTTGTGTACTCTTGTAGCTCAGCGGTAGACGAGGATGGATGGCCGCTTCGTGGTCTGCAATGACCTTAAACTATTGTCATTGATGAATGTACACGAAATGAAAAAGCTTCGAAGAAAAACATCTCAAGGTTAGTCTTCTGTCTGCTCGCGCTTCCCTTGCTTCACCCTCTTTTTGTTATACTGAATATTTCACTAATAGCAGCATTCTGACCATCGTGATGTTTTTGTGTCGCACTCCTCATGGTCAAGAGCGAGGATTTCAAGGGGAGGATGTTCCCAGGCGTTTCTGCCGACGATTGCCTTTACGCGGATTTGGGCATTGACCCTTCTAACCCTGGTTGTTTTACTTGAGGTTGTCGAAGTGGTTGCCTTGGTGTGTCATGTCGTAGAGTGAGTCAGGAAGCAGTACTAACTAAAACCATCTCTGTAGGTTTTGCTGACGCGCTCGCGTCTGGATACAAACGCGGCCACGTTATTTCAAGAATATGGAAACTAGAACTTTCTATCAACGTTTCGTCCTTTGTGAAAGGATGGTAGAATTATTCGGTTTCAGGTTACGATTCAGCACTGGTGATTCAATGACTATCGAACTCAGTTTCTACTCGTGTGAAATGTGCAGATTCAAGTGTTCAGAAATGTTCATAGAAATCATTCGGACTTTGCCTGATGGGTACACAGAGAGGTATGGTCATAACTCAATTCGTTCTTGACCGTTTCTCTTCATTTCTTGCGCATCATAGAGCCTAGGTCCACTGCTCCTGACTCTGTAATCTACAGAGCGGCGGATGAGCTGATCATTGAGTAGCATTCAGAGGTACATCTATGTCTTGGTCTCTGAAAATAAGATCTAGCTTTTCTCCGATGAATAACTAGGAATGTACTTATGATGCTTCCTTCAGACCTTGTTGGTGCATAGTTATATCTACTAGCTCCATGTCTATAAATTTCTGAGTACAAGGGAGGCCATCCTCAATAGTTACTTCCAAAAGATTGCCTTAGGATAATCTTGAAAACATCATTCAGTAGTTGAAACATTTTTCCCATACGAAAGCTACCGATCTTTCAGTCCTTTTTCCACTACTTCAAACTTCTATAGCAAACTCCACATACAGATACATCTATGAACTTTTCTCAGTATGATGAGAGAGCACCACGGCCAGTGATCTGCAAATGGCATTGAACATCAATGAGAAAAACCTAAAATCAGCCAAATTTCGCCACACTTGTAGCAATTCTAGTAGCATGATAACGGGATTATGTGCTACCTTATAAATTGCAAGCTCAATAGTACTCACTATAGGCTCTCTGATGTGCAAGAGATGAATAGAAATGGTCAAGAACTAATTGAGTTATGACCATACCTCTCCGTGTACCCATCAGGCAAAGTCCGTTGTTTACTCAACAACAAAGCCATTTGCCGCTTCGTTACTTACACACTCAAGAACAGTCGTAGAGCGCTGCCTAACGCGCTACCGACGAAGAGAAACGGTCAAAAACTAACCAAATTATGACCATACCTCTCTCCTTGTACCAATCAAACAAGATCCACCAGTTGCTCGATATCAAAGCTATTTGTTGCTCCGTAAACTATACACTCATAAGCACTCACCAAGGGCTTTCTAACGCGTAGCTGACGAAGGATATCGGTCCAGGACTCACCAAGTTATGACCATGTCTATATCCTTGTACCCATCAGACAACATATGTTTGTCGCTCAATAGCAAAACCATCCACCACTATAAAAGCTACACACTCATGAGCACTCATAAGGAGCTTTACAACGCATGAAAAACGAAGAGAAATGGTCAAGAACTTATCAAGTTATCACCATACCTATATCCTTGTACCCAACAGACTTTGTCTGATGATACTCGGTAACGGAGCCGTTCACCGCTCCAAAAATTACACAGTCAAGCGTGCTTACCTAGGGCTTTTGAATGTGCAACGGGCGAAGGAAAACGGTCAAAAACTCACCGAGTTATGACCACCTTTGCCTCCTAGTACCATTGACAGTATGTACATTGTTATTTGATGGCAAGCTCTACCACTGCTCTGTAACTTACACATATAGTAGCCCTCATAAGACGCTACCTAACGCATCCTAGACGAAGGGAAACAGTCAGAGAACCATTGAGCTATGACTCTGTTTACCTCCTTGTACCGGTGTGACATGCCTATGTATATCACTTCATGACTGAGCCATTTCCTGACATATAGCTCACATAGTTTGAAGAGCTCAATGATCCTTTCATAATGCACCCAGTATGGTAGGGAAAAGCCTTGGAAACGTAGAGATATGACTTAAAGTTATCGGTCAGTTGGACTGGCCAGCATCCATTTGCCAGGTACGAGGCAAGTTGGCTTATATATTAGCGCTTGATCGGTACATGAGCGGCTTATATACAATCCATCAATTGGTCACATCAGGTGCGGAGTAATCTTGTGGTGGATGACAACATTCCAAAGTTCGAAGTTTGAAGAGGTACTGTTCGATTGTTATAACTCCAATTGATCGGAATTACGTATTTACTCTAAGCCGCTCCGCGGCTTGAGATGGCAGCCGGAAGTCATCATCTTTTTGGCCGGCTGCTCCGGATCCGGATGTCACAGACATCATGTGGTCTTGGCCTTCTGTAATCAGTTCTGTGACATCCCTAACATCTATGGCCTCGGACTTCCAATGACAACTTGCGGCATTCAACCGTCTTCTCTTTCTTGATATGCAACACATCGAACTCTCTTCTCTGTCCACCTCCACAGGACTGACAATCTAAATTGCACTTGCTGCACTCTCTGAGGTGTGCTGTCCCGGCGTTTCAACTTTCAAGCATCCATTACTAACATCTCTCGACTGCTTTGCAATTAAACTCTTTCTCGATATGCAACATGTTGAACTCTCTTCTGTTCTCTGTCCACCTCCACAGGACTGACAATTTAAATTTCACTTGCTGTGCTGTCCTGTTTCAAGCATCCATTACTAACATCGCTTGACTGCTTTGCAATTAATTTGTCAAATACTCGAAATCTTCTGAGAATCCTAAGGTCCAGAGCAATATCCATGACGATTGCTCAGTCTTGATCATTTCTAGACCACCGATTCAAAGATTCATACTAGTAAGAGATGACTTTTGCTCCACAACTTCACTGATCGAGAAATTTGCATTATTCAAACCCATTCTTGTATTACATGTGAAGTGTTGCGAACACAGCCCTTGCGTTTCATTTATAACCGCCTCCAAGAAATGCTGAAGTCCATCATCACCTTTGTATGCCCTGTGAAGAACTGACATGCTGGGAATGAGTGCCAATAATCCAACTGGGCCAAAAGACCACAATACCAGGTCACTCTGGTATTGTTCCCAGCACTATATAAGTGGTTCAATTCCTGACAGTACATCCCCCTTTGAAACATCGAGCCCCCGAGATGCTTGGCACAGAGCTACACACCCGTGCAGTCAGGCAGATGGACTACGTTATCATTTGCCCCGTCAGCCATGTGATATCTGACCCCCAAAGCCACCACCAAGCGCCAACAACGACTGGTTGCTAAGGAAATGTACAGAACCAACTAATATAGCAGGCCCCCAAGTCAACATATGACCTGTGAGCCAAGTGGAAACAAGAGCCTCTTTTTTGCCCACAAAGAGGATTGAACCATTGACCCTTGGACCTGGTATTCTGTGAAGAACTGACATGCTGGGAATGAGTGCCAATAATCCAACTGGGCCAAAAGACCACAATACCAGGTCACTCTGGTATTGTTCCCAGCACTATATAAGTGGTTCAATTCCTGACATGCCCCCCATCTTACGTTCTAGAACCAAAACCCTAAATAGCTTTGCCTTTGAACGAAGGGCTCTTTCACCATCCCCCAACTTTGTGCACGAAATGTCTTTACAACTCAAGTTGGAGCTGAAGCAGGCCCATGCCGAGAAACGTCTGGTCCACTATGAACCTGGCATTGGACTTCGCGACTATGCTTTGTACGTTCTTTCATCACAGTTAGAGTGATCTCTTTAATCATATTCCTCTACTTAGACCAATGGAAGAGGACGGAACTTTGGTTCCAATCGACATGGATGCTCTTCTCGAGTATCGGCGCACACATGAATTCCTCTTCCCTTCGTGTTTATACACCGATAAAACAGGTCTCTATTGTGAGACAGTTCTGCGCTATGGAAAGGGAAATGTGCTCGCATTTGCATGCTCCGTCAAAGGAGATTTCTGCGTATTCTGGGGTCAGTGTGATTGTATCCTTGTCAGATTCTTCTCCTCTCAACACTTCGGTATCTCAATCCCCATTGCAAGGCTCCTTGGTATGAATTCACAAGTTATTCATAAAAAATATCCTGGTATTTCTAATTTTTCTTTGATTTAATTGAGTTACTGACATTTATCGATGCAGTCAAAATCTATCTGGGCTCTTTGTCCACAATGTCGGCTCTTTCTTCCATTCCCTCAACCCCAGAATGAGCAATTTTCCCTCCAGAGCAAAACAGGGATTCACAGAACACGCCTGAAGTGGAGGGATCTAAACAAGAGGTAGCGACTCTGTCGTCTCTAGCACCTCCACCAGGGTCCCAGCCTCACTTCAGGCACCCTTAAATCCTGCCGACTTAGGGGGGATTACCCACCAAATACCCGTACCTAATGGGGGGGATTACCGGTAACGAGGTATAAAGTCGGTTCTTAGTATAATGCCTTATGACAGGTCACTTAGCACGAACACAGAGTACGACTTCACGGATTCGTCAATCAAATTGTATTTATAGCGAGGTGTGGGGCATTGTCAGAGATTCCGCACTATCTTATATCTCAAGTCGAACGCAGTCTTGTAAGATCTTTTAGATCAGCAATACTGGTCAGCAGAACGAAGTGACACGGATATACCAGTCGTAAGATCTGGACTAAGGGGTTTGTTTTGAGTGGCTTCCACTCGGATAAGGGTTTTTAGGCTCGGAAAGCAACGGGGTACCAGACGTTATGGTAGACCAATCGATTCCGCTCCCGGGTGAAGCAGTACTGATCACTATTCTCAGTAAAACCTCGAAGATCACGCAGATCACCAATCACTACGTGTCAACTTGAACAGAGCCACCAAAACTCTGCACGTTCACTCGGCACAACCTGAGACCAAGTCCTCTGTATCTCCGGAACGGAGTCTACCTTCAACTAGCAAGTGACAGACACCAAGTCAAACCACTCAAAAGTCGGGCTTATCGCGATGAAGTAACACACTTAATCTGCAAGGTCCGGTACGGCTTAGAAGCCTTTACTCCCACGTATGGATGAAAAGGATTACCAGTTCAGAGAGATCTGGGCGCGAAACTTGTTTCATTTGTGCGGATACCGGTCTTTAAGTACACTACGAAAAGTGCAATACCCGTATTTGTCCTTGATCTAGTAGATCTAGCTATTTCTACAGATGGAGTCCGATAATATACACTTAAATAGTAAAATATGACTGAAACGATACGAACACGCAAGGAAATAGTAAGGAAAACAGAGAAAAAGATGAAACTTGTCCGTATTTCGTCGTACTTTCGCCAGATCTAGAAGACCAAGCAAGTTCCGACCATGGTCTGTGCGGCATCCACATGCTAGGGTGCCTAACTCGTCAGAGTGGCTCCTGCCTGTGTTGCTCAAGTGTTTCCGACGAATTTGCTTCCGCGGAATGGTAGTGGTCTTCCCAAGTTAATGAGATAGACTCGTAACAGCGGTTGATCTCGCGGATCAGGTAGGTCTGGTCCGTAGCTTTCGAACGGTATGCATATAGCCTGGTGTTCTGGAGCGGACAACGAAGGTAAATGCTTCAGAAGTGTTTTCCGTAGGTTTCCGCGCGTTTCCGTGAGTGCTGGTCAAAGCTGTACATAGCATACGCTGTATCCCAGTTTAGAACTTGAGCATATGCGTGTTTCCGCGGCGGGTTTCACCCGTACTGCCACGGAAATGCTAGATCATCATGTTTCCGACGGTTTCCGCTACTTTGCGTAGGGTTTCCGTGTGGTAACTCGTCCGGATAGGCTCTAATCGTGTCTGATCTGCTAGATCAAGTGAAATTTCCGTCATCACAGCCAAGTACCAAACTCAGTTGTGCCGGTCCGGCAGATCTTGATACTAAGTCGATATTCCCTTGGTGTGCTCGTACCAGTAGTCAGCATTCTTGAAGGATCCCCGACCAAGGGTGCGAGCAATAGCTCTAAGTGGATATTCATGGCTGATCCTGCCAAAGGATCTGTATCCTAGCTTATACTGATACAAGTTTGACTGCTAGTTCGGGCTCACTACAGTCCTTATTGATACTATGCAACGGTCTAAGTTGATCTTTTTGATCATTGCACGCCTGCGCGGAAAAACCGCGCAACATCTCCCCCAAACTAAAGATCTGACCGTCCCCGGTCATCGCTATGGGTAGTGTAGGCTCGTATCCCTGGAAAGGAGTGGTACTGTAGCTGATCCGACAGATCAATCACTTTTTCCGCAACATTCCGACTTGATTATACCCAGTGATCTAACAGATCAAGTTGATCCGTTGATCTTAGCAC
Source organism: Lentinula raphanica (assembly GCA_027919835.1). Taxonomy (NCBI): domain Eukaryota; kingdom Fungi; phylum Basidiomycota; class Agaricomycetes; order Agaricales; family Omphalotaceae; genus Lentinula; species Lentinula raphanica. The sequence goes on along the minus strand of JANVFP010000001.1, from coordinate 539,692 downwards.
CCGTACCGACAACTCCGCTGTCCTCTTGTCGAAGACGCTAAGTCCTCGGTTTGTTATCGGCGCTTAATTTCCGAGTGTGATATCATGATGTAAATCACGCTTCTAATTCTATCACATCACATACACACTTCCTCGAAACAACTTCTTTTCAACATTTTACATACTATCCCTATGCCTGGGCCTGGGATTAGTAAGTGCTGACAAAGGTTCAACGGACTTGGAAAATTTTCTAAGTTCGTTTCTTCCTTTCCTCTCCCATCGTTGTCCACGTCCTCGACACGATGGCGTCGTCCTCGAAGGCTTCGTCCTCAAAGAAATCCTCTGGCAATCGAGTCTACGGCGTCAGTGCCGTTGAACCCCCTTCTGTTGCGCAGGACTTCGAAATCTCACAGGATACAGTAAAGCTTTTGTAAAAAACACTGATAAGTTATCGGGTACCTATTGCAAATAGTTGTGATAACCCGGAGGGGGTTCCGCAAATGGCCCCGGGGGGTGGTCATGCCTGTCACTACCTGTCACATATGGCTTATATTTACTGTTTTGGGTAATTAATAATCATCCAGATATTAAATAAGCAGTACATTTTCAAAAAAAACCCGAAAATTCATAAAAATTCATAAAAAACCTAAAATGGCCTGATTAGGTCAGATCAGGATATGTAAGCAAATGACCTCATATGATCAAAAATGATGTAGGGCCAATGCAGGTACTAAAAATAGCCCAAAAAATCACTAAAAATGCAAAAAATATTTAGGGATGGTATAGAGCCTATTGCAGGCCCAGGCACATCAAAATTACCAAAAAAGGAAAAAATTGATCATGATGTCATCTTGTAGCAAAAAATCTGAAAGAAATCCTAAAAATAGTCAAAAAATTCAGGGGTGCCTTGTTGGCCCTGAAAATGCAAAATAAAAAAAAATACGCGACAAGTGTAAAAAATTTTATCACTCCAAATCATTCTAAATCCACTATACAGTCAGTATATATGATGTATATGCTATATTTAGCATCCTAGTACCTTTATTGGGCTAAAAATAGAATTTGATCTCATCTGATAGCAAAAAATCTGAAAAATTCATAAAAAATATTCAAAAAATTCAGGGGTGCCTCAGTGGCCCTGAAAATGCAAAATAAAAAAATTTACACGACACAATTGAACAACAACATCACTCCAAATCATACCAAATCCACTACCCAGGCAGTATATATCATGTATATGCCATTTATAGCACCCCTAGTACCCTCAATCACTTATATCACTCAAGAATCATACCAAACTGAATAATTTGGGGAGTAAATATAATGTACATGATATTTTTAGCACACCTAGTACCCTTGATAACTCAGAACAATTTATATTACTCAATATGTTCAGTGCACTTAGCACTTATCACACCTAACACACTAAAACTCATAACAGTACTGATATGTATCATACTTAACACAGTTGACAATGAAAATACTCAAAACAGTGTTATCAGTCACTATACTTAACACACTTAACAGTCAAAAAGTCGGAACAATGTTACTTAATATACATAACACACATATTGTTATACTATAACACACTCATAACAACGAGTTTTGGGCGCTTATAGGCGCTTATTTGATGTTTTTAAGTCGAAATTCATTAATAGCATGCTCAATAATTTTTGTGTGGGCTCTATATTGTGTAAGGATGTTGTTTATATCATACTACACTTGATACAATTCGGAGAACTCAAGATTACAGCTTGTGGGACTGGCTATATTGTGATCTTTTGTGATATAACAGTGTTTTATGTAAATGTCAATGCATATGTCCATGTAATGCAAGTATACTGATGGTGGTTCATGAGGAGATCACTCCTACAGTCTAATGGAAGTGTCTGGACATGGTTCAGATACTCACTATGACTATTGGACTCTGTGATATACATGTACATATTTCATGTACACTATAGATGTCTACACTTACATGTAACAATAGATGTCATATTCAATGACCCCCATTACAGATCTCTTCGCTGTATCACATAGAGTTAGCATAGAATAGGTTGTAGGATGATTCTTTTCATGACTCAGCAGCAGTTTGACTTCATAACATGGGTGTATGCACTGTCACCTACATAAAACAGTGTTATATCACAAAAGATCATAGTATAGCTAGCCCCACAGGTTGTATTTTCAAGTTCTCCAAATTGTATCAAGTGTAGTATGATATAAACAACATCCTTACACAATATAGAGCCCACACAAAAATTATTGAGCATGCTATTAATGAATTTCGACTTAAAAACATCAAATAAGCGCCTATAAGTGCCCAAAACTCGTTGTTATGAGTGTGTTATAGTATAACAATATGTGTGTTATGTATATTAAGTAACATTGTTCCGACTTTTTGACTGTTAAGTGTGTTAAGTATAGTGACTGATAACACTGTTTTGAGTATTTTCATTGTCAACTGTGTTAAGTATGATACATATCAGTACTGTTATGAGTTTTAGTGTGTTAGGTGTGATAAGTGCTAAGTGCACTGAACATATTGAGTAATATAAATTGTTCTGAGTTATCAAGGGTACTAGGTGTGCTAAAAATATCATGTACATTATATTTACTCCCCAAATTATTCAGTTTGGTATGATTCTTGAGTGATATAAGTGATTGAGGGTACTAGGGGTGCTATAAATGGCATATACATGATATATACTGCCTGGGTAGTGGATTTGGTATGATTTGGAGTGATGTTGTTGTTCAATTGTGTCGTGTAAATTTTTTTATTTTGCATTTTCAGGGCCACTGAGGCACCCCTGAATTTTTTGAATATTTTTTATGAATTTTTCAGATTTTTTGCTATCAGATGAGATCAAATTCTATTTTTAGCCCAATAAAGGTACTAGGATGCTAAATATAGCATATACATCATATATACTGACTGTATAGTGGATTTAGAATGATTTGGAGTGATAAAATTTTTTACACTTGTCGCGTATTTTTTTTATTTTGCATTTTCAGGGCCAACAAGGCACCCCTGAATTTTTTGACTATTTTTAGGATTTCTTTCAGATTTTTTGCTACAAGATGACATCATGATCAATTTTTTCCTTTTTTGGTAATTTTGATGTGCCTGGGCCTGCAATAGGCTCTATACCATCCCTAAATATTTTTTGCATTTTTAGTGATTTTTTGGGCTATTTTTAGTACCTACATTGGCCCTACATCATTTTTGATCATATGAGGTCATTTGCTTACATATCCTGATCTGACCTAATCAGGCCATTTTAGGTTTTTTATGAATTTTTATGAATTTTCGGGTTTTTTTGAAAATGTACTGCTTATTTAATATCTGGATGATTATTAATTACCCAAAACAGTAAATATAAGCCATATGTGACAGGTAGTGACAGGCATGACCACCCCCCGGGGCCATTTCCGGGACCCCCTCCGGGTTATCACAACTATTTGCAATAGGTACCCGATAACTTATCGGTACTTTTTACAAAAGTTTTACAGTATCAGCTGGAAATCTTCGATTCAACCACTTTGGTAATGGTGTACAATGCAGTACGCGTCCTAGGCGACACTCCCGACGACAAGACTGCCTTGTTTCTTCCTGCTTCGGCAGAGGAATGCTCGGTATTGGTGAACAACTTTCGTCGTTTCCCCAACTCGGCTTCCCCAGCCTTTTCTCTCCCTAAGTATTCCAGCCCGGAGAAGCTCGAGTTTCGGAAAGTCTTGGACAGCCTGGTCGCGTCCGTGGCTCCCTCCACCTTCTATCCTCCTCGATACATTCGCACGTGTCACCTGTTCTCGGAAGGTCGACCGTCTACCGGTGAGGGTCTGCACTTATACCAAGCCCTGGTCATCCTGCAGCGGGCTTTTACCAAGATTATCAATGGACACCATGCTAAGGCTGAAAACAGTCGACGTCTGCTTCAGTTCCTTAAGCAGGCGAATTTCGCCGACTGCCTGGTACGTATCCCTGCGTTCCCCGAGCTTGTTTTGGAGGTGTAACCCTCTTTTTCGGTCACAGCGTTATTACCAGGAATATTGGCACTACACCATCGACTGCCCGTTATTCGCACCTCTCTTGATTACCCTCGTCTGCGACTTCTGCGAGGAGCATCTTTCCCCTGCTGATTACAAGAAGCACGTATATGACGGTAAATCACGGACTGGCTATGGCCTGAGTACCAAAACCCGGCAGCGTGTCAAGGTACGGCTCACTCGTGTTATCGCAGAGTTGCTTGGTGCTAACTCTCCCTCTTTTAGGCCTGTTTGGACGAGAACTTTTCCCTCAAAACACTAGCGATCCCCATTCCTTTCGACCCGAACACACGGGAGGGACAGATCCTCGTCACCATCGCCAGTCGTGGTACCGATTCCGATCAGATTCGTCAGCCATCCACCAACATTGCTCTGCGTCCCGATCCTACAAAACGGGTCGTTGCTCCAAAACCAGTCAGACCCCCGCCTTCCAAATCCGTCCCCAAAACTACCAAGCCCCCTCGTCGCCTGACGACTTCCGAGGATGAAGACACCGGCTCCGAGGGCTCGTCACTGCATGGTCGTTCTGCCCGGTCGTCTCCTCAAAAGTTCCCGGTAGACAGTTCTCCTATCGAGGTAGACGAGGAGGAGGATGACGGAGACGAGGTTTTTCCGCCGGTTTCCCATTCCCCAGTCCCTGCACCACGTCGGAGCATAGCTCGTGCCGCGAAGGCTAAACCACAGGTACCCGAAGTCCTCCTCAAGGCCCCCGTTCCCGCCAAACGCCAACGCGCTGCTTCCGTGGTGGGCAAGGACCAGGTCAGACCTTTATTTCTCAACCTGTCTTTGTCATTGCCCCTTCTTACCGTTTTCTTGTCCTCATTTTCAGCCTTCTACCGAGCCTCCGGTTAAGAAGCGACGCACTCAGGCTGCTGTTTCGAAGACCGATACCACAACTCCGGCGTCACAGCCCGACCGTCCCTTATCCCCCGCCCCAGTACGCATTCAAGAGGGGGAGCCAGACTATTTCGATGATGATGACTCCCGAACTTCGGGTCACCAGCACTTTTTGACCAACCCAAATTTTACACCAAAGGCCCCATTTTCTCAGCTGATTCGCAAGACCGTCGCCCAAAATCCCCGGGCTCCGAAACTCCCTTTCCTCCGTGCCCCGAAGTGGCAGATTTCCGACGAAATGAAGAATTTTGGCGCTTTCATCAACTCCGCCGACACCTCCTTCTCTCTTCAGGGTTTAAGTCGATACAACTACCTCGCCTCCCGTCACCTACAGTCGGCTACCAGTACCACGCTTCCCTCTCCTGACGCTCTATACTCCCCTAACAACTGCTTGACCTGCCTCACTAGGGGCGTGGTCTGTGACGGGGGTTCCAAGCTGGTTGGGGCTTGTAGTCACTGCGATCGCACCCATCGTAGCTGCTCGAATAGTCTGGGTCTAGAGGACCACAAGGACCGATTCCTAGCCATCCACAACACTATCCAGGGCTATCCAACCGGTAAGTAGTCTTCCTATCACCAGCTAATCCTCGGCTGATCCTTATACAGGCTATTCCGGGTCTTGAGATCGTTTCCGCGCTACGCTCGATGAGATGGGCCACATCACAACTTCTTTCGAGACCATTTTTAACGACGTTCGTCGACGCCTATCTCACCATCTGCAAGAGATACGGGCGAACGGCTTCGACTTCAACGTGGTCCTTTCTCAATGGGTCAATGATAATCCCAACCATCCCTTGGACTACGATTTATTGACGTGGCTCGCAACTTTCTTTGGATGGGATTCCGCATGCAACCTCTCCTCCTTCTTGGTCGATCCTAACGATACAGCCCGGCTGGAGGAGTTCCTCCGCAACAACGCCTCAGCCATCGAGGTCGCTGCCGACCCATCGACTTCCTCTCATCCTACCGCCGTTCCAACCGTATCTCCATCTTCTCCGGTGGCTTCTACCTCAGTCTTCCAAGAACCCGTACTTCACTCCCGTCGCCGGCCTAGTGCTGCTATCCCTAGCAATTTCACTTCAGACCTTCCCTTTCATACTCCCCCCGCCTCTACCACCGTTGACGAGGAGATGGAAATTGACGAGGGCACCTCTCGGGCGTCAGTAGGGCGTGCATTATTGACGGAATATGACGACACCGACGAAGACGATGAGGACGACGAGGCTGATGTTGTCGAGGTAGATCCCCTCGTTCGTTCTAGCGCTGCCAAGATCCGCAAGTAAAGTAGTAATCGGACTCTCACTTTCCGTGTACATTTTGCCTTCGTAGATTAGTGATCGGACTCTCATGTTGAGCCAGACTAATTCTACTTTACAGTTTGTACTTCAATAGTCTCTCCTTTCTTGGTCTCTAGCAATTGTATTATCCTCTGTGAATGACAATGCCCATGTGGGCCCTATCTTGTCTTTTGCCTTGTCTGAACCTTCTTTCAGGATTCCTAAGTTGAAACTTCAAGACACTTGAGATATCTCCTAAGATGTCTTCTGAGGTTTCCCTTAAGCCAGCCTCTAAGTTAATGCCTCAAGTTTTCCTTGGCTGTTACCTGATAGAACCCTATAAGTATCTCATTGACCTATGTTGTTCTTCTAAGTATCTGCCCTAGACATTCTATGTCCTTCCTGAGTCTTTTTGCATTACTTTTCCGCTGTCTTTTCCACCCAAATTGATGTCTGATCCGCTAGATCATTTTGATCTGCTAGATCAGCCTCATCACTGTTATTTCTTCGGTTATCAAGTTGGTGGTTGCAGCCTCATATGGCATGTTAAATCCATTGGGCTTTACAAATTGCAAGCTGCGTCGGTTTTAGATCTAAGTCTTTGCGTTATACGCATGCTTAAGCTGTCAATGAGCACAGGTCTTTCAGATCTCGTAAATTTTCATGAAAATTTCTGAAATTTCGAAAATTCTTGAAACACCGTGTGTCCCCTCCCCCAAACTAAAGCTCAGCAGTCCCCTGCTGACCCGAAGCTTCGGAAAAGGTATAAAAGCCCTTGATCTAAGAGATCCGACTCCCAACTCAACGAAAAATGGCTCCCAACTTCGAGTACCACAATCTCCCTATCTCGCTTGAAGCTGACTTTGCCAACTGGTGCGTCGACGCGGAGTACTGGGCTGCTCGTGTTAGCGATGACAAAAGCCTGGCGTGGCAAGGTGCCAAGTACAGTTCTAGCAAGGACAAGGTCGAGTTCACCACGTCCAACAAAACGATCTTTTTGAACGATGTCCGTTGCGCTTACACTCATCTGGTACGGAAATCGTTTGATCTGCTAGATCTAGCAAAACTAACCATTTTCCGTTAGCTCATTCGAGTGTCCCGCGATGCTGCGTGTATGAACAAGGAATATCTGCGGGCGTACGACAATCTCGCGGAGGAATTACTTTCCGCCGTGAATGCGTACCGCACTATCCGTGACGAAATCCCTAAGCAGTTTCCCAAACTCTCCGAAGAGGGAGGGAAGAACGCTGAGATCGTCAGTTTCTACATTCAGCTGAACGACCTTCGTCGCAAAAAGCTCCGTGAGGACCAAGGCAGACAGGGTTCTCCTGCTGTCAGTAATCGCGGACCTAGTGTTCCACCTGCTGATCCTGAAGGACCGTCGAAATCCAAGTCGAAAGGCAAGGAAGTTGCGACTGATCCAGCAGATCCAGCAGTTTCCGATGCTGATGCCAAGTTCATGGCAGAGGTGGTGCGTTTCCGCAACTATTTTCGAAGATTCGTTTATTGACTAAAGGTTCCAGGATGCTGATCTTGCAGAACATGGTCCTTCTCCTCCAAAAGGTCCTCGAGGCGCACTTGCTAACCATTTACGAGGCCGCGGACTTCCCATGCGAGGCCACTTCCGTAGTCCACGCGAGCAACGATTTGAAATGCAAGAATCACTGCGTATGGGTGTTCCTGTTCCGCGGTATGACCCTCCGGTAAGTATTGGACCTTGATCTGTTAGATCAGCTGCTAAATGTTTATCCAGCCTCGTCGTGCTGAACTCGTCATTGATCATATCATTGGTATGGACGAAAGGATCAAACACGCCAAGGAGGAACGTGAAAAAGGCGAGAAGGGGAAGAAGACCGCGGAAGCGACTCCTCCTCCTCCTACCAGGCCCTCTACTCGTTCCAAAAGCAAGAAGAAATCCCCTGACGACGAACCAGCTGCTCTGGCAGATCAGGATGTCTCCGTACGTGGCTGGTCTTGTAGATCAGACAAGTTTATGACTAACCCGTGCCATAGATGGCTGACGAAGTCGAGGATTCTACTCCTGCGAAGGCTAAGACCAAAACCAAAAAGCGCGACACCGTCGACGACGATGACACTCCGAAGTCTTCCAAGACCAAGAGCAAGCGCAAACGTTCCGAACGCGATGTTGGTCCCGCGGACGGTAATGAGACTGAGCGGGCTCTGTCTCCTCAAGCACATAGTACTGTGCATGCTGTAACCGCGATCTCCCAGCCTCGTGCGGTTGGTGAAGATCTGATTAAGAGGGTGAAGTATTCGTTGGAACTCGCGGATACTAGTGAGTAGCACTTCCACTTTCCGCTTTTTCGTACGGACTTCTACGGAAACTCGTTGATCTGCCAGATCACGCATTTTCCGTTAGATAATTTCGTTCTGCATAGTCCGGAGACCTTCCGCAAGCTTCGTGTTACTGATTATCGTTACAGGTACCCCCGACGATACAGATCATCGAGATCTCGTGCAACTTCTTCACAACATCGGACTCGCCCACAACCCGGAGGTTGAATCGTACACCGAAGAGCAGTACAATGCCTTCATCAACTTCCATACGACCCAACTCTTCGACTGTGTTATGAAAGCTCATTTCTATGCACACCGTGGGGAGGCTAGTCAACGGATCATCGACAACGCCAGGGCTGCTCGGAAGGCTGGTGACCCTCTGCCCAAAGACGAGGACACCACCATGACTCCTGCCGACGTTGAAGAGGTGTACGTGTTTTCCGCACCACCGTCGCTGCCACCCGTAATTAAAATTGCGCAGACAGACTTAGAGGATCCCGAAATGCAAGGGCCACGCTCCGCACCTTAAGCAAGTGCTTATGAGGCTGACCATCTAGATCATCGTTCATTCTGCCCTGTCGCCTATTTTTATACCTGTACTTTTGTCAAGTCAAGTATCATTGGTAGTTTTTGAGGTAATCCAGTGGCAACTAAATTCCTCGAGTGATTATTGAGATAGAATAAGTTGAAACATCGCGGAAACTCCCCCAAACTAACTGATCTGTTGGATCAGGCATGTTTAGAAAGATTTCCGTCGACCATTTCGTCGTGGACCATTTGGTAGGGGCGGATTCGCCTCTTCCTGTTGATCTTCGGACTCAGCAGCCTTCAGATCCTCCGGATCAAGCTGTTCAACAGGCGGAACCAGTGGTGGTTCAACGGAATTTGACTGATCATCACCGGAAATGTTTATACGAGGGACAGTACTGAAAATAAAGTCCTCCACTTCCTCAGGTTCGTCTTCCTCATCCTGTACCATAGATTCTAACTGCTCAGGCGACAGATCTATCAGATCATGTATGTTTTCCGGCAGTTCAATCGGTTCGTAACGAGCATGATGCGGGATCACACGGAAAGCACCCACTTTGTCTTTAAGTACAGTGCCATCCATTTCCGCAATGATATATGCGCCTCCTCGGGTCCTCCGGATGACAACCATAGGTCCACGGTATCGAAGGTACATTTTCCGATCCAAATTCTTCTCGATGGCGGTGTTCCGTACTTGTACTAGGGTTCCCGGTTTGAAATCCCAGTCCTTAATGGTGTACTTGTACTTTTCCTCGAAAACTCTCGCTTCTCGACGTTTGTTCTCGTCGATCCGTGATTTCATGTTTCGATGAAGGAACGATGTTTGGAAAGAGCCTGAGCCCGGAAGCCCAGTAACTCTTCCCGTGATAGTATTCGATTTGGTGGATTGACCAAATATATAGATTCAACAATATCGAAAGGTAGCAGAGGTTCCGTACCGGTAGCTACGAAGTATGGTGAACAGCCTAAACCTCTCCGTGCAGTAATACGATCAGCCCAAAGTATCGGTTTCAAGAAGTAGTACCATTTTGACAGATCTCCCGCACACGCTTTCGCAAGTGCTTGTCTCAGATCAAAGTGAGCACGCTCAATCTTTCCGTTAGCTTGTGAATTGTAAGGCGATATCTGTATTCCACGGATCCCGTATTTCTGTTCGAGCCATCGCAACATGAGCTTCATCTGTGGTGCATTGTCCGAGACCACGATTTCCGGACATCCCCATCTACATATGATGTCTTCAAAGAACCATTCCGCGAGTGATCTCGCGTTTTCCACTCTCAGTGCCCTAGCTTCCGACCAACTCGACAAGGAATCCCTTCCGTGAACGATATATCTGCAACCATTACTGGCCGGAGACATAACCATCGTGTCGATATGTATCTTTTGGAACAAGGATGGCGTGAAGGTCACCGTTGGAGGGATCCGTACCAAAGACCTAAGTCGTCTTGGCAGGCTTGACATGTTTTCACATACCACTCCACGTCTTTCTCCAGATCCGGCCACCAAAACCTCTTTTCTAAGAAGTCTTTTGTAGCATATGTACCCTTGTGTCCTAAGGCATCATGAGCACTGTGCAATAGATACATTCGTTTTTCCGGTTCAACCACTAAACGCAGTTGATCTGTGGATGGTTTCCGATGGAACAGTCGACCTTCCGAGTCTATTGAAAAGGACAGTGTTTTCCGGTCCATTTCCGCTCGTTGTCTCTTGTCCAACTTCGCGAATTGCTCAGCATTCGGGTCCTTAAGCCATGCTCGGATTTCCGGTAACTGCTGATCTAGACGATTTCCGCCATCCGATCTATGAGATATCGGATATTTGTGATCAGGTCCCCACGTAGCATTGTCGGGGATCGCAGTATACTGCAGAAACTGAGAGGTCAAAGGCATTCCCGAGGCCTCTAAACGTTCTTTGAGGAATGCATGCTGGATCTCTTCCTCCCGGGCAACTTGAAGATCTTCCGCAAACTCATCTTCAATGGTCTCGCAAAAGTATCCTGTCCGGGGATCTATATGATCTTTGAATGATTCAAAGGGCAATGGATCATCCGCTTCGTCCGCTTTGAAGAACCTAACGTTGTTGGAGTCATCTGCATCTTCTGCTAGATCCTCCTCGGTTTCCCGACGAGGGGTAGTCCAACCTCCCGGAGGTCTTCGAGACAAACCATCAGGTCCAAAGGTTGCTCCTTTGACATGAATCAAATCGAAATGGAATTTACGGATATCTTCAATCCAACGGTTGATCGTAGCGTTTGGACCACTACTCGGATTTTCAAGCATTCCTTGAATATAGCTAGCGTCCGTTTCCACCGTGAGTTTCCGACATCCATAAAGAAGATAGTGTGTTGCTCGGAGAGCAACCTTCAAACCATAGAGTTCACGCTTAGATTGAGAAAACCGAGCTTCACGTTCATTATATGGGATGGATCCGAAGTAATTATAGTAAATCTTCGTCTGATCTACCGGATCAATCTGATAGATGTAAAATCCCGTACCCATGTAAGAACTATCCACTGCTAAGTGCGTTTCCCAGTCATATACTATGACTCTTAAGGCTGGTGCATTACGGACTCCGTCTTTCAACAGGTCCATGGCTATGACATGCTCATCCTTCCACTCAAACGGAATATTCGCCGTTAATTTGGTCAAAGGTGAGGCTTTCTTAGCGTAATTGTGAATGAACATCCGGAGCTGACCAACAGTTCCCAGAAAGGCTCGGACCTGTGTCTTGGAAGAGCACGGAGGCCAAGTTAGAACCGTAGTTGCGATTCTATCTTCCGGTTTCTGTCCTTCGTACGTGCAACGGTGTCCAACCACTACAGTTTCAGCGCAACACAGGAATGCTTTAGGCCCGAGAAGGTTCCGCCGCAATACCGCATCCGCTGAATAATTCGGTTCACATTTTGTAGATGCTCCCAGACAAATCGTCTGATCAAGGATTTTCAGGGATAGTTTCGTATCCGCCACCCGGTAATTCATAACGAGTCCCGGGACCTCTGATAGGAACATCATCGACGTAAGGAATAGTATATTCCGGGATTTCATCTCGCATCATGTAAGTTACATTGTCATGGAATATCGGAACAGAGTTCGTCCAACCCATAGGCAACTTTACGAGACGGTGTGGTCCGTACGGAGTTTGGAATGTCGTCAGATCTTGCGAACTAACATCGAGTGGTCGTTCATCATAACCCACATAGATATCCAACAAACCACCACAGGCACGACCCGCAAAATGACGAGCAATATCCGCGGTAGCAGGAGGAATCCCGGAGTGTTGAATGGTCACCTTGTTCAAGGGTTCCAAACTATGTACTAAACGAAGACTCGTTCCATCCTTCTTGACCACACAAAACCATTTTGAACGATAGCTCGAGCAGGATGGTTCATAAACTCCAGCATCAATCTTATCCTTGATGATCTTACAAACCTTTTCGAAGATTCCGGGAGGAATTGGAATATTTCGTTCGACCCAGGGCTCATGAGGTATGACCGGAATTTTCACGGGAGGAAAGAAGTCCTCTCTGAATGTTCCGCCCTCGGAAGCTTCCCAAGCAAAACCCATTTCCTGCAACTTCATCATATGATGAACTAGCTTCATTTCCTCGTCCGTAAGGAAACCTTCCGCATGGTTTTTCTCGATGATCTCTTTCCGTTCTTGCGTATACCGAATACCCGGCGTGAATTCCGGAGGATGAGTTGGTAGATCTGGTAGATCAGCCAAAGGATCCCCGTAAATGTGTCTCCTCACACGGAATTCTTCCGGTAAATCAGCCTTGACAGGGCGAACTTTCACCGCTACAGGCTTATATTTTCGAGAACCGAAGACCGAAACTGGCTGATCTGGCAAAAACACATCATTATATGCGCATATATGCTGGTCAATCGTCTCATTCTTGAGTTCCCAGAGCTTAACACGATGCATCGCAGCCTCCAAATCTTGGGTCATTGAAGACAATTCCGCATCTTTTGCTTGATCTACTTGATCTGTTAGATCTGTTAGATCTTCCGTGTTATCATATGGACGAGTTAACCCGTGTAAGTCTTTCCACCTAACGTCCTTGGTCATAGACTGGTAAAAGGTCTCCTTCAGGTCCTCAACGGTCGGATCAGCTCTAAATCCTTCCTTCCATGGGTTGATCACACGATTTTGTTGATGATCTACACCTTTGTTCAGGTATAGTGATATGGTTTCGGCAATTCCGGGGTGCGACTTCTCGATCGTTGACAGACAGCACTGTACATACACGTCCGCTAATTCTTCATCGGAGAAGGTACCTCGTTTCACCTGATTCGACTCTATAACCACTTCCTCCGCTTGAGCATCCCAGTACCCACTAAGAGCGATTTCTACCTCTCCCTGGTCGCTACTCAGATCCCAGAGGTTATTCAAAAATTTGGTTGCGGAACTTTCTCTGCCTCCTCGTGAGTGTCTTCCCGTCTTGAGTCGGGTTGCAACTGTTGAGTTGGCTGTGATACTTTTCGTTCCACCACCTTTCTTGGGCTCTCGGCCATGTCCTTTCGGATATGTACCCATGGTATACCGTTTTCCAGTATTCGGATCCGTAATCGTAAGTTCCTGATCACCCGATCCAAAAGTCTGAATGACACTCTCAGTTAACACATCAAACGGACGTCCCAACAGTATTTCGAAGGGAGCCTTTTCTTGAACATGTAACTGCAAATACACTGTGACTGGTCCAAATCGAAAGGGCACATTTCGGGCTAAACCTTTGGTCCGCGCGATCCCGCCATGTACATTTTGCATCTGTATGGTGATTCCGGGATCCCAACCTAGACCTAAGCCTAACGCCACGCTCATATCGATTGCGACTATCTGTGATCCTGAGTCCAGGAGGTTCTCTACTTCGAGATCTTCCCGATCATTCACAACAGGCCACACTGCCCGGAGACCATTGCCTATGGTAGCAACTATGGTCATATCTCGTCGTTCATCATTCTCGTCGACATCACTTAAGAATGATTCTACTGGATCTACTTGAACAAACGCTCCTGCTTTCATCCCATCCCGATCCTCAGATAATCTTTCAAAAGCCCAAGCTTCGGGTAATGCTAGATCATCCACGGAAATGACTGGTTCGTCTTCGGAATCATCATTTGAAAGTGTTTCCGTAGCTAGATCTTGTTGATCAGCCACGTTCAGCAGCATTTTCTTTCGATCTTGCGGAAGTACTCGCTTATTCCGTATCTTTCGTGCTACGATCTGCCTGATCTTCCCCGAAAGCTGTAAAGCTTCGGAAGAAGTCAATTCAATCGTCTTTCGCACTATCCGGTCAGCAAGCTCTTCCTCTAGACCAGGCGTGAACAGTTCATTCTGCAGCCGGTATTTTGGTGCCTTCGAAGATCCCTTAGATTCAGGTATCTTTTCCGGCTTTGGTTGATTTCGAGGGTGAGGTGTAACTTCCCTGGGCTGAACATCATCAAATGGTCTTCTCGGATTTTCCGTACGAGGAGGTGACGGATCGCGGAATCGTACTTGCTTCGATTTCCGTTGATCTGTCTGATCAGGCTCGCGTTCCGAACCTAACGCACTCTCATCCGTTAAATCGTCAATGGTCACTGACTGTATCCTTTCCAAAGCAGCTTCCCTCAGTGATTGAGAAGAATCAGGGTCTGATCCAGCAGATCTGTCATGATTAGGCGTAGAATTGTCCGTATTGGACTTCGGTTTTTCGGATGTTTTGTTTTTACTAGGGTTATTTCGATCTATGGGTATATGCACCCCGTCAAAGCGTTTATTCTTGACGGCAGGTATTGCTTTTGGTGAGTTAGGCTTTGGGGCACCCTCATGAGTTGTTGCCTGTTGCTGAGACCGTGTCCTTGGCCCAGAGGTCAACTCAATCATTGGATTCCTCAGTTTCCCGACTCGTTCGTGTACACCGTAGCCACACCATTGCTAGATCTCCCTTGCACCATCTCCGCCAGATTGGCAATGACCATCCAAGCTGGGGATCCGGCCAATTGTTCCGAGTAATCCTCATTGTCCGGGATCATCTCGTTCATCATCGTCGAAACTTAGGGCCATCCTTTGGCCTGACCATATTTCATGATCTTTTGGTATCTACTCTCACTTCCGAAGTTATTTGGTAGCGGAGACCCATCCTTCAACTTAAGACGCTTTGGATCTTGCGGATCACGCATAATCCAACCTTTCCCTAAGAGTTCCAAGAACATTGGACAGCTTTGCATCATATGATTCGGTTCCCGACAAAGGAAACACAACATCTCAGACCTTTGACCTTGTGCATTATTCGGATTCGTGTTAATGATTCCGCGGGGAGGCCCACTGTTTCTGGGATTACCACTACCAGAAGCGACAGTATGGGGCTGCGCCCGTTGCGCAGGTTGAACGTTTCCGATCTTGATGTTAGCCAGCATTTGAGCCAACGTCTCAAGTTCCTCTTTGTAGGTAGCCTTAAGTGCTCCCAAATCTTTGACCAACACACTGTACTGATCCCTATTTGCAGCCAGTGCTCTTTCCGTTTCCTCGGAAGCCTCTCGTTTCACTTCTACGGGCTTAGCTGGAGACCGGAAGAAATGCGAGAGATCCGGTACTTCTTCTTTGATCACCGGAGGACCACCAATCGGAACGTATACGCCTCCTCTCGAGTGGGTTTCCGCATTGAAGACCACACCATCCCGACTTGTTACCGTCCGGTACAACGATTCCAAGGGTGGGTGCCTTGCTACGGCCTCTGCTGCTTCCTTGTACTCTACAAACAGATATGGATCATCGACCCGACGTTTCTCTACGTGGAAAGCAGGTACCTGCTGTTGGACCTTACGATTCACAGCTTTCCGTAACTCGTCATCGAATGCTGACAGGAAAAGAGACACCAATTCCGTGTTTCCTATCGCCGGAGGCGGTTTCAACAACTTATTGGCTTCTACCTCCATCAACAGACAATATCCGAGCAACCTATCTCCGTCCCGGACACCCAAAGGAGCATAGTTCTGTACGATCTGCAAGAGCGTATTCTTCGAACCCATTGGTCTCCCTAGAGATGCCGGGAATCTTTCACACAGGGAACGCAGGAAACAGTCCGCGTCTTCCCTTCCCTCCTGCGCACCGGGAAGATGCTCGAGAGCCTGCTTGGTCTGAAGGGTCATCCAAGAAAAGATCTTTTGCATCTTCACCTTCTCGGAGGTAACTTCCGTAGCCTGGAACGTGTTCAAACAGAACCTCACCCACTCGGGGATCATGCTCGGATTGGCCAAGTCCAGGATCATAGCAGTTTTGTGTGTAAGCGGAAACTTGGTATTGTTATACTCTGCTTGTTCCGCAGGAGTCAGTTCAGGAGGACCAAGCATCCTTATGATGTCGAGTTGATCCTCCGGTCGTTTTTGTTGGGCAGCCGGGTTTGCTGGTGCGTTAGCATTCGCTCCCGCGGCTCCCTGATCATTTCCGTTATGTACTTTGGACATATTGTTGGGTAAAAACAGTCGTATCAAATCAAATGGTTCGGGTTGTAATGTAGGATCTGAACTAGATTGCGGATCTGGTCCAACAGTAGCTGCCTTCTGTCTACCGTTTCCTGGCACTACGTTAGATCTCTTCGTTACTGGTTGTTCCGAAGATGGTCTAGAAGCTCTCCCGTTATCTGGATTGCTAGTACTCGCTCTTCCGAGGTTTCTCGGATCGTAAACCGGTACAGAGGGTTTCTTTGTTGTGCGCTTTCGCTGATCTGAAGCTTGTATCGCTGGATCAAAGAAATCTGCTGAGCCCGCGTTCTTCGAAGTCCGAGTAGCTCTTGGAGCTATTTTTAATGATCAAATAAATTCGATCAAAGGCAGTAGTTTTGAGAAATCAAGAAGATCTCTCGAGTTCGACCAAAATATAGATTCCACCCCTCGCGGTGGGCTCCAGATAACGAGGTATAAAGTCGGTTCTTAGTATAATGCCTTATGACAGGTCACTTAGCATGAACACAGAGTACGACTTCACGGATTCGTCAATCAAATTGTATTTATAGCGAGGTGTGGGGCGTTGTCAGAGATTCCGCACTATCTTATATCTCAAGTCGAACGCAGTCTTGTAAGATCTTTTAGATCAGCAATACTGGTCAGCAGAACGAAGTGACACGGATATACCAGTCGTAAGATCTGGACTAAGGGGTTTGTTTTGAGTGGCTTCCACTCGGATAAGGGTTTTTAGGCTCGGAAAGCAACGGGGTACCAGACGTTATGGTAGACCAATCGATTCCGCTCCCGGGTGAAGCAGTACTGATCACTATTCTCAGTAAAACCTCGAAGATCACGCAGATCACCAATCACTACGTGTCAACTTGAACAGAGCCACCAAAACTCTGCACGTTCACTCGGCACAACCTGAGACCAAGTCCTCTGTATCTCCGGAACGGAGTCTACCTTCAACTAGCAAGTGACAGACACCAAGTCAAACCACTCAAAAGTCGGGCTTATCGCGATGAAGTAACACACTTAATCTGCAAGGTCCGGTACGGCTTAGAAGCCTTTACTCCCACGTATGGATGAAAAGGATTACCAGTTCAGAGAGATCTGGGCGCGAAACTTGTTTCATTTGTGCGGATACCGGTCTTTAAGTACACTACGAAAAGTCCAATACCTGTATTTGTCCTTGATCTAGTAGATCTAGCTATTTCTACGGACGGAGTCCGATAATATACACTTAAATAGTAAAATATGACTGAAACGATACGAACACGCAAGGAAATAGTAAGGAAAACAGAGAAAAAGATGAAACTTGTCCGTATTTCGTCGTACTTTCGCCAGATCTAGAAGACCAAGCAAGTTCCGACCATGGTCTGTGCGGCATCCACATGCTAGGGTGCCTAACTCGTCAGAGTGGCTCCTGCCTGTGTTGCTCAAGTGTTTCCGACGAATTTGCTTCCGCGGAATGGTAGTGGTCTTCCCAAGTTAATGAGATAGACTCGTAACAGCGGTTGATCTCGCGGATCAGGTAGGTCTGGTCCGTAGCTTTCGAACGGTATGCATATAGCCTGGTGTTCTGGAGCGGACAACGAAGGTAAATGCTTCAGAAGTGTTTTCCGTAGGTTTCCGCGCGTTTCCGTGAGTGCTGGTCAAAGCTGTACATAGCATACGCTGTATCCCAGTTTAGAACTTGAGCATATGCGTGTTTCCGCGGCGGGTTTCACCCGTACTGCCACGGAAATGCTAGATCATCATGTTTCCGACGGTTTCCGCTACTTTGCGTAGGGTTTCCGTGTGGTAACTCGTCCGGATAGGCTCTAATCGTGTCTGATCTGCTAGATCAAGTGAAATTTCCGTCATCACAGCCAAGTACCAAACTCAGTTGTGCCGGTCCGGCAGATCTTGATACTAAGTCGATATTCCCTTGGTGTGCTCGTACCAGTAGTCAGCATTCTTGAAGGATCCCCGACCAAGGGTGCGAGCAATAGCTCTAAGTGGATATTCATGGCTGATCCTGCCAAAGGATCTGTATCCTAGCTTATACTGATACAAGTTTGACTGCTAGTTCGGGCTCACTACAGTCCTTATTGATACTATGCAACGGTCTAAGTTGATCTTTTTGATCATTGCACGCCTGCGCGGAAAAACCGCGCAACACCGGGCAATTACCCAATGGGTATTACCCAGTCTGGGTAATACCCTGCCTCTAGTGCCAGGGGTCCTTGTCAGGTATTACCCAAGTTGGTAATACCTTACCAGTATATAATCATACTGCAATTGGTCAGTGCATGTAGTATGAGGCTTTTATGCATAGTCATATGCAGTATCTTAGCTCACAATTCTTTGTAAAATCAAAATACCACTTTCTATGGGTAATACCATCAATGGGTAATACCACTCACTAGGAATTTCATTGATAGGCAGAAGGCTGCCACTGAAAGATAATACCAAGGATGGGTAATACCTTAGCTGGGTAATACCATTGGGTAATACCACCATTGGGTATTACCTTAGCTGGGTATTACCATAGTTGGGTAATACCATTAGGTGGGTAATACCTTAGCTGGGTATTACCATAGTTGGGTAATACCATTAGGTGGGTAATACCTTAGCTGGGTAATACCACCATTGGGTATTACCTTAGCTGGGTATTACCATAGTTGGGTAATACCATTAGATGGGTAATACCACCATTGGGTATTACCTTAGCTGGGTATTACCATAGTTGGGTAATACCATTAGGTGGGTAATAACAGTTCATGCAATGTGCTAGAAACCACAGGTGAATTCAAAAATAGCCATAGTGAGGTACTAGCTAGCTCAGGGACATCAAAATTACCTAAAAAGGAAATTGGTCTAAAAAATAAAACTTGATCTCATCAGGTAGTGAAAAATCTGAAAAAAAATCATAAAAATACTCAAAAAATTCAGGGTTGCTTTGTTGGCCCTGAAAATTCAAAATAAAAAAAATACGCGACAAGTGTAAAAAATTTTATCACTTCAAATCATACCAGAACTATCAGGCATTATATATAGATGATCTATATGCTACTTTTAGCACACCTAGCACCCTCAAAGACTCAGATAGCCTATATCATTCAATATATTTACTATACTCAATGTTTATTACACTTAACACAGTCAACAAAAAAAAACCTTGTAACAGTAACATGTGTGTTATACTTAACACACTTGACTCAATATACTGAATAATGAAAAAAAAACTCGGATTGGTGCTCATGTGTATTATACTTAACACACTTAACAATTTAAAAAATTCAGAACAGTGTTACTGCATCATGTTATACTCAACACACTTTATCAATGAATATAACACACTTAACAATCAAAACCTCGGAGTAGTGTTATCACTCATTATACTTTTACACTCAACACACTTCATCAGTAAGTATAACACACCTTTAATGTAACATTGTTATACTTTAACCCACTTATAACAACGAGTTTTGGGCGCTTATGGGCGCTTATTTGGTGTTTTTGAGTCGAAATTGATTAATAGCACACTCAATAATTTTTGTGTGGGCTCTATATTGTGTCAGGATGTTGTCTATATCATATTGCTCTAGATACAATCTGGAGAACTCAAAAACATAGCCTGTAGGGCTGAATATATTATGATCTTTCATGATTTAAGGGTGTTTTATGCAAATGACAATGCATACACCCATGTTATGAAGTCAAACTGTTACTGGGTGGTGCAAAGAGTCATCCTACAATCTATTCTATACTAACTCTATGTGATACAGCTAAGAGATCTGTAATGGGGGTCATAGAATATGACATCTATTGTTACATGTAAGTGTAGACATCCATAGTGTACATGAAACATGTACATGTATATCACAGAGTCCACCTTTCATGATAGCTATTTGAATCATGTACAGACACTGCCAGTAGACTGTAGGAGTGATTTCCTCATGAACCAGCATCAGTATACTTGCATTACATGGACATATGCATTGACATTTACATAAAACACTGTTATATCACAAAAGATCACAATATAGCTACCTCCAGATGTTGAATTTTCAAGTTCTCTGAATTGTATCTAGACGAATATGGTATGAACAACATTTTGACACAATATAAAGGCCACACAAAAATTGTTGAGTGTGCTATTAATGAATTTCGACTCAAAAACCCCAAATAAGCGCCCATAAGCGCCCAAAACTCGTTGTTATAAGTGGGTTAAAGTATAACAATGTTCCATTGAAGGTGTTTTATACTTACTGATGAAGTCTGTTGAGTGTAATAAGCATAATAATTGTTAACACACTGAATACTCAACACACTCACTATCATTAATAAGTGTGTTGAGTGTGTTGAGTATAAAACACATGAACACTGTTCCAAGGTTTTGCATTGTTAAGTGTTTCAAGTGTGTTAAATATAATACACAGGAACACTGTTCCGAGGTTTTTCATTGTTAAGTGTGATAAGTGTGTTGAGTATGATATATATTACTAGTGTTATTTATTGAAAGTGTATTAAGTGTGGTAAGTATAGCACACCTGAATACTGGAGTCCAAGGCTTTTCATTGTGAAGTATGTTAAGTATAACACACATGAACACTGTTCTGAGGTTTTTCATTATTATTAAGTGTAGTAAGTGTGTTGAGTATAATATACATTACTATAATATTGTTCCAAGTTGTTTCATTGTAAAGTGTATTAAGTGTGTCAAGTATAGCACACATGAATACTGTTCTGATATTTTTTCATTGTTGAGTGTATTAAGTATATTGAGTATGATATACATTACTACTGCTCTAAGGTTTTTCATCATGTAGTATAATAAGCAGTGAGTATGCTGCCAGTGAATATATTGAATGATATAAGCTTTCCTGAGTGTCTGAGGGTACTAGATGTGCTAAAAATAGCATGTACACTATATATACCTAATGTATAGTAAATTTAGTATGATTTGGAGTGATGTCATTTTTCAAAAGTGTTGCATGTTTTTTTTATTTTGCATTTTCAAGGCCAACAAAGCAACCCTGAATTTTTTGAGTATTTTTATGATTTTTTTCAGATTTTTCACTACCTGATGAGATCAAGTTTTATATTTAGACCAATTTCCTTTTTAGGTAATTTTGATGTCCCTGAGCTAGCTAGTACCTCACTATGGCTATTTTTGAATTCACCTGTGGTTTCTAGCACATTGCATCAACTGTTATTACCCACCTAATGGTATTACCCAACTATGGTAATACCCAGCTAAGGTAATACCCAATGGTGGTATTACCATCTAATGGTATTACCCAACTATGGTAATACCCAGTTAAGGTAATACCCAATGGTGGTATTACCCAGCTAAGGTAATACCCAGCTAAGGTAATACCCAATGGTGGTATTACCCAATGGTATTACCCAGCTAAGGTATTACCCAGCTAAGGTATTACCCATCCTTGGTATTATCTTTCAGTGGCAGCCTTCTGCCTATCAATGAAATTCCTAGTGAGTGGTATTACCCATTGATGGTATTACCCATAGAAAGTGGTATTTTGATTTTACAAAGAATTGTGAGCTAAGATACTGCATATGACTATGCATAAAAGCCTCATACTACATGCACTGACCAATTGCAGTATGATTATATACTGGTAAGGTATTACCAACTTGGGTAATACCTGACAAGGACCCCTGGCACTAGAGGCAGGGTATTACCCAGACTGGGTAATACCCATTGGGTAATTGCCCGGTAATCCCCCCCATTAGGTACGGGTATTTGATGGGTAATCCCCCCTAAGTCGGCAGGATTTAAGGGTGCCTGAAGTGCCAGCCTGGTTCTAGTCGAGGAAGTGCTGGCAAACGCCACCTAGAAAATGTCGGAGAACTCGATGTCTTTACTGAAATCAAGAAAAGGTGTGCTAGTGAACCCCGCAAAATGCAGCTGGGTATGTTTTCTACAATATATCTTCTTCTTATCTGACAGCTTCCAATTCCCAGTTCCCTTGTCTTCGCCGTTGCCTCAATTCAAGAGCTGGCGCCAGCAACTGGTTTTGCCATCCCCTCCACCACCAAAACATAGCACCCGCCCTGTGAGGCGTTGGCCACAAATCAATCCATTGCCCAGCACATCTACTTCCGGGGGTCCTTCTCCTGGAGGTCCTCCTTCTGGTAGTGCTATTACTTGTGGGCATCCCAATTTGAAGCCTTTGAGTGAGTTGCATTGATATTGATTGGAAGATAATCATTCTAACAAGTTTACTTTGACTAGACCTGCGACGTCTCAAGAATATAGTTGAAAAGGAAGAGGTTCCTTGACTTCACTTTGACGCATCCTGGGGTGAGAGCCTCAAGGGTATAGGAATGACCACAACTGTGGTCGAGAGATTGTTGTATCTCTGCAATGGTTGCACTTTATATGTTCGCGCAGACATGGTCACTACCCATCGTACCGAGAGCTGTCCTGCTATTGCCCAACTTCCTCCTCCCCCAACTATCGACGATAGCCATGTTGCTCTTTGGATGCTACTCCGCGTCTATGGCCTCTCTGGCTCTCAGGTCCAGCAACTCTTCCAGCAATGCACCACCTGCACCCAATTCATCCTCATCATGTTGATATTCATAAGGACTTGTGCCAGGCGCCTTCTCCGATTTTGATCCCGGACTCTGATTCCGATCCCTCGCCAACCAAAAGCTACCAAGCTTTGGGATCAAAGGGGAAGGCCAAAGAAGTTTCTCGCACTAGAATCCACTCCCCTATCTTGATCTTGGACTCTGATTCTGATCCCTCGCCAACCAAAAGCTACCAAGCTTTGGCTTCAAAGGGGACGGCCAAAGAAGTTTCTCGCACTAGAATTCACTCCCCTATCTTGATCTCGGACTCTGACGCAGAGCCAAAGCTTCCCCTGACCAAAGGTGGCAAAGCTCCGGTATCAAAAGGAAAAGGCAAAGAAGTTGACCGTAGCGAAGTCCTTGTTGTGGATAGCAGTGATGAAGACGAAGATATGGGTAAGTTTGGCTCCCAACTTGCTTTTTTATTGTCTCAGAAAAAGTGAACATGTTCGAGTGTTTACGGAAAGATTAGCTTTATCTTGTAATTTCGCAGTTATCATTGCGAAAACATCTTCATCTTTCTACTTTGACTTACTTTAGTTTTTCTCTGACTAATAATGGCACCGACAAAGAATACCTTTCCAATGTATCAATCTATGTTGTGCACAATGTATATAAATCATTTCTTGTTAATCTGTATTGCCGAGAAAAACCATCACCAAGGAAGGTGAGCCCAACCAACTGGAGAGCCAAGAAAGCGGCCTAAGACTTCGGGTCTCATGAAATATGCATACACAACTCGCTCCCCTCCTTGCCATTTAGGGACTGCATGTGTCCAGAGTTTACCAGAAAAAAGAACTGCTGTCCCAGGAGTATACTGAAACGTAGCCTCGAGTTCTTCAATATGAAGCTCCGCTCCTTCGCTGAATCCTAGGTTGAAAAGAATATCGAAGTATTTCGGATCCCCATGACCGTCGCGGTGAGGAGGGGAAATGCGAGAAGATAAAACACATAGGCAAGTAAAGGCCGACTGCCATTCTCTGGCCCATTCCTGCGTTTCTGTGACTTGAGACCGCAAGTAGGAAAGGACTTCCCGGCCTGCTGTATAAAGTTCTGGATGGAGAAGAGCAAGAAGAAGATTGGAAAGCAGCTGAATGGGCTCGATTTGATCAAGCCAAGATTTTACTGCTGTAATCTCTTGAAGGTTTCCTTCATGAAGACTGACGGAGGGTTTGAGGGGGTAATTCAACGTCTGTCCCAGATGGTAAGTACTGGTATATATACAAGGGTAAGTAATCGCACATGGTGACCTTGTGCCAGCCAGCCGGGGGAAAAATTGACACAGCCAGGTGATACTTTCTGGTGCTTGACTGAAAGAAAGTTTTGTTCATTGACACGCCAAGAGGGTTTTTTTGTTTCGGGAACTAGACTCTTGTAGAGTTTTGTACCAACAAATGAGGTGGCGTTGAATATATCCTGCTAGTTCTTGAAGTTAGAACGAGAAACCTACTCTTCAATAAAAGTTACCTGGGTTTTGAAGCTCAGAATCTTGGGGAAATAGTACACCAAAGCAATGTCATTGCAATCAGTTACGACACAAGCCTCAGTAATATTTCCTAGAGATGTTTGGATAAGAGCTCTTCGTTTATTGTGATCTAGGGAGGCTATTGCTTCAGCTGAGCAATGTAGTTTCACTATGACTGGTTAATTTCTGATAATGGGTGTTAATGAAAAGCATAGCACCTCTGTTTTCAAGTGCTTCGCAAATTGACATCCCTATCCTCCGGATGTCAAGTGCTTTCCATCTTGAATGAGCCAAGCTATAATGATGAAACAAGATTTGTTGTCATTCCACAAGATTCGAGCTGAAACCATACTCATGTTCAGACATAAACCTCTCAAGGAGGTTCATTACTTGGTTGAACATGTCCAATGAATCACATATGGGTGACCTTGTGGAAGATGTATATCAACTGAGTCCAACGAGTAATGGTATTGGTTGGGGTTAGGGTTAGAACCCTAAAGTTGTAGTCCTCAACGCACCCATATCACCAACTTTACATACATCGAGTACTTATTTTCTGAACAACACAATCTCCAGCACTTGTGGATTGAATCGCACAAGGCTAACAAATGAGAAAGGGCATGAGCGCCCATAGCACCTGCACATTGACTTGTGCAGGACACAGGAGGGTTTGAAAACTGGGGCTTGAGCGCCCTAGAGCACTTGTGCGTTGATTCAAGGCTAGTGAACGAGAAAGGGCTTGAGCACCCATAGCACCTGCACATTGACTTGTGCAGGACACAGGAGGATCAGAGAACCGGGGCTTGAGTGCCCCGGAGCACTTGTGCGTTGATTCGCACAAGGCTAATGAACAAGAAAGGGCATGAGTGCCCATAGCACCTGCACATTGACTTGTGCAGGACACAGGAGGATTTAAAAACTGGGGCTTGAGCGCCCCAGAGCACTTGTGCGTTGATCCGCACAATGCTAACGAACGAGGGAGGATTTGAAAACTGGGGCTTGAGCGCCCCAGAGCACTTGTGTGTTGACTCACACAAGGCTCACAAATGAGAACAGGCATGAACGCCCGTAGCACCCTGCACATTGACTTGTGCAGTGGCATGAACAGAGTAGGATGTCAGAGCTGAGGGATGAGGCCTGAGGACCCCAGAGCACTCGGTATCCATTGGTTGACTTGCACAAGGCATTGAATATGGTGCTCTGGCCGGAAAAGTGAGCATTGGTTTCTATGAGCGCGTCAACACATACATTTTTGTGGGAAGTTTAGCAATGCGGCACAACTTTGAAAAGGCATCTTCGGATGGAGGAGATGAAACAGGTTGTGAATAGAGCATCTCCTCATATTCTTGAGCTAGTGCGACATTGTAGTGTTTCGAAGACCTGAGAATCGAAGTGAGCAAGTGACCCGAAGTTGGAACGAAGCGCAGTTACCTTCTCCTTCTCCGACTTCATCTCTGTCGTCTCCGTCTCCGTCTCCGTCAACTCCGTCTTCATCTCCGTCAACTCCGTCTTCGTCTCTGTCGTCTCCATCCTCGTCGTCTCCATCTTCATCGTCTCCATCTTCGTCATCTCCGTCTCTCTCGTCTCCGTCTTCGTCATCTTCGTCATCTTCCTCTTTGTCTTTGTCTTCGTCCGTCTTCGTCGTCGTCATCTTCGTTGTTGTCTTCGTCTTCGTGGTCTTCACCTTCATCTTCGCCTTCGTCATCTTTGTCATCTCCGTCTCTGTCATCTCGGATTCTTCAGGAGATGAAGGGGTTGAGGGATGGTCAAGGGTGGGAGTGGGGCTTTTGATATCAACGTTACCAGCTATGTGTGTCACAACCACGACATAGTATGCACGTATTCGATAGAGTATCTGTTGAGGGTGACAGCGAGTCATGTCGGCGTTGGGAGGGGGTTGCAATGGCGTCTTCAGCGTAAATGCACCCGTAGCTGTAGCTCTTATGCGTAACATAAGGGTAACTGCCTGAGGCTAGTTTTGCATAACAGTGGGGCAGTCGCCCACCCACCCAAAACCTATAGTGGGGCGCTTCTAGCGGCACTTCGGCATCCCTGTTATGCATAACCATTAGGCAGCTCCCCTTTCGGCACCTCGGCAGCTGTATTTCCTAAGATTACCGTACATTCTTGTGCATACGGGCCCATTAAAACATAGATCGCGTAGAATTTCGGAAAACATAGCAAATAAAACATATATTTGTAATATAACTGTATTTATTCATCATCCGGAATGTCCGCCATATTGTCCTCTCCGAGAATACCCGCCTCGTCCTCCTCCTCCTCCTCCGAAGCCGAATCCATCTCCCCCGCCCCTTCGTCGCCGTTCTCCTCTCTCTCCAATAAGTTCCATAGCCTGTAAAAGTTGTTTGCAATCTGACGATATAGATGCGCCTGCGAAAGAGCGTATGCTCGAGCTCCTTCCAGATGAATAGTATCCACTTTTGCAGCCAGGGGACCTGCATACTCTTGCCGCCCTTCCCATTGCTTCGCTTCATGTTCCAGAGACACAAGAACTCGACGTTTCTCCTCCTCAAGAAGCCCCAACTCTTCCTTCCATCTCTGCACTCGACTGAATGACTTACTCCACTCGACACGGATGAACTCCTCCAAAGCTTGATCGTCGATTAGATTTCCGTTCCCGCCCTCCTTCCAGATCCACGATGTTTCCCGAAAGCCTTCCCCAACGCCGTTTCGAGCCCGTTGCAACGCCGTACCATCATCGACTTCTTCTACGTCTTGAGTGTCTGTGGTACGTAGGTCCAACTCGTCCGATGTCGATGCGTTTGCAGCAGCCTCTGCAGCCTGTTTCTTCTTACCAACCTGTTTTCGTGCCATGCCTAATGCTCGATCTTCACCTCCATCCATCATCCTCACGTCCGAAGGCCGCAACCTGTTCCAACCGCTATTACCCGCTCCGCGAAGACGTTCTAGAGATGACCATGCTGCCTTGTACCTATGCGAATCGGAATCGATATGTTTCTGGTTTCGCTTGAGAAGAGCTTGTGATTTCGTGATCATCGCCTGAGCTTTGATGTTTGATTTTCGGTAGGTAAGGAGTCGGCTTTTCATGTGGAGGTGGTTGCGAAGACTATCGAGCGCGCCGCGGATTTGCGCATCACGCAACTGCTCCTCAATCTTTGCAAGATCTTTGTGACATCCACTCGAACGTTCCTCGACGGAAAGATTTGAAGGGAAAATGATAGGTATGGCTTCGACGTGTTCCTCGCCTTCGACCGTGCGTTGTCCAAGAATTTGAATAGCGACGGGCATGTACAACGCCTGGATAGAACGGATACATCAGGAAAAATACCTTGGGTCCAGAGAGCCTAGAGACACCCCCCAAAAGCTTAGGCTTCCTAGGCTTCCCAGAGATTCTCAAAGATTTCCAAAGATTTTCAAAGCAACTCAGGTAAGCCTGAAGACATAAAGTTGACTTAAAATCATTTCAAGAACTTGAAACTGCCTGGAATTTTGGGGGTGTCTCCAGGCAACCTGGGCCTAGATAGATTTTTCCTGATGTACGACCCATAAGACGCATAAGCTTTGTCCGACGCTCCATTAACGATGTTTTTTGGCTTGCTGTTTCGAATGAATTTGCAGCTATATCGAGTAGGAGGCTTCGTCTGAGAAAAACCTCAATCAATCCAAGATATCTGATTAGCGCAAGGCAGACTTACTGCTGGTCCTCCAATTCCAAGAGCTGGGATATGAAGGCTGTTGGGCCGACTTCGTGTAACGAGAAGGAGCCGTTCTGTGCTTGTCGTGCCTCCTCCTCTGCAAGTCTCAACCGAACGTCATGCTCCATCAAGCCTATGAAATTCGTTGTCAAACAAACGCTATTTGGGATCGAGACAGAATAACATACCTGATTTTGGTAGTTCATATGGGTTCGCAACTGTTTGTTCTGCTTCTGGCCTGTCCTGATCTTCTTCCCAATCCTCTATTCTCTTCTTCCAATCCTTGGTTTCAACACCTTTGCCTCTTGTGAATTCCTTGAGAGAGTCGTTCTGGCTTTCGAATTCTTTCAACGCAACTTGGTGTCGTTTACGCAATAGAACTCCTAGATTATCGAGGTTGATGAGTAACATTGGACAATAGCATAGCGATAGAAGCTACGAACCTAGCCCAATCAGCTTCACCCAGTTCCAATGTCCGAAATGATCATTTATCGTTCCGTGACGCGACCCTGGCCCCATATTGCGTGTGCTGCTAGCCATTGGACCCAAGTGTGCCCATGGCCGTTCGACTCCTTCACCGTCAGTTCTTCCTGCTCCTCGAAGCCAATTGAGGGAAAAATTGAGTTGGCAAGACAACTGATGACCATGAATATGAAGTTTTGGTATTGCAAACTTGATCTTTTGAATTCCGAGGTCACACGCGACCAGCGAGGGTAGTGATTTCACGCGACGAACAACGTTTTTATACCATTGACAGGCAATGTCGTAGGAGACGATTTTAGTGAGCGAGGGATGATGATGGCGTAGAAGTGAACCGAAAGCATAATCCATATTGGCGTATCTATCGAAACACGGAATTAGACAACCAGAGAAATATGAGTGAAGATCAACACATACCTCTCTCCTTTCTGAAGATCTACTGCTCCGTTGAGCTGTATAAACTCATGCCGCGCACATACTCCAATTCCAATGCCTGTGGTAGCGTAGCCTCGAGAGTGCTTGGTGTTTGCGTGATCCAATGCCGAAAGTCCTGTACATGTCGACATCTGACTAAGTCAGTCACATGATATTCACCGCGAACATGATCACTTACTTCGTGCTGGTCTGTTACCTCTCGAAGATACTCCCGAAACAGTCCATCCTCAGTAAAATATGACCCTCCAACATCAAGGTCAGGATCCCGGGCCTCTGAAGATACCAAGCGTCGTTTCAAACGGAAACAAGCATCAATGGCGAAGAAGATCCAATATAGATACCTCGAGACATGAAGTTCAACAAGCATCCTGGCAGTCGTCATGGAGTATCACGGTCACATACCTTTTCTTTACGGGTGCTTCTCTCCAATTTGCTGGTAGGTTTACATCTGGTCGAGGACAAGCTGGACATCTTATCCCCATTTCCCCGTTGCTTGTTTCCGCAAGAGTTCGTTTGGCATCATTTCCACGACCCGACCGTTTGGCCATCTTCAGGTGTCTCCATTCTTTCATCATCCGTGAAAAACTGCGGTATCGATCCTGTGAAAACCTTCATTAAGACTAGATGGCCTCAGGTATGTCATCTCACTCACAGGTAAACTGATCAAAGCCGCATTGTCCGTCATCTTTTCTAGGCCAGCATAGAAGTCATACGTTGTTACTTTTCCTTGAAGAGTGAGGACATGAAACATATTCATCACTCAGTATGTAGCCGCGGTTTGAGGGTCGATGTGGGTCGCTGGAAACCAACGGCGGCGAAGGAGTTGCTGCCACCAATCACCAGCCAACAGTTGATTGGGGCACCCGCAATATTGAAGACGCACGGTATGAATCCCATTTACATGAATGACAGTGAAGTTTTCAACTATCTTTGGATTAGGGCACATGGAACGGGCTTTATGACCAAGTTGTACAGATACTCCAATTGCTTTCAATGAAATTCGCTCGAAAAAGTTTCCGTTCCATTTCTGAACACACAGAGCGATTTGTGACTGAGCGAAACCCTCCAGAAAATAATTGAACTCACCTCGACTACATCCAATGGACAAAATTCGTGTAACTCTCTGCAGCAACTTTCACAGACCAAATCTTCGGGAAAGCAGTCCATGCATCGAAAGAGTGGAGTTCGTTCCTTTGAGGATTTTTGACAGCGGAAACAAGTCTCCAAATTTCCATCGCCGCGTCCTTCGTTTCTGATCATCTCCGCAAGGTAGTCGTCCGCGACCGCCTTCCATTCGAGAAGGGGCTGGTCCTACAACAAGAATCGGTAAGTATTAGAATTTTCCTAGAATATGATCCCACTTACAGATGTGAGATATCGTCTCGACGCACGAGCGGCCGCGGTCCCAATTAGCAATTCCGCGTTCTGGATCTTGGTGGAGTCGTCGACATTGACAAAAGGGTTTTCTCCACTACCAAAGGTTTCGAGTGCTGAGGCAAAAATACTCGGTGAGTCTCCAAATGTCGACCCAGATTCTCCAGCTCCCAAGTCACAGGATACAGTAAAGCTTTTGTAAAAAACACTGATAAGTTATCGGGTACCTATTGCAAATAGTTGTGATAACCCGGAGGGGGTCCCGGAAATGGCCCCGGGGGGTGGTCATGCCTGTCACTACCTGTCACATCCTATACTATAAATCATCTATTTTCAAAGTCCGCATATTAGTCATTTTTAGTCAGCAATTCCGGCGCTTCCTTGGGTTTAGTCAGCAAAATTCCCTTTGATTTAGTCAGCAACTCGGCGCTTCTTTTGCATGGGGATAAGCGCCAACTCAGCAAAAGCTCAGCCAACTTGAGCCTGTAAAGGCCCAAAAAATATTGAAAAATGTCTGAAAAATACTGAAAAAATCAGGAAAGGTTTAGAAAATATTCAAAAATTTTATGGGGATCAGGAAGACATGTTATGTAGATATTCTCCATAAGAACAACCCCAATAGTGTAGCAATGTATCCAATGCAAAAGCTGATTTGTACCAGTTTTCAATCAATGAAGCTAGACATGTCACATTAGATTGATTAAATTGGACCTTGCAAGGAGACTGTGTAGAAATACTATTGATGTAAATATCTGCAATCTGTTCAACCTAAAGTACAATTCATGTGGTAGAGAATAGGGCTTATTAACCACACGTTTCAAAAATATTTCAAGTCAAGGAGCCACTTGAGCCCAAATTTGACTCGAAATTCCATTCAAAAACTCAACACATATATTGTCCTGCTCTAAATTCAAGCTCAAAAATATAATGGTATGAGTTTGAGTCCAAAAGTTTTTGAAACATTGCTGATAAGCTCCAATTATAAGCAATAATTTTTTTACTGAGCAAGCAATGCTTTGTTTAAGAAATTTTATAGAGTAAAACATACTAAAACTAAGCAGCAGAATGTGGTTTCTCATATTCACTTGAGTTTCTGAATTTGATTGATGGATCTGAACTTTTGTCAAATTTTGAAATAAGTGTAGATGTCATATATTGTGTTTCTTCATTTCTAAAACTACCTACTGAAAAATTATGACAATGTTACAAGTGACAATTATATGAGCTGAGTTTATTTAAGGCTGTACAACACCGTCCAGTGCCAGAAAAAGCTGGAGGTTCTTGGGTATACCAACAATTTAGACATCCATATGATACTTCAAGAAATATTTTAGGAGCAAGAGTTAGTAGACATTGGAGATAATGCACCAGCTGATATCAATCCCAATGACTATGGTGACTAGAAAGGCCGCCTGTTGGTGGCAAAACCCTTGCTTGAGGCTCCTTGAATGTTGAAAATTGAATGTTACATTGAACGTTAACGTTGACCGCGTTGACCGTTGAGGCTGAAACCAAAAGATGAATGTTGAGATAGGTAGGGCCTGGTAGGCGCTTGCTTGAGAAGGAAGCACTGAAGGAAGCGCTGAAGTGACGTAGATTGTTTATCCAATGTTTACGGAAAACAACGAATTAGCAGGGTAGTAGAGCCCTTGACAAGCAAGGGAATTCTATTCAATATGGACATGCCAACTGTAGACTCTTGAGCTTTCTTGAGCCACAGAATCTTCAGCAAAGATGCAGTGATTTGACACTTGCAAGTCAAGAATCAAGATATATACTACCGTGACGTAGGCACGGGTAAAGGAGCTTGTATGGCTTATATTTACTGTTTTGGGTAATTAATAATCATCCAGATATTAAATAAGCAGTACATTTTCAAAAAAACTCGAAAATTTATAAAAATTCATGAAAAACCTAAAATGGCCTGATTAGGTCAGATCAGGATATGTAAGCAAATGATGTCATATGATAAAAAATGATGTAGGGCCAATGTAGGCACTAAAAATAGCCCAAAAAATCACTAAAAATGCAAAAAATATTTAGGGATGGTATAGAGCCTATTGCAGGTCCAGGCACATCAAAATTACCAAATATGGAAAAAATTGATAATGATCTCATCATGTAGCAAAAAATCTGAAAAAAATCCTAAAAATAGTCAAAAAATTCAGGGGTGCCTTGTTGGCCCTGAAAATGCAAAATAAAAAAAAATACGCGACAAGTGTAAAAATTTTTAGAACTCCAAATCATTCCAAATCCACTATACAGTCAGTATATATGATGTATATGCTATATTTAGCATCCTAGTACCTTTATTGGGCTAAAAATAGAACTTGATCTCATCTGATAGTAAAAAATCTGAAAAAATCATAAAAAATACTCAAAAAATTCAGGGATGCCTCATTGGCCCTGAAAATGCAAAATAAAAAAATCTACATGATACAATTGAAAAACAACATCACTCCAAATCATACCAAATCCACTACACAGTCAGTATATATCATGTATATGCCATTTATAGCACCCCTAGTACCCTCAATCACTTATATCACTCAAGAATCAATATATTGTACATGATATTTTAGCACACCTAGTACCCTTGATAACTTAGAACAATTTATATTACTCAATATGTTCAGTACACTTAGCACTTATCACACCTAACACACTAAAACTCATAACAGTACTTATATGTATTATACTTAACACAGTTGACAAAGAGAATACTTAAAACAGTGTTATCAGTCACTATACTTAACACACTTAACAGTCAAAAAGCCAGAACAATTGTTATACCATAACACACTCATAACAACGAGTTTTGGGCGCTTATGGGCGCTTATTTGGTGTTTTTGAGTCAAAATTCATTAATAGCACACTCAATAATTTTTGTGTGGGCTCTATACTGTGTCAGGATGTTGTCTATATCATATTCGTCTAGATACAATTCAGAGAACTTGAAAATTCAACTTGTGGGGCTGGCTATATTGTGATCTTTTGAAATCTAACAGTGATTTATGTAAATGTCAATGCATATGTCCATGTAATGCAAGTATACTGATGTTGGTTCATGAGGGAAACACTCCTACAGTCTACTAGAAGTGTCTGGACATGATTCAGATGCTCACTATGACTATTGGACTTTGTGATATACATGTACATGTTTCATGTACACTATAGATGTCTACACTTACATGTAACAATAGATGTCATATTCAATGACCCTCATTACAGATCTCTTGGCTGTATCACATAGAGTAAGCATAGAATAGGCTGTAGGATGACTCTTCTCATGACCCAGTAGCAGTTTGATTTCATAACATGGGTGTATGCATTGACATTTACATAAAACACTGTTATCTCACAAAAGATCACAATATAGCCAGTCCCAAAAGCTGTAATCTTGAGTTCTCCGAATTGTATCAAGCGTAGTATGACATAAACAACATCCTTACACAATATAGAGCCCACACAAAAATTATTGAGTGTGCTATTAATGAATTTCGACTCAAAAACACCAAATAAGCGCCCATAAGCGCCCAAAACTCGTTGTTATGAGTGTGTTATGGTATAACAATTGTTCCGACTTTTTGACTGTTAAGTGTATTAAGTATAGTGACTGATAATACTGTTTTAAGTATTTTCATTGTCAACTGTGTTAAGTATAATACATATAAGTACTGTTATGAGTTTTAGTGTGTTAGGTATGATAAGTGCTAAGTGTACTGAACATATTGAGTAATATAAATTGTTCTAAGTTATCAAAGGTACTAGGTGTGCTAAAATATCATGTACAATATATTGATTCTTGAGTGATATAAGTGATTGAGGGTACTAGGGGTGCTATAAATGGCATATACATGATATATACTGACTGTGTAGTGGATTTGGTATGATTTGGAGTGATGTTGTTTTTCAATTGTATCATGTAAATTTTTTATTTTGCATTTTCAGGGCCAATGAGGCATCCCTGAATTTTTTGAGTATTTTTTATGATTTTTTCAGATTTTTTACTATCAGATGAGATCAAGTTCTATTTTTAGCCCAATAAAGGTACTAGGATGCTAAATACAGCATATACATCATATATACTGACTGTATAGTGGATTTGGAATGATTTGGAGTTCTAAAAATTTTTACACTTGTTGCATATTTTTTTTTATTTTGCATTTTCAGGGCCAACAAGGCACCCCTGAATTTTTTGACTATTTTTAGGATTTTTTTCAGAGTTTTTGCTACAAGATAAGATCATGATCAATTTTTTCCTTTTTTGGTAATTTTGATGTGCCTGGACCTGCAATAGGCTCTATACCATCCCTAAATATTTTTTGCATTTTTAGGAATTTTTTGGGCTATTTTTAGTACCCACATTTGCCCTACATCATTTTTTATCATATGACATCATTTGCTTATATATCCTGATCTGACCTAATCAGGCCATTTTAGGTTTTTTATGAATTTTTATGAATTTTCAAGTTTTTTTGAAAATGTACTGCTTATTTAATATCTGGATGATTATTAATTACCCAAAACAGTAAATATAAGCCATATGTGACAGATAGTGACAGGCATGACCACCCCCTGGGGCCATTTCCGGGACCCCCTCCGGGTTATCACAACTATTTGCAATAGGTACCCGATAACTTATCGGTACTTTTTACAAAAGTTTTACAGTATCAGCTGCCCAAGTGTACACGGCTTCTTTTGACTGGGGAGGGAACCTGCGTCTCCATTGTTTTCCTCTTCACGCGCCGGCCGTCGTTTGAAAGCTCGTCGAGCTGAACGCTGGTAGTAGCATACGGAGGGCTAGGGGGACAATGTCGCGAAGCTTCACTTTTTTGAACTTCATGCCAGTCTGAAAGGCGAGAGCAGACAGATACAACAGCGAGTCTCGCAGCTTGGCCAACTCACATCCGTCGGAGAGCGACATATTGCTTGTCTTTGGCTAATTTTATTCACACAATATTCTGACAATATTCTATAGAATATTTTATCAAGGGACAAGGTGAGCTAGAGCCACCTCAGCGCTGCACGCGTATTCCATCGGAGCCTGAAGTTTCTTGAGGTATGTGGCACTGTATTTGGTGAGATACTCTCTTGCTAACATCGTTATGGAGTCCCCAATTTCGCTATCTGCTGCCAGTGATCCCTCTCCCTCTCCTGCTGCGTCGGATCCATCAGAATTGGCGTCGAACGTTCATGATGCAGTTTTCTCGAGGCTGGATGAATTCCCGTCTCATAGTTTAGGTGCCGAATGGAGCGATGGACAGACCACGAGCTGGGGCCCACCTTTTACTTCCAACTGGGGTACTGACCATCTCACTTGCTCGACTGTCCTGCAGACAGTACGCTCGGATTTTCATTCGGCTAATCTCACCGCCGCTGGGACAGATGACCAAAACACGGCGTTGGATGATTTGGACAATCGTGCATGGTCCAGTATACAACGTGAGTGCACGATGAATAGAAATGTCGAATCAAAACTGACTCGCTATTTGCCTAACAGTCTATCGTAGCAGTGAGCAGGGATGGAGAGACCACGCTCCCTTTCCATCCTTCACTCTACCCCAAGTAGAGCGACGATACCAGGAGGTCCAGGCTAGCATCCGTTCCCGCCTTCAACAGAAGGAAGAGCTTGCGAGTGAAATTGAGGTGTTGGTGCAAAATTTGGCAGACAAAAAGAGAAAGGCAAAGGAAATAGAGGACGACCTCGTCTTTTTGAGGTTTGCAAAAGAGGAACTCCGCGACTTACATGTTATTGCCCATGCTCAATTGCCGTAGATATAATATACATATTGTAATGGAATATCTCTCGAATATCTTCTCGAATATCTCACTCTGCATGAATAATCAGCTGAATAGTAGGAACAGTAAAAATATTTATTGAAGTAAAGCTTCGACTGAGATATCGGAAACTGGCCACATAAGCGGTAAGTGACTTGTGCACGCTAAGTAGCTCTTCACTGCGTTACATCCATCCACAATTTCACCTACATCCATCTACAATCTCGCCTGTACACGATCCTTGATTGACAAGAGAATGTCGGATAAGAAGAAATATGGTATGTGTTTCTCTTACAGATGTGTTCATAATGCATCGCGAACTGGCCACGTTACACATTAGACCGCCCGAAATTCGAGATATCTCTAGCAGAATATCTACGAAAGGGTCTCACTGCTAGAGACTATGCAAAATACAAGCCAGAGATTACTGTCTCTGGCGCAGATTCTGAAAGCAGTAAACTTGATCCTCCAGCTGATCTCACACCGCAACAGAAGGCTCGAAAACGATATGAAGAGAGGTATGGCAACTTTCCGAAAGTCATCGATAAGTATGATCTTGATATCATTTCTCTCAATTCGATAGGAATAAGGAGGCTAGGCGAGCCAAAGCCAAAGAACGCATGGCTAAGTGAGTTATCATTCATGAAAGCAGCATCGTCGTTCTAGAATACAAGTGTTAGACGACGGGCTGCCGATCTTCAAGACGAGCGACATAAGCAAAAAGTATACGAGGAACGATACCGCAAGATGTAAGTTGTTCTGACTTCGTTATTCATGCATACATATTAAACTAATCTCCTAGCCATCGCGAAGAACGTCGATATGGTGAAGATCGTCGTCGATCACTGTAAGTTCATTCATCCGTTTTTTGAAAACAAGTCTTCGAAGTCTTTCTTACAGCCGTTATATCGAGAAATGGGGCCCGAGACCTTTCACCAACTATTGCCAACGTCGGAACAGCTGATACTGTAAAGCTTTTGTAAAAAGACCTGATGAGTTATCCAGGAGCTTTTGAAAATAGTTGTGACGACACAGAGGGGGCTCCGGAAATGGCTCCGGGGGGTGGGCATGCCTGTCACCACCTGTCACATCTGACCTATATTTACTGTTTTGGGTAATTAATAATTATCCAGATATTAAATAAGCAGTACATTTGTAAAAAATCCTGATAAACTTTAAAAATTCAAAAAAACCCAAAAAAACCTAATTAGGTCAAATCGGGGTATGTAAACAAAATAGCCTTATATGGTAAAAAATGCTGTAGGATCTATCTAGGTGCTAAAAATACCCAAAAAAAAATCACTAAAAATGCTAAAAATATGTAGGAATGGTATATAGCCTATTGCAGATCCAGGCATCCAAAAATTACCAAAAAAGGAAATTTATGATGATGATGTCATCTTGTAGCAAAAAATATGAAAAAAATCCTAAAAATAGTCAAAAAATTCAGGGGTGCCTTGTTGGCCCTGAAAATGCAAAATAAAAAAAAATACGCGGCAAGTGTAAAAATTTTCATCACTCCAAATCATTCCAAATCCACTATACAGTCAGTATATATGATGTATATGCTATATTTAGCATCCTAGTACCTTTATTGGGCTAAAAATAGAACTTAATCTCATCTGATAGCAAAAAATCTGAAAAAATTATAAAAAATACTCAAAAAATTCAGGGGTGCCTTATTGGCCCTGAAAATGCAAAATAAAAAAATTTACACGACACAATTGAAAAACAACATCACTCCAAATCATACCAAATCCACTACACAGTCAGTATATATCATGTATATACTATTTATAGCACCCCTAGTACCCTCAATCACTTATATCACTCAAGAATCGTACCAAACTGAATGATTTGGGGTATTAAATATATTGTACATGATATTTTTAACACACCTAGTACCCTTGATGACTCAGAACAATTTATATTACTCAATATATTCAGTACACTTAACACTCATCAAACCTCACACATGAAAACTCATAACAGTACTTATATGTATTATACTTAACACAGTTGACAATGAAAATACTTAAAACAGTGTTGTCAGTCACTATACTTAACACACTTAACAGTCAAAAAGTCGGAACAATGTTACTTTATATACATAACACACCCATTGTTATACTATAACACACTTATAACAACGAGTTTTGGGCGCTTATGGGCGCTTATTTGGTGTTTTTGAGTCGAAATTCATTAATAGCACACTCAATAATGTTTGTCTGGGCTCTATACTGTGTCAGGATGTTGTCTATATCATATTCTTCTAGATACAATTCAGAGAACTCGAAAATTCAACCTGTCGGGTTAGCTATATTGTGATCTTTTGAAATATAACAGTGTTTTATGTAAATGTCAATGCATATGTCCATGTAATGCAAGTATACTGATGGTGGTTCATGAGGGAATCACTCCTACAGTCTACTAGAAGTGTCTGGACATGGTTCAGATACTCACTATGACTATTGGACTCTGTGATATATATGTACATGTTTCATGTACACTATAGATGTCTACACCTACATGTAACAATAGATGTCATATTCAATGACCCCCATTACAGATCTCTTGG
The DNA here is from genome assembly GCA_027919835.1 of Lentinula raphanica. Lineage (NCBI taxonomy): Eukaryota > Fungi > Basidiomycota > Agaricomycetes > Agaricales > Omphalotaceae > Lentinula > Lentinula raphanica. The sequence goes on along the minus strand of JANVFP010000001.1, from coordinate 500,864 downwards.
CTGTATCACATAGAGTTAGCATGGAATAGGTTGTAGGATGACTCTTTCCATGACCCAGTAGCAGTTTGACTTCATAACATGGGTGTATGCATTGACATTTACATAAAACACTGTTATATCACAAAAGATCACAATATAGCCAGCCCCACAGGCTGTAATCTTGAGTTCTCCAAATTGTATCAAGTGTAGTATGATATAAACAACATCCTTACACAGTATAAACCCCACACAAAAATTATTGAGTGTGCTATTAAAGAATTTCGACTCAAAAATACCAAATAAGCGCCCATAAGCGCCCAAAACTCGTTGTTATAAGTGTGTTGTAGTATAACAATGAGTGTGTTATGTATATCAAGTAACATTATTCCGACTTTTTGACTGTTAAGTGTGTTAAGTATAGTGACTGATAACACTGTTTTGAGTATTTTCATTGCCAACTGTGTTAAGTATGATACATATAAGTACTGTTCTGAGTTTTAGTGTGTTAAATGTGATGAGTACTAAGTATACTGAACATATTGAGTGATATAAATTGTTCTGAGTTTTTAAGGGTACTAGGTGTGCTAAAAATACCATGTACATTACATTTACTCAATGTTGTCAGTTTGGTAGGATTCTTGAGTGATATAAGTGATTGAGGGTACTAGGGATGCTATAAATAGTATATACATGATATATACTAACTATATAGTAAATTTGATAAGATTTGGAATGATGTTGTTTTTCAATTGTGTCGTGTAAAATTTTTTATTTTGCATTTTCAGGGCCAATGAGGCACCCCTGAATTTTTTGAGTATTTTTTATGATTTTTTCAGATTTTTTGCTACCAGATGAGATCAAGTTCTATTTTTAGCCCAATGAGGGTACTAGGATGCTAAATATAGCATATACATTATATATACTGACTATATAGTGGATTTGGTATGATTTGGAGTGACAAAAATTTTTACACTTGTCGCGTGTTTTTTTTTATTTTGCATTTTCAGGGCCAACAAGGCACCCCTGAATTTTTTGACTATTTTTAGGATTTTTTTCAGATTTTTTGCTACAAGATGACATCATCATCATAAATTTCCTTTTTTGGTAATTTTTGGATGCCTGGATCTGCAATAGGCTATATACCATTCCTACATATTTTTAGCATTTTTAGTGATTTTTTTTGGGTATTTTTAGCACCTAGATAGATCCTACAGCATTTTTTACCATATAAGGCTATTTTGTTTACATACCCCGATTTGACCTAATTAGGTTTTTTTGGGTTTTTTTGAATTTTTATAGTTTATCAGGATTTTTTACAAATGTACCGCTTATTTAATATCTGGATAATTATTTATTACCCAAAACAGTAAATATAGGTCAGATGTGACAGGTGGTGACAGGCATGCCCACCCCCCGGAGCCATTTCCGGAGCCCCCTCTGTGTCGTCACAACTATTTTCAAAAGCTCCTGGATAACTCATCAGGTCTTTTTACAAAAGCTTCACAGTATCCTGTGGTCGGAATGGGTGCTTACAACGTCCTGAGGACTACTCAGCACAAAATTAGTGTCTATATTACTATGTCGCGTCGTTGCGAGCAGCGAGAACCAAGTTAGGTTGCGATATACGGAGCACAATAACAACATTCTTCATTGATATACTGAGAGAGCTATACTATTCATCTAGTGAAAGTGTACCGAACCATTCCTGAGCTTGGGCAACACCGTCAACCTCGCGAATCTCAACCTCATCTCCCTCCTGTACAGCTCGTGCAAGGATTTTGTCCGCTTGAGCACTAATGACAGAAGACAATCAATTGTGAGTTGAAGAACGTTGTAGGGATACATACCTCGAGGGAACCACACTGTTGAATCTAGGGAAATGAATAGCCCAGATTCGATTTCGGCGCTGTGGCGTCGAAGCCTGTCCAGCCCTCAGAGATGGATCCACATGAGAAGGCGAAGGGGACGTGGGAACTGGAGAAACAAGGGGAGGGAAAGCGCTAGGATTAATCCGGTTAGAAGTCCCGATCGGACTCGACGGAGTCATAGAGACGGTGTTGATTTTAGCAGGGGGAGGAGTGGTGGGGGGCGGAGTTTTGGGGATTTCAGGAGGATGGGGAGCTACAAACAACGTGCCATCGACAAAGCCGGGGGGGTGTTTATGGAACCCAAGGCAATGTTGACGCCATCCAGCGAGGGCCTGCTCATATGAATCATATCCCTTGTGTCACATGTTACCGGGATAATTGGTCACCCGCCCACTCGCATCAGCCCTAGAAATCAGGAAATTCAGTTGATGAAAGGATCACACATAGTCGTAGTTTACTTACCAGTCTCGATAACAACCAGGCTGATCACCCACAAAAATGACGTAGAATTTGTAGTTGCGTCCAGACCTCTTGGTTGGTGCAGACGACCCGTACACCGGGGGGGGAACAAGCAGCCCGTTCGACTTGGCTCATCTGATTGGAGAACAGAGAGTTAGTGGTTGATGTGAGGGATGATTCAGATGTAGAATCTTCGTCGTCTGAAATGGAGATAACAGAGAAGTTCATGCTAAACAAGAAAATGGGAAAATTTGCGGTAGGACACGGTCCGTTGATTTGGCGACTCTCTATTGTTATACGTTCAATCCAGTTCACGCGTAAACGGAGAAAATGACTAGTAAGAAATATATAAATTGCGCATATATTTAAAATATACAAAGGGATTTACAGATTGTCTTGGCGAGTGCGAAGGCGTCGTGAATAGCGTTGTTTTTCCTCACCGTCGGAGCTTTCTGATAATGCACGTTTGCTGGCTTTGCTGCGATGATGAGGGCTGTTGAGATCGTTAACAAGGGACGAAATCAATGACAAGGGAAATTCCTCACCGATTTGACCATACCAATTCCGAGAGAACCCAGGAAATATCGAGCAGGGCTGCTAACCAGTCAGAAGAAGGGCTGTCCAAACGCCGATACCACCAGTGCAGCGAAACGACAAGGCTGAGCATTCTGTTTTGGCTGGATCGGTCAAATTCCTCCCACTCTCCTTCACCAGAACCGTCGACCACAATCCTACCTGTCACATCGCGTTCGCACCATTCAGGGTTGATAATTGAATACCATTTCCACCACTGAGTTGCGAAGCCATGTAGATCACCGAATTTCTCGTCCAGTGGTAGGCGAGTGACTGTCTTTCGATTCTGAAACCACCAGGCGAAAGCTTGAGGACGACCTGTGGATGGGAAAGTAGATCCCTATGTATAATGATCAATATTTGGAGCGGCAGATAGAGATGAACTGAGTTACTAACATTGCCATTCGGGTTCTTGAATGAATGATATCATTCAAACGTTACCAGATCAGACAGGATTTTGTGCCATAATGGGTCTTGGGGACAGCCTTCTGTCGAAAGGGCTTCATATGCATCAGCAAGCCATTTCGGACAGCCAGTTAGATCAACCGTTATGCTATCAGCCGACGGAGGGGAATCGGGTGGTGAAGCCGGAGAGGGGACGTTGTCAGGCATTGACGAAATGGTATCAGCCGACGGAGGTGTATTGGGCAACGAATCAGTGTTGGGCGCTGAAGAACAACTAGTCAATGAATCAGGGTTGACCGCGGCGGAAGAACAAGTAATCGATGAATCAGTATTGGGTGCTGAGGAACCAGGAGCCAACGAATGGGAATCAGGATTGGGCGCTGAGGAACCAGTAGCCGACAAATCCGTAAGGTCAGCAGATGTCAAAGGTGTCAAAGAAACTCGCGAGGAATGTTCTGCAGGAATCTTGTCAGCTGCGGTTGCCAAATTTGAAGGATTTGTGAGGGCCATATCACAGCCATCGGTAGCGGGTGCTGAGGGTAATTGTTCCGAGTCAACGCGGGGAGGAGATTCCGGATTACAGTGAGGGGATGTTTGTGATGAAGAAGCGGAAGAAGTAGGCTGTGAATTATGGGTAGGTGGTACTTGAGGTGCACGAGCACAAGAAGGAGATTGCGAAGTATGAACAGCAGAAGTTGGAGACGAAGGACCGTTCAAGATGATATCAGTCGCTGTGCGACCTTGGGTGATTTGCAGCATGTACCAATGGTTACACAAGACGTTGTTTGCGCGTTGGAACTCGTAAGCCGAAAGACGTCTGATTAGGGGCGCAAGGGCATCGCGGCGATCTTCACGAGAAAGGGTGGCCAAGTATTTCAGGCCTTCCGGATGAATCTTTGCTCGGCGGTTCGGGTGAAGACCGAAAAAGTAATCCTCTTCCTTGTCCTCTTCGTCCTCTTCCTCCTCCTCGTCCTCTTCCTCCTGATCATTGTCGCCCTCCTCCTCCTCCTCCTCCTCTTCTTCATCTTCGTCGTTGTCATCTTTGTCCTCTTCATAATCATCTTCCTCTTCATCGTCTTCGTCATCGTTTTTGGAGGCCTTCTTGGAATTTCTGATGGCATTTCGTTTCGCCCTTTCCGTAACGGTAGACGGACCAGGTTCAGGGATGGTCATCAGTGACGAGTTGTTGAGTATGTCGTTTCTGGATTGCGGGATGTCATGAGCGGTTTTCGGCGTGTCTAATTTTCATGAGAATACGCATCAATGAATAAGATATACAATACATACCAGGGGAGCGAGTGGCGTTCAAGAAGAGCAAGAATGAATTCATAACCTTCGACTCAAACTCCTTGGGTTTCCACTCTTGAAATTTCAAGCCCTGAGCGGTCCCTGAGCTGATTCTGAGAGAGATGTCAGTACCGTAACCCAAATCATGAGAAAAAACCCTTACGCTAGCACGGCAAAATCGGAATTCGGATCCTGAGCATTCTGAGGTGGAGCGCCGGCCAACAGGGTCAGCCACAAGCCGGTGTGAGCACGAATCGCATCGAGAAGAGGTTGAATGAAAGTCAAGAGGTTTGAGCGACATCTAGGTGAACGCCAATTGAACAGTGAGAACGTATTCAGATATTGAGATATACGAGTATACGCACAATTGCTTCTCGGCGTCCGTGAGCTCCTCTGCGCCTTCCAACGTGAACCCACTGCCAGAGACCAGTTTCTTGAAGGCAGCGACCCGAGAAGAATGTAGAGTCGCATTCTCAAGAGAGATTCTCTCCTTGACATCGTCCGGCTGGGCATTGTAAAGCTCTTCCGCAAGTTCACACTGCTTCTTGATACGTTCGCCCTTGGAAGGAGGGTTATCGACAGTAGCACTACGATAATGTTCCATGAACTGGTCTCGAAATTCGGGATGCGCCATGAAATGCTTATAATCAGGCTTTCGACGAGGTTTCTTCAGTGTAGTGGTCTGCTTGAGCTGGTTGTTTATACGCTTAAATGCCTCGCCGCCATTTCTTTCAGCAGGTCGTTGAGTTTGGTGGTGAATCCAGTTTTTTAGTTCCTATCACCGAGTTTGAGTAAGCTGTATGTGTATACCTAATGAAAACGCACCGCTTGACCCTGTTTAACAGTCTTCAAAAGAGCCTCCTCGCGTGCCGCTTCTAACTCTTGTCGTTGTTGTTCGGGAAGGGAGGCACTTTCGTCGCGAAGTATGGCAAATTCAGCTGGTTCTGACTTGTTATGCCAGGGAAAACTTTGGAAATACTCGTGAGTCGTGTTGACAATCCATTTGCTGCGTTCCTTCCTCGTCGTAAGAGCAAGATACGTGTCAATACGCGACTGGAGGAATGCCAACTGAGGACCCGAAAATTTTCCCTGGTTACCACGCTTTTTCTTCTTCGAGGGACTTCGATTGGTTGGTATATCGGTGGGCTGGGTGCTGGGAGAGGGATTTGAACAAGAACCTGAATCTGCACCGCCATTGACGGTAGGCTGCGGTTGGACCGAAGGAGTTGGGGTATTTAGGGAAGAGGAATCAGGTATAGCGTCGTCGTTGGGAGATGTGTCGAGGGCCACCGTGGTAGCCATTGATGTGGTAGCCATTGTAAGAGGTACGAGGTGAAGGTAGGTAAGAGGTGAGCGGAGTTACCGATTTGGAAAATGGAAAGGAGAATGATTATATAATATTCATGAATTATGCTTTCTTGAGGGCTTGCTGAGTTGCGGCTGAGGACAATCGAAAGCCCCTCGATACGTGAAAAACTTGCCGAGGAGCCGGAGGGGCAGCTGTCTGATGATTATGCAAAACGAGCATGCCAAAGTGCCGCTAGAAGCGCCCCACTATAGGTTTTGGGTGGGTGGGCAACTGCCCCACTGTTATGCAAAACTAGCCTCAGGCAGTTGCCTATATGTTATGCGTATAAGTTACAGCTGCAGCTGGTAAATGGGAATCAGAGGAGGAGGAGCGAGCGAGGCGTTGAGTAAGGAGACGAGAAACAGGCCACGCAGCCTTTCCTAAATGAGGGGTTGGGCGGGCGTGGCCTGTCTCTCTCTTCGCCGTCACCGTATAGCCGTCGTCATCTTGTCTGGACCCTGTCTGTGCGGTTCTGGCGTTCATCACCCTTGCCTCTCCTGAATCCGTCATTGTCTTCGCCATCCTTGCCTTTGTTGCAGCTAGTGGGTACCTGGTCGAGTCGCCGTCTTCTTCGTCTTCGTTGAGAGACCAGGAGGAGTCGAGATTTGAGAGGTCGGAAAGCGAGGGGCGCAAAGCGGGATTACAGTCACGAACGGGCTCAACGGCCAGCGGGGGTGAAGCCTCGGAGGCGCTTGGGATGGTGGCCATTGGAGGGAGAGGAAGAGAGAGATGGTTGAAACGCTTGACCCGAACCCATCCTTATCCTCGGCTTTTCCACTTCTCGAATCCTTTTCCTCATCCTCGAATCGTTGTTGTGCTGTTGTCGAATTGTCGTTTTGCTGTTGTCGAATCGTCGTTTTGCTGTTGTCGAATTGTTGTGAGTGAGTGAGTCAGTCTACGAAAAACATCCAAAAACTCACCGGGTCCATAAGAGCTCAAAGAACTTGAGCTGAACGTCTGTGCAAAAGAAGGAAGAGAAGTCAGAATGTGGGTAGCGACATTTCCAGGCTTGACAGACATTGGACGGTGGGGACCGGAGAAGATAGGGAGAATAGAAGGGAGACCGATGATGACGATGACGAGTTAGATGACAAAGCACCCATAGCTGTAGGAGCTTCGCGAAGTAGTCCGATAAGTCTCGAAGATTACTTCGCGAAGTAACCCGAGTGGCTCTCGAAGCTCAAAAAACCCTTTCGGGCAGGCCAGTAGGGCTCTGGGGGGTGCTCGGCTATTTAGTATATTTATTAATATTCAATAATTCTTTTATTATTTAATAGGTATATTATAATAAATCTACTTCGCAAAGCTATGCTGCACTTTGCGAAGTGACTACGTTTACGACAATCATGAAATCAGGTAAATTAGGGTTATATCATTACGTCATTGATTTCCTTTTTGGGTTATGGTATTTTTGACACTTCAGGCACCCTTAAATCCTGCCGACTTAGGGGGATTACCCACCAAATACCCGTACCTAATGGGGGGGATTACCGGGCAATTACCCAATGGGTAATACCCTGCCTCTAGTGCCAGGGGTCCTTGTCAGGTATTACCCAAGTTGGTAATACCTTACCAGTATATAATCATACTGCAATTGGTCAGTGCATGTAGTATGAGGCTTTTATGCATAGTCATATGCAGTATCTTAGCTCACAATTCTTTGTAAAATCAAAATACCACTTCTATGGGTAATACCATCAATGGGTAATACCACTCACTAGGAATTTCATTGATAGGCAGAAGGCTGCCACTGAAAGATAATACCAAGGATGGGTAATACCTTAGCTGGGTAATACCATTGGGTAATACCACTATTGGGTATACCTTAGCTGGGTATTACCTTAGCTGGGTAATACCACCATTGGGTATTACCTTAGCTGGGTATTACCATAGTTGGGTAATACCACCATTGGGTATTACCTAAGCTGGGTATTACCTTAGCTGGGTAATACCACCATTGGATATTACCTTAGCTGGGTATTACCATCTTAGCTGGGTATTACCATAGTTGGGTAATACCATTAGATGGGTAATACCACCATTGGGTATTACCTTAGCTGGGTATTACCATAGTTGGGTAATACCATTAGGTGGGTAATACCATAGGTGGGTAATAACAGTTCATGCAATGTGCTAGAAACCACAGGTGAATTCAAAAATAGCCATAGTGAGGTACTAGCTAGCTCAGGGACATCAAAATTACCTAAAAAGGAAATTGGTCAAAAATAAAACTTGATCTCATCAGGTAGTGAAAAATCTGAAAAAAATCATAAAAATACTCAAAAAATTCAGGGTTGCTTTGTTGGCCCTGAAAATGCAAAATAAAAAAAATACGCGACAAGTGTAAAAAATTTCATCACTTCAAATCATACCAGAACTATCAGGCATTATATATAGATGATCTATATGCTATTTTTAGCACACCTAGCCAGGGTTGTCTTTGACCGGGTCATGACCGGTCATGACCGAATTTTTGACCGGTCAATGTTGATCAGCATTGACCGGCTTGACCGGCTTGACCTTACTTGACCCGAGCATTAAATTTGACGACGTTCGGTTTCCGTTGTCTTTCTCTCTTCTTAGCCCATGTACAGCTATGGATTTCAACTCATCATGTATATACATTGATACTGTGCATAATTATGATTCATTTTCAGCTATATATATACCATTTTGAGCAGCCAAACAAGTCCGCAAAGCAAATCAGAGATCTTTGTCATCATCACTGTCGACAAAAGCAAATTCGTTTGTGAAAGATTCATGTCGCGTGGTTTCTGCTTGGAGCCCTCGTTCTCCTCGCTGCCAGAACTCTGTCATGAAGGCAAATGTTTGGTCATTGGGGTGAGACAGGGAAGGATAATCAAACAGGTTCTTGAGTTTTCGTGCTTCTTCGGCAGTGAGACCATCTTCTGTATCCTCCTCCTCATCAGCCTCCATTATTTCCCTCGCTACTTCATGAAATGATGCAATTGGAATAGCATCCAGATCCCCGGGATCATCTTCATCATCTCCTTCTTCCGAACCATCTACACTTCCAATATCCAGAGTGTCTAGACCTTGACGAAGCTCCTCCTCGATATCATTGTCGGGTTGGTGAGCCATCATCAGCAAAATCACTTCTGGCCTGGAGTCTCTAAGAGACTCCAGGCATACCCCCCTTTTCCTACAGGCTCTAGAGTCTCTGAGAGAGCCTGAGAGACTCTAGAGAACTTGAAAAGATATTCAAAGAAACTTCAAATTTCCTCAGGGTGCCTAGGAACTCTCAGAGACTCTAGAGCCTGTAGGAAAAGGGGGGTATGCCTGAAGTCTCTTAGAGACTCCAGGCCAGAAGTGATTTTGCTGATGATGGAGGTTGTAGCTTCAGAGACATTCTGTGCATCTTCATTACGTCTATGTTTGTAATCGGGAGGTACACCATGTTTGCGCTGGATATGATTCGACAGAATAACGATTTTGCGGGTGCGTTCGGGGGTCATTCGGTTCCGGGCTTTGGTATGCACAGCTGCGAAACGGCTAAAGATACGTTCTGCACTGGCCGAATTAGGGACAATGCTACAAATCCGCATTGCCATCACCACCATGCCATTACTGCCTCTCGTGTCATTCACATCTGACATTATCTGCTCCCGCCAGACTCAAACAATATCTACTGAAGTATTCTGTATGAATTGTTAGACCTGGTCCAGACAGCTGCAGACATATGGAAAAATACACTTACCTGTTCCTTTGCATCTTGACGAAACCATGCAAGAGACATCCGTTCATCTGACCATTTCCCTGCGCGCCCAAGATAATCAGAAAATGTGCGCCGAAACTCGCTGTCTGGATTCTTGTCATAGAACCGTTTGAATAGTGTCTCAACAATGTGCCATAGATCTGCAGTTGACCGGAATGGTCCACCTCATTTGAAAGCATTTTGGCGAATGTAAGGATTGAATATAACAGATAAAATGAAGACATCCTGGTCTGCCTTCTTCCAGCGCTTTTCAAGACTAGCATGAATGGTATCACGGATACGGCGTTCAACACGAGAGGCACTATGAGTGTGATACAAATATCCAAGGAGGAGTAGGATAGTATCAAGGCAACAATTATCGGCCTGTGCTGCATTTGTGGCTATAGCAAAAGGGCGAAGAAGATCACGTAGTCTATTGAAGAATTTAATGTCAATGAAATCGATTCTCAATGGCCATGAACATACGATTTGATATCTGTCCAAAAGCTGTCTCTTGAGATTATTGTCAGTATTCGCCGTGCTTTTGTTTTTGCCGCTGATGTCTTTCCCGCAGCAGTGATAAGTGCAGCATGAAGACTATCAGTGACTACCAGACGGCGCAGTGGTTCTTTGAGTGCAAGTAAACAATCCAGGGCAAGATAATGAGACGTCCAGCGTGTAAGGACAGGAAGAATGAGTACGAGAATCACAGCAGATCCAGAGTTGGCTTGTTCCTTCTTGAGAAGGCCAAGAGCGAGACTGTGAGATAAGAACCACTTGATCACTTGAAGCGCCTCATCGACTACTTTGATAAGGGGCACCTTCAGTTTGAGTACATCACCCACAACAAGATTCAGTTGATGAGCCCAACAGTCCAGGACAACAATCCATTTGAATAGTTCTCGGAGTAATCGACGCATTTTCAATGATTCACCGCTAGCATCTGTACACCACGCTACCAAAATAATCAGAAGCACCTTCTGAACATACTCAATCTCCTTGAGAATGATATCTAGAAGTGTTTCTGCTGTCTTTGGTTTTGCAGAGACATCCGTGACATTCAGAATATGGGGCTGAAGAATTGTTAGCGCGCTTGCTGCGCATGGATGCAATTCTCGTACCGTGTATTCAACATTGACCATTCCAGTAATTAGGCTTTGCTTGGCAACGTTCTTCCACCCATCGCTCTGGCCAGTCCCGAATCGTCCCTGGACATTGCCGCGGGTCGCTTCATCAGCTTTTGCAACTTCCTCGTTTAGGATTTGCCCAGATATGACTTGGCGGCTTGGCAAGATGGCCCCTGGAATCCATTTAGCAAAAAAATGTCGCCAATATGGTAGCTCAACAGCTCGCCAAGACACTAGACCAGAAACTAACAACCAACAAATGTCGGCGTGAAATTCTGACAGGAGGACTGATGACATCGGCGGAGCTGGAGATCCGGAATCATTATAAAAGACTGGACTAGTAAGGGAAGGACGGAGTGATGCATGAGACGATGAAGGTGTAAGAGCAGGCGTGGATGCCCTAGTAGAAGCTGCTCGACCTGGAGGAGAGAGAATGCCAACTGCAGCAGCAGGAGTCACAGCAGGACTATCCGGGAGAGAAGGCAGAACACGGCCTGTGTGTTTATTGCCTTTACGTTCACCTGCTAGGTACAAACCAGCTTCGTCCTTTGCTGCTTGTGGGGCTTCTAAGCAGGTGTCCAGATGTTTGTACAGGGTTCCGATGTGTCCTTTCAAGGTCTGAAGCTTATATGTTCCAAAAACTGCAGTAGTTTCTTCGGCAGCAGCCATCTGAGTGATTACTGAAGAAGGGTGAGCCATGGTTTTGAGCATTGCTTAGAAGGGAAAGAAGTACCAGACTCTTCAATTTCAGACATATCTCGAGGCTTATCAATGGTACCATTTGATACCGCTTCATTTTCCTGAGCTACAAGGGTACCAACAACTCGTGCGAGACAGTATTTACACCAGGCTTTGAAATGGGTCTGGTTATTTTTGTACTTCGTGTGGTGTTTATGAAAATACTTCCAAACTGGGGAAGGAGGCCCCATTCGTACTATTGAGAGAGCAAGTTTTGATACAAAGAGTGAACAAGGAAGGCAGTAGTGTATGGTAAACAAAGAAACTCGAACGACCAGCCGCTGACCCACAGTCTGACCCCGTGGGAATAGTAATCTTGACTGAGTCAATGGTGCGACTCGGTCAATCGGTCAAAGGGTCCGGCTTGACCTTGGACAACCCTGCACCTAGCACCCTCAAACACTCAGATAGCCTATATCATTCAATATATTTACTATACTCAATGTTTATTACACTTAACACAGTCAACAAAAAAAACCTTGTAACAGTAACATGTGTGTTATGCTTAACACACTGAACAATGAAAAACTTCAGAACAGTGTTATACTTAACACACTTGACTCAATATACTGAATAATGAAAAAAAAACTCGGATTGGTGCTCATGTGTATTATACTTAACACACTTAACAATTAAAAAAATTCAGAACAGTGTTACTGCATCATGTTATACTCAACACACTTTATCAATGAATATAACACACTTAACAATCAAAACCTCGGAGTAGTGTTATCACTCATTATACTTTTACACTCAACACACTTCATCAGTAAGTATAACACACCTTTAATGTAACATTGTTATACTATAACCCACTTATAACAATGAGTTTTGGGCGCTTATTTGGTGTTTTTGAGTCGAAATTGATTAATAGCACACTCAATAATTTTTGTGTGGGCTCTATATTGTGTCAGGATGTTGTCTATATCATATTGCTCTAGATACAATCTGGAGAACTCAAAAACATAGCCTGTAGGGCTGAATATATTATGATCTTTCATGATTTAAGGGTGTTTTATGCAAATGATAATGCATACACCCATGTTATGAAGTCAAACTGTTACTGGGTGGTGCAAAGAGTCATCCTACAATCTATTCTATACTAACTCTATGTGATACAGCTAAGAGATCTGTAATGGGGGTCATAGAATATGACATCTATTGTTACATGTAAGTGTAGACATCCATAGTGTACATGAAACATGTACATGTATATCACAGAGTCCACCTTTCATGATAGCTATTTGAATCATGTACAGACACTGCCAGTAGACTGTAGGAGTGATTTCCTCATGAACCAGCATCAGTATACTTGCATTACATGGACATATGCATTGACATTTACATAAAACACTGTTATATCACAAAAGATCACAATATAGCTACCTCCAGATGTTGAATTTTCAAGTTCTCTGAATTGTATCTAGACGAATATGGTATGAACAACATTTTGACACAATATAAAGGCCACACAAAAATTGTTGAGTGTGCTATTAATGAATTTCGACTCAAAAACCCCAAATAAGCGCCCATAAGCGCCCAAAACTCGTTGTTATAAGTGGGTTAAAGTATAACAATGTTCCATTGAAGGTGTTTTATACTTACTGATGAAGTCTGTTGAGTGTAATAAGCATAATAATTGTTAACACACTGAATACTCAACACACTCACTATCATTAATAAGTGTGTTGAGTGTGTTGAGTATAAAACACATGAACACTGTTCCAAGGTTTTGCATTGTTAAGTGTTTCAAGTGTGTTAAATATAATACACAGGAACACTGTTCCGAGGTTTTTCATTGTTAAGTGTGATAAGTGTGTTGAGTATGATATATATTACTAGTGTTATTTATTGAAAGTGTATTAAGTGTGGTAAGTATAGCACACCTGAATACTGGAGTCCAAGGCTTTTCATTGTGAAGTATGTTAAGTATAACACACATGAACACTGTTCTGAGGTTTTTCATTATTATTAAGTGTAGTAAGTGTGTTGAGTATAATATACATTACTATAATATTGTTCCAAGTTGTTTCATTGTAAAGTGTATTAAGTGTGTCAAGTATAGCACACATGAATACTGTTCTGATATTTTTTCATTGTTGAGTGTATTAAGTATATTGAGTATGATATACATTACTACTGCTCTAAGGTTTTTCATCATGTAGTATAATAAGCAGTGAGTATGCTGCCAGTGAATATATTGAATGATATAAGCTTTCCTGAGTGTCTGAGGGTACTAGATGTGCTAAAAATAGCATGTACACCATATATACCTAATGTATAGTAAATTTAGTATGATTTGGAGTGATGTCATTTTTCAAAAGTGTTGCATGTTTTTTTTATTTTGCATTTTCAAGGCCAACAAAGCAACCCTGAATTTTTTGAGTATTTTTATGATTTTTTTCAGATTTTTCACTACCTGATGAGATCAAGTTTTATTAATAGACCAATTTCCTTTCTAGGTAATTTTGATGTCCCTGAGCTAGCTAGTACCTCACTATGGCTATTTTTGAATTCACCTGTGGTTTCTAGCACATTGCATCAACTGTTATTACCCACCTAATGGTATTACCCAACTATGGTAATACCCAGCTAAGGTAATACCCAATGGTGGTATTACCCAACTATGGTAATACCCAGATAAGGTAATACCCAATGGTGGTATTACCCAGCTAAGGTAATATCCAGCTAAGGTAATACCCAATGGTGGTATTACCCAATGGTATTACCCAGCTAAGGTATTACCCATCCTTGGCACCTCATATGACCAATTGATGGCAGATATATAAAGCATTGATGTACCGATCAAAGCTTAATATATAAGCCATCTTTGCTAGCGCCTGGCAAACCGATGCTGGCCAGTGGACTTATGAGCGGTTGGGGTGTCTATATAGCCTTTATAGTATCTCAAGGTCATGTATAATACACTAGTATCATCTCTCACACTCTGGACATCTTGGTGCAGGCTGAATATATCTGAACTCAAGTCAACTCAAACGACTGAACTCAGGTACTGTGCACAAGAAAAAGTTGATTGAACAAATGGATTAAAAGAATCTTTATATGTTATGAGTACCCGTCTAGCTGATCAACCTTACGCTACATGTCGTCGTCTAGCTCATCAACCTCATCTTCACTGCCTTTGTCCTCCTCCTCCTCCTCCACCTCTTCGTCACTGAACCCATCACCAGAGTCGATGTGCTTGTCCTTGGTTAGTTTCGTACCCGGCCGTCTTGATTTCAAGGAGGATCTGGAGGGCCTAGGTTTGGTCTTCTTCGCCGTCTTAGGTGCTTCATCCATCCCATCTTCTAAGCCATGGTCGCCATTCCGGTCGTTATCATCGCCGCTGTCGTGGCCGTTGTTGTTGCTATCCCGGTTGTCTCTGTGGTCTCTGTCGCCGTTGTCGTCGTCGTTCTCGCTGTCGCTGTCATCCTCGTTGTCGCTGTCGTTCTCGTTGTCGGTACTGTTGTTGCCACTGTCTATCTCGAAATCCTCTTCGTCGCTGTGAACTATATAGCGACGTTTTGGATTAGAGGTTGATTTTTTTGACCACGTTGACTTTGTTTTCTTCGACCTATCCACTGAGGCTGTAGCGGTAGCGAGCCTCTTCTTCTTTGTGGTCCTGCCTCCCCCTTGGTTACGAGCTGGCCGCTTTTTGCCCTGTTGACGACGTTCAGGTAATGCCAGCTCCTTAGACTTGATTCGGGCATCTATAGACTTCTTGATCTGATGAAGCTTGACCCCATCTACCTTCCTCCATTGGCAGGAACGAGACTCCACTGCCTGGTAGACTTTGATGGCATCTGGAGCAGTCAGCTTGTGAGGGCTGATCATCTCTACATCTGAAGGCCATCCCATCAGCTGCACCCCATATTCGTAGACGATGAGGTATTCGTAGTGGTTGTACTCTATGTTGAGCTTGGGATTTCCCGTCACATCGCCTAGAGGTTGAGTTAACTAACGTCCTCCGCTCTTTCTAAGAAAAAAACTTACGAAGCCCCTGTACGATTATTTTTGAAGCCTCCTTCTGCATGCTCTTCACCCCCATTCCACTTGCGGTCCTTCCGCTTGAGGTGTAGATGCAATACGCCTCTGCAGCCTCTACAAACTCCGCCCCACTCATCTTGAACTTCGATAGGAGAAAGCCTTCGATAGGCCCATTACCAAAAAACTGACGGGTAACGTTTTGACCCGCCTTAGAGCTGCACACGAAACCAAACGTTGCAGCGCTGGTCCTTTTAGATAGATTCTCTGCCTAGGTGGGGCTGAGTTACCAAGGTGTTGAAGAGGAGAACGAATACTACACTTACCCGTTGAGCAAGATCACCCCAGGTTTTCATGATGTCGTTGTCGTTGGCCTTCGAACTAGAACGGGCACCCATGATCTTAGCCTGCTGATGGGCCTTCAAATCTGCCATGGCTTGAAGAGCTTCTTCGCCATCGGGGTCGTTCAAAATATCTTGTATATCTTGATCTTCATCCATAGCGGCATGTCTCTCCTTCAACGTCAGCATCGAACCACCTGCTACTATTGAGGATATCAGTAAACAACGCTTAGACCAAGGTTCCAATAAACTTACGCCGATCTTCTTGTGCCTTCTTGTGCATCAGCGCGTTGTAAAGGCTTGATTTTCGGTTTTCCCTAAAGCGTCGATGAACGCTGACTCGTTTTTTAACGTTGAGAAGAGATGTCTTGAATTCTGATGCGATTCGTTTGATCTCCTCGTCTTGGTTATCGCAAAAAGCCTGGATGGCCTCATTCAACCCATTATCGGTGGTTTTCTTCTTTATTTGTCGTTCGGCATGACCTAACCTTGGGTGAACAATCGGTGCTACCTCGGGTCTGCCACTGCTACGCTGTGGGATTTGGAGTGAAGGGGAGGTCAACCCGTCATTTGGGGAGGGGGGGCGCGGAGGTTGGCTGCCAGAAGATGGACTCGGTGATACCGTTGAAGTTCTTACCGTTCCACTTTTCCCCTGAGGAGTTGGCACGTGCTGGAATGGGGAAGTCCGAAATGGAGAGAGAGGAAGCATCTCAAAATCGTTCACTCCAGATGGATTGACAGGAGAACGAAGTGGGGCAGATGCACGACCGTTAGCTGATACATTGGCCCTACTGATAGGTGAATTCAACAGAGAGGAGAGGGAGCTTCTAGAGGCCTCCCCTGCACCCGTAGTTCCTAGCCTCGAGCCAAGGAAAGGACGAATAGGGGCAGGCGAGGCTATTGACGGCACACAAGTGGAAGCTACTTGACTGGCAGATGCTTGGACCGTCTCCTGCGAGAGAGCATGTGCATCTACAGGCTGATGCACAGAGATTGGCTGCCAGAAAAGAGGTCGAGTTTGCGAGCTTGTTTTACTTTGAGTATGAGTC
Source organism: Lentinula raphanica (assembly GCA_027919835.1). Taxonomy (NCBI): domain Eukaryota; kingdom Fungi; phylum Basidiomycota; class Agaricomycetes; order Agaricales; family Omphalotaceae; genus Lentinula; species Lentinula raphanica. The sequence goes on along the minus strand of JANVFP010000001.1, from coordinate 483,991 downwards.
GGATGAGGTGCCGAAAACTGCTGGAAGCGTTGAAGAGATGCCGGCTGATTTTGAACTACAGAAGCCTGGAGGATAGGGCAGCCACCTCCAGTTGAGCCGTTGAATGCCCTATTGACACTGGTGGGAAGCTGACCCGGGGACGAGGTAAAACTCTTCCCGGGCCCTACAGACATTGCTTGTTGGCTGGGATAGCTAGGCCGAGGATTCAAAGATGCAGCCGGATGCTGAAGATGATGGCGGAATCCGGCCGGCTCTGGATGATGTGGAAAACCCTCTTGAGATGGGGAGGGTAGGAAGTGGGAAAATTGGCTACGGCTGGAGTAGCTCAGCATAGACCCTGAATGAGAGGTTCTTTGATGTTCTACTTGGTTGAGAGGGGCTACAACGTCAGCTCAGTGTAGAAGGTAAAAATAGAGCAGTTGTACATACCTGAAGGCGTCCCGGCCGATGAGTAAGGCAGGTGTGAATGTGAACGTGCAGAAGCTTGATGCGAGTACAGCATGCCGTTGAATTGGCCTTGAGCTTGTTGCTCATTGACACCGTCATGATACGTGTGTTCGCCGCGTCGGTAATCCATATTCGAGTGAACTGGGTGAATGCTCTATGGTAAATAAGGTGGGGTGGAGAATTCGTTGTTGACTGGACAGTGGAATATAGCACGTGAGTAGCAGGGTTTATTGTGACACTGAAAAAAAATCACGCAAAATTCAGCCGTCGGTTGAACTTGAACCACGTTTGCATTCATCGAACTCCCTTGTCTTCCTTCCTTTCCTTCGTCTACTATGTCTGGTACGTTTATAACATTTTACCTACCATCCTATTATTATCTGACCCCTTTCTCTAAACTACGCAGTACCGGAAACCCCCAAGAAGACCCAGAGAGCATACACTATCGCCAAGGCTTTAGAAGATGGTGCAGCTGTTGCCCAGTCTCAACGAAGTTTGTTGATTTATTGATTTATTTAAATCCTCTTTTCCATTGAAACTGAAATTTCTAGATATTCTTCAACTTGAGCTAGAGCGACAAGAGGTTGAGGAACGTCTCAACGTTCTTACAGAGCAGATAGACAGGGGGGTGCAAGATTTGAGCGATCACTTCACCCAGATGGGCGTAGGCGTAGGTGAGGCTATAGAAGTACCCAATCAGAAAACGATTGTGCACGATCTCACTCGATTTTTTTTTATCCACGTCAGCTGAAATGAACACTTGGACGTCTCCTCCAACCACGCCTCGACACACAAAGATGGCTGCACGATCCACCCCTGGCACCCCAAGTCAGCGTCAGGCCACGTCACCCACACCCTCTAATCCCGTCCCCCACGACAATTCCAAGCACCACCAGGGGTAACCCTGATCGAATCCGATAGCGACAGTGAACAGACCTCTCACCCAATTCGTGCAAAGTCGGCGAAGGCAGAGATCCCTCAAACGTCGGAGGAGGACCCTGTATATCCAGGAAGCAAGTATCCAGCATATGTTCTCCATGCTGGTAAACAGGGGGCACATGGTGTCTTCTATTCTTGGTCAGGCCTTGTCTGAGTTTTATTCCAAGGTCTTCACTGAAATAACTCTCTAGGCGAAACCATGGCCAAGTCCAGGGTGTCAAGCACCTCGTAGACGAAGAGAACCATAATCACGTTGTGAGGGGCTTCTCTAGTAGGGATTTAGCTCATCAGTTCTACCAAGAGTTCGTGGATGCTGAACTTCCCAAGTTTTTGGCATTGGAGGAACCAAGTGAAGCGGAACGCTTTATTGTACTGGAGGGCGTTAAACCTATGGTCTGTGCGAACCGGAAATCCTTGATCATGAGTGGGTTGCAGTACCGAGGAGGGGTGGTTCGACGGTACCATGGAACGTTGGCAGGGGCCTGGAGCGAGTTTAGGAGATACAAGGACAATGGTGAGGTGAAGGTGACACACAAAGGTACCAAAGTGCTCTAGATTATATCAAGTGTCGTAGTGGAAGTAATTGTTAGCCAAGTTCACAAATCTCATCATGTCCCGTTCTTTCAAATCTGTAGACTGTGATCCACTTAAGTAAAATTCAACGATACTATAAGAATTTGCACTACATCAATCAAGGTGTATTCACTATCTATGCTGTTACACTACTCAGGGAGTAACCCATGTCCTAATGATTTTCGGAGTGCAACGCTTCTGTGAGGATAATTGTTCCAAAATGCAGATTCTCCATGTGCCTCAATGAATTTCCTAAGGGCAAAGATGAGGTTATATCATGAGGTCGACAGAGATTTCGAAGTACGCACTGAGTTCTTTTCCTCATAGATTTGTGCAGGATGTCGTCGCGATGTCTAGTAATATATATGAAAAATATCACATACACTAACAATGGAGTGATTATAGCTCACTTGAGATAGTAGGTTGCGTTGTACTGCTTTTGTTTTTCTTTGGCAGCAGCACGTTCAGTGTCAGTCATACTGCTGCGCCTTTTGGCTCTGGAAATTGACTCTTTGTCTGGGTCGTTCCGCATCATCCTGAGTTGAAGTGAGTTAATTAGTTCGCAGAAGTGACTGAAGAATATTGAAGGAAGAACAAAAGGCTTACTTTCGTCGGTATCGCCGGTTACTGATTTGACGGGACTGAGCCTTTGCAAGTTGTTTTGCCTCTGCAGTCCGCTGGGATTTCTCAAGTGCTGATTGGGTTCTCTTTCTAGGCATCCTAGAGGTGTCTATATATGTTCCGATATGCGGAAAGTTCAAAAGTGAGAAGACACGATGGGAGTAAAAGGGAAAGATGGGTAGTCCCACATATGGAAATTGAATCAACGCTTGAACGGTGTTTCAGCTGAAGCTGTAACTTTAACGCATAACAAATGGACAACTGTCCTACGTCACTTTGCATTGTACGGGGACAGTTGTCCCACCCCTCAAACCTATATCTTATGCAATCCTCGGCACTAGTCGGCATACTGAAAATAACAAATGCGAGCCCCTTCCCTCATAATTTCCAGAATAAATCCTTATTATTAATTGTATTTTTCATCCTACCCTGTTCGCCTAATACCTATAGCTATTATTTTCAATGCTACCCTGTTTGCCTCTCGCTCCCTGTTGTTTGCCACGATGACCGACAACGCTATTGCTGCCACCGCAGCTGATGCCACCTCTACCTCCACTAACACTCCAATCGACAACACCAGTCTCACGGCCAATCCTCCCAATGCCTCTACCATTATCGCCCCAGCTCCTGCAGTCAGCAAGAAAGGAAAGAAACGCGGTAATCCCGGCAAGTTTTGTGGGGAGCATCTTACTTTCCTCAAGGACCGTATCGACGGGTATCTAATGCTCAACTCGCGCTCTGATAAGAGCAAATGGATTGCAGAGCTTGTCAGGGAATGGTTTCTGGAATATCCTTGGCATACCAGCTCTGAGCCGGAAAAATTCGCTGTCCTACACAACGACAATGATACGTCACTCACACCAGAAGACAGGGCCACTCTAGAAGAAGAGCGAGCGAATCTTTTAGCTCAAACAGTGCAGGAAGGCCAGCGGGTGCGTATCATACTCGTTTCTCTCTTCTCTCTTTGATTGAAATTGCTCTTAGGCTCTCGTGAACTGGATACATCGTCAGAGCCAGATGAACACTCAAAAGGGTGGTGGTGCAGCTTTCCGTGCTATCAATAAGCAAATGGCCAAGACATCGAAAGGGAAACCTCGACGGAAGCCGGACTACAAACATTTCATGCAGCATCCTGACCACAAAGCCGAATTCCAGGAATACTATCGTCAAAAACTCAGGATAGTCCTCCCACAAAAGCGCAACGCATGTCTGTTCAATGCTCCTTGGCCAAAGAACTCTACGCCATACAACCGGAAGCTGTGAAGGACAAGATATCTACAGAGAATGCCGCTCTACATTCTGAACGCTACACCGCCTTCAAAAATCTCCTCGGTGGCCATGTCTATACGTTGGAAGGAGTAGAGTCACTGAGCTCGGTTGAAAAAGCATTGTGAGATATCTTTTAGTCTGTTGTATAAGACGTTTATCATGCATGTTCTAACATCCGTTCTCAGGTGTCGCGACAGCCTCTTAAAATTTGTCCAACCTCTTCTTGATTCCATCCGCGCTCATACGGGACTTTTCCTAACTCTCATGGTCGGCGCTCCTCCGGACGAATCGAGTGAACAATTCACTTTGGGCACGTAAGTTGATGGTTCTCGTTTCAATGTGTTCACCAGTGAGCTTACTCTATTCATGAATAGAATCAGTACTGGTACAGTGAAAGGTGTTAAATTTCAACAATGGGAATCCGGCGATCCTATGAAAAAGGCGATGCGAGAATTCGTGCTGTTCCTCAACGCGGCTTTACCAAGTACGTGTCAAAATGCCTACTCTATGAAAATCATGAACTAACATATCCCTAGCTCCTCTCTCTCTGCCGCCATCGTCATCTAGTTCATCTTCCCAACAACTCACTGACCTAATACATAACTCCAACCTTTTCACTCTGCCGACCACCGAACCATCTGAAACCACAACGAAACAAACTCAGAAGTCTAGAAAGGCGAAGAAAGTGAAGAAAGCGAAGAAAGCGAAAAAGTCTGGTACCAAGGATGAGGACAACGAAGACGAAGACAACGGTGACGACGGCGAAGAAGACGAAGACGAAGAAGATGAAGAAGACGAGGAAGATGAGGAAGACGAAGAAGATGGGGAAGACGAAGAAGACGAAGAAGAAGACGAAGAGGAAGAGGAGGAAACCCAGGACACCATCCTCGGTCTCATGTCTTCTCGACGACGAGCGCAGCTCCACCCCGAAACCGAATTATATCTCAAAACACTTCCTTTACCCCAACTCAGGAAAGCCGTCGCAAAACTCACTATCAAGATGTCCGATTTCGAATTCCAGCGGCAAAATACTATCTTCAAGAATCAATATGTTATGGACAAGATGTTTGAGGGTCGCACTGGCACGGACATCATCAAAGGTGCTTCTTCACGCTCTCCTCCTCTTCCTAAACCCGTCCAGTCTGCCCAAGCTCCCACTCAATCACCCCAACCACCTCCTGAGGTGCCTCCTCAGACGACTTCTTGCACTCCTCCTCCTCAGACGACTTCTCAGGCGAATTCTTCGCAGGCGACTCCTCAGGAGACTCCTCCTCAGGCGACTCCTCCTCAGGCGACTCCTCAGGCGACTCCTCAGGCGACTCCGCAGGTGACTCCGCAGGTGATTTCGCCTCAGCCGACTCCTCCTCAAACAGCTCCTCCGGTGACGATTCAATCGGTCACTCCTCCGGCGCCTTCTGGTTCGGAAACCTTTCAACCGAGACCCATTGACCGCACTGGGTGGCCCAAATGGGTCGCTGACACTTACGATGCTTTGATGGGTGCTGCACGACCGTCGGACAACATGTGGGACAAACTGGTGTTTGCTTGGACTGAATTCGAAAGGAATCATGAATTCAGCAATCCGATGGGAACGGTATGTGTATCATTATATTCTTTTTCTCATTGAATGTCGTACTGATTGTTCTACAGTCTGCCACCTTACCAACTGCTGGGCGCCCAGCTGTCATTTCCTGGTGGTTTCGAAACAGAAAACCCGTGCTCCGACCACCTCCAGCTGACATATTCGGCGCGGTGGATGGCTTTGCGTCTGAATGGTGGTCGTGGTGGTCTCGTATCAATCCAACCTGGCGTCAACGCGACACTAATACAGGGAAGCTACTCTCTCCAAATTCCGACGATCAGGGAGAGTGGAAGGAATTCCTACTACCTGGCCAATGTGGTATGCTTTCGGTCCTCATGACCCTCTTCTGGTGGCACCAACACCTGTCTGAACCGTCCTCCGATTGGATCGCCGCCCTTCAAGATGTAACATGGGTCTTTGAGGAACTAGTTCAATCCACGAAGTACAACTCAGTCAATGTTTCAAAAATTACAGTACTAATCTTCTCCCTCTTAGGGTGTCCAAGAAATCAAAGAAACGTCCTTTACCTGAGCCAGAGCCTGAGGGACCGCGCACTCGTATGAGAACAAGGGCGTCTAAATGAAATAGATGAACATTTGTTAGTTTGTTCATTATCTCTACTTATCCGTTTTCCATCCGATCGAACTATCATAAGACGACCCTCCTGTGAAATTACGGACCGCGTTGAATAAAAAACCGTTCAGCCTGATGATAACTCATGAGTCCCCATATTATTCCTGACAGTGACAACGAAGATTCCGATAGCGAGCATCTCACGGATAGCCTGCTTAACTGGGATCTTGGTATGGCAAAGGCAACCTGCACACCGCCTGTCTATGATTCATCTGATTCTGTCCAAAAATCTGGCAAGTACAACTATTACAATGTCTACCGAGGAAGTGAACCAGGGTGCTATAAAGATTGGTGAGTGCTCCTTCATTGAACATTTTTTTGATTATCGTTGATACATTTTATGTAAGGGCGGATGCGAGCGGGAGGGTGGTGAATTTCAAGGGGAATCGACACAAGGGATACGATACTTGGGAGCAAGCGTTAGATGGGTGGCGCCAGAATTGCCAGGCCTACCATCTCCACCCAGCCGACTTTGTTGACGGAACTATGTACACCTCCGTTTCTTGCACTGACAGGGAAGAACCTCGGCCCATGACCCCTCCCCCCTCACGACATAACTTGACCGATCTTCGCGCTAGAACTTCGCCTACCAAAACTCCGTCCCGACGGGTGCCCACAGAACCCAGCATCTCCATGTCTAGCATCAGCTCGAGTTTCATTTCCGGATCGTCCAATTCTAGCAGTCCGAACATTTGGGCAATTCACTCTCCGACTTTCAATGGTGTTGTATCATCCGCGTAAGTTGGTTCTTCACTAATTTGTCAACCTCATCTGATGGTTCCAACAGCTCGTTGGCACAAGAATATGTAGTGTATGCGAAGCGTTACAAGCAACCACTCACTATGCGTATGGTAGCCAGCGTTGCTGAAGCCGAGCAGTGGCTATCAACGATGGATTCAGTAGATCATTAGATACAGGTTCTTTTGTCAATTTAGTTAGCATTTGTGTCCCTCTCTCAGAATACCAATGTCAGTTCTCAAAAACTTTGATTCAAAGAGATTGACAAGTAAAAGAAGTAATGTAAGTTTCTGGAGTGATTTTACTGGCTCGGATAGTCCTCAGGGCGTTGAAGACGGCCATTGCGTCGTTTACGATAGAGATCAAAAGACTTCGCGCTATACTTGTCGATGTAACGGCTGCTCAATGAAGTGTTAGCGATGAGTTCAACGCGCTACTAAGTTTTACATACAGACATCGTCGTCGGTCCTCTTGGAACCTACGTTCCTCACGATGACTGTGATGATTGAGGAATGAGAGATTATCAGGCAGATGATAGTAGATACACATGAATTACACACCGTTTCCGATACGCCTCTTCATACCCTTTTTGGATTTCCCTTTGCTCGATACTACATTCCTGCCGACGTCTGATTATAAGCAACAATTAAACTGCTTCCAGATAGATGTCTCGCTCACTTGGCCATACGTTCTTTGGCTTTCTTGCGTCGTTGGTCTCGGTTTCTGATTATAGCTAAGGCTAAGATTGATGTAGATCAACTGATAGTCAGCGTACCGCTCTTCGTAACGCCTTCGAGCCTTTTGTTGTGGCGATAAGGTGTCTTCAGGCTGAGGATCACGAGCAGGTTGACGAGCAAGGTTATCAGGCCGGTAAGATGTGAAATCGGCTCCTGGTTGAACGAGCTTGACAAGGCTGACATCAAACTTGAGGCGCCCTTTGTAGCTAGTCAGATGTGAACTTCAAGGATATATATCATAGTACCTTTTGGTTCTGGTCTGACTGGCATGTTTGAAGCTGGTGGTAGCCTGAGTGAAAAGAGAACAAGAACAAATGACCAAGATTTCGATACTGATCAGTGGCACTTTTTTACGTGGCCAGTTTGCGATAATTTATTGATGGCTCATTAGACACCACCTTTATCGACCTGCTGAGTATACACAGAGCAAGTTTCGTATGACAATAATCATACCCTTGCTTGAAATGGTTGACGGAAGAATACTATGCATGTATTCCTCGAATTCGTCTGAACCAACTGGCTTACATGGCCAGTTCACGATACCCCTATTCATTGATGACATCATGTTGTTATTGACCAGAAAGAGTAAACGTCTGCCATCAGTACGATTATTACTCTTTTTGGTCAATAACCAACTTCCGAAGTTATACTCTTTGAGTCTCTTGAGCTAGTGTACAAGTAAATAATGAGCCTTAGCCTATGATCTTTGATACAGGACATCGTAGGATGTGTCGGATTCAGCGGCAACGTAGGTTTGTAGACACTAGCTAGACAACAAGTGAACAAGTAACCACCTCGAAATGCGAAACAACCTGTCCCTTTTCACTGAAAGCGCGACACTTGTCACACAATGGCAAGCCTCAAGAAATTCTCGTTGAGTGCCATCCTTGCTGCTACCACTCCGGTTCGGATAGACGAACTCTCAAAGGACGGACGGCGCATCAAACGTAAAGCGGCCTTTGCTGTATTGCCCTCACCGGCGAAGAAGAAAAAAGGAGATTCAGGACAAGTTGAAGGAGTTATGCCTTCGTCAGACTTTATAACAGATATGCTGGACAACCTCAACAACGTCGATGATTTTGTCTATGTACCGGACTCGTCCAAAGTCACCAATGTGGAGTCATTTCTTGCAGCCGCTGCAACTAAAGTTCGGAGACGGTATTTAACTTCGGTCAGTAATTATTCACCTTCACGTTCAATGGTCATTAATTGAACTCAATACTTGCCAGGACCAACCTCTTCTTGAATGGCGAGCGCATGCCGACAGCTATCTGTCTGAAATGATACGAAACGAAAGCCGCGGTGATGGCGACCTCGAGTTGTGCTTCCATTGTCGAATTAAGAGTCGAGCCCGTGAGCCTCTATTTCGGTGTATGGATTGTTTTTCCAAGGATTTGGTTTGTGAGGAGTGCTGTAGGGAGATGCATGAAGACCGACCATTGGACATAATCGAGGTCAGATATCTTTCCTAAGGCGTCAATTGTGTACTGAATGCATTGACAAATAGAAGTGGAACGGTCAATTCTTCGAGAGAATTGCGCTTCGAGACATAGGAATTTCGATTCAGTTGGGACATAGCGCGCACGAGAAATGTATAAACCCTCGGAGTCTCCAGGATTTCACAGTTATCCATACGAACGGGATACACACTGTCAATTTGCTCTACTGTAACTGTCCGAATCGTGCAGTTGCTGGCGAGTGGTATCAGCAACTGCTTCGGAAAAGGTTCTTCCCAGCCACGCACCTTGACCCTCATACCGCGGCTACATATCAATGCTTGAATATGTTCCATGTACTCACACTGCAAGGCAAAGTGACTACATATGATTTCTATGCAGGTTTGGAGAAGTTAACGGATAATACAGGGGTGAAAAACTTGAAGGTACGTACTAGTTTCTTGCATCCGTCTCCGTCCTTGCTCATATCAGTGTTAGGATCGTTACCGAGCGTTTTCGCGCATGATGAAAGAATGGCGTCACCTGAAAATGGCGAAGAGAGCAGGTCGAGGAAACGATGCGAAACGGACACTTGCAGAGACACAAACCGGGGAAATGGGTATAGCATGCGTGGCTTGTCCTAGACCAGGAATCAATTTGCCTGAAGATTGGGAACAGGCTCCTGCGTCAAAAAAGTGAGAACCTCGAAATTCATGGAGACCAGTGATTGACGATCCGCAGATATCTGTACTGGATCTACTTTGCCGTCGATGCTTGCTTTCGCTTGAAACGTCGGTTAGTCTCCTCGGAAAAGAGTGATCCAGATTTGGATGTCGGTGGCTCGTACTTCACAGAGGATGGTCCATTTCGTCAATATCTTCTCACCGTGACGGACCAGCAGGAGGTGAGCAGATTTTGCTGTTGACGTTGATAAAGAAGGCTAACGCGGATTACAAAGATGTCAACTTGCACTGGTTTGTCAGCACTGGACCACGCCAATAGCAAGTTTTCCCGAGGTTATGCTACAACGGGTGTAGGACTGGCAGTTTGTGCCCGCCATGAATTCATTCAACGAAATGGAGTTGTCGATCTACAGAAAGGTGAACGGTAAGTTCTTGTTCTTCTCACATTTGTTGGCGGCAATTGATTTCGTCATTCAGATATGCCAATATGGACTATGCTTTTGCTTCCATGCTCCGCCACCATTCTTCTTCACTCACCAAAGTCATCTCCTATGATATCGCCTGCCAGTGGCACAAAAACCTCATTCAACGAATCAAATCACTTCCGTCTCTCATTCGTATCGATCTCTCCCTCCAAAAACTTCATTTTGCTATCCCAAAACTACATATCCACGGTCATCAACTTCCCTGTCAGCTCAAATTCTCACTGAATTGGATGTGGGGAGCGGGTAGAACAGATGGCGAAGGCGTCGAGAGACCATGGGCTCATCTTGGTCCAATCGCCACAAGTACTCGCGACATGGGACCTGGTTCTCGGCATGGTACAATGAACGATCACTTCGGTCATTGGAACTGGGTCAAATTGACAGGATTAGGTATGCTCGAATAAAAACTCGACCGTTGTTCTTTCATTGACTGATATCTGTCGCGGTAGGCTCTCTATTTTCCAAACGCCTTCAGACCGCCATCAAAGAGCTTCAAATTCATCAAGAGAGCTTGAAGGAGTTCACTGAAGGAAAAGGTTCAGACACCGCCGCATGGGAAGAAATGATCATCCGATGGGAGGCCGAATACGCGAAGCCAGAGAAGGAGAGAGATAAATCAGTCGTGAATCCGTATGAGCTGCCGAAGACAGGTAAGATTTACTTGACAGAACTTCAAGCTATCTTCTCAACTATCGCTATAGGTCTCACAGAAAATGATGTACGGCTGCATCTGACTGAAATAGAGGCTCAGGAAGCACAGCGTGGCTCATATGCAATCCATGATATTGGTCCAACTGCATTCATGAGTCAACTTTTAGAATTTGAGGAGCAGCAGTGCGTAGTTGTCTTATTTAAGTATAACATGTCGTTCTTACATTTTGCTTCGAATCACATAGGCGGGTACTTCAACTAGATATCAAGGAAAACTCGTTCGAGACAGCAGCACAAAAACTCGAGCTCACCGAACGCCGGACCCGGATGATGCGTTTGCTGGGACGACTTCGCGCCATTCAAACCCTATATATGCCCGCCGCCAACAACTTCCTAGCCAACCGTTCCATTGATACGTCGAAGATAGAACACGTCGAAGACATTCCATTAGTCTTTCCATCTACCTTGTCGAAGGAAGATCGCGCCGTAGGGTGTCGAACTGGCCTGCCAGAGATCGAAGATCAACTGCGAGAAGCGCAGCTGCGCGCGGCCTTGAACAACCTGCGAAATCATCTCCACATCAAATTCCGTCTTCTTACCTACCGCCGAACCAACGTGAAGGCACAAGGAGCGATAACCAAATCACAGGCTCTGCTCAAACGTAACCAGCGGCAGATTGACTGCGATGTCATGAAGTACCGGAATGCTTGGCGCTGTCTGGAGACGTTGCGAGGATCTGGGAAGAGCGGTTGGAGAAAGTTACGTACGGGAGATGTGCGGATGATGGGGGACGAGGAGGATGGGGCATTAGGAATGAACCGAAAAAGAGTAGGAAAGGTCAAGAGGGCACAAGATGCTGCGCGGCGTGCAACGCGAAAGTCTCGACCTCACGAGAGCGATTCTGATGGAAATTCGTCATCGGAAACCGAAGAAGACGAGATAGGAAGTTCGCACTCCAGGCTGGCGCACGCAAGAACACAGCTCGGGGAAGGGTTTAGAGAGACGTCGTGGATATGGAAAGAGGGGGGAACAGGAAAAATCATCGACGAAAAGGTGCTGGAGGAGTTCGTCCGGGTTGAGTGGAGTAAGACAAGGGCTCGCGTCTGCAGATGGCGGGAAGAGGTCAATTTGTTGGCAGAAGAGACCCGCCGTGTGCTTGTAACGTTGGAGTATGAAGCTAAGAGGTGGGAAGAAAGAGCTGAATACGAGGGCCCCCTGGCAGAGAGTAAGGATGATAGTCATTTAGAAGGCGCCCGAGCATACGCACTATCTCAGGCAAAGGTATACCGTTCTCTTGCAGATCGTTTTGCCTATATATGGAAGTTCTCGAAGACGGAAGCAGTGAATCAATCTGTAGGTGGCGAAGAGAACAACAACAATGTGGACAAAGGAGGTGAGGTTGATCAAGAGGATATAGAGGATATGGCAGGAGCTTCAGAGGACGAAGAGGAGCTCGAAATAGAGGAATTCGGGCTGGATGAGGATACAGAGATACCAGATGATATCTAATCTCTCGATATCATGTTTCTCACCGTAAAATATATACTATTCCACCAATAATTCATAGAAAATTCCCCTTTGAAATGACTGAGTGCCGGAATTCTCTATTTGGCTTCTGCTGGGACAATGCCGAACAGTGCCGAGAATCATTCACCTCGAGATCTTGGCTGTGGTACAGTGCCGAACATTGCCGGGGTTCGATAAGATATAGGTTTGAGGGGTGGGACAACTGTCCCCGTACAATGCAAAGTGACGTAGGATAGTTGTCCGTATGTTATGCATAAGGGCTACAGCTACGGGTGGGTGTTTTCAAGTTTGTCGTAACACAATGATTCAACTGGATCTCTTTGCCATCCCCGCCGATCCACTTGAAAATTACTGAGCATCAAGTATCAGGACTTACGTTCGTCCTCAAGAATTTTAGACCAAGTAGGATAAGGCAGTGAAATGCTATTGACCGACGAAATCTCATTTCTTATTTTCAAAGACCGAGACCGATTTGTACCTCACTTTCGAAAACAATTATTTGGACATATATAGGATCAGATTGCAAGTACTAGAGAGTGGATAACTTCTATACAGCCTACAGACCCTTAAGGAGATCCAAACCGGTTTTCCAAAGGTTATCTCGGTGCTCATTCCATTTGACCAACTCCTCCCTTGGAGCACCCGCTAGGAAGTCTTTATCCGACATATAGCTGTTGTGCCTCCAGCGAAAGAGGCTGGACGCGGAATAAAAGGTCATGGAGTGACGACTTTCTTTGGGTTGGATGGAGGTGTTGGAATGACGAAACAACGCTGAAGGAAAGATGGCCGTGCAGCCGGGGGGAAACTCGACGATGAGTTTGAGGTCCCATAGGACCAAATGACCACCCTTTTTGTAATCGAAGGAGCCTTCACTATGCACGGCGCATTCACCACATACAAGATTCTTGGAATCTCTATGAGGAACACTCACCGCTCTCTCAAAGTTGAGCGTGGACGCTGCGAAGCAACAGCCTTTGAAGTTAGGGTCAAGATTGGAATCGCCTTTGCATAGATCGGCGAGAACGTTGGTGTAGAGGGAGTGAAGACGTGGGAAGTAGCATTTGAAGAGGTCTGTCGAATGGTCAGTGCGGTAGAATTGACCATGTAGAAGGACTTACAGTCGACCCGTCGAGCAAGCTTTTGGGTCTCAGGCTGTGCCCGAAAGTCATTCCAAGCCTCCTCGTCAGCCTTCAGTTGAGTAAAGTTAGCGGGGTGAACTTGACCGCCTCCAAAGGATATGCCGAAGCTTTTGGCGAAATATTTGCCGCGTCGATGAAGGATTGAGGTGCTTGTAAAGTTGCAGCGTCTCATGGCGCCGCGGAAAGCATCCAGCAGACCAACGCGGCTGGCGGAATCCAACCGTTGGCCCATAAGAAACAAAGGGCGTCCATTCTTGTCCTTGAAGAGAATGGTTTCGCTAGCGGCAAAGCAGGTTAGTTACCGACCACGTAAGAAAGGCAGTCTGTATGCACCTTCCATCGTTAGCGAATACTTGGAAACCAGGCATCTTCTTACACGCCTCCAGCGTAACGTGTCTGCCCTCCTCTTGATCCTGCACCCCGGTCCATGTCGGCGCCTCAGCGATTGAGCCGTTCAGATCGAAGTCGACCTCGACCGCTTTGGATTCCGTCTCCCGGACATGGGATAGCTGATGAGCTTTGATTGAACAGCCTAGTTGTACCTGGGTGAGGAAACGCTGCTGTGCTCGTTTGGCTCTGTCTTGATCCCTTTTCCTTTGTAGCCTCCGAGACCTTCGATTCGTTTCGACGCCGTACGATTTTTGGCCCTGCACTGGAATGGATGGGCGAGGTTTTGGCCTAAAGGTGGCAAGTCTATCCAACGTCGTTATTTGATAGGATTGAGTAGGCGTTCGTCTAGGCCGTAAGCTGTATTGTTGAAGGCCGGGCTCATCGTCGTTATCGTCGTCATCGTTGTCGAGGTTATAGCGATGGACCGGTTGAAGCAGGGAGGAGAGGTCGAAGTTGTTGAGAACCACGCCGCGGTAATCCTCCAAAGCCCTGGCAGTGTCAGCCCTTGAAAGACCGCTGCCATCCTTGCCGTTGCGAGTTACTAGAGGGAGACCAAGATAGCGTGAGCAAACAGAGTTTGAATTGAAAAGATAACGTTCAAAAGTCATTCAAAAGAAATGAATGGCGCCGGCGCTTGACTGCCCCAATGGTCGAGGTTGTACTAAGCGCCCACGCGGTTCATGAAATGAAAGGACTGGCCGTCCCAACGATCGGGATAGCCCAGTACATGGATAGCAAGGGAGAAGAGAGGGAAACCTCTTACCTGGCATAGACGATGGTGGTAGAAGAAAAAGAGAGTTTTTTTATTTCAAATGTTTCAGCTGCGCTCCTTTTGTTTTCCAAGCACGTGACTTCGGCATCGGCACACCGGCACACCGGCATGATCGTTGATTCTGAACTTCAAGTTAACGTTGAATTCCTCAAGCTACCATGCCTCGAGCATCCAGGTCCAAAGTCCCACAACGTCGAAAGGTCACACGCGAGCCCACCCACTCCCTTCTAGATGATATAGACTCTCAACCACGCGTTCATCGTCTCGCCGCACTTAACCCAACCCAAAGGCAACAAAAAAATAAAGAGGCTCGCCGAGAGTTCGTTGCTCGACGAGTTACCACCACGGCGGGAATCCTGAGTGATCGAATCGCATCTAACCAATACCGGCCTCATGATAACGACAACGACCATCTTTTCACCGAGGTACTCATGGATCTAGATGACGAGCACGACGTCTACACAGGGTTAGATGAGGGGGGAGACAGTCAGGATGTCAGTGAAGCTCCGAGCTCACTAGAATGGGAGGATGAAGAAGCCTCGGAGGAGGAGCAGTTGCTGTATTTTCGAACTAAGGACGCCCTCCAAGACTTGTTTGTGTCACCCTCCTATTCACACTGCAGCTGAACTGACCCACTGTTATAGTGAGCTGACCCATAGACGAAGTCGGAAAAGCAAAGTGATTACGGACCAGCTTCGATGGGACGAACAGATGCCAGAGTTGGTGGAGGCATATACCAGCTTTTGCTATCATCGGAGTAGGGGCCTGCAACACGAGGGACTGGTAAAGGAGCGTCATATCGTCGATGTCTGGACGACTCTAGGTATGTTTTTGCTGGCCTTCTATGTAGGTATAGAATCACATTCCTACCCAGGGTGTCGAACGTACGATGTTCCCGTATTTCATTCGGATCGCTTTCACAACGCAAGCTACATACGGTCTGGCTACCTCCCCTTCAATCCCCTGTTGAATAGGTCTGTAGTGTCTTTGGAGACCATGGAGCTCTACCACCACCTGTTCATGCGATGTCCCCGCCTAGGGGTTCAGCCCTTCATTCGCGCAATCTCTGATCTCCATGGCATCCCATACAAGAATAACCTGTCGGTGCAATTCTCTGCAGCATACGACCTATACAGCCGACTACGACTGGAGGTTAGGAACCAAGTGCTTTCAGCACTGGGCCGAGCAACGCCCAACTGGCGAATGCTCAACAGCTGCCCCTGCTGCCAGTATGAGGTGCAGGGGGAGCCGGACCTTCCTATCAGGATGATGATAGCTATCGACGGCAACAACTCTCTCAAACGATTCCAGCGCCGTGAAGCCCCGCTGGAGGATGGACAAGCACTGGGTGCTGTCAAGGAGGGCTTAGATAACAGGATAGGAGGTGGAGACTACTTCCTGCAGCCGGACCAGGTGGATAGGTGGGACGAGCCTCACTGGAAGAAGCACTGGCCAGAGTGGACTGCTAAAAAAGTGGGAGAGAAGGTTCCCTGTGCAGATCGTTGGTCGAACATGAAGGAGTCAAAGACGAAGAAGACTTTTGGATTCTTTGATGTTAACGGAATATTCGGAGGGTTTTGTAGACATTCCTTTGTGATTGTATTCCTGGATATGGTTAGGACTGGGGAGCAGTAAGTCTTTCTACTGCCTCCCTTTCAATTTTTTGACAGTCATCTCACAGATCGAAGTACATGCTTTCGCTACTACATCACTTTATGTCCGCCTCGCAAGAAGATAGAAGAATACGAGGTCTACCTGATCAGCCTATCGGTTCGCTGGCTGTAGGCTATGACATTGCCTGTGGAATGGTTGACAAAATCATCCGAAGCCCCCTTCATGACCTGGCTCAAAACGAGAGGCTTCAGATGGTCATTGGGTTACTCCATGGCTATGCTCACAACCGCCTCTGCCAGCTGTCCTTTCTCATGCTCTACATCAATGGGGCGGGTATCGAGGACCTGGAGGTCTGTGAGAGATATTTCTCCCAGTCCAATGCCCTTGCCCCGATCACTAGGTACATGAGCCGCTTTCGTCGACGGCAGGCCATAGCAAACTACGCATATCACCGGGACAACTTCGAGTCCTACGCCAACCTTTCCCGATTCATCTATTCCAACTACAAGCAGTCGTTAAGCATAACCAGGAGGTCAAGGGACATCCAAGAGACGTTGAAAGCTCTGGGAGCCTCGGACCCAGAGTTACCGGCCAAATGGTTGGAGGAGGAGAAGGAGTTTTTGGAATCTCGACAGAAGACACCGGAGGTGGAGACCCTTACTGCTGGCTACTACCAGGCCTTGGTCAAGCTACGTACCTGCCAGGAGAGATTGAGGGAGGCAAGGTCTAACTTTCGGATCGAAACCGGGCTAGCTGCTCCTTCTCAAGCTCGCCAGGCGACAGGGGATAACGGGGCCTCCGTTTACATGACGGAGAGACAGATGATGAAGGAGCAGGAGTTAGAGGGCAAGCTACTAGCAGACGTGCAGTCGTTTGAGGATAGGCTTGGGCTGAGACGAGACCAGAGATGGAGAAGTGGTTCAGAGGAGTGGAGGAAGGCAGAGGAGCTGGTTCAACACGCTAAATATCAAAAGGCCCTGGACAAACTGGAAGGGCTGATAGTCCAGAGGATATTCGAGCTATCGAGGATGAACGTAGCAGGAACAGGTAAGCGTTTGGGCACCTTTGAAAATGCAAACTCACGATCGAACGTTTATTAGGGTACAAGATGAGACAGCACATAGGGAACGCCATGAAGAAAAGGTCCCAAACTATCCTCTCAGCCCTAGACGAATACAACCAGGCTGCAGCCACCCTTCGACCTCCTCGAAACCTGTTAAGCTGGGACGACGTCATGAATTATACCTACCTCTCCGAGTTCGACTTCCTTAGGGATACCCGGATGGACGTTCGAGAAAAGCCTTGGGCAAAGCCAGCCATTCGTGAGGCTATGTCTGAGTACTTCAAGCTGATAGGTGCATATCAAGAGCTGGACCGCCTTCATGTGGAGATCAAGAGGCTTGTCACATACATGAAGGAAGAGGAGGAGTATATATCGGCGGTGAGGAGAAGGGTCCAAGGATACGACCCACAGCTAGCTTATCAGATTCAGCTATATTGGAACGAACGACGGCGTTTCAACAAGCTTCATCACTCTCGGCTCAGTAACATTAGAAGGCTCAAGGGCTTCTCCTCCATCAACAACGACTTCTTTGTTGCAGGCGTTGGCGTTCGACACCAGACTGACGATGAGAACCAAGGCGACCGACGTGAAGAGGACTTGAATTTGGATAGCGACTCAGAGTCGGATAAAAGTGACGGAGACAATGAGGAGGAGGAGGCTGACGTAGATGAGAGGACGGAAGCTGTATTAGGTATAGCGAATGATTAGAGTACAAGCCTTGTATTTATTGCTATAATACCACTCGATTCTGCTCTAATCCTTGTGAGATGATACTAGTGTATTATACATGACCTTGAGATACTATAAAGGCTATATAGACACCCCAACCGCTTATAAGTCCACTGGCCAGCATCGGTTTGCCAGGCGCTAGCAAAGATGGCTTATATATTAAGCTTTGATCGGTACATCAATGCTTTATATATCTGCCATCAATTGGTCATATGAGGTGATCCTTGGTATTATCTTTCAGTGGCAGCCTTCTGCCTATCAATGAAATTCCTAGTGAGTGGTATTACCCATAGAAAGTGGTATTTTGATTTTACAAAGAATTGTGAGCTAAGATACTGCATATGACTATGCATAAAAGCCTCATACTACATGCACTGACCAATTGCAGTATGATTATATACTGGTAAGGTATTACCAACTTGGGTAATACCTGACAAGGACCCCTGGCACTAGAGGCAGGGTATTACCCAGACTGGGTAATTGCCCGGTAATCCCCCCCATTAGGTACGGGTATTTGGTGGGTAATCCCCCCTAAGTCGGCAGGATTTAAGGGTGCCTGAAGTGTTTTTGAATAGAAAAATGTATGTTATGACATCATTGATTTTGGGATGCTAAAAATCACAGATGAATCCAAAAATGGCTGTAGGGAGGTAGTGGCTACCTCAGGCACATCAAAATTGCCTAAAAAGGAAATTGGTCCAAAAATAGAACTTGATCTCATCAGGTAGCAAAAAATCTGAAAAAATCATGAAAAATACTCAAAAAATTCAAGGTCACCTCAATGGCCCTGAAAACGCAAAATAAAAAAAATACACGACAAGTGTAAAAATTTTTATCACTCAAAATCATACCAAATCCTCTATACATTGAGTATATATGATGTACATGCTATTTTTAGCACCCCTAGTACACTCAGACACTCAGAATGGCTTATATCATTCAATATATTCAGCACACTCAATGCTTATTATACTTAACACACTTAACAATGAAAAAACTCGGAATAGTAGTAATGTATATCATACTCAACACACTCAACAATGAAAAACCTCGAAACAGTGTTCATGTGTATTATACTTAACACACATAACACACTTAACAATGAAAAAACTCGGAATAGTAGTAATGTATTTCATACCCAATTGCAACACACTCAACAATGAAAAACCTCGAAACAGTGTTCATGTGTGTTATACTCAACACACATAATGCACTTAACAATGAAAACCCTCAGAACAGTGTTCATATATATTATACTTAACATACTCAACACACTTGACACATTTCATCAATCAATATAACATACTTAACACAAAAACTCGGAGTAGTGTTATCACACATTATACTTAACACACTTCATCAGTAAGTATAACATACCTTCAATAGGACATTGTTATACTATGACATACTTATAACAACGAGTTTTGGGCGCTTATGGGCGCTTATTTGGGGTTTTTGAGTCAAAATTCATTAATAGCACACTCAATAATTTTTGTGTGGGCTCTATATTGTGTCAGGATGTTGTGTATATCATATTCCTCCAGATATAATTCGGAGAACTCGAAAATACAACCTGTGTGGCTAGCTATACCATAATCTTTTGTAATATAACAGTGTTTTATGTAAATGACAGTGCATACACCCATGTTATGAAGTCAAACTGCTGCTGGGTCATGAAAAGAGTCATTGTACAACCTATTTTATGCTAACTCTATGTGATACAGCCAAGAGATTTGTAATGGGGGTCATTGAATATGACATCTATTGTTACATGTAAGTGTAGACATCTATAGTGTACATGAAACATGTACATGTATATCACAGAGTCCAACCTTTATGATAGCTATCTGAATCATGTACAAACACTGCCAGTAGACTGTAGGAGTGCTTTCCTGATGGACCAGCATCAGTATACTTGCATTACATGGACATATGCATTGGCATTTACATAAACATCAGGAAAAATATCTCTGACCAGAGGTCTTTCAAAGACACCAGAGATTCCCCCAAAGTCTAAAGTCTCTCAAATAGTTTAAAGTATCTAGACTCTCAGAACTCTTTGGAAAAACGGCTCAAAATTTGGTTTCCTTGAAATTCTTTAGAATTGTTTCTGAGTTGTTCAAAGGTAACTCAAAGATCCCAAAAATGCTCCAGGTTTTTGGGAATAACCTGAGCTCTTCAGATACTCTAGAGAGCTTGGATACTCTGAGCTGCCTAGGTTTTTTCCAATATCCTAAAGATTTCTTGAGATTTTTCATGTTCTCTGAATATCTTTGAATGATCTTTGAATATCTTTGAATATCTTTGAACATCTTTGAAAGATATTTGAGCTTCTCTGAAGACTTTGAGTGTTTTCAAAAATTTGAAATTTGAGATATTGAATATGAAATGAGATACTATTGCATCTTAACATTTAGAAGATAGTATAGTGTAGTAATACAGTGTAAATATCAGTTAAAATATTCCAACTCACAGTTGTCAATAATATAGGTGGTCACATGACCTGCCACCGTGAATATAGCTATAATAACATATACTATATACATTGTTATTTATTATATTTATTAACATTACACATATATAATGGTTGTAATAATATATTATGATATATATAATTAGAATGTGTTTCAAAATTAATAGTTATCAAGTTCAAATACAGTATATCATAATATATGGGTGTTAGTAGATATAGTCAATATAAGAGCAATAGATAGAGTATCATATGATGAAGTAAAAGTGATTGAATAACTTTTTGAATCATTTGAACTCATTAAAGAGCTTTGGAAAATCTTTGAAAGATATCTAAATCTCTCTGGAAGACTCTCAGAGATTCTCAGAGATATTCAAAGATTTCTAAAGATATTCAAAGATTTTTAAAGATATCTAAAGAAATTCAGAGATTTTGAAAGACATTCAAGAAACTCTAAAGGCTTTAGGTTTTGGGGGGTGTCTCAGGAGACACCAAAGACACTGAAGACTCTAGAGACCCCAGGCAACTTGGAGTTCTTTGAGATCTATGTTGGGTAGCCCTGAGCACAGAACATTTTTGCTGATGAAACACTGTTATATCACAAAAGATCATAGTATAGCTAGCCACACAGGTTGTATTTTCGAGTTCTCCGAATTATATCTAGAGGAATATGATATAGACAACATCCTGACACAATATAGAGCCCACACAAAAATTATTGAGTGTGCTATTAATGAATTTCGACTCAAAAACCCCAAATAAGCGCCCATAAGCGCCCAAAACTCGTTGTTATAAGTATGTCATAGTATAACAATGTCCTATTGAAGGTATGTTATACTTACTGATGAAGTGTGTTAAGTATAATGTGTGATAACACTACTCCGAGTTTTTGTGTTAAGTATGTTATATTGATTGATGAAATGTGTCAAGTGTGTTGAGTATGTTAAGTATAATATATATGAACACTGTTCTGAGGGTTTTCATTGTTAAGTGCATTATGTGTGTTGAGTATAACACACATGAACACTGTTTCGAGGTTTTTCATTGTTGAGTGTGTTGCAATTGGGTATGAAATACATTACTACTATTCCGAGTTTTTTCATTGTTAAGTGTGTTATGTGTGTTAAGTATAATACACATGAACACTGTTTCGAGGTTTTTCATTGTTGAGTGTGTTGAGTATGATATACATTACTACTATTCCGAGTTTTTTCATTGTTAAGTGTGTTAAGTATAATAAGCATTGAGTGTGCTGAATATATTGAATGATATAAGCCATTCTGAGTGTCTGAGTGTACTAGGGGTGCTAAAAATAGCATGTACATCATATATACTCAATGTATAGAGGATCTGGTATGATTTGGAGTGATAAAAATTTTTACACTTGTCGCGTATTTTTTTTTATTTTGCGTTTTCAGGGTCATTGAGGTGACCTTGAATTTTTTGAGTATTTTTCATGATTTTTTCAGATTTTTTGCTACCTGATGAGATCAAGTTCTATTTTTGGACCAATTTCCTTTTTAGGCAATTTTGATGTGCCTGAGGTAGCCACTACCTCCCTACAGCCATTTTTGGATTCATCTGTGATTTTTAGCATCCCAAAATCAATGATGTCATAACATACATTTTTCTATTCAAAAATACCATAACCCAAAAAGGATAATGATATAACCCTAATTTACCTGATTTCATGATTGTCGTAAACGTAGTCACTTCGCGAAGTGCAGCATAGCTTCGCGAAGTAGATTTATCATAATATACCTATTAAATAATAAAAGAATTATTGAATATTAATAAATATACTAAATAGCCGAGCACCCCCCGGAGCCCTACTGGCCTGCCCGAAAGGGTTTTTTGAGCTTCAAGAGCCACTCGGGTTACTTCGCGAAGTAATCTTCGAGACTTATCGGACTACTTCGCGAAGCTCTTACAGCTTCAGCTGGACAAAGAGGGTTGTCACCGTCACGAACGACGTCGGGAATGGAGTTGAAGATGAGCTGAAGGATGAAGAGGACTGCCAAGATGGGAAGTTTGAAAGTTCGGAGCCATCATAGGACAATTCCGTTACTTTCTGAGAGACGCGTTGAGCATTTCTGGAGAGCTGTTGATACCGCGAACGATGGGAGGAGATTGGAGCATTGGGCGACTTTTTTGTAGCAAAGGGTCCAGGGCGTCGTCGCTGACATCTATTTGGTCAAATGGTTCGTGTAGTGAGCGTGTCAAGACGAGGTTAAAAGAATTAGAGATGCGAGAAGAAGGAGAGCGATGGGCGCTATTTTTTTTTTAGCACCCATCGCTCCTGAACTTTAACCGGTGCTTCCAACATCGTTCAACCAATCGCGACAACATTACCGTTCGTTGCCTTCGACGTCATCCTCGCCTCTCGAAGATTGACACCGTTTTCGCCATTCTTTTGACGTTCATTGCTGCTTTTTGCGTCGCCGTCCATCCGACAAACGCTGGTTGGTGTCTCTTTCTTATTGCAGTGTTGCAAACAGTGTTGACAACTGATGATCCAGGCTGTTCGACATAAAGTACAAGATGGTGAACATTACACCGGCCCCCACTGCTGGTAAAAAGAATCATGCTAAGAAAAGCACTGGTGGTAAAGCCCCCAGGAAGCCTCGCAAGTCAAACAAGTGGACGGCTCGAAAAGCCACCGGAGGCCCTGCCCCAAGGTTGTCTATTGGTGCCCCAGTCCCAACCTCTGTCCCTCTTCCTCTTGAGGATGCTGCGATGAGCTCATCTGATGTGGGCTTAGCGAGTTTGCCATTGTCTACCTCATCAGAACATGCGAATGAGCCTGGCGCCGCGCCAGTTCCTTCCCCTGACACTTTGCGTCGATCTCGGCGCACAGGCAGCGCGGCTGTGGCCAGGCTGACCTCTGTTACAGTTGAGGTGGATAAACCCTCAGAGAACAATGGTCTACACTCCGATATGGAGCTGGATAGTGACGGTCAAGATGCCGAAGGCAATACAGATGAAAATGTGAGTATATGAACTTATCAAGGATGTGATACTAATTGCTTGGTAGCTTTGTGCTGGTTGCCAAGACGGGGTAAACCTCTTGCACTGTGAAGGTTATCGCCTGGTTCAAAATGATCCTCTATACCATTGTGGTAGATTGGTTTGCTATGGACCACCAGGCAGCAAGAAATGCATTGAATTGCATGAAGAGGCACTCAAGAATGTTGTGCCAGATAAGGCTATTGGGTTTGTATGCCCGCCTTGCTGGGAATACTTGCATCGAGGCTCACAGTACAATGTAGCATATAAGGTAATGCTGTTATTTCTTCACAGTACCCAGTTTTCATGTTTTTTACCAGGGATTTTTCAAAAGAGATGACGCAAGCCCCGTCACCTCTGCAGTGAAGATGGTTCACTCTGCCCGTGCGAGCTTCTTCTCAAAATTGCAGTTGGTGCCTATGGCAATAATCTCTATCGCATTAGAGGGAATGGCCACCGAACCTTTTTCGATGACTTTGATCGAGGTTCAAGGCTACTATCTGACTACTCCAGTGCCTTGTATTCATGCTTCCCTTACATTCGACCTCTCTCAGGGAAAGTGGGAACAGTATGACGCTGATTTTGCAAACATGTTTGCATTGTTAAAGCAGTAAGTCATATTTTAAGTGTAGCCAGTACATCTAAAACAAATATTCTGCAGACACAACATCAAACGTATCGTAGTTTTTTTGACAACTCATTCGACCCCTGATGGAGACTTGCACTTCATTCCAAACATGGGGGGAGCTGCTCCTACATCGGAGGTAAGTGTAGACATTGAATTCACTACAGGTTAAATCAAACTTAATATCCATGTAGGTACTAGATACTATCTTTCCGGCTGAGTTTCAGGCATTCATTCAGCCCAGTCACATTGACTCCACACTTTTCATCCTCTCGTGTGGAGGTCTTTATATGCAGGAGGAATCATACAACTCGTTAAGTGCCGCTATGGCGGCGGTTCACCTTGCTTGTCGAGAGGTATAAGCAGCAATAAGCAAGTTTTCTATTAATGAGTGTGAAGTATGAGTGTGAAGTATGTTAAGCAAAGTAACAACGAATGGAGTTTGGTATCAGTATAGGAACATTAAGTTGGAATAATAAGAGAGAGCGAGAGAGAATTATTGTTCAGAGAGTAAAGTATCATATAATATACACCGTCCGTTAGTTGTCAAGACGACGCTTCTTGGATGGGGAGGAAGGGTGAATAGCAAAAACACGGGCACGGCGAGGAGTGACAGCTCGAGCAGGGGGACCATGAATGATGACAATATCAACGATATCTGCAGTGAAGACATTTTTGAGATTGTTGCCTTTGCCGATGATGTGATGAGCAAGCGTGAAACGGATCTCTGCAACGGCACCTTCAAGATGACGGCGGTAGCTATTAGGTGGGAGGATCATATAACGCATGTCATAGAAGGGTGGAATGTTAACGATGTGGCTGTCTTTGATAGCTTCGAGAGCCCTGGCAGCTTCCGGAGATGAAGTGGGCCAATTTGCGATAGTGTACGTTGAGAGACCTTAAAAGCAGAATTAGTACCAATGTTATATACTGATGAGGTGGATGGAACACGCACCTGCTGCATTCTCTGCATCATCCTCCAAGTCAAGGTTGTCAGTCGCAGGCAATGGATCAAGATGATCCTGCTCGTTGACCTAAATTGATGTGGGTTAACAGGTGTATGTTGTAAAAGAACAAGATTTTGCAATACCTTACTGAATAGGCCATGTCGAAGCTTGAGCAGTGAGGACCCTGGGCATTGCTTGCTGCTGTGAATGATGCTGATATTCTCGTCAGCACCACCAACGGTGACCTCTTGCTCCAAGGATTGAATTCGGTCAAGAAGGGAATGAAAGTCGTTGACGACATTCGACAGGCCGGTGGGCTTTCCGAATTTGAGGGATAGTTTGACGGAAGATATATCCTTCGTATACATTGTTGGACCTTTGAAGGCACCATCACAAGCGACGAAAAGATCCTCGCTATCAATTCGACCAATGACAGAGATAATAGCAGGCTCAGGAGCTTCTCCTGGTATAATCGAATGAGCATCAAGTAAAAAAGAGGAAAAGGACTGTACGACACCATCATTTAACTCATCCAAGTTACGATCGGCAAGGATACGTGTCTTTCCTTGAACGTACCAAGCCGTATTCTCTCCAAGATAATGCTTCTCCTGCGCTAACTTCTTTCTTCTTTCTTCCACTTTGTTGGTTCGGTTCTGGGCAGCTTCAAGTGGTGAAATAGGAATAGGGCTAGGAACGGACATGGGTGGTGAACGAGCGTCGAGTATGTATCAAAGAGTGACAGAAGTAGGAATAAAACTGACGGTTGTTGCTAAACCTCTAGAAACAGACACTCTTTTATATGGTTCCTCCTGCACACAGACCATGGTTGGCATAGTTTGAGACTATGTATCTGGTAAAATTGCTGTCAATCGATTGAATGATTGCGACAGACTATGCTTGTTTGAGTGAAGTTTAGGGCAAAGGAAGATTATCCAGAAAATACGCGGAGAATGCAAGTGGAGCTGATACAGATTTTCAAGGTCAGCGATGAAATGTGTGGCATCCCATGTGGTAGATGCATGAAGCCACTGGACCTTTAACAAGTTATCTTCCTCTCTCGAACTACCACTACCATGTCGACTCTCTCCTCAACTTCTCTTAATTCCCTCACTGTGAAAGAAATTCTACGAATCATATCTCTTTCCCAAACAGCAGGAATGAAGATTCCATTGGATATCCGACATGGTGCAAAGGCTCGGTTGATCAACTATATTCTTGAAAACGGGACACCAATGCTATTGAACCAGTTCCAGCACCATTTGAATTCAAAGGAGAAGGTTGTCCGACGGTTTTGCTGGGTTCCCACGATGTTATCTGCATGTTATCTGCATTGCAGATAACATTGCCCTCATTTTACTGACCTTCCTCGCTATGTACAACAATATGTATCCTCCTAGTATAGTATTTCTCAATGCTGCAATACTATCTGATTATGCTCTACCTCACTAAACAGTTAAAACGAGCTGAGGTGCCCTAAACAAGAGGTGATACACATAACTTGCAGATAACATGTAGATAACCTGAAACTTTTGGTGGTCGCACTTTGGCCACCACTTCTCTTCCATATGGTCAATACAATTATTGATTTCAGATGCATATTCACAGTCATTTATTGGCACTAAAACATGGTGTGTTTTATGCATTCCATCATGGATACACTCAATGAACTTTGTTGCAGCAAATCGTGCCAGTGATCACTGGCGGAAAAGACAACAAACTTGATCTTGTCGTCGATATCAGAAAACCACAAGCCCGGGGAGCGCAGATATTCTGAACAGACTGAACAGTCCCATACCTTGCCTCGACTGTGTAAGTTATGCAAAAGGACATCGGAATGTCGTGGTGTCGACAAGGGTCGCAAATGCATGCCACTTTCAGTGGTGCCGGTGAATCTTTGACACCAGAACATCGGTGATTTCTGGGGCAGATGTATTTATACACAAAAATATTGTACTACATAGCAGTCTGAACCTCAAATTCAATCGTCGAAACGAAACGCGAATCCTCTCCCTTTTTCCTTTTTTCCCTTCCTTTTTTGGGTCTCGATACCCAGTAAAATGGTCGGAAAACCAAGGAGAAGGGTCCAAGCAAGATAATAGTAGGTAGAAAGAGAGCGCGTGAAGAAGAACAGAAGGGGAGACACGATAGTCGGAAGGCTTTGTGTCCTAGTGCTGACATGCCATCAGAGATGCCGAATGAGAGCGATGGTCTATTCATGGAAGTGCCGGCACCTGCTGAGCTTCGGAAGTATCACCAAGCATTTTACAAGGCAACATCAAATACTGAAGTTACACCACTCATTTGTGGTGTATGTGCTCGTGAAAACGATATTGGTAATCCTCCCAGCTCATATCGACGGATACCAATTCAAAGTATTCCCAATGCCCATCGCCTCATTCCCCATACTCCTCATCCCCACCAGACTCTATATGAGGGCAAGCTATTTGAAATGGCAGGCTTTATAAATAGTCCAAATGGAGATATCCTTGTCACTATATGCAAAGATTGCTGGGGAGAACTCAGTGGCAAGCGGGATTTACCACCAAAGTTCTCACTTGCAAATGACATGTGGATTGGTGAAATACCATCTCCACTCTTGGGACTTACTTTCCCTGAACAGCTTCTCATAGCTCATCTGTATCCCCGAGTTTATGTGTTCAAGCTGTTCCCCAAAAAAACTCAAGGAAAACGGGATATCAAAACTCTGCAAAGTGCCATGCGTGGAAATGTAACAACTTTTGAATTGGACAATTCTGGTATAGAATCCATGCTCGAAGGTGATCTGATGCCTCGTCCTGCTGCTATCTTGGCATCTGTGATTACTGTAACATTTTGTGGACTTGGTAAACTTCCAAAGACATGGCTTCGAAACACATTTCGTGTACGACGCCATGTAGTGCGGGATGCATTGCGGTGCCTGAAAGACAGAAATTCCAAATATTACAAGGATACAAAAATAAGTGAAGATCGCTTACATGAGCTGCCAGAAGATGATGTGCCAGATGAAATCACAGCTGTGATCCGTCAGACAGATGATGCAGGCATTGTTGATGAAGAAGGTGCAAGCTCATATGTACCAACAAATGAAGACAGTAAGTTGCTAAATGGATATAACAGTCAATAATATGCTGAGATTACTCTGCTTAGCTGCAGCAACAGATAACCCAGTTACAGATACTGAAGATTACAATGAAAAAGGTCAGCACTAACACTGGTAGATGATTCATTTCTGAAATATTCAACCATAATAATTTATATAGATGCAAGTGCACCTGATGTTATACCTCTTCAGATTTCAGGAACCATTGATACTGATGTTACAAAGCTCACTGGTAATGAGTTAATGCAGTGGGGGATATTAAATCTATGGAAAGAAGCTGATGAAGGGGCATATGCTGTGCGTCATGGTAAAGATGCAGTAAATGACTTTGGACAGCCTCGAAAAGGAGAGTCTGACAGTAAAGATCGAAGTGCAGCAACTGGAATAAATTTTTTGAAAAGGCTTTTCCATTGCTATTTCCAAATGGACGTGGTGGATTGGAATGCTTTCATCCAAATCCCATAGATTTTGGAGATCAAATCAAATGGGCATTACGGTATCATGATGGCAGATTTCGCCGCCATGAAACATTTTCTTTCACAGCATTTGGTATTTTACAGCGTCGGCAGGCTTTAGGTGCATCACGTTTACAAACACGGCGCCAAAATTTTGAAAGAGATGCACACATACTATCATCTATTACTGTAGAAAAGCTCAAAGCTGCTCAGGAGCAGGAGGAAAAAGGAGAGCGAGTAACTGATAGTGCAATTTTGCTATTAAAGTCTCATGTTCATGCTGCTGCTGGAAAGGTGATGGGATCAAATGCAAGCAAATATCGGCTGAAAAGCCAGATCTGGTCAACATCAATTGCTTTAGGTCCCCCAAGTCTATGGCTTACTATAAATCCTTGTGATCTTCATGATCCTATTCCTCAGATATTTGCAGGAGAAGATATCAACTTAGATAATCTGTTGGGATCTATCACACCAAGTACTGAAAGCGAGCACAGAATGTTGCAGGAGATTCATATGCTTCTGCAAAATTTTTCCATTTCACAATACAAGCTGTTCTCAAGACACTTTTTGGTGTACAAAAAAGTCATTATCAGCTTCATAGTGAGAAAGGAATTTTTGGATATGTTTCTGCTTATTTTGGTGTAGTTGAATCACAAGGAAGGGGCAGCTTACACTTACATATGTTGGTCTGGCTTCGTCATGTTCCAACTCTTTCAAAAATGCAGGATCTATTGAAAACTGAAGAATTTCGACACCACATTCAAGAATTTATATGTGCAAATGCTCGAGCATATGTGCCTGGCTTAGAATCAAAAGATACAATACGAAGTATACCTAACAAAGTTGACATTGCATATTCTTGTCCACCAAATCCATTCTATGGTACAATACAGGAATATCAAAATAGCTGTAGTAAATTTGAGCTGCAAGTTGTCCGTGCAAAACAGGTGCATACATGTGAGCTACGTCGATGTTTGAAAGTTGATAATCGAGGCCGGTTAGTATGCAAAAGACGAGCACCATTTGAAATTTCAAAGGTACCATATGTGATGGAGAATGGAAATTGGAGCCTAGAAAGACAGTATGAATTCATGAATGGATGGAATCCAACATTCTCAATCTGTCTTCGCTGCAATAATGATTTGAAAGTGCTTTTGAATGGACCTGAAACTGTAAATATATCTTATTATGTGACAGGCTATTCATCAAAAAATCAGCAAAAAAATCATAACATATCTGCTATTGCTGCAAAAACCTTGGCTTATCATATACAAAAAAATGACTACATTGACTCATTGCAAGATCAACAGCGACTATTGTTATTCCGCATAATCAATGCTGTAAACAGTGAACAAGAGTTAGCAGCACCAATGGTTATGTCTTTTCTGATGGGATGGGGTGATGTATTTCAATCTCATCACTATGCACCTGTATACTGGTCTTCATTTGTATCTGCACTTCTAAAGGCTCATCCAACAGTGCTGAATGCACAAGTCCAGACTACTAAAGAACCTGAGCAATCACAAGAATCAGTTGAACCCCTTTCTATAGAGAGTGATGAGCAACAGAAAGATATTGAAACTAATGAGGAGGAAGGTGATGAAATGGCAGTATTAGTACTGGATCAGAAGGGAAAGATTCATATTAAAAGTCAAGTGATTGATTATCAATATAGAGGTTCTGGTCTGGAGCATTATAATGTATATGAATTTTTCCAAAATACATGGGAGGAAAAAGCAGGATCAATGTAAGTTATAGTTATCAATTCTGCTATTCAATATGCTCATATCAGCATTAGGACAACAAAACAAACAGAAGCATTAGAAGAAGAGGATGAAACAGAAGATATTTGCAAAGAAGCTGAGGTATGTGTAATACCATTTTATATGCATAAATTAGCATAATGTTCATTATACTATCAGATTGGAGATGGAACTACTGATCAACAACGAAAACCAAAAAAGTGAGGCAGACCAGCACATGAACGTATTCCATATCAAGATAATCATCCTGAATATGGCAAAAAAATCCGAGTAAAAAGGTCCACTCATCATTCTACTATTCCTGATTTTGTTGGACGGTACTTTCCACGATATAACAAAGAGGGTGATAATGATTTTTACTATGCATCAATGCTTGTGCTGTTAAAGCCATGGCGTCAAATTGGAGTGGACTTGAAATGTTCTTCTGAAAGCTGGAAAACTGCATATGAATCATTTATAAGTACAAGTTCCCAGCAGGTAAAAAATATAGTAGAGGGAATACAATTTTTTCATAGCTGCCAGCAAGCTGCACAGGCTGCACTGGAAGCAGAAGGTTACAAAGCTATTGAGGCAGCTGAACAGGCAGCAAGATTAGAGGAGGATATAAATGAGCTTGAAGATTTACAAAAGGAAGATGATGGCACACATACTGGAGGGTTACAAATGTCAAAAGAAGGCCTTGAAACTCTGAAAGCAAGTCTTCAGCCTATTGGTGAGAATAATTGGGGAAGGGCAGCAGTTCTTACTGGACAGCAATATGGATTACTTCCTAGAGATGGAGCTGAGGATTGGGATATTGGTGAAATAGAAACAGTATGTAATGCAAGTGGTGATGACATGAGAAATCTAATCAAGTGGCATGCAGTGATGGAAGGGGATTCTAATCTGCATAGCATTGGGACAGAATCTATTAGCCAAGATGGAATAACAGAAGACTTGAATAATACACAACAAAAAAAGGGGGAAAAAAAGAACAAAACACAAGGAACTGCAAAAGTAGAAATGCTTACAAATAGTAGTAAGCAGCATGAAGTAGGAGAGGCAGATGCAGAAGGAGCTCTACCTATGTTAGATATTAGTGAACTTAGAATTGATCAACAGCGTGCATTTGAAATTACTGAATGGCATCTTGATCAATTTTTAGGTTAGTGATTTTTCATAGAATATGAAATTATATTACTGACTAAGACATGTTTGATAGCTGGAAATGATCCACCAAAACTGCGAATGATTATACATGGGGAAGGTGGAACTGGCAAGTCCCGAGTCATTCAAACTATTACAAAAATGTTTGAAACAAAAAAAGCATCTTCAATGTTGCTAAAGTCAGCATATACAGGTATTGCTGCATCTTTGATTGATGGCAAGACACTTCATAATATTGGTCATGTGTCCATTAATCAGTCAGCTGCAAGAAAAGCACAGGGCATAAGTGATGATACAAAACAAAAGCTTCAACACTTTTGGGAACAATATCAGTATCTCATCGTTGATGAGTGTTCTATGGTTTCCCGTGCATTTTTTGCAGAATTAGAGAGAAATATCAGTATTGGCAAGAAAAATCCAACAAATGGTAGCACTTTTGGTGGTTTGAATATAATTTTGTGTGGAGATTTCCATCAGTTTCCTCCTGTTGTTGCACCCAATGATGGTTTATACATGCCTGCAATCCCTGGAATTAGTAGTACTGATCAATGTACAGGAAGAATACTATATGAAGAATTTTCTACTGTTGTTATCTTGAAAGAGCAGATGCATGTGGTAGATCAAGGGTGGCGAGAAATGTTGACAAGGTTACGGTATGGAAATGTAACACAGAAGGATATTGAATTGTTGAGAAGTACTATAATTTCAAATAAAGGAGCAGAACAAAAAACAGGAAAGGACTGGGACAAAGCATGTCTTGTTACTCCTCGACATGGGGTGCGAAGAGCATGGAATGATGTAGCACTCCGTAAACACTGCCAGATAACAAAAGAAAGAATTTTTGAATGTCAGGCAGAAGATCGAGTGAAAGAGCAACAGTTGAACATTGCTGAGGAATATGGCTTGGCACTTCGAAGCAGTGAAAGAACTATGGGTGGCAGACGGCGCAACACAAAACAAGATCTTCCTGAGAATATTTCTATAGCAATTGGTGCACGGGTCATGGTAGTACAAAATATTGACACTGACCTTGACCTTGCAAATGGTGCCCGAGGTACAATCATAGATATAATTTTACATCCAGATGAGCCAGTGTTTGATAAAGAAGCAAGAGTTGTGAGATTGAAATATCTTCCAATGTATATTTTGATAAAAATGGATCGGACACGTTTATCACAGTTGGAAGGATTAGATGAGAATGTGATACCAATTCAACCTCGTGTGCAAACTATGAGAATATCAGTCCAGCAAAAAAAAGGACCGCCAGTATCACGTACTGTCAAGCGCAAACAATTCCCATTGACTCTTGCTTATGCATTCACAGATTATCGAGCACAAGGGCAGACAATTGTACCAGTGATCATTGATATTGCAAGTCCACCAACTGGTGCCTTGAATTTATTTAACATCTACGTAGCTCTATCACGCAGTTCAGGAAGAGACAGTATACAGCTGCTACGGGATTTTGATCCAAACATACTTTTACAAGGGCATTCACCAGAATTGTTAGCAGGAGATGACGAGCTGGAAAAATATAATCTAACAACCACAAACTGGTGGGTAGATATGAAGAATGGTCGTGAAAAAAGATAGTAGTATTTTCAATATAGATAAGAAAATTATATGCAAATGTATTTCTTGAAAGTAGAGTGATGATGACACAAGATTCTGAATAATTATTCAAAGAAAACTTGATGAGTATGCAAGTACATCACAACCAGGCAACAACCAAAGAGGTGAAGTGTTTCCAAAAGGGTAAACAACAATATCACCGGCTTGCGCCCATGGTCAAGCACACGATAACTAAAGAAGGCCTACCGCATGAGCGAGCACACAATAACCGAAGAGGTGAGTTTATTTTCGGAGAGGTAAACAACAATGTAGATAGCCAGCGCCCTTGAGCGGGCCCACAATTAGCAAGGGATATGGGGTGTTTTGGGGAAGGTAAACGATGTTAATGGTCTGCGCCCATGCGCAAGCAAACGTACATGAGCTGTAAACAATGTATTAGAAGGTGAGGCATTCTGAGACATAACAACATACCGAGAAACACGAAACTTCATCTTATCCAGCTAACACCTCGAACAAGCATTCGGAGACCAAACCGAGTTGAAGTGGCAGGAGAAAGGTGGAAAGCTGGGATTGTCGAAAGATAGCATCCTAATAAATGGATGGAATTGGTGAGTAAGTGCAGAGATTGAAATGTGGAAGAAGGAAGAAGGGCAGCAATGAATGAATGAGGGATGGTCTCTGTAGATATGCAAGTTTTCAGTGGCATTGTCAAATGGCCGACGCCCTGGCGAGAGCGCGCAAAGCTGCATCATGACATAGCGAGAAAACACACATACTGCAAAGAAAGTATAGTACATGAAGTAAACAAGAACACAGGTAAAGTGGACAAAGCAATCTATGTATTGGGAGGAGAGAAAAGCATACCTGTGCTAGTGTTAGAGAATCGAGGGATATGGTGGGTGGCAGAGAAACAGCGGTAAAAATGTGCCACGTAACCATGCGTGCTTATTCATAGCCCTACAATAGGGTCTCGGCGAAAATAATGCCGGATCCGGTGTTTGACACTATTTGCGAAAAGAGTGTGGGAAAAAAATAATTTCATACCTGGAAGGACCTTGACAAGCAAGGTAACTACTTTACTGAACAGGTCTGGGGGTAAGTATTGCGTTAGTTCTGGTTTCAGTTAACATTAATCAGATCCATGCAGACATATTTTCGAACGCATCATAGCCTTTCCAGCACGTGATCTTCAACCTCTTCAGACTGCTCGATGGTGCCAGGATTTTGTACGCCGTATATTGCTTCAGCATGAAAGCATCCAATATGCACTCAAGCCCATCTGTGATGGAAATCCATCAGTCGGTGCTCATACTAATGTGATCATCTGGCATTACTTCCCAACCCACCCCATCTCTATCAATGAGCGGCAAACTCTTCTTATCCAAAAGATCATTTGGTGCCACTCATGGTTGGCTCCTTACTATGGTATGCGTATTACGGAAGCTCAGTGTCCTCATTGCGGATGCCTCAGGACTAGTAAAACTAGTTCTTACACTATGCTCACTAATCGAAATGGCGAAAAGTTCCTGGTGATAAAATGCACCGCAAAACGTGAACCACTGTCATTTGGTCCCCGTTGTGGAGCAGTACCACAGACAATTCCTCCCCCTTGTAATCCAGTACTGATACCCCTTGTTGGTTCCTATGCCTCTACCTCTCTTGGGAGCAAGAGTGGGAATTGGGAAGTCGTAGACTATCAGTGGACTCGGGCAGAGGGTCTCTATTCATATAGCTAGATTGCTTTGCTTTTCTTGATATTCAAAGTATATGATAAAGTATATGATAGTGCAATCAAATTGGCAATGTCAAATTTACAGAACCCGATCCTTGAGCCTTCTGAGCAATCACTTCAGCCTGATTGGCCACCTTTCGATAACATGCCTCTGCTTTGTGCACCATTTGTTCTGCACGTGTCACAGCTGCTACATTGCTGCTTGGAATTTTTTGCAGTTGAGTTACTGCCTTTTCAACACGTTTATGAGCTTTGCTGAGTTTTTCATTTTGCATGTCAATTTGCTTGTCCTCTCGAGCCAACCTCTTTGATTCCCGCTTAGCTAGTTCAAGTAAGTTATCATCATTTACTTGAATATTAGAAAACGAGAGTACCAACCCTTGCGCCGCATGCTCATTGATGTACTATGAAGCCCATCGGTTGGAGTATTGCTTGAGTATATGCCTGTAGCCATATATGTCTATGGAAAATATTTGACGCACTTAGCAACACGCAAATTGTCAGGAATAGTTACTGATACCTGGGCAGACGTCAGACGCAATTGATCAACATGTTCAGCCTTTTCCACTCCACTAGTCAATGAACACCCAACCCCTTCGAGATAAGAGTTCCAGTGGGCACTTTCAACAAGGTCAGTAGTGGCAGGGCCGGCTTTCCATATGTCAAGAGGTATGAAACTTTTCTCCTGACACATCCCTGGAAATGCGAATTTGCTTGATATTTTATCCAGGATCCAATCTAGAGTTTGTGAGATTATCCTGGATCAATATAATGGACTACACAACATACCTTTTCCTGCTTTCATCAGGAAAAATGTACTGAGCCCTCAGCCACTAAAAGCTGCTCTCAGGCCCCCTAAAGCCTTTCAAGGCTTTGGAGCCCCCAAAGCCTGCAAAGATACCCCCCAAATCCTAGGCACTCTCAGCCACCTGAAAGTCTTGAGGTATTCTTTGGGGTGCTTTGAAGTGCTTTGAGGATCTTTGAGGGTCTTTGAGTGTCTTTGAGGATCTTTGAGTGTCTTTGAGGTGCTTTGAGATGCTTTGAAGTGCTTTGAGATGCTTTCAGAAGCAAATAATATGAATAAAAATCAATTGATTCCTCTTATTTCTATTTTACATTACATTCTATTTCATTCTATCTCATATTCTAGTATTATGTAATTTCTAATCATATTATATTATGTAAGACTTATATAATTACAAGATTTTGTAATGTATTATTTAAATTACCAAATTATATAGAGAATCTAATCTATAAATGTTATATATAAAGTCCTTCATTGAGATATGATAACATATACAACATGTAGACATGTAGTTAATATAGCTATAGATGTGTTTTGACCATGTGACAAACTTTTTGATTGTACATGGTTCACGGTGGCAGGCCAAATATATCATTGAAACAAGATCTTGTCAAAGTTGTCAATTGGAATTTTTGATGCATGTATCTTCTAAATTAAGAAAGTTCCGCAATGCACTTATGTAATTTCCTATTTGGGTGATGTTTTCTTCATTCAATTTGATATTAAAAGTTGCTAAAAAGCTCTGCAAAGACACTCAAAGATCCTCAAAGATCCTCAAAGACCCTCAAAGACCCTCAAAGGCCCTCAAAGACCCTCAAAGCACTTCAAAGCAGTTTAGTGACCTGGGTTACCTGGGCAACCTAGGCCATTGAGGTACTTTCAGAGTCTCTAGGAATTGGCCATTTCTTGAGGTGCTCTCAGATTAAAGTATATGCCTTTGAGGTTGCCGAAGAAATGCCCATTTTCCTCAGTGCTTTCTAGCTCTTCTAAGCATGTAGGCCCTCTAGAGAGCCTTAAAGAGACTCACAGTTGCCTAGGCCTAGAGTGTTTTTCCTGATGTTGCAGCTTTGCTCAATCTCCTGTATGGTCCTCTCCCAGTCTGGATGCTTAATGCACATCAAGCTTCGCATTTTGACTTTGATATGTTCAGGCACTTTGGATTTTGCTATATTTCGGTTGATATGGGCAGTACAGAGCTGTGCAATTCGGTGAAGATGATCATAGGGTTCAAGTTGATGCAGATATCGGTCTGGTTCATGAAGATCTTTTTTGGAGTGCGGAAGTCTGGAAGCCAACTCATGAAGGTACAATGCCATTCCTACACCACATCGAACAGTCATTCCTCTTTGCAACAGGAACGTATCGAGGCATACCTTTTGCAGGCCCTCGACCTTGATCAATAGCCCAGTGAAGAATTCCAGACCTATCTTGCAACGAATTTGCATGTAGATGTCTAAATGAAAGCCAGTGACCAGTATCCTTGTGAACAATGTCATCCAGACGCCTAAAGAAAATGAGATGTGCTGCAGCAGATTCTCGAGTCATAGAAGCCCGGCAAAAAACAATTGCTAAAGGTAATGCGTTTCAAGACCGTCACAGTCGAAGTTCAATTTATATATGTACTTACTGGTTTTACTTTGCTCATCCCATCCAACGAGCTCAAGTTCTTTGAAACCAGCAACCCGTTTGTATGAGATATCACTTTGAATGAAGCGCGCTTTGAGTAGATCATGACTTCATCGAGGGAACATGCAGATTGCAATACGGAATTGACTGTTGTCTTCTTCATCATCTCCGTCGTCACCAGCAAGCATGTGTAAATTGGGGAGAGACAGTTCTTCCATTAGTCGGATATATCTCTCTCCCACAGGTCTTTCTCTATCCTGGAGCTCTTTGCGTCTCAATAAACCTTTGCTGAGGTCAACCACATATTCAGCTATAAAGGTCGGAACTTACCCTCCCATCCTGTTCCTACAGGAAAAACTTTATCTTGAACATGAGTGATGTATGCACGCAGGTGATCCATATTGTTAAGAGAGGGATGCACATCAGAGAGTTGAGGCTGAGATATGAAAGGGACTTTTTGACGGATATAAGACAGAACAATTGGATGTCAAAGAAATCTTCAAGGTGTCATGTCAGCCAGCTCCCTTGCCATGGAGAATTCAAGAAGATCTAATATTTCGGCACGTATGTTGGGGGGCGTTTTAGTTGATAGTGGAATGGGATGAGTATGTTCCCCACTGCAAACCACTAGAATCCGGGGACACATCTGGCGAAACTCTTCTAGAGGCTCATACACACGGAAGGTACTACTCCGACAACTGAGACTTTCCATCTCTGTCATAAGCATTGAGCCCTCTGAAGTACGATGCTGGATTGCTGTTTGATTCTCAGTTATTGCTGTGAGACCTCGAATGCAAAAGCTGACTCACGACAATCAACCCTGACTGTAGTATTATTCCGGACTGTACTACATGGAGCAAGGGGTCCATAGCCATCATCTGATGCAGCTTTCTCCCAATGATATACTCTATCCATGTCTCTGGTGCATAATGCTAAGAGATAATCAGAATGAAAGATATCATTTGCAAGTGAGAAATCGCAGAAATGATTCCTGGAGGTTTGCTTGTTAAAATGTTCGCAACTTAAGAGAATATTTGTGAGACAGATGGTGCTATTCCCAGGTGTATTTCTTACCAGAGATATGGCCGTTCATTTGACGTATACCTCAGTACAATTCTTCCTTCACAGGTTGGCTTAGGCTGATGACCCCTCTTTTTCTTCCGAGGGCTGGCATGAACTGCGTTGTAGTGATCAAGTTCGTGGTCTGTGTAGTGAGTAGTTTGCTGAAGCTCGCGTCCACATCCATTATCTCGGAGATATGCCCAATAATTTAGGGTCTTCTCTAATAGATCACGGTCGAGTGAAGTAGTCCTTTCCCGCTGCTCGCATTCAAGATCAAATGTGCGTTGATCACGAGAGCGAGAAGTATGTGTCTGCTCTCTGAGAGATGGCGCAAGGTAAGGACATATCTTTACTCCCTGACCTGAATCATACAGTCAGTTGTAGACATGTACCAATAAATCAAATCAGATTTGAGTGCACAAGTAGAGTAAAGTACGTTGCATGGTACTTTTTCACCATCGGAGTTAACCAGAACATCAGTATAGACATTTCGAGTAAGACCTCGGGGTTCTCCAAGAGAATATGCAAAGGACCGAGAAGGTGATATCCATCATCAGGAAAAATATTCTCAGCTCTAGAGTCCCCAGAGATACCCCCCAATTCCTAGGCTGCTCAGAGATTTTTGTGAACTTTGAAAGATCAAAAAACATCCTAGAGATCCTGAAAGCATCTGAAAGCACCAGAAAGCATCAGAAAGCATCAGAAAGCACCAGAAAGCACCCAGAGAATTTTTAGAAGCCTCAAAGAACTCAGATACTCTAGGCTCTCTGAGACTACCTAGGAATTGGGGGTATCTCTGGGGACTCTAGAGATGAGAATATTTTTCCTGATGATGCTTGAGTATTGTCCATATCGAAAAGATGTCCAACGGCCTTTCCATCTGCTGCTGTCTTTGGAAACTCAATCTTGGTATTCTGCGTGTAATGATAGAGTTCTTCCACAGTAGTCTGTCGATTGATCTTGACATTGCGGGTTTTGGATAAAGCCAAAGGAGTCTGCAAGGGATCGTCAGTTCCAGAGACGGTACTGGGGAGAGGGTTCAGAAGCTGATCCCAAGGCAGCATGGCAATAGTGTTGCCTTCGAAAACATTCAACACAATTCACTCATTTTATAAAACTTCAGTTCTTTTCGAAGTCGAAGCCTGAAAACTCCTTGGATTCACTTACAAAGCCCACTGACACTGTTCTTCAAAGCCTAGATGTTTGCGCTTACAGGTTTCAAAAGCATCCTTTACATCACAATGCCACTAAGTTGAAAGCTAGTTACCGTTTCTTCTTGAAACTCGAAATAAGAATTTGCTGTCGAAGATGACGGGACGTTCTGACTCAAGTTTCGTTTCCTGACAGGAAAGAAGTCAGCATCTTTTGAACACTTATAAGGTGCAGGCAAGAAGCTGAGTGGAAAACTATCCCCCCTTCAACATTCATTTTCCCCGCTAAGCTCTCATCAGTCTTGTCCAGTTCTGTCAAATTGGATTTGCCAACTGACTTGTGTAGCAATCAAGGTGCATAACGGGCATTGGATTGATAATTTCTTTACTTACCTATGGTCATTATGTAGAGACTTTGCAAATCGATGTGGTGGTCCGCGGACTCAGAGATGAACTAGTTTGGTCACGTAGTAGTCACATAGGTTGTACAAATAGTCACTCAGTCCGTAGATAGTAGGATCTCCGGCCTGGGCTCCGGTAGCTTCCGACCGGGGCCTTGATCCGGATCTTCCGGAACCTTATCGAGTTATAACAATTGAACCCCGACTCAAGTTTGAATGCAGAATTCCAGAGCTGATTGGGCTCGACAGCCGGCGTAATCGGAAAAATGTTTTCAATGAACGACAGGAACGCAAAGTACCCTGGAGCTTCGATCTGTAAACTCGTCAGTTTCCAGTTGAAAGATTCGTCGAGCGAGCACTTAGGCCCTGTTCGCGACGCGGGAAAAGTTTTCGCGGATTCCTTCCGGAAAATTCTGGATGACGTCAGAATCCAGCGCCAAAGAGTTTTCCAGGATTTTCACTGCTTGTCACACATTAGTCAGCTGTAACTTTTGCTTTATATAGGCAAATACTATGAGCTGATGTCACGGTGTGATGGAAAATCCTGGAAAATTGTGTCGTTCATGAACACTACGAAAATCTGTGGATACAGTCGCCTCTGTAATAAGGCATACCTAGTAGAAGGCATACTCTATCATATGGCATACATTTTTGGCTGTACAAAACCGCCTTGCCGGGCTAATTTCCTCTGTCATAGGGCATACTCTATTATAAGGCATACTTTTGGGCTATGACCGAGGGGTATGCCTTATTACAGAGGCGACTGTATTTCCAAATTGCGTCATTTTCCGGACCTTTTCCCGTGGGAACATTTTTGAATGGGTCGGAAAACATTTTCCTGCGTCGCGAACAGGGCCTTACGCGTATGCTTCATGATGTTGACACAGAGAGCCCGAAAATGTTCTCGAGGTATGAGAGTGCATATATATACAGCTTGCTTGTTCCATATGCATCAAGGAACAACCTGTGGTAGAAGATTAGCATAGAGGACAACATCCCGCGAATTTTGACCCGGAGAAATAGCGAGGATTGCCATATGACAGCGTCGAAATTAGCCTTCGGTTACAGCGATTCTGCCTGGCATCCTAAACACGAGCTGGGTGTGATGGAACATTGTGTACATTTCTTCTAGATATCGTACAGACAGCGAGCGATTGCGATTTCGAAAATGTCCCTATGCGATCCAAATATGATGATTACCACGTCCAGCGTAAGTTTGAAT
Organism: Lentinula raphanica; assembly: GCA_027919835.1. Classification (NCBI taxonomy): domain Eukaryota; kingdom Fungi; phylum Basidiomycota; class Agaricomycetes; order Agaricales; family Omphalotaceae; genus Lentinula; species Lentinula raphanica. The sequence continues at coordinate 442,880 of JANVFP010000001.1, read as the reverse complement.
GTCCTATATCCTTCCTCCTCCTCCAAGTTACACATAATTCTCAATGAACGTACCCCATTCATCTATCACCTTCTTCACAATACCTTCCCATTCCATTCCATAATAGTCCACATCCACGCGTTTCTTCGCACCCACCTTCTTCCCCTTCTGTCCCTTGGCCCGTTTCGGAACTCTCGCAAACTCAAATATCTCTTTATGGATCTGCCCACAATCCTTGCACGGCGCACCTCCGCCTCCGTTTCCCAGTCCGTTCGCAAGGAACCTGTCTTTCTTGCTTTTAGGTGGAGATTTGGCGAGCGCAGCGGATCCGGCTTTGGTTGTTTTACCCTTCACGGGAGTAGACGTCGGCGAGGCAGATAAGGAGTTGTATGAGGAGGAAGATGATGCTGATGACGATAGGGAAACAGCAGAGGCAGAAGCGCCTTTTGTGTTCACTCCAGAAGCGATCTCCGGATGAGCATCAGCATATGGCTTGGCCTGCCCAGAACCTTTTGTGAACGCTTCCCAGCCTGGTTGGAGATATGGTGCATGAACAGCCAGATCAGCTAATTCCAGATGGATGAGTCGTTCGAGTCGATGACACCATACGCCTCGCCCGCCAGCTTTGACGCGGCCTTTCATAAGACTGTGACCGACGGTATCGTTGGCTTCTTCTGAATCGGTGTCGACTTCACCTGGATACCAGCCTCGAAGGACCTGTTCTTTACTCCCACATTGTTTGCCCCATTGGTTCAACCTTTTCACAACGTTCACGGCGCGACCGACTTTGAGCGAGATGGTGGGAGGGGATGGATCTTTCGGATCTGTCGTCCCAATCAGCTAAATGCTAAGATTGTTGACAGAAATCGAAGGCTTACCTCGAATCTCAAACGTGTAAATGTATCCTTCCACGTCGCTTTGGCTTCGCGGCTTTTCCATTTCCACTCGAAGAGCGACTTGAGTATCCGGATGGAGGTAAGGAGGTATATAGTCTATGTACAGTGAGACGACTTGCAAATTGAAGAAACAAAGTATGATAACTTACCCGCGAAATCAATCCATTCCTGCAACCCTTGCCCCGAGACTCCGTCACGATTCTGCCTCCTAGCATAGAATCCACTAGGTCCCAGCAGTTCCTTTGCGTGCTGATGACAAAATCGCTCGACATTCCCTGAATTCGGCGACGTCGCGCCCCAAACACTAACCAGCGCCGGACCACCTTTGACCAGTCGCGTACACCGTTTTCCGGCCTTTGTCACCCCGCTACATTGGATCTGGCCACTGACTCCACTGACTCCCGCCGTAGGTGTAGGTGGCGTAGACGACGCCCTCGGCCTGCTAGGTTTACCGTTCTGCTTCGTTCCGGGAGCCGGACTGTTAAATTGAGTGTTGAGTACGGGACGTGAAGGACTGGATGGTAGAGGCGGAGCACCAACCGGATAAGGACCAGAAGGAGAAGGGAGTGGTCTGCCTGAATGAGAAGGGAGCGGATGAGGCGTCGGGAAGAAGTTGGGAGCAGATGTAGATGGAGGTATTTGAGTTGGGTAAAGAGGTGTATAAGCAGGAGAAGATCCCGGAGTTGAATAGGGAGATGTATATGGGGAAGAAGCAGGATGTGGATATCCTGGATGTGCAGCACCAGCGGAGTAAGGCTGAGAAGGAGGAGCCCCGTAGGCTGCGTTGCCACCGTTATATGGATTCAGCAGCGGTTGCTGAGAAGATGGTGGTTGAGAGGCATAATGCATCGTGAGTGAGGGACCAGAGTTATCGACGATCGGATTAGGAAATGGCATCGCAGGAGGACGAGGAAGCGGAGGCGGACCACCAAATTGCTCTGTCGATGGCGGTGGATGGTGCACGGCGGAGAATCCACCAACGAATGGCCCACCAGGAGCAGAATTGCTGTGTCGGTGCTGTGGTGCATATAGTTGTCCTTCGCTTTGGTATCGTGAATGAGCTTGTTCTGCGGTGCGTTGCTGAGGTTGAGGTGGATGTGCGACAGGCTCGTTCAGGTTGAGTGCATTCAAAGAGTTGGAGAGCTGATCTTGGCTCGTGTCGGCCGTATGTGCTTGCCCTGGAGCTCGAGGACCTCTCGGAGGGGCGCCAGAAGCTGCCATCTTGGTCGGAGACGGCGATCTCGAGCTTGAGTCCGGTGAAGAAAGACGGGAGTTGATATCTGGGCTATTGTTACGCGACTAGAAAGCCATGAGTTGGAGTTTGAAGAGCAGAATGAAAACGATGTACCTCATCATTCGGCTTGAACTTTGCGAAGAGATTAATTGCTTTGCCTTTCAGCTTGTATCCGGTCCCCATTGGATCCAAAGATTTGGAAGATACGCCCAAGTGGCAGAACTTTTGGGATTGTGGATGATCAATGCAAGCGTAACCTACAGGCGCTTATTTCAGAAATCGATTGTCGCACGCGCGCGCCACTCGAACTTTTGACTCTTCCTCCTTCCTTCACATCCATGTACAACCAATACGTTTTGAATGCGACTGCCAACTATCATTGCTGTGGCTCACTCTGGTAACCCTCAAGAATTCAAGAAACCTCAAGAATTCAAGAAGAGTTGTCCTACAGTAAATCGACCCTCCCCTCTACTTCCGATTTTCAACACTACGGTTGAGGTTTTGATTCCTCAAAGTAGGTGCCTCAAAGCGTGAGTTTTCTGCAGCATAGATCATCTGCGAGCCGCGGTCTTCCCTCATGACTTCAGGACATTTAGAAGGAGCCTCATGGTGCACATTTGCAAGCTTGGGACATTCGTATCGCTCTACATGATTGAACACCTCAACCAGAGTTTTCTAGTCCTTTAATAGAATCTGCTGTCCTATTATTAGGAATTACCCTCCTCGGACCTCTATCCTTGGCTTGCACAAGCTCTATCCGGTGTCTGTACGCCTAACCTGCATATGTTCTTTGGTTTGTCAGGATAAATCTCGGTAATCAATCCATCGCATGTTATTTCAACCATGAGCTCAGTCCCTCTTTCAATCGAACTCTCCAATCACATCTCGCGTTCACTCACTGACACTCCCAGACGGAAGGGATGTGTGACGCGTATTCATGGGCCGCTGGAATACCAAGGGCCGAACGCATCCTTCAAGTCCAGCAACCTGTATAAAGCTTCGAGGTTGAGATATTGCAATGCATTCCCGCAGATGGTACCCAAGATGTCTTTCGCTTCTACAGGTCTGATTTTGGCTCTGTTTCTCTCTCCCATCATAGCTACACCTGCTTCGTTCAAGAACACCACGTTGAATGCTCCTCGTAAGCTAGGAAGACGCTGTACTGGGGAGATTCAGTCTCTAGATGATGTCGCAGCTGCTGAGGAATGCACAACCATTGTTGTGAGTACATTTCTGTGTATTGAGATCAGAGCACGCTCAACGTATGTCGCATAGATCGGTGGCTTCACGGTTCCTGCCGGTCGTAAGCTGGACATCTAAATTACTCAATCCGTTGGAACTGAAGAATTCGGAAAATAGAGACATTCTCGTTAAATCCTCCTGACGGCGCTCAGGTTACTTTAACTGGGGAGCTTACATTTGGCTTCGAGGTTAGTGATTGCCCCTTCCCTTCGACTCGTGGTTTCAACCGCTTTACTTTTTCCTTGAAGAACTGGGCTGGCCCTCTCATGGAGATAACTGGGAACGATATAACATGTCTGTCCTATATTCTCGAATAGCGAAGCTTTGATTCAAACTGAATGCCCTAATTTCTAGTCAATGGAGGTGAGATGAACCACTACAGTTGTGCTGCTTTCTAAAAGGTGGGTCCACTGTAGGCGGTCATGATCTTAACGGACAGGGTACACTGTATTGGGTTTGTTTTCTACCAACCTAGAAACGGGCTCGAACAACTCATGCATCTGGTCTAGGACGGACAAGGAATCAACGGGGGTGTCACCAAACCCGACCCTCTGCTTCGCATCAACATGGGAGGCACCTTTAGTGATGTTCAAGTGGTCAACTCTCCTGGAAGAGCCGTCGCTATCGGCGGAAGCTCTCTGACTGTAAGCGGTGTCATCGTCAACAATGGTATGTCCATGTTACAATTCATCGTAAGCTGTTGAGTCCAATCGTGCTGATATATATCCTTGCAGCCGCTGGCACAGCACCGAATAGTCTCTCAGGTGGAGATCCCGCTGGGGCGAACACCGATGGGTTCGATGTATCAGCCAACGATGTTACAAGTAAACAAGTTCCCCCATTTTAGTCGTTCTTTTCTCAATAGAGAATACTGTCAGTCACTGGTTGTACTGTCAATAATCAGGACGACTGCCTTGCTATCGTGAGCTTGATTTTCCACAGCTTCTTTGAGCTCTGGCTGATGAACATCCTGTCTCGTAGAACAAAGGAACCTCGATCACTTTCTCGAATAATGTTTGTGAGGGAATAGGCCATGGTATCTCTATTGTAAGTATCAGTTCCTATAGGTTAAAAGGGATACATATACGTTGTATCTCTCTTCTTCTAGGGTTCAATCACCAGCGATGTCACTGTCTCCGGCGTCACCATCTCAGGGAACACTGTCACTGGAACGTAAGTACACATCGAATGATCTCCGCCTACTCATAAACCGTTCTCATTGATACTTTTCCGTAGGGTGAATGGCCTCCGAATCAAGACCGACGCGACAGCTTCAGGCTCCTTGGTCGAGAATGTCATCTATGAGAATAACAAAATCTCTGGGATCACTGAATTCGGTGTCCTCATTGACCAAAGCTACCCAAGCACTCTTGGCACGCCTGGCACTGGTGTTATCATTGAGGTGAGCGCACGCCGCACGTTTTGTCGTCCATATGCATGCCAAGTTTGTGTCTCTCACATTCTGAAAACAGAACGTCAATTTTGAAGGTACAAATACCATATCTGTTGGAAGCTCTGCTCATCGCGTCGAGGTCAATTGCGGAAGTACTAGCAGCTGCACCGGGTCTGTTTTCGCGATCTTCACAAACGAGATTTCCAAGCTGACTTTGTTTGATGATTTCGTAGGACCTGGAATTGGGCAGGTCTTGATGCTACTGGGGGAACTGGATCCACTGTTAAGAATGCCCCTGTGGTTGGAGGTACTTTTTAGACGAGTCAAGTCCTCCTGTAGTAGAGTACTTGATTCAATGCGAAGAAATTACTCAGATGCTCCCGGTAGATAAGGAATACTAGTAGTACCGGTAGTATGACTATGATAGTGGAAAAACCTCTCTGTACTTCGACGTCCTCGCAACCTGATGATATTTTTTACCTATCTCTCATGCTCGTTGGCAGTGTCCCGCGTTGAGGCGGTATCTTATCTCGAAACAAACGTGTGTTCAGCAAATAATCCTCATCGGAAACACTGGATTTTCGGGTGCCTAATGCGGTTCTTCCGCTCTTACACCCAATCACAATCTACTGCTCCGCACTGAGCATGAGCTCGGACCATGCGTTCGTCGTTTTATCGACTCATCACGGCGCGATAGCCAAACGTTCATCGATACGTTTACCTCCGAACTCACGTTATAAACCCCAGCGCCATTTTCAATCATTCATTCCTCCTTGTCCATCACCGCCGAATCATAAGAATGCGATCCTCCGTGGCGCTTTCGACGCTTGCTCTTGTGACAGCAGCAATCGCCTGTGGTGATGCTCACGACCATGCTCATCAGTCGTCTAGCGGACTACGGAAAAGGCTGTACCCACAGGCTCCATTGACGCAGCCTACAAGACCTTTGGAATGGGGAGATTTGAATATCATCCATACCACGGATACTCATGGCAAGCCGTCCTTCAAATTGAACTTTTGCTTCTCATAAGGTCTCACAACTTGTTCGCACAGGCTGGCTTCTTGGACACCAACATCTTTCGTACCCGGAGCCCAACTACAGTGGAGATTTGGGAGATTTTGCGAGTTTTGTCAAGCACATGAAGGATATCGCAGTTGTACGTGTCATTCGCTTTAAATTCGAACTTTTAGTCGAGACTAACGCGTTCGTTTTGCAGGAAAAGGACGTGGACTTGCTCTTAATCGACTCAGGCGACCTTCACGACGGGACCGGCCTCTCTGACGGATTTCCTGCTGGAGGTATCGACGCTCATGACACGAACCAATTCCTGAAGCAGCTTCCGTACGATATCATGGCCATTGGAAAGTATGTACCACTGAACCCTTTTACTTCTTCGAGACATCCATGAAACGAATCCTCCCAGCCACGAACTCTACGACTACATTAACACTTGGGACATGCACACCAACTTTGCACCTGCCTTGAATGGCCGTTATCTCTCTTCGAACGCCAACATAACGATCTTTGACGAGTACAACAATACTGTCAGCGTTCCTGTCGGAAATCGGTACCGCAAGTTCACCACTAGGAAAGGCAGGAGAATCACCTCTTTGGGTGTCTTGTTCGACTTCACCGGAAATGATGTGAATACTACTGTCCAACCCGTAGCAGATATGGTCAAAGAGCAGTGGGTAAGTGTTGTGATCTTGATCACTATGCTATTTCCCTAATTCGACTACAAATCACAGTTCACCGAAGCCATCACGGAAGAGCCGGACGTTTTCGTCCTCGCGGGGTTCGTCTGTCTTCTTGTATCGTTTCCATATGCTCACAGCACATCACTCAACGTAGACACATGCCTGTTTCTTACGACAATTGGCCAACAGTCTTCAACGCCATACGAGCTGTGCATCCGGAGACACCTATCATCATTCTAGGGGGACATACTCATATTCGGGATTGCAGTATGTCAGATTCCTATAGTGAGGACTGCGAAATCTAATTCTTCGCAGACCAGCCCGATGGACGTTCGATGGCACTTGAGAGTGGGCGATACATGGAAACAATCGGGTGGCTCAGTGCGAAGCTCGGGAATTCTTCAGAGTCGAACAGAAATATCACCTTCAGCAGGAGATATCTGGATCAAAATCGGGTCACATATGAGGTCAGTCCATTCCGAGCCTCTTGAATATCAGATTTGAGTAATCGTTCTCATTCTAGTATCATTCACAACAACGTAACAGCTCTTTTGATACTACGGAAGGTCAGAACATCACTAAGGGCCTTCAGGAACTCTCGGACAAGTATGAATTGTCGACGTTGTTTGGATATGCTCCTCAGGATTATACCATCTCACGGTATGTGCTATTCGCCCAGGTTGTCAATTCTCGCTTGACTGACCTCTTCGTTCTCAGAAACCCTTATCCGTCAAATGGTTCCTCCCTCTCGCTCTTCATCAGCGAAGCTGCACCCTACTCTCTCACCTTCAACAACACCCGCAAAAACATCACAAACTTCATGATCACCAACTCTGGTTCTCAGCGCTTCGACATCTACGCCGGCACATTCGACAAAAACGACCAAATTGCCGCTAGTCCGTTCCTAGACGCGTTTGTCTACATTAAAAATGTCCAGTTGGGCGTTGCTCAGCAGGTGTTGTCCGCACTGAACACGGCCGGGGCTGATGAAAGGCGAAAGCGGGATCTGGGATCTGTTTTACAGCAAAGGGAGGCCGAGATGTGGAAGAGGGGTTATGTCGACCGAAGGTACATGGAATGGTTGGATGAGATGGACCGAAGGCACGACGGAGCTGTGAAGAGGGCGTCACAGAATTTGACAATAGGATATGTTACTAGCGACGCGAGTTGTTCCTTGCTCTATCCCTGTGTAACTGTGACTGACAATATCTATCTCTCTAGACATGCCCCGGAGTCGGAGACGATACTCTCCACGCTCCCCTCGCCTCGTACGATATCCCGGACTTCATTGGTTCCGACGCGCCTTCGGTATCGAATGATACTCTCATCGACTTTGTCTTTGTGGACTTTATACAGACGCAACTTCTGGAGATTATGAACGAAGTACAAAACGCTACAACCTATACGGACTCGGATGTGGAGAGTTATACGAACGTGCTCTCCAACCAGGTGCTGGGTCTGTATGCTCAGCATGCGTGGAACTAGTTGGTTCATGCGATCGAAAACCTGTTGCGTATTCCGTATCTTTATTAAAAGTTTAATTTATCCCGTACGGGTGAACAGTATCGCTGTCCGATGAGACGTTCTAGTCCAATATCATGCGTCGAGCTCTGTAACTTTGCTTTCGCCCAGTCTTTGGAATTGTCACAATGCCGATTCCAGTTCAGACCACGGTAAGTGTTGTTATTAGTATGTCCGCTGTTACTGTCAGCACAAACCGTAGACGTTCAGTGTTTTTGGATTTGAATACAGATTGACAATCAACATCCAGCGTTGTTCAGAATGCAATTGCAAAACGATCCTCGGGATTTCAAAGATTTCAAGTGCTTTCAGAACAGGTCGCCATCTGTCAGTATATTGCCTACAGGCTACAGGAGATGTTCTTGGCGCAACGATATACGGATATTGTCAGGTATTGTCAGTGATTTCTCTTGAACCTCTCGAAAGTACGTCCACGCTTGCTGGGCGCAACTCTTCTGCCACTGTCACGTCGTTAGAAATGTATCGGCTACGAATATCCCCGACTCGTCTATGCAATACACACGCTTGTCCTGAGGTTCAATACGGATGGCAGTCAGAACCAGAGAAACGGATTGACTATTGGTTCTCAGCAAAAGGCGACTATTTAAACCAGCGAAATCTACGTCGAGATCCATCACTTCGTTCTTCGACTTCCCTCTTCCATTTTCAACTTCTTTACTTTAGGCCAGGTCGCCTACGACTACAAACTTTCTTCGCTCATTACTCGCAGTATTTCACGGACTTATCCTTGCTCAGTCGTATCAGAGTATGTTCGTTGTGCACTCTCAGGCAAAGCCTATCTCCTGTAGCATTGCTAATTTGACTTCACTCCAGCAATCACTAACTTCGTGACAAGCCTTTTCTATACCATGTTTGCAAAGATCACCATCACCCTGTTCACTCTTTCTGCTCTGGCTAGCAACGCTCTAGGTGCCCCTTTCAACCCTCAAACTCAAAGCCTTAGTACGTTCTATCGTACGATATAACCAGGAGATACTGATTATTGACTTCCATACCTACAGACCGCCGACATTTCTCATTCGACAACTGGGGCGGCATATCATCCTTCTCGGGATTTGACAACTTCTATGGTGTCGACAACTTCTCTGGAATAGTCAGCGATCAGGTCGTCGCGGAACAGCAAGAGGAGGTTGTGTGCCATGCTGTAGATATCGAGATTGTCCAGCAGAAATTACTGGTCTTGCAAGAAATGGCAAAACAGTAGGTCATCCAGTCGTACCATCTTGACTGAGCGTAACCGATCGCATGGGATGTAGGATTATTACCGAACAAGTCTGCGAAGTCGAGACTCAGACTGTTGGTAAGTGTTGTAGTGACATAATTTTTATCTGTCTTCATGCTCACGTATCTTGTCAATCAGTCTTCCAGCAATTTCTTTCTTCCTGCAGTCACTTCAGCTCCGACTTGCTTCGAACTTCCGGTCACCAAGTTGGTTATGACTCTGCCATTGTCAGTCACTACGGAAGCTTTTTCAATGCCGATGGATCCCTTTCTACAGTGAGCTTTCAACGCACATTTGAGCCGTAGGCTTTGTTCATGACATGTTGAGCTGACGGGTGCCTTTTCCAAGTATGATCTTGGATTCTCAGGAAGCGATGTTGGACAGAGCGTGGTGGTTCCCAGCGGAAGTAACTGGAATATCGCTACCTCTCCTGTGTCAGCTGGCAATGCTTTCAACGCCGCCCTGAGTGCGGCCACTGGCAGCGCGTGAGGATGGGACCAGATGCGGCATGCCAGGATTAGGACTGCTCTGAATGTTTAGATATTTATACTTTGAGGTTAGATGATACTACACTAAGCAGCTAGCAGTAGTAGTAAAGAATGCTCGCTACTACTACTGTATATCGTATCATGTTTGCTGCTCACTTGAAAGTTGAGATTTCGTAAAAATATGCGAACAGGTGATTAGCACGTGATCGCGAATTCTATTATGATTTATCGGCTTGTATCCGGCAGCTTCAGCGAATTTTCAAATTTCAGCTTGACACTTGAACTGATCTTCTCCAGTCCAATCAGTATTTATTGAGGATGTAGCACATTTTTCGAAGCCTTCTGACCTCTCTCTTCTCTTCATTCGTGGCACTCCCTGCGACAATGCGTTTGAACGCGGCCTTGCTGGCATCAGCACTGTTATCTACTCTCACAGTCAACGCCTGCAGCGACGATCAACACACTCATGACCATAGTCATGTGCACCAGAAAAGACAGTTCCCTCAAACACAGCTGACGAAACCTACGAGGCCGTTGGAATGGGGAGACCTGAACATCATTCATACCACGGATACCCATGGCAAGGGCTCGATGTAACTCGTTCTCGATGACTGACTCATGAACTCTTTGCCATTCCAGGCTGGCTTCTCGGACACCAGCACGCTTCATTCCCTGAGCCCAACTACAGCGGTGACCTTGGTGATTTTGCTAGCTTTGTACACCATATGAAGCACCTTGCCATCGTGAGTGCCGCGATCTTGGTGGTCAGGAATTAGGGTAGTGTAAAACGTTTGCCGCAGGAGAAGGACGTTGACCTGCTTCTGGTCGATTCTGGTGACCTCCACGATGGTACAGGACTGTCAGATGGGTTTCCGGCAGGAGGGATTGACGCACATGATGTGAGTAAATGGATCGCACGTTCGATACATGCTAATTGGACGTTTCGTGATATTTTTTATTCTTTAGGCCAACCAATTCATTAAGCAGCTCCCGTACGACATCATGGCCATAGGAAAGTGTGTAGCCTTTCACTATACTTCTCTTGCCTGATTGAGTCGAACATACAATCTCCTCCTCTCTTCCAGTCATGAACTTTACGATTATATCAACACTTGGGACATGTACACCAATTTTGTGCCCGCGTTAGATGGCAAATACCTCTCCTCTAATGTCAATATTACAGTGTTCGACGCGAACAACAACACAATTGACGTTCCCGTTGGAAATCGATTCCGTAAATTCACCACGAGGAAAGGCAGGAAGATCACATCTCTGGGCGTTCTGTATGATTTCACGGGCAACGATGTGAACACGACTGTGCAAAGTGTAGCAGATATGGTGAAGGAACAATGGGTGAGTTATTGGAAAGCTGCATTTACTGCCCACTGTGCGAATCGTTTTTTAGTTTGCAGATGCGATTGCCGAAGAACCTGATTTATTCTTGTTGGTTGGGTGGGTTCATATCGTGAAAGTGCTCTTGACCAGCTATGTATCTCATGCTGTAACAGACATATGCCTGTCTCACGCGATAACTGGCCGACTGTATTTTATGCTGTACGAGCCGTACATCCAGAGACACCGATCATCATTCTCGGAGGACATACTCATATTCGGGACTGCAGTATGTCCTCGCCATTTCTCGCGCCTCTAAGTATTGTCACCATGATGCTAACTATGTCCTCCCTTAGATCAGCCTGATGGTCGCTCAATGGCACTAGAGAGCGGACGGTACATGGAAACTATTGGCTGGCTAAGTGCAAAGCTCGGGAGTCCGTCCGATGTGGATTCGAAGCGCAATATCTCATTCAGCAGGAGATATCTGGATCAGAACCGTGTCACTTACGAAGTCAGTGAGCAGAAAATTTTATGACAAGGCGTGCCGAATTCTGACTCTGTCGTTAAAAAGTACCATTCTCAGCAAAGTAACCGCTCTTTTGATACCACTCAAGGTCAGAACATAACGCAAGGGCTCCTGGATCTCGCAATCAAGTACGACCTTTCGATGCTGTTTGGAATCGCACCGCAAGACTACACCATCTCTCGGTAAGTCAGCTCTCTTTCACCCATTGCCCACTTACTGATCACCATATACTTACCAGTGACCCATATCCATCCAACGGGTCCTCCCTTACCCTTTTCATAAACGAAGCCGCACCCTACTCTCTTACTCTCAACAACACCCGCGCCAACATCTCCAACATCATGATCACCAACTCCGGCTCCCAGCGTTTCGACATATACTCCGGAACGTTCGACAAGAACGACCAGATTTCTGCTAGCCCTTTCACCGATGCGTTCATGTTCATCAAAGATTTATCCCTTGGTGTGGCGCAGGAGGTCTTGCCTGCGTTGAACGCCGCTGGAGCTGATGAGAGACGGAAGCGGGATTTAGGCGGCATACTGCAGATGCGAGAGAGGGAGATGTGGAAGAGGGGGTATGTTGACCGGCGTTATATGGAATGGTTAGACGATATGGACAGAAGACACGATGGCGCTGTGAAAAGAGCATCCCAGAATTTGACGCTTGGATACGTTACTAGTGATGTGAGTCTGCTCCGCAACTCGTGTTTGCCAGTTGCTGATCTTCTCGTCTTCCAAAATCCAGTCATGCCCGGGCATAGGCGACGATATCCTCCATGCTCCTCTCGCATCGTTCGACATACCGGATTTCATAGGCTCCGATGTCCCGTCATTATACAACGACACCCTTATTGATCTAGTCTTCGTGGATTTTATCCAGGATCAACTGTTGGAAATACTCAACGAGGTGCAGAACACGACAACATATACGGATGTGGATGTGGCAAGTTACACAGACGTTCTGTCGAATGCGGTGCTGGGCCTATATGCACAACATGCATGGAATTGACAAGTTTTGTTCATAGCGATACTCTATCCAAGACATATGTCTGTGATTTTGCATTGTAGGTATCTGAGCTGTTATGAATAGAGAGTAGATACTCAGCTCAAAATTGGATAGAGACACGCTTTCTTGTTGTTGAACACTGAAATGAAATTTGAGCGTTTGAACTTTGACGTTCAACAAGACATCGATCGCCGCCAATTTGGACCGTGACATTGGAAAGAATTTCCTTGACTTGAATGTCGGCTCTCGAATGTCGGCTCTCTGACACGTATTCATTACAGTACAAATTACAGCGAGACTAGGTACTACCAGGTGCCTACCTCCCAACCAATTCGACAACTTCCCCTAATGTCAATGTGCACCATACTTCTTCAGGGCAGCATTCCCAATTGTTTTCTGGACTCCTCTATCAATTTCGCCGAGCGTTTCAAAAGCTTTGTTAGCCACAATGCGAGCATTCTCATACTCCAATTCGGTACCCTGAAGCATTTCTTCCAGCTTTTTTCTCATCTCTTTGACCTCATCACCCATGGTAGATGGCTGCCCCAATTGCATAGCTGTATTCAAACCTTGTTTCATTTGTTTCACCCTGCTAACAATACGCTTCAGCTCGAGAGGGATCTTTAAGGTTATACGTGGAAGATGCATAATGATCAGAGACGAATCAATGAGCAGTACATACTGGTTACTTACCCGAGGATCACCTGCCAAATCCTTGTCTATCTGCGTCCACTCATCGACAACGTCGCCCACGTTCTAGATATTGTAAGTCAGTATGCTAATCGTAGAGGTAGATCGGACTCACTAGTGCAGAATACATAGAACACGATGACCACATAGGACTACGGGCTTCGAGCGCATTGACCCCCGAGCCACCAATCATATGGTGATCAGAAGATTGGAGAGTCCTAGTACTTGCAGTTGAACAAGGCTGAGTCGATGTAGGAGCGGAGAGGACGGCAGAAGAAATTGTCCCGAGAATGAGCATGGCTCGAAGAACAGAACGAGTCATAGTAGCAGTGGATGAATGTATGAAAGGGCGTTGAACAGTTTTCCAGAGGAATGTATGTTGGTTGTAATCTGTGAGGGAGACCAGCTCTGGGGGGAAATGTTTCGTGTAACTTGAGGCTTTATATCACAAGCATGGATGAGATCAATAAACTGAAGCGGTGATGATTCGGTCAGTGAGGATGATCAGTACTTATGTAGTACATAGTTAGAATTCACTCAAAGTTGATAGTAGCCTTATATGTTCTAGTCCCAAGATGATGATGCGCGCCCTCTGCCGGAAATCCTGATAGGTTCGAGTCGAAACAGATTTTCAAAGAGGAAAATGCCTCGTTTCATTCAATCCGTACTCTTTTGCTTGAGGCCTAGGCTGTGAGCGCCTTATTTCGAGGAGTCGATGGCGAGGTCAGGTAACACCCAACAGACTAGAAAGGTAACAGACTTGAAGAAGATGAAATCATGAAGGATTATGATAGCACGAAGATGGCCCGATGGATGATATCGATAGATTGCAAGCGGCGATTGACTTGATCAGTAAGGATGTTTAGTAACACATTGCATAGTTGACTCGGAATTTCGGAAATCACTCACTGATAGCCTCTGATAGCACCGGATGACCTTATCGACTGCCTGACTCTTCCTGTCCTTCAGATTTCTTCAGCTGCCGCCTTCCCAGCCATACTCTGTATTGGTATACACAGGTGTATGAACGTCGTTGTCCAGAATGCTCTCCGAACTGGAGGGTTCCATGAGCCGAAAGTGGCAAAAACCTAATAAAACAAGGCTGTACACCCATCATCGGGGGTCTAATGTTTTTAACGCAGCCGCATGGAGGAAAACTGAGGAAAACTGATAGTAACGATGGTCGAGATAGATGAGATCTTGAGATGTCGAATGTCGTATTTTTTTTACAGCCTCTCGGGCAACTCGAATTTACTCGAAGCCAATGGTGCAAACCGCTGCCACAAATCTCCGACGGAAGCTGTCTTCGTGAGTTTCGATTGGAAGGATACAGTTGGATACGCGGATATGTCTCTATATATCTTTGATAAGAGACACGGAGACGCAAGCTGAAGGAGGTGAGAGTCTTTCTTCAAAGAGATGTGGATGATAGTCGAGGTAAGTAAGTGAACTGTGAGAAAAAAAACTGAAAAACTGGCTCGATACTGATGCTGGTGGAAGATAGCGATAGCGAATAGCGGAATATTAGGTAAACATCTAAATGAAGCAAAGTATTCCCACGATTAATCTGTCTCGCAACTCGCGCTCGTCGTCCTTCGTCGCACCTGTACAGCCCTAAACCAGGCTTGTACAAAAGCGTTGTACCGTGCGTACAATGCCTTGTACAGAAGGGGTTAAGGTCAATCTGGCCTAGGTGGATAAAGGGTGGTTGACTTAGGGTAGAAATCACTCGGAGTGGGTAGGTAATGACCTCGGGTGGTCACGGGCTGTTCCGGACTTTCCGGACATTGCCATCAACGACGTTCGGACCTCCAAAATTTCACTTTTAGCGTATGGTAATTCAATATATGTATTCAGAAGGCTACATAGAGGTCATTCATCAATGGTTAAGTCCATTGCCATGTCATAATGATGAGCAAATGTTTCCTCCTCCTCCTCGTCTCCGTCTTCATCCTCCTTCCATTCGCTCAGCTCCTCATAGTCAACGTCCAACATTGAAATGTCTTCTCCATTCATCTGTGTTCCTGGGTGGAAGTGTCGGCAGTTCGCAGGGTCAAAGCCACTTAGTTTTTTGATGGCATGAAGTCTCTGCTTATGCAGTATATTGAACCTCGACTTCTCATCCCAATAACGTCGAATCTGTAGAGCTAAAGCAGGGTCGTCGCTTTCGATCTCGTTGGCCCTCTGGCAGAGAAGTCGCTCCTCATCTTGCATATATGTCAAAAGTCTCTTGATTTCCACATGGAGGCGGTCCAGCTCCTCCTCCGCCCGGATCAGTTTGAAGAATCGAAACATCAGAAGCCTATTGCTAGGCGTAGCCCATTTCTTCTCTCGAACATCCTCCCTGGTGTCTCTGAGGATGTCAAATTCGCTTAGAAAGGAGTAATCAACCACCTCATCCCAGCTAATTGCCCATCGAGGAGGCCGAAGCGCAGCAGCGGCATCGTTATAGGCAACGATTGCGGCCTGTATAGATTTCGACCGCGTTTTGAAAGAGTTGGCTATCATCTTCCGCATCTTGTGGCCTGTATAGCTGTTAATAGTCGGCATAAATTAAGTCTGTAAGGTCCTTACCAGTTCCTCCAATGTTAAGTCTTGACATTTCGAAGATTCGAGACACCAATAGCTGCTCTAACCTGTCCAACGCCCTTCGATAGTCTGCCTCCTTTACCATCTTCTTAGCTGATTCCCATTCATCACACCCTGGAGCCCATCGAGCTGTGATCCCCAGCTTTTGCTCTAGCGCTTGAACATCCGCGATGAGCTTTCATTCATTCTCTTGCTCGTTACGATGGGCAGTTTGAACGCTGTTGACTTTCCTTCTGGCTGCTGCTGTGTCTTTTTCAGGGATATAGGCCAGCCATGCCGACCGAGCCTGCTGCAGACGATCCTCGCAGATACGAAGAGCAGCCAGCTTGGCGAAGTATTCCATCTCGAGTGTCTCCTTAGGCGGTGTCTGAGTAAGGTTTCGAAGGTATTCTCCTTCTTCAACAAGCCAGCCATAAAAAACATCGGCCGACGTAATCCCAGCTGCGACCATACTATCTCGAAGAACGTTCCTAGTGCGGATCACTGAGAGGGCCTGCTTATAGTTGCCATATATGAACTTGCTGATGTTGGAGTACGTCTCCAAGTCCTTGTAATAGATGAATTCCTCGATGGACTGTCGGTGATGGAAAGCAGATTGGTACCACTTCAGGCACCCTTAAATCCTGCCGACTTAGGGGGGATTACCCACCAAATACCCGTACCTAATGGGGGGGATTACCGGGCAATTACCCAATGGGTATTACCCAGTCTGGGTAATACCCTGCCTCTAGTGCCAGGGGTCCTTGTCAGGTATTACCCAAGTTGGTAATACCTTACCAGTATATAATCATACTGCAATTGGTCAGTGCATGTAGTATGAGGCTTTTATGCATAGTCATATGCAATATCTTAGCTCACAATTCTTTGTAAAATCAAAATACCACTTCTATGGGTAATACCACTCACTAGGAATTTCATTGATAGGCAGAAGGCTGCCACTGAAAGATAATACCAAGGATGGATAATACCTTAGCTGGGTAATACCATTGGGTAATACCACCATTGGGTATACCTTAGCTGGGTATTACCTTAGCTGGGTAATACCACCATTGGGTATTACCTTAGCTGGGTATTACCATAGTTGGGTAATACCATTAGATGGGTAATACCACCATTGGGTATTACCTTAGCTGGGTATTACCATAGTTGGGTAATACCATTAGGTGGGTAATACCATAGGTGGGTAATAACAGTTCATGCAATGTGCTAGAAACCACAGGTGAATTCAAAAATAGCCATAGTGAGGTACTAGCTAGCTCAGGGACATCAAAATTACCTAAAAAGGAAATTGGTCTAAAAATAAAACTTGATCTCATCAGGTAGTGAAAAATCTGAAAAAAATCATAAAAATACTCAAAAAATTCAGGGTTGCTTTGTTGGCCCTGAAAATGCAAAATAAAAAAAATACGCGACAAGTGTAAAAAATTTCATCACTTCAAATCATACCAGAACTATCAGGCATTATATATAGATGATTTATATGCTATTTTTAGCACACCTAGCACCCTCAAACACTCAGATAGCCTATATCATTCAATATATTTACTATACTCAATGTTTATTACACTTAACACAGTCAACAAAAAAAAACCTTGTAACAGTAACATGTGTGTTATGCTTAACACACTGAACAATGAAAAACTTCAGAACAGTGTTATACTTAACACACTTGACTCAATATACTGAATAATGAAAAAAAAACTCGGATTGGTGCTCATGTGTACTATACTTAACACACTTAACAATTTAAAAAATTCAGAACAGTGTTACTGCATCATGTTATACTCAACACACTTTATCAATGAATATAACACACTTAACAATCAAAACCTCGGAGTAGTGTTATCACTCATTATACTTTTACACTCAACACACTTCATCAGTAAATATAACACACCTTTAATGTAACATTGTTATACTATAACCCACTTATAACAACGAGTTTTGGGCGCTTATGGGCGCTTATTTGGTGTTTTTGAGTCGAAATTGATTAATAGCACACTCAATAATTTTTGTGTGGGCTCTATATTGTGTCAGGATGTTATCTATATCATATTGCTTTAGATACAATCTGGAGAACTCAAAAACATAGCCTGTAGGGCTGAATATATTATGATCTTTCATGATTTAAGGGTGTTTTATGCAAATGACAATGCATACACCCATGTTATGAAGTCAAACTGTTACTGGGTGGTGCAAAGAGTCATCCTATAATCTATTCTATGCTAACTCTATGTGATACAGCTAAGAGATCTGTAATGGGGGTCATAGAATATGACATCTATTGTTACATGTAAGTATAGACATCCATAGTGTACATGAAACATGTACATGTATATCACAGAGTCCACCTTTCATGATAGCTATTTGAATCATGTACAGACACTGCCAGTAGACTGTAGGAGTGGTTTCCTCATGAACCAGCATCAGTATACTTGCATTACATGGACATATGCATTGACATTTACATAAAACACTGTTATATCACAAAAGATCACAATATAGCTACCTCCAGATGTTGAATTTTCAAGTTCTCTGAATTGTATCTAGAGGAATATGGTATGAACAACATTTTGACACAATATAAAGGCCACACAAAAATTGTTGAGTGTGCTATTAATGAATTTCGACTCAAAAACCCCAAATAAGCGCCCATAAGCGCCCAAAACTCGTTGTTATATGTGTGTTATAGTATAACAATGTTCCATTGAAGGTGTTTTATACTTACTGATGAAGTCTGTTGAGTGTAATAAGCATAATAATTGTTAACACACTCACTATCATTAATAAGTGTGTTGAGTGTGTTGAGTATAAAACACATGAACACTGTTCCAAGGTTTTGCATTGTTACGTGTTTCAAGTGTGTTAAATATAATACACAGGAACACTGTTCCGAGGTTATTCATTGTTAAGTGTGATAAGTGTGTTGAGTATGATATATATTACTAGTGTTATTTATTGAAAGTGTATTAAGTGTGGTAAGTATAGCACACATGAATACTGGAGTCCAAGGCTTTTCATTGTGAAGTATGTTAAGTATAACACACATGAACACTGTTCCGAGGTTTTTCATTATTATTAAGTGTAGTAAGTGTGTTGAGTATAATATACATTACTATAATATTGTTCCAAGTTGTTTCATTGTAAAGTGTATTAAGTGTGTTAAGTATAGCACACATGAATACTGTTCTGATATTTTTTCATTGTTGAGTGTATTAAGTATATTGAGTATGATATACATTACTACTGCTCTAAGGTTTTTCATCATGTAGTATAATAAGCAGCAGTGAGTATGCTGCCAGTGAATATATTGAATGATATAAGCTTTCCTGAGTGTCTGAGGGTACTAGATGTGCTAAAAATAGCATGTACACCATATATACCTAATGTATAGTAAATTTGGTATGATTTGGAGTGATGTCATTTTTCAAAAGTGTTACATGTTTTTTTTTATTTTGCATTTTCAAGGCCAACAAAGCAACCCTGAATTTTCTGAGTATTTTTATGATTTTTTTCAGATTTTTCACTACCTGATAAGATCAAGTTTTATTTTTAGACCAATTTCCTTTTTAGGTAATTTTGATGTCCCTGAGCTAGCTAGTACCTCACTATGGCTATTTTTGAATTCACCTGTGGTTTCTAGCACATTGCATGAACTGTTATTACCCACCTATGGTATTACCCACCTAATGGTATTACCCAACTATGGTAATACCCAGCTAAGGTATTACCCACCTAATGGTATTACCCAACTATGGTAATACCCAGCTAAGGTAATACCCAATGGTGGTATTACCCAGCTAAGGTATTACCCATCCTTGGTATTATCTTTCAGTGGCAGCCTTCTGCCTATCAATGAAATTCCTAGTGAGTGGTATTACCCATAGAAGTGGTATTTTGATTTTACAAAGAATTGTGAGCTAAGATATTGCATATGACTATGCATAAAAGCCTCATACTACATGCACTGACCAATTGCAGTATGATTATATATTGGTAAGGTATTACCAACTTGGGTAATACCTGACAAGGACCCCTGGCACTAGAGGCAGGGTATTACCCAGACTGGGTAATACCCATTGGGTAATTGCCCGGTAATCCCCCCCATTAGGTACGGGTATTTGGTGGGTAATCCCCCCTAAGTCGGCAGGATTTAAGGGTGCCTGAAGTGTTGGTACCGCGTAACGGGAGCAAGGGCGTTAGATACGTTGAAGTATCGCTCACAGCCTTCACCGTCTTCTAAGCCCACTCCAACCACATAGAGCATGAGGAACAGAAGCTGGCAAGCTTGTTCATGAGCGTACCCATGCATCGCTCCAACAAGGGGAGAAATAAAGACCAGCGTGCAAGTGGTGCAAGGGGGCTTCTAGCGATGGTCTTCGAGGTCTTGCATGCGATATCATAGACCGTGGCCAGCTGACCAGCAGGAGAGTTTTTGCCTAGTTTTTCATGCTCATCCTTATCGGCGGCCATGAACATGTGCAAGATAGCTAATGGGTACTGGGCACTGTAATTTAATGTTGAGTACTGGAGATAGCAAGGCTTGGAAGATAACTACGTACCGCTCACCGCTTTTAATCATGTCGCAGGCAAGCAGCAGCATCATGTGCCGGCAGAGAAGAACAAACCATCCGTTCTCGAAAAACTTTGCGCTTGACTTAACGGTGTTCTTCTCTTGCATGTTGTGCCATCGCTCCTCGCACTGGCTCTCGAGCCAGGAATGCTCTGATGATGAGGCTGCAGGGTTATGAAGCTCGACGTCCTGCCATCTGCTCTCATTCCAAATGTCCGTCTCCGCTCGTGAAAGGAAATATTCCTCCCCAGCAACTCAGCGATCAATCCTTTCTCTTGAACGAGGCGGGAGATCAACGCCGTTGTCTTCCTTCTCCTGCAAGACATCAGACTTCCGCTCTACTCGTTTGAGGGAGTCGTTTCCGTCCATCGTCACAATCATTCGGACCGTAAGCTCGGAATCCTCCTTCAGCTGATATTGACAAGCGGGGCAGGCGTTAAGCATCCGCCAGCTTCGTCCGCTTCGTCCTAATGCTTCACGCGTCCGTTTTCGAACCCCCCTAATGATAGCAAGGTAAACGTCAAGCGCGTCATAGAGCTGGGAGGAGAGGTATGGCTTGAAAGCAACGCCTTCGATATCGCACATCGCCTTAGCGAAAGGCTGAACACCAAGACGGGGACATCGAACGAACAGCTTGTGATAGAGTGATATCGTTCGGATGGTGAATCCAGCAGAATGCTTGAGTGGAGCGGTGGGGATGATGCCGTTTCGAACCAGTCTTGCAGATAGCCAACGGTCGGCAGAGGGGGGTATAGTCTTGTATGAAGACCCTGATTGGCTCAAATATAAGCACAGTGCATTTGGATGGAGGAGGGCAGCAAGCTCACCAAATACATCAAAAACCTCAAGTCCAAAGTCACCATCCCTTGCCTCTTCATGTGTAGCACCACCACTTTCCTCCTGAAGGCACCAGTCGAGATACGCGCTGACAAGGTCATCCATTTGACCATCCCAGTACGTATTTCTAAGGTCCGTTCGGTTGCGGCGATTTCTGAAATCACGGTACTCGACGTGCATCTCATGTGCAGCATAGGTGTCCCTCCCAGGCTCACCGGGTTCTGAATCTTCGTCCGAGGTCCAGCCATCATCGACGTTGTCAAGCGTAGCAGAGCTGCTGGTTGTCTCTTGCTCCAACCCTTGGATGTATGGAGGCGATGATGCGTGGGAATGGGATGGGAGCTCTGATAAATCTGATTCCTGGGGAGGTTGAAGAAGCACACGTTGCATCTCAGCCTCTGCACCCTTTTTACGCAGTATATTTTGCTGAGACTGGCGAAGCTTTGCGACAGGTTTCCGGCGGGATTTAGACGATTGAGTTTGAGAGTAGGAGTCACCTAGAAGGCCATGAGCGGGTGCCCGGATGTGGTTGTTGGTGTATGGTCTAGCATTCTTGACCTGGAGAGCCTGAGCTCGTTGGTTGAACCGTCGCGCGTTTGACATCGAGAAGCAGGTGGAAGGGTGTTGATAATACGCCCATTTTGCGTGCAGGCATGCAATGGCCTAATTTTAACGATTAGAGCCTTGTAGAGTACTAAAGGACTGTAGTGAGCCCGAGCTGACAGTCAAACTTGTATCATGTTAATGCCAGGACGTCAGATCCAGACAGGAAACCACATCCTGACGAATAATAAGAGTTAACACTCGAGTCCCTTGGTCGGGGAGTCCTTCAAGACAAAGCCACCTCTGATATGAGCTATCAAGGGATTATCAACTTGGTTTTCAACACCTAACGGCCAACTGAGTATGATACTGCACCGAGACGAGCTTAGAACCAATAGATCTATTCGTATTACCAGTGGGGATGGATTATTCAAGGCCCAGACTCAACAGATCTGTTCACTTAGATCGAGTTTCGGGATGGATCAGGTCGCAGGAATGTGACTAAACGGAGAAACAACCAAAGTGTATCATCCCAGTTACATGTGGACGTTTCCTAAATGGGAAATAGACGCCTGAGATGTACAGCTTTGACCAGGAGTGTTGCAAGGGTAGATCTTTCGACTTCACCATTGTTAAACCTCTGGATCTATTCGATATATGCATATCGTTGGAAAGCTAGAAGCCAAACGAACCTATTGGGACAGGTTTCCCCCCTTTATATGTACTCCCATTCAGTTGGAGAGGCATACAACCATTCACATAGCGGAATCAAATGAGGAAACGTTTGAGTTACCTGTGCAGGAGCTTATCCGTGCCCTTTAACCACCAGCATGTGGATGGACGCACAGACCAGGTCCGGATTCGAAGGTCAGGCAACTAGATCTCGACGAAGGACCACCAGAAATGGACATTTTACTTGTTTTTATCCTTTTTACTCTCTGTTTCTCTGGTGTTTGTATCGTTTCTCGTCCTATCTTTCCTTATTTGTATCAGATCTCGGACTCCGTTCTCTCAAATCTATAGATCTATTCCATAAAATAGTAAATTGGCTACAGATCTATTCGTAGAAGTACTTAAGGATGTAGCCTACAAAAATATAGTTCAGGTTTTGTGCCCAGTTTCTCTGACTAGCTAACCTTTGCTCTCATACGTGAGGAGTAAAGGCTTTGTAAGCCGGGCGGTCTTCGAAAGTGGTTGTGAAATTCTCATCTCGTTAGGCCCGATATCTTGTCAGTTGATAAAGTCTCAGCTAGATTTGAATCGAAGGTAGACTCCTACCGTGGAGATACAGAGGACTTGGTTCTCGGTTGTTCCAAGTGAGTGTTCAGAGTTTCGGTGGCTCTGTTCAAGCAGACGTGTGGTGATCGGTGATCCATACGAGCTGTGAAGGCTTCCTGTAATCGGTGATCAGTAGATCTTCAACCTGGTTCTGATAGTATTTGTGTGGTCATAAAGTCTGATCTATACGAGTCCTCTCGTTCCTTGTAAACCCTTTGAGTGGATCACTCACCCCCTTCGAGTCCAGATCAAAAGATCTGTACTTCCGTGTCACTTCGCTCTGTTGACCTGTATTGCGGATCCAGTAGATCTTTTAAGACTACCAGTTCGTTCTAAGGTATAAGATCGTGCGGAATCTCTGACAACGCCCCACACCTCGCTTAAATACATTTGACAAACGACATAAGAAGTATATTGGTGATCAGTGTTCAGTGATAAAGTCACTAGGTCATTAGATCTATCCAACGAAGCATTGAATTGCACCCTTCATATCCTCGTTATCTGGAGCCCACCGCGAGGGGTGGAATCTATATTTTGGAACGAACTCAAGAGATCTATCGATTTCTCAAACCATTGCCTTAGGTCGAACTTTGTTTGATCTTAAAAAAATAGCTCCAAGGGAGTCTCGGACGTCGAAGAACGCAGGTTCTTTAGATTACTTTGATCCAGAGGTGCAAGCCCCGGATAAAAGAAAACGTGTTACAAAGAAGCCTACGGTTCCTGTCTACGATCCGAAGAACCTCGGACGAGCAAAAAGCAATCCAGATAACGGGACTGCTGCTAGATCTGCTTCTGAAGTTCCAAGAACGAACAGATCTGGTGTAGTGCAAGGAAGCAGTAGACGTCAGGCAGTTACTGCTGAACCAGTCGATTTGACTAGTTTGAATCCTACATTACCAAACTCTATTTCTTTTGACTTGCAACATATCGTGTTTGGGAACAGAATACCAAATATAACGATGAGTACTACACAAAATGACCAAAATGCACAAGGTGCAAACGAGGCTCCAGTGGATATCCTCAAACTGTTGGGACCTCCTGCGTTGTCTCCTGAAGAGCAAGGGGAATACAACAATGCGAAGTTCCCTGCCACTCATAAAACGGCTATGATCTTGGATCTAGCTGATCCGATCCAAATGCCTGAATGGATGAGGTTCTGTCTAACGACGTTCCAAGCCACGGGTGTGACCTCTGAGAAGGTGAAGATGCAAAGGATCTTTGGATGGATGACCCTCCAGACGAAGCAGGCCTTAGAGCATCTCCCTGGAGCGGAGGAAGGAAAGGAGGATGCAGATCAATTCCTTCGAGCCATGATTGAGCGGTTCCCGTCTATCTTTGGCAAACCCCTGGGTTCCAAGAAAGCTATGCTGGAATTGGTTCAGAGGTTTCGACCATTGAGAGTCGAGGATGGATCTGAGCTGTTGATCTATTGCATGTTGTTCGAAGTCGAGGCCAATAAGTTGTTGAAACCGCCTCCGGCGATTGGAAACCATGAATTGGTGTCGGTCTTTCTATCAGCATTCGATGGAAACCTGAGAAAAGCTGTCTCGAAACGAGTTCAGCATCAGGTCCCCAACTCGAAACTTGCGAAACGACGTACGGATGATCCATATACGTTCTCGGAATGGAAAAGTGCTGCAGAGGCTGTGGCTAGGCAGCCCCCTCTCGAATCACTATACCAGACCTTTACTGGAACGGATGGAGCTGTCCTGAATGCAGAGACCAACTCTAGGGGAGGGATCTATATTCCGGTGGTTACCCCAGCAGCTGCTAAAGAGGAAACGCCAGATCTGACCCGTTTCTTTGCTACAGACACTAGATCTAGTGTTAAGCAGGAACAGGCAGAGGACCATGAACGTGCCTTTGTGGAAAATGTGGACAAATCGTCGTTGATGCTCAAAGAAATGGGGAATCTTAAGACGCGTTTTCAGGATGAACTGACGTCGTTGCAGCAATTGCTCAATGATGTTAGGGCAGGAAAATCGGATGCTGGAATGCGACCCCAGCCCAGACCTGGCTTTTCTGGTAGTAGTAATCCCGGAACCAGTGGGCAGAGTCGAGGGATCCTTAATGTAAATCCCCCTCCAGGCCAAGGAATGCCGGATCGAACGTGTTTCTTGTGTCGAGGACCAGATCATATGATGAGTAACTGTCCTTTGTTCATGGAATTCCTTGGGAAAGGCTGGGTGATGCCGGAGTCTCAAGGATCCAAACGTCTTAAGCTGAAAGATGGATCTCCATTACCAAATAACTTTGGTCCGGAAACTCGATACCAAAAGATCGTGAAATATGCTCAGAGCAAGAACTGGCCTGTTTTGGCGACGTTATACAATGATCTAATTTGAAGAGGATTATGCAGATCAGTTGGGGGATCCTACTTGGTTGTACCTTGCCAACATAGTTGAATCTTCCCAGGGGAGATCTAGCAACAATGTTGCAACGGTGTACAGTAATGAGTCGGGAAACTAGAGGATCCGATGATTGAGTCGAGCAAGGGATGAAAAACAAGATCCCAGCTGAAGGACACGACTCATGAGGATGAACCTAAGCCCCGTTCATTGAAAACTGTGCCTCCTACTAAGACAAAACGTTTTGATGGAGTGCACATACCCGTAGATCGAAATCACCCAAATTTTAAAAATGTTGCCAATCAATCCAAATCTGCTCCTGAACCATCCAATTCGAAAGATCTGAACGGAAAATCGAACAGATCCAATCATTCATCAGGGGATACTTCACTAGGGAAGTCGAGATCTGTTAGTGTCGAAGAGAAATCGGATAAAGAGGATTCTGATTCTGAAGTAGAATTAGTTGGGGAAACTAGTGAGACCACTCGCAAAGTGCGTTTCAGGGAGCCCTCACCCTCTAGATCTGACGAAACACATCGACCTTTTGATCATGTCCCACCCAGGGAAGTGTCACCCATACCTCGAAATCAACCAAAATCCAAACCGGAGAAGGTCACTGAATCTAAAGGATCTTCGAAGGGACCCAAATTTCGGCTTCGGAATGAATTATTCATTCCAGGCCTTGAAGAAGAATTAGCTGATCGGATTTCTCGTCAAATGATCACATTGACTGCTGCAGAGGCATTCCAATTGTCAGGCAAAGTCAGGCAGATCATGATGAGGAAGATGAAAAACCGCCAAGTGCGTCCACAGGAACGAATCAAGTCCTTTGTTAATGAGGCCCATGATGTTGAACCTAGTGTCGAGGAAATCCCGAGAACAGGGATGGAGATGCAACAGTTCATTGCCGTGGAAGATCTCAGTCTGTCAGAAGGATTGATCTTTGAGAAAATACTCGAGGATCGAGATGGCATGAAGGCAGGGGATTATGTTCAGTTGGATCCGGTGGTAGCTTTTCTTCATGACGTTGATGAAAATGATTCACGTCGTGATATGACTATAGTAGCCACTATGGGAAATGGCTTAAGATCTGTGTGGCCAGTTGTGAATAATCGAGAGGATCTAGACATCGAGAGTGTATTAGACTCTGGATCTCAGATTGTTGCTATCGATATGTGTGTTGCCTTAGGATTAGGACTAGGTTGGGATCCGAAAGTGACCATCCAAATGCAGAATGTGCATGGAGGTCTGGCCCGTACCAAAGGACTGTCCAGGAACGTACCATTCCGATTTGGACCCATAACACTGTATCTACAATGCCATGTGCAGGAAAAGGCACCCTTCGAAATTCTGTTGGGTAGACCTTTCGATGTACTGACAGAAAGTGTCATCCATACGTTTGGATCTGGTGACCAAGAGTTAACCATAACAGATCCGAACACTGGAAAGCAATACACCATAGGGACTAGTCCGAGAGGACAAAGTTCTAAAGCTCAGAAACGGCAGTTGGATAAGCAGAAGTATGCTCAGACTCGGGCAGAGACTCCAGATCCAAATCAGGAGACCAGTCCCGAAGAAGAGGAGAAAGCTGCTGAACCAAATTTTTAGATAACCTCTGTGATCTGAGTAGCGATCAGGGAGAGGTTGAAATCGCTGTGAGTGGGTATTGGGATCCGTTAGGTGAAGAAGTAATTGAGTCGACCAAAGTGAAAGAAGGAGTGTTCCGAGACGAAGAATTGGCTGAAATATATGTTAATTATAGTCAACCCTCGTTTAGGGATTCACTTCCTGAAGTCGCTGAAACCATAGATCTATACCTAAACAAAGGTGTGGACCATCAACAAAATCGTGTGATCAATCCTTGGAAGGAAGGATTTCGAACTGATCCGGACGTGGAACAACTTGAACAATCCTTTTATCAGTCTATTAAAGCTAAAAGTCTGACGAGAGACGTTCATGGGTTGTCCCGGCCAAGTGATTACACTACAGATCTGGACCATGTAATCCAGATCAACCGGATAATTCCCAATCCTACGACTTGAGGAGTGCCCGGGAACGAGTTCAATCGTGGGAACAAAAGAATGGAACATTTGAACAGCATATAGGCGCATATAGTGACCCAATGTCATCATATTCAGATGTATCTGTCTTCGGTTCTCGTAAATATAAGCCTGTTGCGTTGAAAGTACGCCCGGTTAAGGCTGAACTTCCTGAGGAATTTAGGGTTCGTCGTCATATCTTTGGAGATCCTTTGGAAGGATTGCCAGATCTGCCGACTCATCCACCTGAATTCACTCTGGGAGTCCGATACACGCAAGAGCGTAAGGAGATTATTGATAAGAACCATCCAGAAGGATTCTTAACAAATGAGGAACGAAAACTCGTTCATCATCTGATGAAGGTTCAGGAAATGGGCTTTGCCTGGGATCAATCCGAAGGTGGAACTTTCAGAGAGGATTTCTTCCCTCCAGTAAAGATTCCGGTTATACCTCACGAACCCTGGGTCGAGAAGAACATTCCCGTGCCTCCAGGAATCTGTAAGGAGTTGGTTCACAACGCCTATCACGGACCCGAAAGCTGAATCACCAGGAAGTAGATTATCCTGGGGTTATCACCAATAACGGCTCTAGAAATCTATAATTCAAACACACAGACCTTTGCTGGAATATTACGTCAGCAAAGTATCAAAATGGTGTGGCTACGTTGTCTGGAATGGACGTCAGACAGGTAATCACAGTCGTTGCACAGCTGGGATGGACGTCAGACAGTGAACGAGTAATAATTGCAAAGCTGGGTTGGACGTCAGTCGATGGATCAGAGTATAAGCTTGCTGGATTGGACTTCAGACAAGAAAAATAAGGGTTGCAGTCACAGGGGTTGACTCAGAAATGGGTAAGTGGTTGATAACAAAATAACTAGTCTGGGGTACATGCTAATATCTTGGGTCTTTATATACTATTCTGAAAAAATAAAAAATGGAGCCATAATAATTGTATCAGGCCACTATTTATTGTCCTATTAGTAAAATCAGGTCATATAATTATAGAGAAATAACAGAATCATGTCATATTATTTTTATGGTAAGTTTTTGCCATTTTATTGCAGTTGCACCATTTTTAATTGTTGATTCCGGAGTTTTGCCAGACTGTGGGAAATCCTTTCCCAAAAGGAATTGCCTGCCTGTGATTTAGGCAGGACAGTACTTTGTCAGCTTCCTGACAGTACTCCCTCCTCTACCAGACCGAGCCCTCGAGGTCGGTTCCTTCTTCTCTTTCTTCTTCAACCATACCCTGGACCCAGGACCTTCAAGAACATTATCAAGGATATGGCAGAGGTAGGGGGTGAGGACAAGAGGGAGGATAGGAATGAGGGTATCAGAGGAGACGAAGAAACTCAACGAAGAGACGCGGATGACGACCAGGAAACGGAACACAACAACGGCCGGGACCAACGTGGAGAGGGGTGAAATGGAGACGCTGAGGGTCGAGGCAATGAAACGACACGGAGCCGCGGGACTGCTGGAAGTACCAGACCAACGGAAATGGGACCGCGAGGCTGCTAAAGGGGCGGCAACGAGGATTCGAGTAGCGATGGCCCGACCAAGGAACGAACAGGAGGGATAACAACATGTAATCACCAATCGGGTGTAAAACAACAAGGTGCGAGCACGAATCGGTGGCGTTAGGCTGAACTAACGCATATTCTAGCTTCTGCATTCGCTATTCCAATTGAGGAAGCTGGATGGAGTACCCATCGCGAAACGACGCGAAACGACGCCGCGTAAAGCACACGCGAAAATCCATGGACTGAGACAGTTACAAGGGAATAGCAATGATCTATCCGTGGTGAGTGGCGAGGACTGGACTCGAAAACAACAATATCATGGTACAATCAAGGCTGACTGGTGTCCCTAGGAAACCGACTGGACAAAGGTGAGAGCTTAGGGAGAAACGAACAAGGTGCGAGGAGACATAGAAATCCAAAGAGGAGACGCGGATGACGACCCGAAAACAGAGCACGACAACATCCGGACACCAACGTGGACAATACGGGACAGGAACATATCGCGAGACGCGGCGAGGGATCGCGAATGGACGCCGCAGAACGAACGTGGCTCGATAAGACACCAGATGAATCGTGTGAGTCCATTACCGAGGAAAAGGTGCGAGTATTAACCAGCAGCTTCAGGCAACACAAACTGATGCCTATATTAGTTCCTGGCTCGCGAATTGGCTTGGAGTCCAGGCCCGAATGGTACCACAGGTAGAAACCGGCGGCGGAACGACCGTACTACCACGAATATGGGGAGCCCGACGCCTTGGAAAGGATGGACGAGGATGTGCGGAACGAAACCCAGATCCAACGAAGAGGTACGAATACGAATAAGCGGCGTTAAACAATACTGATGCACGCTTTTTAGATTACGGGCTCGCAGTGTATCCTTGTCGTGTCAACTTTCGGGGTTCGAGGAAACAGGGACGATGATTTAACAACAAGAAGTTGAGGTTCGGAGTTGGAGGGAGCGGAAACCACGATGACGAGTGGGAACACGAAGGTGATGAACAACAAGGTGCGAGTATCTCAACTTTTGAGTTCTGGAATCACGGTTTAACGAGGTAGTGGCAGAGACTGAGGACCTCGTGATACGACAGTTCGAGGAACGATGTGGACGACTCCGAGGGATAGATGCGAAACAACATGGCGATGGAGAACTGCCGAAAATACAAGACCAGCGAGAACGAGGCACGAGGGTTGAGAATGAGCGCAAGCGATGAACACCCGGGGTGTTGACAGTCCCGGATGGATGAGTATTGGGGATAAGGGCGAAACAAGGTATGAGGAGGCTTGACAGTTGTCGGATGAAACTGACATATACACGACGAAGATGATAGCTAGGGAATCAGGCCTTGAAATACGGAACCACCACAAGCATCGCGGCGGCAACGAGAAACGACTTCACGGTCTCGAATATCCTTGTAACGGGATTTTTAACTCAAAACACGCGAGGCCAAGAGCGATATCGAAAACGCGGAACGACGAACGCGGGTAACAGGTACAACAAGAAAGTGGAATGAAAGTTGAAGGTCGTGAGGATAGCCGATGGATAGAAGTAGCGAGATGCATGGGAGGGTGTATATGTTGGATCACTGGTACGGAATTCAAGCCCTTTTCCTAGTTCTGACCATCTCATTCCCTTGGACCTTCCTGTCTTTAGTGGTATCATGATAAACGGTTCATCTTGGCCTTGAGACATAGGTTGGAAGGGATATAAGTGGTTTAGGCTAGGTTTATACAATATAACAGGTGTGTGGTATGTCGGCCTCATGTTATTATCCAGTGGTCTGATTTTCCTGTAGTTTTCCTTGAATTTTTTCGCTTATAAGGCTCGCTTTTGAATTGACTGGTTTCTCTGTCTCTCCGACAATTTCTTCCACATTTTCGCTGTGAATCCTCGAACATGTCTTCCTCTGTCTCACCCGTCCTTCCAATTGTACCCTTCAATAGTCCTGTGGCCACGGACTCGTTTGTTTCCTTGGACCGCCTTGCAGCCATCGCCGCTACTGACGTAGCATCCCCTGGGGATCTTCGCCGAGCTCTGTTGAGCCTCTTGAACGACAACCGTTTGTTGGGTCCCAAATTCAATGTTGAATGTCTACCTAGCGGTTTTGTTGACGGGCTTGCGAGTTGTATCACCGGCTATGTCTCGGGATACCATGATTTGACTCGGTATGGATTTTACTTTGAGTTTTTCTGACCGTACTGATCCTCCCGCACTGCCGTCTCTAGGGTTCACCAAGGTGAACTGGCTCGGCAGTTGATCAACTCCAAGGAGCAGCAAGCTATCTTAGAACAGTGTGTAATCTCTCATTCCAACTTCTCTGTTATTGATGAAAATCCCAGGGAGCGTGACACAATGGTCCGCTATATGGATTCTGTCATCGAAGATCGTGATCGTCTTGATGCGGAACGTCGTCAACTCCAGGCGGATCACTTTGGAGCTATTGCAACGTTTCGAGGATGTACAAAGTGACCGTGATGCTTTGCAAGAAGAATCTCATGGTTTGTATGCGGAATTCACACGTTTGGAGAACGAGGAGGTACGTCTAGAAACGGCGAACACCCGTTTACTGGAAACACGGGATGTGTTGGTTTCTCAGAATGAGAAATTGTTTAAGTAAGTTTCCATTATTTCCATTGTTCCTGGAGTTGAGATTTGTTATTCTGTAGGGACTTGATGTCCGTTCAGGAGTCCTTGTCTTTGGCCCAGGGCCAGAACAGGATGACAGACACTCTTCATGAGCTTGCACAGACTAAGGAGGAATTGACCCGGTAATACGCCCATTTTGCGTGCAGGCATGCAATGGCCTAATTTTAACGATTAGAGCCTTGTAGAGTACTAAAGGACTGTAGTGAGCCCGAGCTGACAGTCAAACTTGTATCATGTTAATGCCAGGACGTCAGATCCAGACAGGAAAACACATCCTGACGAATAATAAGAGTTAACACTCGAGTCCCTTGGTCGGGGAGTCCTTCAAGACAAAGCCACCTCTGATATGAGCTATCAAGGGATTATCAACTTAGTTTTCAACGCCTAACGGCCAACTGAGTATGATACTGCACCGAGACGAGCTTAGAACCAATAGATCTATTCGTATTACCAGTGGAGATGGATTATTCAAGGCCCAGACTCAACAGATCTGTTCACTTAGATCGAGTTTCGGGATGGATCAGGTCGCAGGAATGTGACTAAACGGAGAAACAACCAAAGTGTATCATCCCAGTTACATGTGGACGTTTCCTAAATGGGAAATAGACGCCTGAGATGTACAGCTTTGACCAGGAGTGTTGCAAGGGTAGATCTTTCGGCTTCACCATTGTTAAACCTCTGGATCTATTCGATATATGCATATCGTTGGAAAGCTAGAAGCCAAACGAACCTATTGGGACAGGTTTCCCCCCTTTATATGTACTCCCATTCAGTTGGAGAGGCATACAACCGTTCACATAGCGGAATCAAATGAGGAAACGTTTGAGTTACCTGTGCAGGAACTTATCCGTGCCCTTTAACCACCAGCATGTGGATGGACGCACAGACCAGGTCCGGATTCGAAGGTCAGGCAACTAGATCTCGACGAAGGACCACCAGAAATGGACATTTTACTTGTTTTTATCCTTTTTACTCTCTGTTTCTCTGGTGTTTGTATCGTTTCTCGTCCTATCTTTCCTTATATGTATCAGATCTCGGACTCCGTTCTCTCAAATCTATAGATCTATTCCATAAAATAGTAAATTGGCTACAGATCTCTTCGTAGAAGTACTTAAGGACGTAGCCTACAAAAATATATTCAGGTTTTGTGCCCAGTTTCTCTGACTAGCTAACCTTTGCTCTCATACGTGAGGAGTAAAGGCTTTGTAAGCCGGGCGGTCTTCGAAAGTGGTTGTGAAATTCTCATCTCGTTAGGCCCGATATCTTGTCAGTTGATAAAGTCTCAGCTAGATTTGAATCGAAGGTAGACTCCTATCGTGGAGATACAGAGGGCTTGGTTCTCGGTTGTTCCAAGTGAGCGTTCAGAGTTTCGGTGGCTCTGTTCAAGCAGACGTGTGGTGATCGGTGATCCATACGAGCTGTGAAGGTTTTCTGTGATCGGTGATCAGTAGATCTTCAACCTGGTTCTGATAGTATTTGTGTGGTCATAAAGTCTGATCTATACGAGTTCTTTCGTTCCTTGTAAACCCTTTGAGTGGATCACTCACCCCCTTCGAGTCCAGATCAAAAGATCTGTACTTCCGTGTCACTTCGCTCTGTTGACCTGTATTGCGGATCCAGTAGATCTTTTAAGACTACCAGTTCGTTCTAAGGTATAAGATCGTGCGGAATCTCTGACAACGCCCCACACCTCGCTTAAATACATTTGACAAACGACATAAGAAGTATATTGGTGATCAGTGTTCAGTGATAAAGTCACTAGGTCATTAGATCTATCCAACAAAGCATTAAATTGCGCCCTTCATATCCTCGTTATCTGGAGCCCACCGCGAGGGGTGGAATCTATATTTTGGAACGAACTCGAGAGATCTATCGATTTCTCAAACCATTGCCTTAGGTCGAACTTTGTTTGATCTTAAAAAAATAGCTCCAAGGGAGTCTCGGACGTCGAAGAACGCAGGTTCTTTAGATTACTTTGATCCAGAGGTGCAAGCCCCGGATAAAAGAAAACGTGTTACAAAGAAGCCTACGGTTCCTGTCTACGATCCGAAGAACCTCGGACGAGCAAAAAGCAATCCAGATAACGGGACTGCTGCTAGATCTGCTTCTGAAGTTCCAAGAACGAACAGATCTGGTGTAGTGCAAGGAAGCAGTAGACGTCAGGCAGTTACTGCTGAACCAGTCGATTTGACTAGTTTGAATCCTACATTACCAAACTCTATTTCTTTTGACTTGCAACATATCGTGTTTGGGAACAGAATACCAAATATAACGATGAGTACTACACAAAATGACCAAAATGCACAAGGTGCAAACGAGGCTCCAGTGGATATCCTCAAACTGTTGGGACCTCCTGCGTTGTCTCCTGAAGAGCAAGGGGAATACAACAATGCGAAGTTCCCTGCCACTCATAAAACGGCTATGATCTTGGATCTAGCTGATCCGATCCAAATGCCTGAATGGATGAGGTTCTGTCTAACGACGTTCCAAGCCACGGGTGTGACCTCTGAGAAGGTGAAGATGCAAAGGATCTTTGGATGGATGACCCTCCAGACGAAGCAGGCCTTAGAGCATCTCCCTGGAGCAGAGGAAGGAAAGGAGGATGCAGATCAATTCCTTCGAGCCATGATTGAGCGGTTCCCGTCTATCTTTGGCAAACCCCTGGGTTCCAAGAAAGCTATGCTGGAATTGGTTCAGAGGTTTCGACCATTGAGAGTCGAGGATGGATCTGAGCTGTTGATCTATTGTATGTTGTTCGAAGTCGAGGCCAATAAGTTGTTGAAACCGCCCCCGGCGATTGGAAACCATGAATTGGTGTCGGTCTTTTTATCAGCATTCGATGGAAACCTGAGAAAAGCTGTCTCGAAACGAGTTCAGCATCAGGTCCCCAACTCGAAACTTGCGAAACGGCGTACGGATGATCCATATACGTTCTCGGAATGGAAAAGTGCTGCAGAGGCTGTGGCTAGGCAGCCCCCTCTCGAATCACTATACCAGACCTTTACTGGAACGGATGGAGCTGTCCTGAATGCAGAGACCAACTCTAGGGGAGGGATCTATATTCCGGTAGTGACCCCAGCAGCTGCTAAAGAGGAAACGCCAGATCTGACCCGTTTCTTTGCTACAGACACTAGATCTAGTGTTAAGCAGGAACAGGCAGAGGACCATGAACGTGCCTTTGTGGAAAATGTGGACAAATCGTCGTTGATGCTCAAAGAAATGGGGAATCTTAAGACGCGTTTTCAGGATGAACTGACGTCGTTGCAGCAATTGCTCAATGATGTTAGGGCAGGAAAATCGGATGCTGGAATGCGACCCCAGCCCAGACCTGGCTTTTCTGGTAGTAGTAATCCCGGAACCAGTGGGCAGAGTCGAGGGATCCTTAATGTCAATCCCACTCCAGGCCAAGGAATGCCAGATCGAACGTGTTTCTTGTGTCGAGGACCAGATCATATGATGAGTAACTGTCCTTTGTTCATGGAACTCCTTGGGAAAGGCTGGGTGATGCCGGAGTCTCAAGGATCCAAACGTCTTAAGCTGAAAGATGGATCTCCGTTACCAAATAACTTTGGTCCGGAAACTCGATACCAAAAGATCGTGAAATATGCTCAGAGCAAGAACTGGCCTGTTTTGGCGACGTTATACAATGATCTAATCCCCGATGAAGAGGATTATGCAGATCAGTTGGGGGATCCTACTTGGTTGTACCTTGCCAACGTAGTTGAATCTTCCCAGGGGAGATCTAGCAACAATGTTGCAACGGTGTACAGTAATGAGTCGGGAAACTAGAGGATCCGATGATTGAGTCGAGCAAGGGACGAAAAACAAGGTCCCAGCTGAAGGACACGACTCATGAGGATGAACCTAAGCCCCGTTCATTGAAAACTGTGCCTCCTACTAAGACAAAACGTTTTGATGGAGTGCACATACCCGTAGATCGAAATCACCCAAATTTTAAAAATGTTGCCAATCAATCCAAATCTGCTCCTGAACCATCCAATTCGAAAGATCTGAACGGAAAATCGAACAGATCCAATCATTCATCAGGGGATACTTCACTAGGGAAGTCGAGATCTGTTAGTGTCGAAGAGAAATCGGATAAAGAGGATTCTGATTCTGAAGTAGAATTAGTTGAGGAAACTAGTGAGACCACTCGCAAAGTGCGTTTCAGGGAGCCCTCACCCTCTAGATCTGACGAAACACATCGACCTTTTGATCATGTCCCACCCAGGGAAGTGTCACCCATACCTCGAAATCAACCAAAATCCAAACCGGAGAAGGTCACTGAATCTAAAGGATCTTCGAAGGGACCCAAATTTCGGCTTCGGAATGAATTATTCATTCCAGGCCTTGAAGAAGAATTAGCTGATCGGATTTCTCGTCAAATGATCACATTGACGGCTGCTGAGGCATTCCAATTGTCAGGCAAAGTCAGGCAGATCATGATGAGGAAGATGAAAAACCGCCAAGTGCGTCCACAGGAACGAATCAAGTCCTTTGTTAATGAGGCCCATGATGTTGAACCTAGTGTCGAGGAGATTCCGAGAACAGGGATGGAGATGCAACAGTTCATTGCCGTGGAAGATCTCAGTCTGTCAGAAGGATTGATCTTTGAGAAAATACTCGAGGATCGAGATGGCATGAAGGCAGGGGATTATGTTCAGTTGGATCCGGTGGTAGCTTTTCTTCATGACGTTGATGAAAATGATTCACGTCGTGATATGACTATAGTAGCCACTATGGGAAATGGCTTAAGATCTGTGTGGCCAGTTGTGAATAATCGAGATGATCTAGACATCGAGAGTGTATTAGACTCTGGATCTCAGATTGTTGCTATCGATATGTGTGTTGCATTAGGATTAGGACTAGGTTGGGATCCGAAAGTGACCATCCAAATGCAGAATGTGCATGGAGGTCTGGCCCGTACCAAAGGACTGTCCAGGAACGTACCATTCCGATTTGGACCCATAACACTGTATCTACAATGCCATGTGCAGGAAAAGGCACCCTTCGAAATTCTGTTGGGTAGACCTTTCGATGTACTGACAGAAAGTGTCATCCATACGTTTGGATCTGGTGACCAAGAGTTAACCATAACAGATCCGAACACTGGAAAGCAATACACCATAGGTACTAGTCCGAGAGGACAAAGTCCTAAAGCTCAGAAACGGCAGTTGGATAAGCAGAAGTATGCTCAGACTCGGGCAGAGACTCCAGATCCAAATCAGGAGACCAGTCCCGAAGAAGAGGAGAAAGCTGCTGAACCAAATTTTTAGATAACCTCTGTGATCTGAGTAGCGATCAGGGAGAGGTTGAAATCGCTGTGAGTGGGTATTGGGATCCGTTAGGTGAAGAAGTAGTCATTGAGTCGACCAAAGTGAAAGAAGGAGTGTTCCGAGACGAAGAATTGGCTGAAATATATGTTAATTATAGCCAACCCTCGTTTAGGGATTCACTTCCTGAAGTCGCTGCAACCATAGATCTATACCTAAACAAAGGTGTGGACCATCAACAAAATCGTGTGATCAATCCTTGGAAGGAAGGATTTCGAACTGATCCGGACGTGGAACAACTTGAACAATCCTTTTATCAGTCTATTAAAGCTAAAAGTCTGACGAGAGACGTTCATGGGTTGTCCCGGCCAAGTGATTACACTTCAGATCTGGACCATGTAAGTCCAGATCAACCGGATAATTCCCAGTCTTACGACTTGAGGAGTGCCCGGGAACGAGTTCAATCGTGGGAACAAAAGAATGGAACATTTGAACAGCATATAGGCGCATATAGTGACCCAATGTCATCATATTCAAATGTATCTGTCTTCGGTTCTCGAAAATATAAGCCTGTTGCGTTGAAAGTACGCCCGGTTAAGGCTGAACTTCCTGAGGAATTTAGGGTTCGTCGTCATATCTTTGGAGATCCTTTGGAAGGATTGCCAGATCTGCCGACTCATCCACCTGAATTCACTCCGGGAGTCCGATACACGCAAGAGCGTAAGGAGATTATTGACAAGAACCATCCAGAAGGATTCTTAACAAATGAGGAACGAAAACTCGTTCATCATCTGATGAAGGTTCAGGAAATGGGTTTTGCCTGGGATCAATCCGAAGGTGGAACTTTCAGAGAGGATTTCTTCCCTCCAGTAAAGATTCCGGTTATACCTCACGAACCCTGGGTCGAGAAAAACATTCCCGTGCCTCCAGGAATCTTTCCAAAGGTTTGTAA
Source organism: Lentinula raphanica (assembly GCA_027919835.1). Lineage (NCBI taxonomy): Eukaryota > Fungi > Basidiomycota > Agaricomycetes > Agaricales > Omphalotaceae > Lentinula > Lentinula raphanica. The sequence goes on along the minus strand of JANVFP010000001.1, from coordinate 405,029 downwards.
GATAATCAAGGATAAGATCCTTGCAGGAGTTTATGAACCATCGAGTGCAAGCTACAGATCTAAATGGTTCTGTGTGGTGAAAAAGGATGGAACGAGCCTAAGATTGGTGCACAGTCTGGAGCCTTTGAATAAGGTTACTATACGGCACTCCGGGGTTCCCCCAGCTACTGCGGACATTGCTAGACACTTTGCAGGCAGAGCATGTGGAGGGATCTTGGATATCTTTGTGGGCTACGATGAGAGACATATAGACGTCGGATCTAGGGATCTCACCACTTTCCAAACTCCTTATGGACCACATCGTCTCGTCAAATTGCCTATGGGATGGACCAACTCGGTACCAATCTTCCATGACGATGTAACTTACTTGTTACGAGACGAAATTCCTGAATATACTATTCCTTACATTGATGATGTACCTGTGCGAGGGCCCGAGAGTCGATATGAGTTACCAGGTGGTGGATATGAAACCATTCCGGAAAACCCACAGATCCGTCGATTCGTATGGGAACACCTTCAAAACGTGAATCGGATCATCCAACGAATGAAGCATGCTGGAGGTACCTTCTCAGGACCTAAAGCCTTCGTTTGTTGTGAGGAAACCACAGTGGTTGGACATCGTTGTGCCTATGAAGGACAGAAACCAGATGATAAGATCGCTACTACGGTCCTAACTTGGCCTAAATGCGAGACTCGAACACATGTGAGAGCTTTTCTGGGGACTGTTGGCCAGCTTCGAATGTTCATTCACAACTATTCCAAGAAAGCTGCCCCCTTGACTAAATTGACGGCAAATGTACCGTTTGAGTGGTCTGAGGAGCAGGATCTTGCTATGGAACTACTAAAGGAAGGAGTGCGAAATGCACCAGCCCTTAGAGTCATTATTTATGATTGGGAAACACATCTATCAGTCGATAGCTCCTGGATGGGAACAGGATTTTACATTTATCAAGTAGATCCTAACGACCCTGAAAAGATCTATTACAATTACTTTGGATCTATTCCCTACGTGGAACGGGAAGCCCGTTTTTCACAGTCTAAACGTGAACTTTATGGTCTGAAACTTGCTTTGGAGTCCACCCATTATCTTCTTTATGGATGCCGCCAACTGATAGTGGAAACTGATGCGAGCTACATACAGGGAATGCTTGAAAACCCCAGTAGTGGCCCAAATGCAACCATTAATCGTTGGATTGAGGCAATCCGTAAATTCCATTTCGATTTGGTACATGTCAAAGGTGTGACACATGGACCTGATGGCTTATCTCGAAGACCACCTGGTGGTTGGACAACTCCTCGCGGAAAGTCGACCAGTGAAGATGATCTGGACGAGGATGACTCCAACAACATCAGGTTTCTGAAAGCAGATGATGCTGACGATCCATTTCCCTTTGATTCGTTTAAAGATCATATAGATCCAAGGCATGGTTATCTCCTAGGAATCTATTGCCCAGATTTCGAGGAAGATCTAGAACTTGCCAGAGAAGAAGATCTTGAGCATAAACTACGAAAGGACCATCTGCTTATGCATGGGATGCAACCAGTTTCTCAGTATCTGCAATATACCACGATTCCCGATAATGCAGTCTGGGGACCAGATCAATCATATCCGGATTCCCACAGATCTGATGGAGGAAATCGTTTGGACAAGCAGTTGCCAGAGATCTTGGAGTGGCTGAAAAACCCTGATGCAGAATGTTTCGGGAAATTGGACAAGAAACAACGGTTAGAGATGGATAGGAAAGTGATTCCCTTCTCCATTGATGCCGAAGGTCGATTGTACCATAGGAAGTTATCGTCAGATCAGCCTCGTTTAGTCGTGGATCCTGATCGACGAATGGCTCTTCTGAACAGTGCACATGATGCCCTTGGTCACAAAGGTGTCTTTGCAACGAAGGACTTCTTGGAAAAGAGGTTTTGGTGGCCAGATCTGGACAAAGACGTGGAGTGGTATGTTAAATCTTGCCAAGCCTGTCAGGATCGACAGAGGGCTCTCATTAGAATCCCTCCAACGGTTACCTACACCCCTTCCCTGTTTCAGAAGGTACATATTGACACCATGTTCATGACTCCATCCAGTAATGGGTGTAAGTACATAGTGCATGGTCGAGATTCACTTTCATCCTGGTCCGAGGCGAGAGCCTTAAGAGTGGAAAATGCCAGATCAATAGCTGAACGGTTCTTTGATGACATTATCTGTCGATGGGGATGTCCTGAGGAAGTTGTTTCGGATAATGCACCCCAAATGAAGCTTATGCTGAAATGGTTGGAACAAAAGTATGGGATCCGCGGAATTAAGATTTCCCCGTATAACTCTCAAGCCAATGGAAAGATTGAGCGTGCTCATTATGATCTGAGGCAGGCCTTAGCAAAGACTTGTGCCGGAGATCTAAGCAAATGGTTCTACTTCCTGAAGCCGATGTTATGGGCAGATCGAGTCACTCCTAGGAGAGGTCTCGGATGCTCTCCCTATTTTGTTGTAACTGGTGCAGAACCGTTACTCCCTTTTGATATCGTCGAATCTACCTATTTGGTCAATCCACCTAATCGAATCCTCTCTCGGGAAGAGTTGCTGGGTTATCGTGCTCAGGCCCTTTCCAAACACCGTTCCTTCATTGAGAACATGAGATCCAGGATTGATGCTAATAAGCGTCGAGATCTTAGGATCTTCGAAGACAAGTTCCGATATACTATCAAGGACTGGGATTTCAAACCAGGGACCTTGGTACAGATCAGGAACACCACCATCGAGAAGAATTTGGATCGAAAAATGTATAGTCGTTACCGTGGACCTATGGTTGTGATCAGACGAACACGAGGAGGGTCTTATATCATTGCTGAAATGGATGGTACCGTACTGAAAGACAAAGTCGGTGCATTCAGAGTAATGCCTCATCATGCTCGTTTCGAACCAATAGATCTGCCCCAGAACATCCATGACCTGATAGATCTGAGTCCAGAACAACTGGAAGCTATGGTCGATGATGACGAGGATACCCCTGATAATGTTGAGGATCTAGTATTCGGAGCAATCCCTAAGATCAACATATCTGAGGATCCTGATGTCACATTCGATACGGCAGCTGAAAAGGATACAGATCCTCCGGATCCGAAGGCGGCAGAGTCCGGTTCTAATGAAGAAGCACCTGAGGATGACAATTCTGAGGCAGGCCCACGTCGTAGTCGAAGGATCTCCTCATCAAACTGAGTTAGACCAACAGATCTATTTAGTTTGGGGGAGTCCGGTCATTGATCTTTCGAAAATTCTATCTCAACATGCTCGAGGAAGTTGGTCATCGACTGAATTACCTCAAAAACTACCTAATACGTTACTTGACTGCATATCAGGTATAAAAATAGGTACCAGGACAACGGGAACGAATGGATCTGGTGTTTCAACTACTTCAGACGTCTACCTAAGGCGCGGAATGTGGAGGAAGCGAAGGATCTAGGCGTGCTAGCTGTTCTCTATCACCTTGTGGATCACCCCTGGGTGGCATCATAAGGGGACGAGTGTAGGGTGTGTAGGAAGGAACGACAACCACTTCCTCGCGAGGATTGCTGTCGTCGTCGGCGTTCAGGGGCTTTTTCATGCGGAAAGCCTTCATGGCGTTGTCGATAATGGCCTGACTTGCCAACCCACGTCGAGCGTAATACCTAGCTTTGATGGAACAGTCGAAAAGCTGATTCTGATGGAAGTTGACCAAGGCATTGAACTGTGCCTCGGTATAGTTGCTGTACTCAGCAGCGTGGCTATGAGTGATATCTTGAAGGAGACGGACGAGGTCCCAGTTTTCGGAATCTCCAGGGTCGCCTGTGAAGATGATTAGCTCAGATACCACGTCCTAGAGACAGTTCAAACGCAAGACAACATGCTAAAGCAATAGATCTAGTGATCCTTGCTGCTCTGTGATAAATAATAGAGCGAAAAGAAGAGAAGATCTGTTGGAAATGACTCGAGGTACTTACAAGTATCGGCCAGATCTAGGTAGACCTTGGTCCTCTTGGTCTGTTCCTCCCCGGTCGCCAGGGGCTGAACGATAGTCTCAGGTCCAGCAGTGGTTGAGTAAGGCTCAGGATTCACTGAAGTCTCGGCGGATCCTGCTGCCCCCACGTCTTGGTCCTGTCGCTTTCGTTTTCCCTTGCCCTTGGAAGCCTTCATAGTCTCTTCCTCAGCATTCGTCCCCTTGGCCTTAGCCTTGGGTTTGGGTTCCTCTTCCATCTAAAGAATCGTCAGATCTATTCATTTTGAGTAGATCTAAAGGTACTTACGATGATATCCGGGTCAGCCATTGGCTCAGGAGTCTCCTCGACGACCTTAGACTTCTTTTTGGACTTGGACTTAGACTTAGCCTTGGGAGACGCCTCTTCTTCACCTGCAACGTCCTCCATCTGAAGATCTTCATCAGAAACCGTTAGATCTATCAAGTGGAACGACGTACAGGGCTATCTTGGTCAGCTACTTTGACGGGAGTGCCCTTTCGATACAACTTAGCACGACGTTCGGCTCGATAAGCAAGAATGGCGTAGGCTGCAATGCCATCACAGCCTGGACTTGCCTGTTGACGACGAAGGAAGGCAGTAGTTCCCTTGGGACGGGCCTTACGTGCAGCAGCCTCGTCTTCAGCTTCGGCGGCGGCGAGATCTGCTTCCTAACTCGATGGATCAGTACTTCGGATTGACTCGACGAACAGATCTACTCACAATTTCTTCCATGAACTTCTGTTCAGCGTCAATGGGCTCGACTGAAGCACGTTCCACGGTCTTTTCTCTGGCCTTGGACGATTCCTTGCCTTTGGTCTTTGAAAATTGATCAGATCTATCGAAGGGACAAAGTTACTCGAAGCAATACTTACTCCTGGAGTCGAGTTTTTGACTTCCTTTGCAGCGGCTTCGGCCTTCTGCATTTTGGCTCGTGTGGCGGAAACGACGGATCTTGACGAGCTCGTCGAGGAACAGTTCCATCCTGGAGTCTTGTCCACCCTCATTCTTGACGTTGGGGTAGAGTCTGCCGGCCTCCTCTGCGATCTCAGAGAAGGCCATGATGCCGATCAAGGCCTCACTCAAGGCCTCGTACTGTTGCATGTACGAAGTGTTGAGACTGGCAGCCTCCTTCGACACCTTAAGGGACTGGAAAAGTCGTCAAATGTCTGATAATGAATAGATCTAGTCATGAAATACATACAATGTGTTCATAGGCAGATTTTACATCAGCCATGATCGCTTTTCTCGTCGAAGTCTGAAGCTTGATGGATCCTTGTTGATTGATAGCAGCACTGAAGCCTAGGGTACGATCTTGACATAGTACTTTGGCCCAGTGTGCTGCATCGTCAGCCCAGTCCTCAAGCTCGGACTCCAAACGAAGGGGAATGTTGGAAAATTCGTGGTTGGGCGCCATATTTTTGTTTGGGAGTTGGATCTACTCGGATCAGTGCTGTTTTATACGAAAAACTTTCCTTGACTGAGTCAGCAGGGACTGCTGAGCTTTTAGTTTGGGGGAGGGGACACTGTGTTTCGAAAATTTTCAAAATTTAAAAATTTTACGAAGTCAGTGATCTAAGTGAAACAAGCATGTGGGTAACATGTATAGCACTAGATCTGAGGCCGACGTAGCTCACATTAGTTGCCCAAAGGATTAAGAGACCTTAGGGCAGTGACCACCAACATTTTTTTTAAGCGAAAGGCACAAAAGAACGAATAGATCTATTCGTGTTTTCGCATATACTCACAGATCTAGGGACCCTGTAACAAGGGATACACCAGATCTGTTCAATTCTCTTACAAAGAGGCTCAATAAGGTCAATGAAGCTCGTATTTCAAAGACTTCTATTAGAGACTACTTTAATAATACTATAGAGGACAGATCTATTCAACTCATGAACTTAGTGGACTTATGATGATTTTCACACGAGGTTTCAAGATCAATTTGGCGCTAAGGCCATGCATTGTGTCAGACTACTAAGGTGCTACCTAAGTGTCTGTAACATTGTACCAAAAAGATAAAAAAGAGACCTCAAAGGAGAACTACATAGGCTACGATAGTGATTGAAGAGGGTTTAGTCCGTATGTAGTAACCCTAAGGGTCTGTAGATGAGTCCGAGCGCTTGAGGAATGTACAAAAGAAAACGTTCCAGTCCAAGAAAGCCGTACCACCGAACAGATCTGCCCAAGGAAGGACCGTCCCGTACCCCACGAACGTCGAAACCAAGTATTATTCAAGGTTTCAGAGGCTCGGGAGCGACGGAGGGGGCCTTCTTGTCATCCTTCGACTTCTTCTCCTCCTTCGACTTGTCGTCCTCGATGGGTCCGCTCTGAGCCGTCATGTGCGAGTACTCACGAACGACAGGGGGAAGGGAAGGCTCTTTGGCTGCGATTTCGTTTTCGTACAGCATGTCAGTGGAAGGGGGTGCCGGAACTTCAACGTCATGAGCCCGCATGAAGGCCTGGAACTTGGCAATAGTTTCGGAATCCTTGAGGTACGCGGACAGGTTACACGATGAGTTCCAGCCAAAGAAGGTCGCAAACCAACAGGCGGTATCGTAGTCGAGATCCTGGTTAGGATGCTCCTCGGCCCAGGCAGAGAGGACAACGTTAGCGTCGAGGCCAGCACGTTTCAGTTTGCTGACCTGGCGAGCCAGGATAGCCAGGGAGTTATGGAGCAGGCTTTCCGTGTTTTCCATGACTCGGAAGTGGTTGTCCAAGGCTTCCTGGAACTGCTCCACGGAGTCGGAATACCCTGAAAGAAGAACGCATCGTTAGCAAAAACGCGAAGTGGTACAGATCTGTAGATACTGACCACCAGGAAGAGTGCGGACGGCTTCAGGGATGATGTCCAGAAGATCGGATTGAAGCTCCATGTGCAACGCACTGGAGCAGGTGCGATGAGACTGCTCACACCCAAAGCAGGGACCTCCGAGTTGAGCCCCAGAACGACAGTTGAGCCCCCGGATGAGGCAGGAAACGCAGTCCGTGGTCGGCGCGACGTCGGGATCGACGGGATGAGACGAGGGAGCCAGACCCCGGGAGGTCAAGTGGGCGAAACGGGCAAGGTTGGAAAGTGAAAAGGAGACGTTTCCGGTGGTAAGGAAACTTCCTATCGCTTCCAACTCCGGAGAAACCGACCATTTAGGCTCATGAAGGATCTGCATATCATTGCGACGTTTGGGTGTACTGTGAGAGGCCCGTTTATACAAAACAGAAAACGCGAGCCGAGGCTTGTAGTCGGGATTGGCCAGGTAGGACACCAGATGCTCAACATCGGTATCGTTATCAGCCAAAGGACCAGCTGCCTCGGTTCCAGCAGGTTCCGGGAGGATGGTATCCTCGTACTCCAGCTCGTCCTCTTCGACAGTAGGAGGAGGAGTCACAGCACGAGACTTTCCTTCGGCCTTGCCGGTCCTTTGCTTCTTGGAGGCGGGAGCGTGACTGGGCTATAATGCAGTTAGAAACCCAGCGGCCGGGAATGGGAAGCAAGAAACCTACCTCGGAAGTGGGATCATCGGGACGTTCTCTCTTGACCTTGATAAGCACCGCTGGTTTGGCCGAAGCAGGAGTTTTGCCCTTGCCCTTACCAACTGGTGGACCAACCTTGGCAGGAGAAGAACGTGTAGCACGGTTTCGAGTGCTGGCCAGATTGGTACCTAAAACCAAGGAGTTAGTAATGATCGATGGGAGAGGGGCACGGTAAAACACCTACCAGCTCTCGTACGAACATTAGAGCCCTTGAAAACGTCTCCGGCTTCAGGTTCATTGGAAGAGGCCTCGGTCTCTCCCAGATCAACGTCCCCTTGAAAAGGCGACGACCCGGCAGGCGAACCAGCAAAAGATCCAACGGGCGAGGCGATCCCCTCATCACTGATGACGGGGGAAGCAATCCCATGGTGGCTGGAAGAAGCTTGAGGAGGAGGAGTTGGTTGGGACGGTCTAGCCTGGTACTGCGGTTCGGGAAGTAGAAGCTGGTTGGTGAAAGGATCATGGAGGGCTTGTTGAGGTGTTCCGGTGCTGGCCACTTGGACGATTAACTGTCCCTCGCAGGATAGAAAGTCGAAAGGGATGGGAATCGCCAAGGACGCCACCGTCAGGCCCCCAGGTTTGAACGAACGCTGGGAAGTAGGGTTAGCTAACGAAGGGCGAGGCCAGAAGAAGGAAAACCCACCTTGATCTCAGCCCGAAGAGCTGCGCTTACTCCCAGACCAGCATTCTGCTTCTCATCGTAGACAAACTTTGCGTATTCGTGGGCGTCCAAGTAGCGGTCGCAGTAGTCGCTGAACAAGCAGACGAAGCGCACCGCGAACAAAGGACAAGAGCGAGAACGGTGCCAGAAACGGCGATAGTGTTTCTGCAAGAAACGTTGGTTGGATGTCAAAACAAGAGGGGAGAACACTTACCAAAGCGTTCTGGATCTGGGGTTTCTTCAGCATCTCTAAAATGCGACTCTGAGTCTTAGAGCGCGATTTGTTTGCTGACATGATGTCGGCCACGGCATCCTGCACGATTCGAAGTCCTTGATAAAGGAAAGACGCGTTTACGCGGCACAGGGGACCGTTAGCAAAAGGCTTGTACATCTGCACCAGTTGGGCGGGGTAGAAGTTTGTTGCAAGGTCATTGTTGTAATCAGGCGGGATGACCAATGGAAAGGTGATATCGTCAAAGTGGGCAAAGATCGGCTGCTCAAAAGCAGAGTCAAGAGTGTTGTGAGCTTTAGGCCAGAGTCGTTGTAGAACTTCAGCTTCCTCAGGTGACGAGGGCAGGAATAAAATGGGTTTCTTCGTTGAGAGTAGACTGTCCCGAGCGCGCACCGCATCGTGGAAGGTAAACTCTGTAACGGGCGAAGAAAAGTGAATCCGCTGCGAAGTCCTGTATTGGGTTTTGCTGGTGGATGGACCCTTGCCTTTACCTGACATAGCGTGGGCGATAGAACAGTGGGCACACGAAAAAGCGGGGAAGTTGAAAGTAAGAAAGAAAGCGGACTTAGAGAAAAATTTCGAAGTCCGGCAGCCTTTTATCCACGATTCTTAAGAACTTCCCAGGACGTAATAAGCCACTGGGAAAATTCTAAGAATAGTAGGAAGAATGTAATACTTACAAAGGTCAAAGAAATGAACTTTGTGAAGTTACAGGATGTTGTGATTAGATCTCTTGATAATCACACTCGGAAATTAGGCGCTTCTATCGAGTTAGCCGCGGATTTAATTATCATCAGTTGATCCCGAGGCAACCGAACAGATCTATAGCGTTACTGAGTGGGAATACCATTGGGATATCGAGGAGATCAATCCAAAAGCTCGGATCAGTTGCAGTACCACACTCCCAAGGGAGGTACGAGCCTGGCTACCCAACCAGATGACCGGGGACGGTCAGATCTTTAGTTTGGGGGAGATAATACGCCCATTTTGCGTGCAGGCATGCAATGGCCTAATTTTAACAATTAGAGCCTTGTAGAGTACTAAAGGACTGTAGTGAGCCCGAGCTGACAGTCAAACTTGTATCATGTTAATGCCAGGACGTCAGATCCAGACAGGAAAACACATCCTGACGAATAATAAGAGTTAACACTCGAGTCCCTTGGTCGGGGAGTCCTTCAAGACAAAGCCACCTCTGATATGAGCTATCAAGGGATTATCAACTTGGTTTTCAACGCCTAACGGCCAACTGAGTATGATACTGCACCGAGACGAGCTTAGAACCAATAGATCTATTCGTATTACCAGTGGGGATGGATTATTCAAGGCCCAGACTCAACAGATCTGTTCACTTAGATCGAGTTTCGGGATGGATCAGGTCGCAGGAATGTGACTAAACGGAGAAACAACCAAAGTGTATCATCCCAGTTACATGTGGACGTTTCCTAAATGGGAAATAGACGCCTGAGATGTACAGCTTTGACCAGGAGTGTTGCAAGGGTAGATCTTTCGACTTCACCATTGTTAAACCTCTGGATCTATTCGATATATGCATATCGTTGGAAAGCTAGAAGCCAAACGAACCTATTGGGACAGGTTTCCCCCCTTTATATGTACTCCCATTCAGTTGGAGAGGCATACAACCATTCACATAGCGGAATCAAATGAGGAAACGTTTGAGTTACCTGTGCAGGAGCTTATCCGTGCCCTTTAACCACCAGCATGTGGATGGACGCACAGACCAGGTCCGGATTCGAAGGTCAGGCAACTAGATCTCGACGAAGGACCACCAGAAATGGACATTTTACTTGTTTTTATCCTTTTTACTCTCTGTTTCTCTGGTGTTTGTATCGTTTCTCGTCCTATCTTTCCTTATTTGTATCAGATCTCGGACTCCGTTCTCTCAAATCTATAGATCTATTCCATAAAATAGTAAATTGGCTACAGATCTATTCGTAGAAGTACTTAAGGATGTAGCCTACAAAAATATAGTTCAGGTTTTGTGCCCAGTTTCTCTGACTAGCTAACCTTTGCTCTCATACGTGAGGAGTAAAGGCTTTGTAAGCCGGGCGGTCTTCGAAAGTGGTTGTGAAATTCTCATCTCGTTAGGCCCGATATCTTGTCAGTTGATAAAGTCTCAGCTAGATTTGAATCGAAGGTAGACTCCTATCGTGGAGATACAGAGGGCTTGGTTCTCGGTTGTTCCAAGTGAGCGTTCAGAGTTTCGGTGGCTCTGTTCAAGCAGACGTGTGGTGATCGGTGATCCATACGAGCTGTGAATGTTTTCTGTGATCGGTGATCAGTAGATCTTCAACCTGGTTCTGATAGTATTTGTGTGGTCATAAAGTCTGATCTATACGAGTTCTTTCGTTCCTTGTAAACCCTTTGAGTGGATCACTCACCCCCTTCGAGTCCAGATCAAAAGATCTGTACTTCCGTGTCACTTCGCTCTGTTGACCTGTATTGCGGATCCAGTAGATCTTTTAAGACTACCAGTTCGTTCTAAGGTATAAGATCGTGCGGAATCTCTGACAACGCCCCACACCTCGCTTAAATACATTTGACAAACGACATAAGAAGTATATTGGTGATCAGTGTTCAGTGATAAAGTCACTAGGTCATTAGATCTATCCAACGAAGCATTAAATTGCGCCCTTCATATCCTCGTTACCGGGTTTGTCGTGACTTGGCTTTGTCCCAGTCCACCGTCGAGTCAGTTCAAGACTCCAACTCTCTTCATCTTTCCACGCTTAACCGCAAGGATGAGCAGATTGGTGCTCTCCATGACATGGTTCGTTCTTTGGAGCAGCAGCTCTTCCAAGTCCGTGCGGCAAGTGCCATCATTTCCCAATGCCATACTGACCTGGTGGTTGCCCACAACAATACTTGTTGTACTCTGGATGCCACTGTTGCCTTTGCTCGCCGTATGTCCTCTGGTCTTATCCTTCTTCGTTCTATCGACTTTGTGCCATTCATGGCTGCCATCCGCGAGGACCTTACTATCCTTATCCGTCACTGTGCTAGTGCTGACTGGAACCATTCCCTCGAGTTATGCCAACACCTTTCCCAGTCCCTTCAGACCATCAAATCCATCACTGGGGAGGCTTTTGATGACAGAAACCGCCGTCTGGAGTTGATGGACATGGATGAGCTGTTCATGTTTGCTGAGGGAGTCAATGATGCCTCCCATGGTAGACCTCGTATTCCTTTCCTCAACTTGAACTTCAATCGTGTTGACCCTGATCTTCCTTCCACACTACAAAACACTCCAGGCTCGAACTGGTCATCTCTCAATGCCTTTGTCTATCCTGGGCATTTGCTGAATGATGCTAGTTCCAGTGCTGAAAGTGCCTCTGAGGTGATGACACCTCCCATCGAGTCTGACTTTCAATCCCCTCCTTACTGTCCTCAATCTCCTGAAACTATTATTGACGATGATCTTCAGGAGGAGTTCCTTGGTGATGGTGATCTTATGTACCCTGGCCTTGATGATTAACTCTGTTAGGAACAACTTGTCCTTATAAATGGCTCTCCTTCAGTAATGACTTGACTTGTAAATTTGATTATGTTTTTGATGACTTTGATGATTACGTTTTTCTCTTGTTGCAGTGGTGGTACATTTTTGGAATAAAGTTACTGTTGTTACATGATATGTAATTGCTTGAGAAGTTGATTCATTGAGTTTCCCTTTCCCATTCTCCTTGTCGGAGTTGGGGTTTGCGTGGGTGTGCCTTGTAGAACTCTGTGATGGATTCTTTTGCTCGGGGTAGGTGTGCCAGGGGTTCCCAAGTATCGTCTTCTGGTCCATAGCCTTCCCATCGCACCAAGTACTTCATCTTTCCAGCAACTCGTTTGCAATCCAGGATTTCCTGTACTTCGAATTCTGGTTCACCTTCAATCTCGATTGGAGGTTGTGGTGCATTCTTTCGGTGAGGATAGAATTCGGGGGATGGGGACTAAGAAGATCAACATGAAACACATCATGGATTTTCCCCATTATTCCTGGGAGTTCAAGTCGATATGCATGGCTGGAGATTTTTTCCTTGATTTTGAAGGGTCCCAATTTACGGTAATCCAACTTCTTTGAGGGTCTTTTGGTCTGAATATTTTTAGTATTCAACCATACTTTAGTTCCTTTGATCCAATCTTGATGTTCTTCTTTCCGATTTTGGTTTGCAAAGTGTGCATAGGATGTGTTGGTACGTTTTATTTGTTCTTTCAGATATTCGTGCACTTCTTTTAGCTCTTTTGCTTTCAAGTGTGCTGAGTGACTTGGAACATTTTTCAGGTTGAGTGTGATTCTGGGATTATACCCTTTATTTGCAAAGAATGGTGTCATCCCTGTGGCATCACTGGGCGTATTGTTGTACACAAACTCTGCAAGGGGTAACCATTCAACCCAATCATCTTGATCGTAATTGACAAAGATACGGAGATATTGCTCGAGTGTTTGGTTTGTGCGTTCTGTTTGTCCATCTGTCTGAGGATGATATGCTGTTGACAGATTCTGTTTGATTGAAAGAATTTCGCACAAGGATCGCCAGAATGCAGAAACAAATAGGGTTCCTCGATCTGATACTATGTCTGCAGGTAGTCCATGTTTGGAGAAAACTTCTCGGATGAACAATCTTGCCAGGTCCATTGCTTTGTCAGTGGTGTGACAGGGCACAAATATTGATTGCTTGGTGAGTCTGTCCACTACAACCATAATGGCATCATATCCTTCCGACATTGGTAGTTCCACAATGTGATCCACTGAAATTGAGCTCCATGGTCGTTCTCCATTGGTAACGGTTTCAGTAAGCCCATTTTCTTCTGCCGGATGACTTTGTCTTTGACATTCATGACAAGAGCGAACATATCGTTTGACATCTCTATGAATTCCTTCCAAAGTATGTTTGCAAGATCAGGTTCTGCGTTTTTTGGATTCCTGGGTGCCCTCGTAACTTGTGATCATGGTGGGCCTGAAGTATTCATAATCAAGATCTGGCTCATTTGGCACATAAATCCGTCCTTCTCGGAGTAACAGTCCATCTTCAAACTTGTAAGGTCCAGGGTCATCTGACTCTGCTTTCTTAACCATATCTTCCCAATATTCATCTTTCTTTGCTTTTGGATTCTCCCTATGTCGGCTTCATCATTGAGGACTAAAGAGGCAAGTAATTGCTCGGGTTCAGGAAAATCTTGTTATTGGTGTCATTTGCCTCTTTTATTCCCCCCTTTTTTGGATAGACGTCCATACGTCGGGTGAGTGCATCAGGTTTCATTCCTAACCGACCGGATGTAATTGATGTGAAAATTAATCCAGAGAGAAATTCAGACCAGCGTGCTTGACACGAGTCAATGCCTTTGTGGTGGTAAACCATTGGAGATTATTGTGGTCAGTGAACACTTCCACTTTATATTTTGATCCTTCTAGGTATGCTCTCCATTGTTTGAATGATTCCACAATTGCCAACATTTCCTTGTCTAATGTCATAGTTGAGTTCAGCAGCAATGAGACTTGTGCAAAAAATGCAATGGGGTGAAACTCTCCAGTTTCTGGGTCATATTGCATATAATAGAAGCAATTGCAGAATTGGAAGCATCAGACTCCAAAATTATAGGCAATTCTGGTTGAAAATGTTTCAAGATTGGAGCTTCGGTGAATGCTTTTTTCAGCAGTTCAATACTGATTGACATTGCTCTGTCCATTCCCATGTGGAATTTTTGATAACAGCTTTGTCAAAGGTTTGGTGATTCCAGAGAAATTGTCAATGAAGCGTGGTAAAATTGGCAAAGCCAAGAAAGGATTGAAGTTCCTTGATAGTAGTAGGTGGGGGCCAATTTTGAATAATCTCCACCTTCTTAGAATCCATTTTAATTCCACCTGGTGAAATAATGATTCCAAGGTACTCCACTTCATCCCGGTGAAATTCACACTTTTCAGGTTTAACATGTAGATCATGTTTTTCCAATCATTTCAGCACTCCTAACATGTGCTTCATGCTCCTTTTCATTCTTGAGTAGATCAGATATCATCCAATATATGATGACATAATTGTCGGTAAGATCATGGAAGATGTCATTCATGAAGAATTGGAAGTATGAAGGTGCATTTGTCAATCCAAAAGGCATGACCAAGTATTCATATGAGCCATAACGTGTCCAAAGGCAGTTTTCCATTCATGCCCTTCAGCTACATAGATGTTGTTATAACCTGCACGGAGGTTGAGTTGGTGAAAATTTTTGCCTCTTTGAGTTGATCAATAGATTTCTGATCAAGGGCAAGGGTATCGATTCTTCTTGGTGAGTTTGTTGAGTGCACGATAATCAACACAAAGCCTTAGACTTTCGTCTTTCTTTTTGGCAAACAGTACAGGAGCACCAATGGGTGAAGATGAGGCTCGGATAAATCCTTTATCCAGCATTTCATCAATGTACTCTTTAGTGCCTTGAGTTCCAATTCTGACATGTTGTATAGTTTGCCAAGCGGAGGAAGTTTATTATCTTCAGTGTTGATTTCGATATCGTAAGGTCAGTGTTGTGGTAGTGTCTTTGCTTCACCAGCAGCAAATGTTTTTACAAAGGAATAATACTGTTCTGGAACAAATTTTTTCAAGGAGTCCTCATCAGAGGCCAGGGATGCTCGTTCTTCCCACAAAACATATCTTCGTTCTTGATCAGGAGGCTTTGGTTTAGCATCCTCAAATGCCTGTTGAGCTTCTTCCTCAAATTTTTTCTGTTGTTTGTAATGGAGAGTGTATGTTTCACATCCCTCTTGCATCAATTTGCTGAAAGCAACCGCATTGACAAGACCAATTTTTGCTCCACCTGTGGTATCACTCCATTGCGTTTTTTGCTTTGAAGAGACCTTGTGGGTTTCTTGGTGATCAAAAATTTAGTCTGGTTTGTAATCTGATGGTAGTAGGAGAAGATTGAGAAAGATTTATGGGATCCTTTGCTAAGTGATGTTTTTCCGCAACATATTGTTTCCATTCATCAACATGTAGCAATAGTGGATCATCAAGTCCCAAAGTGAGTGACTGATCAATCTCTTCTTCCTCTACATCAATGATTTCCATATGGCAGGATTTATTTAGTTTCAGATGTTGGGTTACAGCTGCAGAAAGCTGGACTCCATGTTGGAATGACACCTTTAGATTTTTCCATTCAATGGTAGGATTGAATTTCCATAACCATGGCATTCCCAGAAGTATGGGTGCAGAGGGATGCAACTTGGTGATCAAGTATTCTACCAAATGAGTGGTACCATCCTCAAAGGTAACCTTTTGGTCAACTTGTGGGTGATGCTTCCAGCAGATGTAAGTTCACCATCAAACAACTGTAATGGTATAGGTCTTGTAAGCTCTTGTTGCTCATTTCCAAATTTTCTCGCCAGTTCTTCATCTACAAAGTCTCTGGATGCTCCTGAATCAATCAATCCCTTCACCACTTCTTCTTCCATCTTCAAGTTCAATATAAGTGCATCTCCAGATCATGAGTATATTAGGGGCGATTCATCCATTGTACTTACACACAGATGGATATAATTATTCTGGAGATCCTGAACCACCCTGAGTTGTTCAGAATCCTCTACTTGTTTCCCGGATAGTGATCTTCATCACTTTTCGAGTTCCACATTTGAGTATAGGATCATCCACATGAACAGGTTCGTTGAATCCTTCAATTTCCACATAGGGACCATCATCACTGCTGTATTCTTCTAGAAATGCACCTCTAGCTGTTACATTTCGAGGTCCATCACGGCGGAAGTGGTCACAATATCTGTGATCCTTGGACCCACATATACCACAGAGTCCTTCTTTCATCCTTGATTCCATTCTTCCCAAGCAACTCGAGGGTAAGATCTTTCTTGATCATTGGAATTGGACTTGTTTGAAGGTTCTTCCATGACAGCAGCTTCCAGAGATATTTCTGAATTATTATCGGTGGTTGCCTGTCGGGCATTTGGAGTTCGCACATTATTTTTGAACTTCTGATTGCTGTTGGAAACCTCAGGAGTTTCATTTGTGGTACCAGTAGAGGCTGGCTCAGGGTTTCGATTCCACGTGCTTTTGTTGGGTTATATCCCAATCCAACTTGATTGAAAGCTTGTCTTGCTCCATCAAGGACCATGAGCTTATCCACTACTCCTGAAAGGGTATCAGGTATTTCCCATGATCCACTAGATGATTCCATAGCTGGTTCTGAATTTGCTTCAGCAATCTCCACCAAAGAGCACGATCATCATATTCCGTCATAAGGGCAATGTCTTCAAATCGAACCCAGAAATCACCAAAGGATTCATTCCAGGCCTGGAGACACTCGTCCAACTTAGACTGAGCTTGAATTGTTTCATAGTGTAACCCAAACATTTGCCCAAAGAGAATGCAAACTTCTCCCATTGGATAAGAGGGGGCACAACATGACCTAATCTTTGTCTTCTCATGAGATTGATAGTATCTTTTTGCAGGTCCCTTCATATAGGATGCAGCAAATGAAATCTTTGAGATGTCATTGGAGTAGATCCGAGGTTTGGCTGCAAAGAAGTTTTGCAATTTTCCTTGAATTCGCACCACTCATTCCGGTCTTCCCCAGTGAATGGACTAGGTTTGTTTATGTTCAGCTTGGATTCACGGTTCAGTTCATCTCTTTCAATCTCTTTGAGTCTTCTTTCAAACTCTTGGTCTTGACGATCATCTGCTGATGACCTTTGGTCACAATGACAAGTGCCAAATCCATCTCGACCATCCCGACCATCCCGACCATTTTGACCATCTCAACCATCTCAACCAAATCTATTCTGGGGACAGTAACATGGTCCTCCCTGATTATGTCTGTTATCATTATAATCAGATTGACCAGAATTTGATGACCTTGGACTATTTCTGTGAGAGGCTAGTTGCCTTCCTTGCTCATCATCAGGTCCCTCATCACTGTCATAGCCAGGGTTATCCCATTATCAGGGGGATCATTTCCACCTCCACCTCCACCACTAGCCATAATCACAGGAATATCTGTTACTTTTTGTGGATTACCAGTAGCAGAATTGGATTCAAACCCTGCCAATGACACAGATATTGGACTAGTAGGTGGTTGACGGAAAGATGTATTGGGTGTGAAGAATTTTTCAAAACTGCCTGTGTGAGATTTGAATGCTGATGGCTGGGTTCTCATATTTTATGGCGCTCTTTTTCAATAAAGCTATCAATAATGCCTTGTTGAAGCTCCAGATCTCTATGTCTTCCAAGTCCCCAGTCCTTGAATGGCGGGGTATCAACAATACAAAGGGGAACTGTTTGTCCCTGTTTACACTCGGACAATCCGATTGGCTGGACAAACGTCAAACATAAAAAGACAATCTGATTGGTCAGATTAGGTGCCCTCAAGCACTCAAATTCAAAAATCCCACCGATGATGTCAGATGCATTCCATCCTTGAGCTCAGAATGGTCTAGAAAATTCTGTGCTCATTGCTCAAGGATATTTAAACCCCCAGTCTTTCCAATAGGCTCCTGCAACTTTTTCTTCCTACCACTTCAACCACCATCAAGACTCATCAAGAGGACCCTCAAGATGCTTATTCAGACAAGAGTGACAGTCACATGTTGCAAAACAAAATGCAAGAAAAATAATAAAAATCCCCAAAGAAAGTCAGAATCATCAAATCATCAAAACTTCCCAAAAGCAGAAGAAATTTGGCTTCAATTTACTCTTCAAAGCTTCAAGTACTGCTGATCAGCCAGTGCTAGCACTCTTTATGATTCATTAGCAGATGCATAAAAAGATCAAGCTATCAAGATACACCTCCGACTGTAGATGCCCCAGCCCAGCACTATTTCTCCTTCAAACATTATTACATGTACATACATTATAAATAAATATTGTTTAATTCTGTCATCGTTGTGTCTTTGATATTATGACAGCTGTGCATCGCACGGGTCACATCTAGTCCTATCATCAAAAGAGACTTCTGGTTCTGCTCATTGTTTGCCCTTATTAGGGATGTGGGGATAAGAGGAGGTTCCAACACCAGGGCAGTTATCACGTTGATAGGGGTTGGTATACCCAGTATCATAATTGGCTGCACAAGGGACTTGATGTGGGGGAGTATCACGTACAAAGGACACGGAAGGAGATTTCTTTAGTGATAACTGTGGTTTAGGATCCTCTGGGGTTTCTATGTTTGTGGTGATATTGTCTGGGACAGGTTCTTCCGGTTTTCCTTTATCAGAATTTGGAGAGTTATCATCACGCTCCTCTAATTCTTCAGCTGGATGCCATTCAATTGCTTTCCTACGACACCGGCTTGGGTTTCTATTGTTTGAACTGGAAGTTGGAGTACTGCAAACTTCACTGTTCATACTTTCAATAGTTGGACCCTCTGGAATTGTCTCCATGGTTACTGCCAAATGAAGCAGAGGAAAGATAGCTTGTGTCAGCTTTTGATAGTATAGGAAAGGACCCTTGCAGGTGTACCATTTGGAGAATAGTTGCCAGATTGGGGTCCAAAACCAGATGAGCTCACACAGTATCGAGCTGTACATGTTCTCAATGGAGGAGTGGACCTGGTGGAAGACAGTGGGTATGATTTTGATGTAGATTTTGAAGAGGAGGCGGATGGACTTTTATTTGAGCACCTTGACAGTCTTTGGCTCACAGAAAATTATTGTGAGCTGGAACACAACAATACAATGTTATAGATTTGTCTTGTATCTTAGCTATCTCAGAGACTGTATGTATTCTATCCCTTGGATTGAAAGCCTAAGCACATTTGAGAAAACTGAGGCAAACTATATCAATACATGAACACAGGCTAGCTACAAGTGTGGGGTTTACCTTCCTTTATCTGTACTGGGAGGGTAGCTACCCTCTAGCTACCCTCCTTTATTTTTGTTGGAGAGAAGCTACCCTACTTAATTTTTTTGGAGGGTAGCTACCCTGCTTGATCTTTTTTTGGAGGGTAGCTACCCTGCTTGATCTTTTCTGGAGGGTAGCTACCCTTCTTTATTTTTGTTGGAGGGTAGCTACTCTACTTAATCTTTTTTGAAGGGTAGCTACCCTCCTTTACTTTTGTTGAAGGGTAGCTACCCTCTTTTACTTTTGTTGAAGGGTAGCTACCTCACACTTTAGGGTGGCTACCATTGTTTACTTTTGTTGCAGGGTAGGTACTCTCATCTTCCATGTGACATGTCAGTGGGTAGAAGCTACCCTCATCTATTTTCAAGTTAGTGGGTAGCTACCCCCATTACCTATCCAGATTCCACATTGAATGGTAGTGTAGTAACCAGTATATCTAGTGACCTAGGGACTAATATTGACTCTGATGATATTAAACAAGGTCTAGTGATGCTAATGGTGAGTGACAAGGTCCTTGTATTATGGTAAAATACAGTATTACATATTCAACCCACTATTGAACCCATGGCAGCAAGCCCTATTTGTTCTGATCAAGCAAGCATATAGATAATAGAGTGTGGGTTCCTGTCATGTACAGAAGCTACTTCCAATTGTTTTAATGGCAGTAGCATTCATAAATGAATACAATGATATATACACAAGTATAATATCAAAAGGGAAAAGGTAGGTAGCTACCCCAAAGGTAACCCCTGGCACTCTATGGCAGGACATGCTGGGTAGTTACCTAGCAAAAGTTCTGTAGTAGGCAAGGTAGCTACCTCAGGCTGGGCAAGGTAGCTACCCAGCCTGAGGTAGCTACCTACCCTAAGGCCCCTAGGGTAGCCTACCCACATTTTGGGCCTCTTAGGTATATTTAAGGACATTATTTTTTATCCTAAGAAGGTTGGCAGATAGGTGGGTGCCTGAAGTGATTGCTGAACTTCTCTCACACTATCCAAAGGGACAGTTGTTGCTGGTGTAGTAGTAAGTGTTCAATGTGTTCCTTCAGCATGCAGAATATGCAATTGCCAAGAACGTGTATCTAACCATGAGGTCATGGAAATGTCAACAAAGCACAATCTTGGTCCAAGCATTCATTAGGGTGAAGGCTGTGACTACTATCAAATCAGCAAAACAGGGTGCTGTTGGATAGCGCTGTCCAGCACTTCTAATACTCCCAGCAAAGTTGCTGCTGGATAATGCTGGACAGAGCCTATTGAATGCTCAACAGTGCTGTCCAGCACCCATTCATGAATCATTTCTGAACAGCTCTGCATCACCATTCAATGCCAGCACAGCACTACTCAGCTTGTACTCGGTGTTACTCAAAGATACTTAGAAATTCTCACAATGTCACAATTATATTCACTGAATGTATTGAATGCTGGACAGCACTGTACAGTGCAATACAATGCTGGAAGTGCTGGAGTGCAAAATCCAGGTTTTGCTGATTGGCACTGAGCAGTAGTCAACCTGTTATATGTCAGCATGTCAGACAAGTTAGAATCATGACTCCCAGAAATGCCATGAGGCAGGGTAGGGAACTTAAAAGCAAGACAAAATTGTTCCCTTGACCTTCCCCCTTCTGTTCTGACATATCTCACATACTATATCTCAAATTTAAAAGAAATAATTAGCTTGATCCTGCTTTACAGAATGTCTTCAACTGCTTTTCCTGTAGCTGATCAAGAACCATCTCACATACTTTCTGAATCTTCTCCTGGATATTATAATGAGAATACTCCTCAGTCAGGAGCTATTTCTGCATCTGCTCATAGTAAGTGATTTTCAGTTTCACATCTGTTGAAATTTCTTGAGCTATTATATACTAACTACCAGTAGTTTACCCCACAGCTTATCAAGGTCAATTCCAGGGACATCAAGACTCTGGTCCCAGGACCAGATATATAATTCCCCCTTATCATTCTTCATTTGCTAGAAATGGTATGTCATTTTAATATTTTCTATTGGCCACAATATTTATTTATATTTTGTGACTTAGGTCGTTCCTATGACTATGAGGAAAAATATGATCCTGATCCTTTAGGTGATGAAATGAAAGAAAATGCCAGAGTCTGGAAAGTGTATCTAGATGAAGCAGAATCCCATGATTTTGAAATGATAACAGGCTTTAGAGATACAATTGATGCACTTTTGGTTTTTGTATGTTTTCTGCTCATTTACATATGCATGCTTACTGAACTTTATTTACAGGCAGCACTCTTTTCTGCAGTTGTCACATCTTTCATCATTGCTGCAATGTCTTCACTCCAACCTGATTTTGGAGAGATCACCGCTAAGCTTTTGATTGAGCAGACCAAACTGCTCAGAGCTGCAGGAAATACAACTCTTATCAACTCTATTCCTGAATCTTCAGTGGATCTCCAGAATGGCTCTCCTGGAACAAAGGATATCTGGATCAATGGCTTGTTTTTTGCAAGTCTAGCACTTTCCCTTGCTACTGCACTTTTATCAGTCCTTGTAAAACAATGGCTTCAGGCATATGAAAATCTACCTTCTGGTAATGCAAAAGAAAGAGCCATGATTCATCATTTCAGATATACAGGATTAATCCATTGGAAAGTTCCTGAGATTATTGGGATATTACCACTGATTCTTCATATGTCACTTGGGCTATTTCTGATTGGCCTCTCCTTATATGTATTTGAACTACATAGCACTCTTTCCTGGATTGTTATTGCTGTGACAATCATTGCTTTCATTATCTATTTGGGAAGCATCATTCTACCTTCCATTAGGCTGGATTGCCCATACAGGATTCCACTGCTCTTCACTTTAGGTGGATATATGAAGTATGTGTTTGCTATTATTATCTGGTATATGAGCTGGGTCAACAGCAAAATCTGGAACTTAGAGTGGAACTCAGAATTTCCATCTTTTCAATTGAAAACTCTTAGGAATGCTGAGCTAGCACATTTTACATCTGATGCTCAGGAAAGTGCAATCTTAGCACAGATTTTAGCATGGCTTTGCTTATTTACATCAAATCAATCGATCCAAAAAGTGGTAGCTCAGGCTCTTCATGAGCTTTTTGGAAATTGTCTCCAGCTGAGTTATTACCAAGTGGAAGATTATATTCGACCTTATAGAAATCAGCTCCAAGGCCATCTGAATTCCCTTGAGACTATAATATGTGAGAGTTTCTCAAAAAGCATAGATACAGGCATGGATATTTGGGAAACAATAATTCAAAAGTGGTGGAAAATTACATCTAAATATGGTTCATTACCATCATTATCTAATTCTCTTGGGGAAAAGTGCTTTATGAAAGCATTCCAAAATAACAACCCAGTTGTTGTTGCAAAGTTTTTGAAGTCATATATTGTCAAAGAAAATACAAGAGATCCTGGAGGTATTCATCTTGAACAAGAATCTATCATAAACATAATTGATGATACAATAGAAGAAAATAGCAGCTGGGATGCATTAAAATCATTGATTGCACATAGTGCCAACCTAAAGAATGAACATTTATATACTAGCTGTCTTTTGAAGGCATCGTTTGGAGGCAAGCTGGACATAGTTCAAGATCTTATTGAAAAGGGTGTAGATATGAATGCCACAAGAGGTAAATATGGCAATGTATTGCAAGCAGCTGCATATGGAGGGAAGTTAGAAATTGTGAAATTCTTGATTGAAAAAGGTGCAGATGTCAATGCTCAAGGTAGTTTCTATGGCAATGCATTGCAAGCAGCTGCATATGGGGGGAAGTTAGAAATTGTGAAATTCTTGATTGAGAAAGGTGCAGATGTCAATGCTCAAGGTAGTTTCTATGGCAATGCATTGCAAGCAGCTGCATACTGGGGCAAGTTAGAAATTGTGAAATTCTTGATTGAAAAACATGCAGATGTCAATGCTCAAGGTGGTGAATATGGCAATGCATTGCAAGCAGCTGCATATGGAGAAGAGTTAGAAATTGTGAAATTCTTAGTTGAGAAAGGTGCAGATGTCAATGCACAAGGTGGTATATATGGCAATGCATTGCAAGCAGCTGCATTTTGGGGAAAGTTAGAAATTGTGAAATTCTTGGTTGAAAAAGGTGCAGATTTCAATGCTCAAGGTGGTAGACATGATAATGCATTGCAAGCAGCTGCATTTAGGGGAAAGTTAGAGATTGTGAAATTCTTGGTTAAAAAAGGTGCAGATGTCAATGCTCAAGGTGGTGAATATGGCAATGCATTGCAAGCAGCTGCACGTTGGGGAAGTTTAGGAATTGTGAAATTCTTGGTTGAAAAAGATGCAGATGTCAATGCTCACGGTGGTTTGTATGGCAATGCATTGCAAGGAGCTGCATTTGGGGAAGAGTTGGAAATTGTGAAATACTTGGTGGAAAAAGGCGCAGATGTTAATGCTCAAGGTGGTGAACATGGTACTCCGATGCAAGCAGCTTTGAGATGTTGGGATCAATCAAGAGGTCAAATTATAGTGACTTTTCTAAAAAGCAAAGGTGCATATTAGCATTGTCTGAGAAATATATATTGTACTGTAGTCTATTTGAATATTAGTAGAATACCAATTTACTGTGATTGTTCATGAGAAGATTTCATTTTTTTCTGGGTAAGGGTTTAGAATTACACATAAATATAAGACCTCAGCTTGAGTGTAATTGCAAGAATGATACATACAATACAAGATATCAAAACCATCCAAGCCCCTTATTCCTCTCCTCAATCAACCTATCCCTCACCCTCTGAGTCAAACACTTTCCCAACTCATTTGCCCCCCTCCCCTCTCCTCCCCCATCCCCCCAAAAGGCATCCTTCTCATCCCTATAGATCACCTCCCTCCCCTACTCCCCTGCTTTGTTGGATAGATCTAATGGCCTAGTGTTAGGTGATTGTACACTCTAACCTTTGAATACACCTAGGTTCAACGGCTACGAGATAGTCATCCTGAAAAACGGAGAGAGAGCTGCTAAGCAGAACATCTTCCGCCGAAAATTGGAACTTGGAAGGATTTGCTATGTCCTTTGTTGTGAGACTTGGTCAGAGAATATAGAAGATAGAGAGCTTAGACAATGTTAGAGGAAAGTTGAAACAATGATCAAATAACTGGAATAACCGATCTAGGGAATACATGCAAGTACTTGGAGTTTTTATAGGTATTTTGTAGGTAAGATATAAAAGGTAAGTAATATAAAAGAATGTTGGTCGTGAGTCGAGTCAACAGGAGTAGGGAGGACTCGAGTTGACTCGATGAGTGCCAGGACTTCAAGTCCTTATTGAAGGGAAGTGAACATAACTTGAATCGACGTGAACAGCATCGATCTGGTCATACAGTACAATGATCTGAATAAGCGAAGAAAGTAACCATACGATATCCACCGTTCCTTGTAGCGGATATGAGTAAGTGCAACCACAGAAAGGAGCAACCCGACCAGAATCTGCAGAGAGAGTCAGCAAGGGCGACAAGAATATGTACAGTATGCGAGAGGGATCCAGGCGACGAGGCGGGGATCTTGTGAAGAGGGAGCAAGCAGGTAGAATTGAAGATGGATGATCTTTGGTTCCGGTTGTCTGGGGATTGAGGTGTCATTGGGAGTATACAAAAGTGGTAAGAGCAATAGAAGTCATTAGGAGTGTCCAGAGCCGAGGTTGATAGGGTAGCAGCGAGTCATTCGTGGAGGCAATGACTTGCTGAGTTTGGTTAGACATAGGGAACACGGAATCTGTAGAGAAAAGCGGGCCCAACATGTTCCTTATCTTCTAGAGTGTGTCAGGAAATGTGGAAACCCCGATGTTCGTACACGGGACTTGACTGGTTGAATGGGAACGAGGGAACAAAGGAAAGGCAGAACCGGCCTTCCACTGGAAGCAGCTGAGTCTTCTCGTCATGCCGCTTACGCGTTGAAGGCTTCGTTAAAAGAGTCATGGTTCTATGGCATAGCGGTGCCGAGGTTTCTGGAACCAGGATAAATGGACCAAGCAGGGAAAAGCCAGGGTGTATCAGGAGGAAAGGGACCGAGGGTTTCTGGAAGAAAGAGATAGGTGGCCAAAGAAGGAAGGTTCAAGGAAGATGAGAGGAAAGGGCCCAAGGTATCAGCGGACGACGTCTACTGGCACCTTCCTATAGGCTACAACGCTGAAAACTTGTTGAGAAATTCCGCAAAAAATGGAAGAAAATCAGGAAAAATTGGGGGGCCTTGTTATGCTTCATAACACCTAGTGACTTTATCACTGAACACTGATCACCAATATACTTCTTACAGCTGAAGCTGTAAAAACTCCGCGAAGTAGTCCAATAAGTCTCCACCACAGCTTTGCAAAGTAACAGGACTCGCTCTCGAAGCTCAACAAACCCTTCCAGGTAGGCCAGTAGGGCTCGGGGGGTGCTCAGCTATCTAGTATAAATGATATTTAATAATTCTTTTATTATTTAATAGATATATTATAATAAATCTACTTTGCAAAGCTGTACTGCACTTTGCAAAGTGACTACATTTACGGCAAGCATGAAATCAGGTAAATTTGTTTCAAAATTCATTAATACCTCACTCAATTATTTTTGTGAGGACTTTCTGTTGTATCAGGATGTTGTATACATCATACTCCCCTAGATACAATTTGGAGAATTCAAAATTACAGCCTGTAGGGATGGCTATATCATGATCTTTTATGATTTAACAGTGTTTTAGGTAAATGACAATACATATGTCCATGTATTGCATAGATACCAAAGCTGTCTCATGGGGAGAGCACTCCTACAGTCTACTAATGTTTTGTCATTGCAATAGGCTGAACAGTTTTTCCTGGAGTAAAGCATTTGAGATAGATCTTTCCTCATTACTTAGCATGGTGTCATTGCTTGTTAGCTCAATTCTAGCTTCCGTCTCCTGGATTTCTCGTGTCAGTTGGGGGGTTGCTATTTTTGCTTGTTCCCTGGCAATTGATCGTAAGCATTTCTGGAAATCTGCCCATATTGTTTGGCAGTTCTCTAGTGGGTCCCATTCTTCCCTTTCTAAGGTAAATGTGAGGTTTGATTCTAAGGCCTCTCTCTCAGATTCAATGAATGCTATTATGTTTTTGTTGTATAACATGTATGTTGGGAAGGTCCATCTTCCCCTACCAATGTGAGGAGCCTCTTCGCATGTGTAGCCAGACCGAGACCATGCTATGGTCTGTGTTAACCCTGGTTTGTTCAATTTTCCATTCATATGTATTCTGTAGTCATCAGCAAAATCACTCTGTCTCTGGAGTCTCCAGAGACACCCCCCAAATCCTAGAGAGATTTTATCACTTTCAGAGCGCTCAGAGAAAATTTAGCACCCTCAGAGATCTTCAAAGACATTCAAAGTACTCTCAGAGACTCCAAAGTACTTTTAGTACTCTCAGGCTGCTCAGGATTTGGGGGTGTCTCTAGGGTCTCCAGGGATAGAGTGATTTTGCTGATGTATGTTGCTGTGCGTTGTGTATATACGATCCAGCCTAGAGTGGCTGATATCTTGGCCAGCATTCAATCATTTCTGGTGATATGTGTATGCTAGTGTTGTGGGATTTTCATTTCGCCACCCATCATCCAGCCCTAGGGATCTCTTGAGGTTGTCAAAGGCATTTGCCACATTCCCGGTTCCTCCCTTGCGGGAAGTCTATCTAGCAGTTCTTCAACCATATTACAGTCTCCTATCATAAAGTCGGGTCGCCTTATTCATGGGTTTCGAGCATAGAATTCTTGGATTTGTTCCCATGACTGTGCATTTGCTGCAGGATCTGGATTTGGAGCATATACTGCTAGTATAGAAACCTTCTCTTCTCGGTGCCAGTACATCTCTAGTACATAGGCATGTCCAGGTGTTATCTCGTAGGTCTGTATGTTCTCAGCATTTGTGATGTTTCTATTTAGAATGAAAACTATACCAGCCGCATTGTCCTTGTCCAGTAATTTTGAGTAATATACTTTCAAATTTTTCCATATTTTTGTTCGATTTCATCTCGTCTTTCAGCATTCATATGTGCTTCGCCGACTGCGAGTACTCCGATCCGCTGTCTCAGCATCATGAGTTTTATATCTCCCCACTTATTATTTGTGTGGTCAATGTTAGTTGAACCGTGGCCCTTTATGTTTAGCCCTGCAAATTCTATGGTTGCCTTTGTAGTTTTGCAACAGTCCTTACTTGGTCATGTGTTTTGGTTTGGTAGTGTTCTCACTAGTGGTTTCTCTCTGAGTATTGGTTCTCGGTCTGGCTGGCACTCAGCCATATCACCTTGGTTTGGTGTTTGTTGGATTAGGGTTAGATCATTATGTCATTGATTTCCTTTTTGGGTTATGATATTTGTGAATAGAAAAAAGCATAGAATGATATTATTGATCTTGAGGTGCTAAAACATGACAGAGAAAACCAAAAATAGCTACAATGAGGTATTGGCTACCTTGGGCATATCAAAATTGCCTAAAAAGAAAATTGGTCCAAAAATAGAACTTGATCTCATTAGATAGCAAAGAATCTGAAAAAATCATAAAAAATACTAAAAAATTCAGGGTTGCCTCATTGGCCCTGCAAATGCAAAATTTAAAAAATACACGACAAGTGTAAAAAATGTTATCACTCCAAATTATACTAAATTGAGGTATATATGATGTACATGCTATTTTTAGCACACCTAGTACCCTCAAACACTTAGAATGGCTTATATCATTCAATTTATTAAACTTAACACACTTGACAATGAAAACGCTCAGAACAGTAGTAATGTATAATATACTCAATACACTTAACACACTCAACAATGAAAAACCTCAAAACAGTGTTCATGTGTGTTATACTTAGAACTCATAATACCCTTAACAATGAAAAGTCTTGGAACAATACTAATGTATATCATCATACTCAACACACTTAACACACTCAACAATGAAAACCCTCAAAAAAGTGTTCATGTGTGTTATACTTAAAACACATAATACACTTAACAATGAAAAGTCTCAGAGCAATACTAATGTATATCATACTCAACACACTTTACAATGAAAAAACACTATGCACCTTTGGTGAAACAATATCGAAATATTGGTCAGGCCTAAGCAAGGACAGAAAGCCAAGAGAACTGATAAGAAGGCTTGAGAAGGTTTTCCCAGAACAAGTGACCGAAGGACACCAAGGAGCAGAAACAGTGGCCCAGACAACATATGAGACAAACTCACAAAGGATGGCTGACATGATGCGAGACCACCACGAGGCACTCCAAACTGATGCCAATGAAGTTGATGAAGAGGCTAGGCAACAAAGAATAACACAGATACTAGACAGAATATCTGTCAGAGCCTCAGAAGAACAAAGGCAAAGCCTGGCAAACAAACTTACTGATGAGGAAGTTGAAAAAGTGCTAAAGCTTTTGGGGAACAACAAAGCACCAGGGATCAATGGAATTCCCTATGAGATATGGGAAATCCTCAACACAAGATTCCAAAATGCAAAGGTACATGACCAAAATGCGCTCAACATAATATGGGTCTTGCGGGTAGTATATAATGATATTGAAACACATGGGATAGCATCCAATACAGGATTTGCTGAAAGCTGGATGTGCCCTCTCTATAAAAAAACTGCCGCGAGCAAATGGGAAGTTCTCTATTAAACTCGGACTACAAAATTATGTCAAAAGCACTGACATTGAAGCTCACCGAGGTAGCACCGCATGTCATTAACCTGGCACAAGCAGGGTTCATACCCGGAAGGAAAATCTACAACCACATTTGGTTATCAAAACTGATGATCGACTTTGCAGAGGCTACAGAACAAAATGGGGCAATTGTTGCCCTATACCAAGAAAAGGTATATGACAAGATAAAGCATGACTACCTATGGGAAACATTAGAACAATACAACATCCCAAAAGAGTTTATACAAACAGTTGAATCCCTGTATGCTGATGCACACACATGCATGTATGTCAATGGAATGAAAAGCTCATCCCCGTTCAAAGTTACCAGGGGAGTAAAACAAGGCAATCCACTGTCGTGCATCCTTTTTGACATGGCAATTGAGCTACTGGGTGAAAGCCTGAGGAAATCTGAATTAAGAGGCTTTCTCTCGAGTCTCTGGCTCTCAACCAACCTCCAACGTCGATGATTTCACATCTCCCTTCATCTCCCTTCATCTCCTTCCAAGACTTCACCTTGTTATACACACAATGAGTTCTCCTCACACCGGAAGTGCACTTCAGGCACCCTCAAATCCTGCCGACTTAGGGGGATTACCCACCAAATACCCACACCTAATGGGGGGATTACCGGGCAATTACCCAATGAGTAATACCCTGCCTCTAGTGCCAGGGGTCCTTGTCAGGTATTACCCAAGTTGATAATACCTTACCAGTATATAATCATACTGCAATTGGTCAGTGCATGTAGTATGAGGCTTTTACGCATAGTCATATGCAGTATCTTAGCTCACAATTCTTTGTAAAATCAAAATCCCACTTTCTATTAGTGCAGATGCCGAAACAGTGGCATCAACGTCCAGCCGAGCGGCAAGCAGTCAGAGTATTGTACCATTTTGTAGAAAAATTTTCCGCACTCTCTTTTAGACATTCATATTGAACTTTCGACACTCATTTTACTTTCAAAGTACTCTAATAGCTCGCTTTCGCTCTTCCTTAAACATTCCTTTCAACTGCTAGCATGACGTCCGGAACTCAAGCTTAGACTCCTGGTGCAGGAACAGGCACTTTTGCACACCTCGGCCTCAATCTTGGGACAGTTCCCAGCGGACAACCAGCAGGAGGAGCACCAGACCAGCAAGGGTCCCAAGGGACTCCCTCCGCAAACAGTAGTGGTGGAGGCATAGCCACTGCTGGAGCTGTCAATCAGGAGAACCAAGGGACCCCAGCGGCTGGGGACAACCCACAACCTACCTCTGGAGACAATGAAGCGAGGTCGCTTAAAGATGAAATAGCTGCGTTGCGTCGCCAGTTGGCAGAACTTCAGGCCAAGAAACCTACAAACCCCACAGACTCTGTTGACCGCCTATATGTGGACTCTGACCAACTCGAGACCATGCGGGACGAGGCAGCCATCTCACTATCACCAAGGAAATCAGCCAAACCAACAAAACTTCCCAAGGCCGTCCCAGGTCACAAGGCATCTCCGCTCTCCTTGCGTAAGTCATCTTTTCACCTTGTCGGTTGTCACACTGTGCACACCCCTCGGTTTTCTTCATTTCATTTTCGCGCCTCTTTGTCGGAGCCACCGGCTGGTGCTGGGGTTGTATCCCATAGGTGTTTTCAGGTTGCCCCAGGGTTTCTTGTGTTTGGGTAACGTGGCAATCGTTTGGTGTCGACCGTGCAGTAGTTTATTCGATGTCGTTGTCTCGAATATCTAAATATAGGCCTTTGCTTCGTGCCTCGTCGTGATCGTTCATTCGTCCACTGAGATGAAGGCTCAGTGAGGGTCAGCATGTGAAATGCTTGTGACAAGGGCAATTTGGCCCATGATTTCGCTCGTCATAGTCCATCTCGTTGGTCAAGGCTTGAAGATGTGCATATCTACCTTTGATGCTTGACAAGTAGCAGTCAGCGGAATTTGTGTTCCTTTGCCGCCCATTGTTTCATACACTTGTTCTGTCTGGTTGTGTTGTGTCATGTGTTCTGACCTCGGTATCCTCCCAATCTAGCCCCACTGAAAAGGGTTGATGATGCTTGCAGGAACTTTGAATATGTTCCCTACACAGCCCTCTCCCAGGCCGCAAGACTCAAGGCAGCCAGTGGAGATCAAGAGATGGCAATATCGTCGGATGGTAGTTTGACCATGAAAGGTCTAGATCGCAAGAACGAGACATCCATTTCGGAGCTCGACTGGATTGCAGCATCAAAATCGGTCGTCGACAGGATACGGTTCTACCACGGCGACGAAAGAGCCAACGCTCTCGAAGCCCACAATGCCATTGTGCTCTCTCTAGGCACGAAATTGGGGTGGCTCAGAGCGGTCGAGTATGACATCTGCCAGAGGGAACTGTGGGCTGCGGACCTCTCGCACGACATCAGCACAGTGGACAGCAACGCACTGTTAATTCTAGCGGCCAGACCTCAACCGATGACACAACGACCCTCAACCTCCCTCTCATTGCCTTCCTTTCCATCTGGGAACACCCTTCAGTCAGGGCAGTCCTTTCATTCACCACCGTCCCAGAGCCCATCTTGGCAGAGAAAGCAGGACAGGTTTGCGTCGGGTTCCTTTCGGAAGAGGGCTCGAGACACGGACAATGCCTGGTGCTTTCGGTGTGGGTACCCAGGCCACCTCCCGAGCAGCTGCGAAGCCACAACCACTGCTGCAAAGCGTCCCACCGTTGCCATCGCCACCGGCACCAAGAGCAGACATGCACTTGTTGACAGTGGTGGAAAGGTTTTCTGCTTCAACTGGGCCTGGAACTCAGAGTGCATGTATGGAGATGTGTGCATCAACAAGCACGCATGCAGCATCTGTGGTTCCTCCTCGCATGGAGCGGGAAAGTGTAGCTTCGCTGCATGATCCCTGCATAGTGGTCACGCCACTCGACCCAGTCAAGGTCGAGAGGCTCCTGGGGGCGTTAGGTCTAGACGAGGATTGGGCAGATGTAGTAAGAGGTCTACGAGAGGGTTTCGACGTTGGAGTCAGAGGGACGTTATCGCGTTCTTATTTATTTCGAGAATCATTCATCTTCTTCACTCAACACTTCATTCATTTCAAATTACATTACAGAAGAGCAGGCTGCTGGCCGGTACTCAATGGGGTACAGCCCAGAGTTACTGGAGCAGTTAATAGGTTTTTTCCACACATCACCACTGGGCCTAGTTCCCAAACCAAATTCATCCAAATTACAAATGGTTTAAGACATGTCATTTCCTCGCAACAACAATTGGGTCCCATCAGTGAACGCGGGAATAGACTCGGACGAGTTCCCAACGGCCTGGGGAACATTCGATCAGACGAGTGCCTTAGTTTTATCCCTTCCCCCGGGCTGCATGGCAGCTACATTCGACATCTCAGCTGCCTACCGAATCACTCCAATCAGGCCAGACCAGCAGTTTGCACTTTGCGTTTACTGGGATGGCCTGGTCTATGTCGACCGGGCCGTAATGTTTGGTTTAGCATCAAGCGCTGGGGTGTTTGGGTCAGTAGCGGATATGCTGGTTGCAATCTACACAGCCAAAGGGATGGGACCAATAGTGAAATGGGTAGACGACTTCTTTGTCATCAGGCTCCCACATCACAGCTGGACCGAGGAGGATTTCATGGAAGTGACCGCAGCCATAGGTGTCCCATGGAGCGGACCAAAATTGCGGAGATTTGCAGTAGTCCAACGCTACACCGGTTTCGACTGGGATCTGGAGAGGAAGAGAGTCTCCTTACCACCGGAGAAAGTAGAGAAGACACTAGCGTTGATGGCAGACTGGTCGACCGAGGGAGCCTCCTTTTCAGCCTCAGAGGCAGCAAGCCTCCATGGGAAGCTGGTACATGTATCGAGCATCTACAAGCTAATCTGCCCATTCCTCCGATCAATTTCTCATTTTGCAGCTGCATATTTTTCGCCGCATATTCGCCGTGCACCATCGCAATCAGTACTGAAAGACCTGGACTGGGCGAGATATATCATTCAAATTTCCCCATCGAGTATCCCACCACTTTAGGCAACCACCAAAAGGTATCATATTAGATAGGACAAGACCTGAAAATCCCCTATCTAACATGCTGAAAATCCCCGGGAATTCCCCAATGGGATGTCCCACTCAGCTGGGATGTCTCAGGTGGGATGTCCCTATGGCCTGGGAGGTCCCATGTGGGATGTCCCTATGGCCTGGGAGGTCCCATGTGGGATGTCCCTATGACTTGGGATGTCCCAGGTGGGATGTCCTTATAGCCTGGGCTGTCCCAGGTAAGATGTTGCTATGGCCTGGGATGTCCCTATGGATGTGGGATGTCCCATGTGCTGGGATGTCCCATGTGGGATATCCCTATGGCCTGGGATATCTTGTTCCTCATGTCTGGGACATCCCCTCACCTGGTATGTCTCTTTAGCTGGCATATCTCTCTGACCTGTTCATGTACTCAATGCTGATTACATAACCTATTAATCTTGAATGAAAAACTTAGAACAGTGGCATAGTGTGTTATACTCAATATACACAACTATCACTAGGTACACACTCAATATACTCATTATATTTGATAATGAAAGAATTTGGAACAGTCATCACTGTGTGATATAATTAACACACTCAACATCCATCATAGTTAAAACACTTTCACAAAAGATACATTGATACACTTGACTGTACAGAGAACAGGCAGAAATTCAGAGCAGTGTTATCACTCATGACATTCATTGCACACAGTACTTCATAAGTAAGTATGGTTGAACATTATTATACCATGATACACATATAACAACGAGTTTTGGGCGCTTATGGGCGCTTATTTTGCATTTTTTGACTTGAAATGCATGAATATCACACTCAATAATTTTTGTGTGGGCTTTATATTGTGTCAGGCTGTTGTCTATATCATAATCCCTTAGAAACAATTCGGAGAACTCAGAAATACAGCCTGTGGGGCAGGCTATATCATGATCTTTTGTGATTTAACAGTGCATTGTTCAAATCACAATGCATACACCCATGTTATGAAGTCAAACCACTACTGGGTCATCAAAAGATTTATTTTACAGCCTATCCTATGCTTACTCTGTGTCATACAGCTGAGAGATTCACAATTGGAGTCATTGAATATGACATCTGGAGTTGCATGCAAGTCTACATATCACTAGTATACATGAAATATGTAGATGTATATTACAGAGTCCAATGGTCATGGTGAGTATCTGGATCATGTTCATACACTGTTAGTAGACTGTAGGAGTGCTCTCCCCATGAGACAGCTTTGGTATCTATGCAATACATGGACATATGTATTGTCATTTACCTAAAACACTGTTAAATCATAAAAGATCATGACATAGCCTGCCCCACAGGCTGTATTTCTGAGTTCTCCGAATTGTTTCTAAGGGATTATGATATAGACAACAGCCTGACACAATATAAAGCCCACACAAAAATTATTGAGTGTGATATTCATGCATTTCAAGTCAAAAAATGCAAAATAAGCGCCCATAAGTGCCCAAAACTCGTTGTTATATGTGTATCATGGTATAATGATGTTCCAACCATACTTACTTATGAAGTACTGTGTGCAATGAATGTCATGAGTGATAACACTGCTCTGAATTTCTGCCTGTTCTCTGTACAGTCAAGTGTATCAATGTATCTTTTGTGCAAGTGTTTTAACTATGATGGATGTTGAGTGTGTTAATTATATCACACAGTGATGACTGTTCCAAATTCTTTCATTATTAAATATAATGAGTATATTGAGTGTGTACCTAGTGATAGTTGTGTATATTGAGTATAACACACTATGCCACTGTTCTAAGTTTTTCATTCAAGATTAATAGGTTATGTAATCAGCATTGAGTACATGAACAGGTCAGAGAGATATGCCAGCTAAAGAGACATACCAGGTGAGGGGATGTCCCAGACATGAGGAACAAGACATCCCAGGCCATAGGGATATCCCACATGGGACATCCCAGCACATGGGACATCCCAGGCCATAGGGACATCCCACATCCATAGGGACATCCCACATGGGACATCCCAGGCCATAGCAACATCTTACCTGGGACAGCCCAGGCTATAAGGACATCCCACATGGGACATCCCAGGTCATAGGGACATCCCACCTGGGACATCCCAAGTCATAGGAACATCCCACATGGGACCTCCCAGGCCATAGGGACATCCCACCTGGGACATCCCAAGTCATAGGGACATCCCACCTGGGACATCCCAGCTGAGTGGGACATCCCATTGGGGAATTCCCGGGGATTTTCAGCATGTTAGATAGGGGATTTTCAGGTCTTGTCCTATCTAATATGATACCTTTTGGTGGTTGCCTAAAGTGTATCCCACTTGCACCGCCAACTCCGTTAGATATCCAATGGTGGGGAGATGCAAGCACATCATTTGGAATAGGTGTAGCAGTTGGGCACCTTTATGCCTGCTGGAAGTATGCGCCAGGTTTCTTTGTGGGTCCCAAACGAGAGTTCGACATAGGCTGGGCAGAAGCAGTGGCTGTCGAACTCGGGTTAAGGATTATGGTGCAAGGGGTACCAGTGTCCAAAGGTCTCTGTCATTTCAGTTTGCACAACGTTTCACTTTGCTGACCTATATGCTCGCATTCTGTTTGATTTCGTCTAACGTTAATGCCCACGCACCTTTGTAGGCGCTTCATATCTAGTGCGGTCGGACAACTCTGGAGTGGTTCATGTAGTCAACAAGGGCCGCTCTCGCAGCAAGGAGACAAACAAGATTTTGAAACATCTCTACCGCCTGCAGGGCCAGCATGGCATCAGGATAGTGACCGAGTACGTGGCATCCCGAGACAACGTAACAGACGCCCTATCGAGGGGCGACATCCCACGATTCCTCAAGGGCTTTCCTCTAGCTCGAACGAGAGCAGCTATCGAGTTACCGGATCACCTTCGCGACAAACTTGTGTCATGCTGATGAGGGCTCCACGGGTCATGCCAACATCTTCTTCATCAGCCTTGCCAACAGTCTCATCGGTGGACCGCCTTCAGCTAGAACCTTCACCATTGCGTCCCGACTGTCCCGCTGGACAGAGAATTTTCAAGTGGATTGGAGTGAACACTCCGCCACCTTCAACCATAGACAACCCAGTTATAAAGATCTTAGCTGGTTTCGCACACGAACATTCTCTCCATGACACAAAAAGCTATGGCGCGGGCCTGAGAAAGTTCCATCTTTTCTGTGACATTTTCTCAGTGCGAGAAGCAGACAGGCTGCCGGCTTCGTTTCCGCTCATTCATTCCTTTGCCCTGTGGGCGGCTACGAGTGCAGAGGCTCTTTCACCGGAGATAGCCAGTGCAACACCTTTCGAGCCTGTAGCTGTGAGTACAGTGCGGTCTTATATAGCCGGGTTGCGGGCCTGGCATTTCACTCAAGGGTGGCCAGATCCTCTCTCCGAAAGTGATCATGAGAGGTTGAATTTTTCACTCAGGGGCTTGTTGAAAGCCTTCGGAGCAAGGAAGCATCCTATGAGGCCACCAGTGACCTTGGAGATGCTATGGGCTTTGAGGAGCTCGCTCAACTTGCTGGACCCTTTTGATGCCTGTGTTTGGGCAATGGCTTCTGCTGCATTTTGGGGGATGATGCGCTTCGGTGAAATCTCTTCAAAATCTCGACTCGACTTCGACCCTAAGAAGCACCTACAACAATGTGACGCGATTTTCGGTCGAGACCTAGATGGGGTGGAATATGTCAAGCTGGAGTTAAGAGCTGCCAAAACGGCAAAGAATGGGGAGATTCAGTGTGTGTTTCTCAATGGTGATAGCGACATCAGCCCAATATCAGCTCTGCGGAACTTAGCCAAGGTAGTTCCAGCGGGACCACTGGATCCGATGTTTTCATGGCGAGATAAAGATCACAACATCAGGCCAATGGTGAAAGAGAGGGCTCTAGAGAGAATCAATGGCATTGTGAAGGCATGGGGCTGGGGAACAGCGTTCGGGCATTCATTCAGGATAGGTGGAGCATCCTATTACCTGGTGCAGAAGGTAGACCCGGAGATAGTCCAATTAGCAGGCAGGTGGAAGTCTATGGCCTATGAGACGTACATCCGAGCGTTTGAACAGATAGCATCAAGGCACCTTGGTCCAGCAACACAGGTTCAGGTAGTCAACCGCGTGCAACCGTAGATTGGGGGGAGTGTCATAGTTAGACACGCCACAAGGTTACACGCTATGGGTGAGCGGCGTGTCTTCCTGCAATTGACTGAGCTAACGCTCAGCACCCCCCCAACCTACAGTTTGTAGTTCGTCCGTCATCACACTGCAGCGATAGACGAGGCTGGATTAGTGCAGATGCCGAAACAGCGGCATCAACGTCCAGCCGAGCGGCAAGCAGTCAGAGTATTGTACCATTTCGTAGAAAAATTTTCCGCACTCTCTTTTAGACATTCATATCGAACTTTCGACACTCATTTTACTTTCAAAGTACTCTAATAGCTCGCTTTCGCAGACCCACCCTCCACATACCCTCATACATATAGATTTCGAGTACACGTTGCCAGGACTTAATCATATTAATTTACAACTTGCAAAGTCAAGTATTATCTCCTCTGGCGATATGGTATTGTGTTGAGACATGGATGTAACTACAAACTAGCGGAAGCCCACCCACCCTGAGCGGCGTGTCTTCCTGCGATTGACTGAGCTAACGCTCAGCACCCCCCCAACCTACAGTTTGTAGTTCGTCCGTCATCACACTGCAGCGATAGACGAGGCTGGATGGGTAATACCATCAATGGGTAATACCACTCACTAGGAATTTCATTGATAGGCAGAAGGCTTCCACTGAAAGATAATACCATTGTCATACCAAGGATGGGTAATACCTTAGCTGGGTAATACCACCTTGGGGCAATACCTTAGCTGGGTAATACCACCATGGGGTATTACCTTAGTTGGGTATTACCATAGTTGGGTAATACCATAGGTGGGTAATAACAGTTCATGCAGTCAACAATAAATTAAATTGATTTGAAACAGTATTACTGCTTGTTATGCATTGTACACTCATTACAGTTGACAATTGAAAAACTTGTTCTTCATATACTTTTTAGCACACTGATCTCAGTTCATCAATATAGTATAGATATAACATACTTCACTGTATACCTAACAAGCTTGAAGCAATATAATTTTGCACTTTGTGAAGTAACTATGTTTACAACAATCATGAAATTGAGTACATTAGGGTTATATTATTACATCATCAGTTTTCTTTTAGGTTATTGTGTTTTTGAATAAAAAAATACATTGTATGACATCATTTATCTTGATGTGCTAGAAACCACAGGTGAATTCAAAAATAGCCATAGTGAGGTACTAGCTAGCTCAGGGACATCAAAATTACCTGAAAAGGAAATTGGTCTAAAAATAGAACTTGATCTCATCAGGTAGCAAAAAATCTGAAAAAAATCATAAAAATACTCAAAAAATTCAGGGTTGCTTTGTTGGCCCTGAAAATGCAAAATAAAAAAAAATACACGACAAGTATGTTGAAATTAGATTAGCGCTTAAGTCTATCTAATCATGATATCATGTGCGCTTATTTACTAAGCATAGCACTGACTATTAATGAGTGATCGACATGCAGCTATCATGTATTTCTTAGCCCTTTAACAATATTCTATTGTTATTTCTCATGCAACATACAGCCTTACTGCTGTATTTCATTTCAGCTTTATGCTCTCTTAATGCTATTCGTTCTACAGCTTTTGCAGTGTGCTAGACGAACTACATACACATGTTATATGCATTATTCTTTACGCCTATGATCGTACTTTACTCATCTTACATGCTGTATACATGATTCATTATTATTCATCATTGTCATAGGGTGTTAACTCTTCTAGTATAAATACTGTAGATGTTCCTCTGTAACAATAAGCCTCTTATTCAAGAGTTTCTATCATCTCAACTTCGCTATCTGAAGTCTCCTCAGCAAGCTCATACTTGGTGAGTAAAAGCATCAACCTGTCGTAAGATTGATTGCTGTTTCAACAAAGTATAAAAAATTTCATCACTCCAAATCATACTAAATTTACTATACATTAGGTATATATGGTGTACATGCTATTTTTAGCACATCTAGTACCCTCAGACACTCAGGAAAGCTTATATCATTCAATATATTCACTGGCAGCATACTCACTGCTTATTATACTACATGATGAAAAACCTTAGAGCAGTAGTAATGTATATCATACTCAATATACTTAATACACTCAACAATGAAAAATATTAGAACAGTATTCATGTGTGCTATACTTAACACACTTAATACACTTTACAATGAAACAACTTGGAACAATATTATAGTAATGTATATTATACTCAACACACTTACTACACTTAATAATAATGAAAAATCTCGGAACAGTGTTCATGTGTGTTATACTTAACATACTTCACAATGAAAAGCCTTGGACTCCAGTATTCATGTGTGCTATACTTACCACACTTAATACACTTTCAATAAAAAATACTTGAAACACTAGTAATGTATATCATACTCAACACACTTATTGCACTTAACAATGAAAAACCTCGGAACAGTGTTCCTGTGTATTATACTTAATACACTTGAAACACTTAACAATGCAAAACCTTGGAACAGTGTTCATGTGTTTTAAACTCAACACAAGGCTCAACACACTTATTAATGATAGTGAGTGTGTTGAGTATTCAGTGTGTTAACAATCATTATGCTTATTACACTCAACAGACTTCATCAGTAAGTATAACACACCTTCAATAGAACATTGTTATACTATAACACATATATAACAACAAGTTTTGGGCACTTGCTATTTTTAGCACACCTAGCACCCTCAAACACTCAGATAGCCTATATTATTCAATATATATACTATACTCAATGTTTATTACACTTAACACAGTCAACAAAAAAAAACCTTGTAACAGTAACATGTGTGTTATGCTTAACACACTTAACAATGAAAAACTTCAGAATTAACACACTTGACTCAATACACTGAATAATGGTAAAAACTCGGAATGGTGCTCATGTGTATTATACTTAACACACTTAACAATTTAAAAAATTCAGAACAGTGTTACTGCATGATGTTATACTCAACTAGTGAATGGCACGGGTGGCCTGGGTATAGCCGGGTTCCGGGTTGGGTGGCCATTTCAGGTCGGGTCGGGTCAAAATTATAAGACCCGGCACCCGGTCAGCATACCTGGCTCTTACAACTGAACCACCAAGCTGTGAAGTGATGTACAAGTTTCATAGTGAGTTCTCATCCATTTCTCTTTGTTTTGGGCTCATTCTGACGGTAATTCAAGGTGTTACTATCTTCCCAACTCACATGCCTACTGCTTCAGTTGTTCTTCCTCTGTTGCTGTGTCTACACCACTTGGGTACCAGGAGGCAGGCATGGGTATCATAAAGTGAGTTCTTATTCATTCCTCTTCGTTTTAGGCTCATTCTAACAGTAATTCATAGCGTCACCATCTTCCCAACTTGCATGCCCACTGCTTAAGTTGTTCTTCCTCTGTTGCTGTGTCTACACCACTTGGGTACCAGGAGGCAGGCATGGGTATCATAAAGTGAGTTCTTATTCGTTCCTCTTTGTTTTAGGCTCATTCTAACGGTAATTCAAGGCGTTACTATTTTTCCAACTCGCATGTCTACTGCTTTAGTCGTTCTTCCTCTATTGCTGTGTCTACAGCACTTGGGTACCAGGAGGCAGGCATGGGGATCACAAAGTGAGTTCTTATCCGTTCCTCTTTGTTTTATGCTCATTCTAACGGTAATTCAATGTGTTACTATCTTCCCAACTCACATGTCTACTGCTTCAGTCATTCTTCCTCTATTGCTGTGTCTACACCACTTGGATACCAGGAGGCAGGCATGGGTATCACAAAGTGAGTTCTTATCCGTTCCTCTTCGTTTTGGGCTCATTCTAACGGTAATTCATAGCGTTACTATCTTCCCAACTCACATGCCTACTGCTTGAGCCATTCTTCCTCTATTGCTGTATCTACACCACTTGTAATTCCAGGTGCTATCCCTGTGTCTACATCACTTTGGTACCAGGATATATTCTTGTTATCATGAGGTCTTACAACCACCAGCAGACGCCCAGCCCCTCCATAGGCAAGGCTCTGCTGGCTGTTGTGCTAGTAGCTGTACCTCACCCGTGTCAAACC
Source organism: Lentinula raphanica (assembly GCA_027919835.1). Lineage (NCBI taxonomy): Eukaryota > Fungi > Basidiomycota > Agaricomycetes > Agaricales > Omphalotaceae > Lentinula > Lentinula raphanica. Next base: position 363,933 of record JANVFP010000001.1, on the reverse strand, counting down.
CGACTAAAACCCGACCACTCAAAACCCGCAACCCGAAGTGATTGGGTACCCGTACCTGGGCTCTCGGGTGCAGGTGTCTGCTGGGTCCCGGGTCGGGTCAGCCTCAGAGGCACCCGACCCGACCCGAGACACACACTAGATATATAATAGGAAAAGCTTCAAAAAAAATCATCAAGGGTCTTTATCGAGACTGGACAGTTTTATCAATGAGTTTTCGGAAAATTGCAAATCCCGTCGCAGAGCAAATCCCTGCAGACTATAGTAAGGCTCAGACTAGAAGGTCAAGGGAGTTTGAAAAGAAACGAGCATGGGAAATGGTCTTCCTGACCTCAGCCTCGGCCCTTGGCCCTCAACTTCGCTAGCGCTGAATTGAAAATCATACTTCTCTGCAACAAACAGTGATCGTTCAGAGACACCGCGGGCAAATTGAAGGGCACCATCGCGTGTGGTGCCTTCATGGCACCTGTCCTGTACCATGGTGGGCACCCTATTGCCTCCGAGAGTTGATCGAGCGCCCTAATTTCGAGGCGCTACCTCTAGGCTACCTACCATCCTCAAGTAACTCCAGGCATATGAAAACAGACATGGATGATTTGTGCTTGAAAAACATGTAGTAACCAGCTCACTCAGCTTATGCAGGCAGCTATTCTTATGATATGAATACAAAGAAAACTTGTGGCACTCCATTTCTTGTATAAGAAATCATATTAAAGAGCATTGACTACTGAGCTATATGGGAGCAGATGTCAGTTTCCACTCCTAATTTCAATGGCAATGAAAAACTAAGTAGTAGTGTTAGGGTGTCCATGGTGAAAACCAAAATTCCCGGAGGGACAGTATGCAGCAGGGTCCCTCTACACAGCTGTACTATCCATATTGAACAATAAATGTAAGGCAAAGTAAGCATTATCAGCCCACTGTAGTGCTACATGCTGCGAGATTGCATGCTTTGGAAAATGGGTTTTCAAAGACTTGTTTGCTCATCGGAAGTGCAATGCAGCACTCATCTTGGCCTCATGCCATGATGACACAAAAACAATGACAATTTTTAGTTAATATTTCAGGCTGCCATTGTTTTGATTGTAGGGATGAGTAGATAGCAACAGGCTCCTCAAACCAGCCCTCGCTACGGTGAGAAAGAGTTAAGGTCACGTGGGTAAAGGTTTCTCGTTTCTCTCCGTAGGAGAGAAACGAAAAATACCATGTGACCTCAAATTCTTTCTCGACTGTAGCGAGGGCTGGTTTGAGGAGCCTGAGATAGCAACATATATGCGAGTTCTTTACAAGTGGCTCAAAAGCCATGATGCAGCGTGCCCAGTATGGTACAGGAAAGGTGCCGTTAAGGCACCTTTTGCAATGGTGCCCTTCAATTTGCCCACGGTGAGAGCGATTGCAACTAAGACCTCTATGTAGGATTCCACCAGAGCAAAATCAACAGTTGAGTAGGAGAATTACATGAGTAGTAATCACACAAAAATCATCATATAGGACTGTAGATGAATGTCGATAACTTGCCAGGTCTGACTTCCTGCAGTTCCCAGCCGCTCTGCCGCCCTAGTTCAGTGTATTCAGTGTACGTTCTTTCCTTCCCATTGTACATGGTCAAAAGCTAAAGAAGATTTGAGGAACAGAGAGAGCAAGATAGGACTGAGTAACAATGATATCTGTACTAGACATGGCTCCACTCACCGCCAAATCAAGCGTAGTAAAAAATCCCGCACCAGCAATACCATAATTTGAAAGCAAAGGATATGGAGCACTTGAACCATCGGAATTGGTACTAGTATCCTCCTCAGCGATGTGCTTGGCCAACATCTCGAAAAGGACCAGTTTGGAATCAGCACCGGCAGCGGATCGAAGGTTGGTTAAGATTTTTATCGCATCGTGGTCAGGCCAATCGTGGACGATGAGACGGAGGAAGTAAATGGCGGCGTGCTTGACAGGTTGAGGGTCGAAGAAGTTGTGGGCTGTAGTCATGGTCAGCTCAATGAAGCAAACTACTAAGTAGTCCCAATGAACAGGTTAAAAACACGAACCTTGTAATTGAACCTGGCCTGTCTTTACTGCTTCTGGATATTTCTCGTCCCAAAACTGTACAAACAGATCAGAAAGATCGATTCATCTTCGTTGGAGACAACCCTGCCTTTCTCGCAGCGACAATTTGGTGCTCGAGGTCTTGAACGACATAACGCAATTTGGGATAAGCGTTTCGAAGGGCAAGCGTGACTGAGCCCACTCCGCCACCAACATCGACGATGGTCTCGTTTACCTTGAGCGCATCTCCGTCAATGTCTACATAGAGCCGAAACCGTCGAATCAATCCAAAGACAAGTTGAAGACGATTCGGGGTACATACTAGAAGTGAACAATTCCGGTGGATACGACGCTTCCGCGGTGTTCTTCATAGCCGCAGTAAATCTCCGCGACGAATATTCGTTGCCGGGTTCCTCAGTCCACTCCCACATCTTCTTAGTGGTCTTATACGCGATGTTGAAAGGGGCTGCAGCTTCCTGGGGGTTCTTCATGAAAGGTATGAGGGCAGTTGACGCTTTGAACAGTTCGTCTGACCTGAATGGAGGTATCAAATGGTCAAGAACATGCGTGCCATGCGCTGGTCAATATAGAAAAGAACTGCGAAACGACGACTGAGACTCACGCGAGGTGTAAGAAAGCAGGCATAGCAGCGTCATCGAATCGAGCGTGTTGGGGTCTGAAACGGTCAGACCATTGAGTGGATCGACATGAGCCATGAAGAGCAACATACCCTTCCTCGATCTCTTTCAAGGACTTGGCCTTTGTTAACAACGAAGACAGACGATTATGAGCAAACACATCAGGCGAAACCTCTTTGAAAACATGACGGGTCGCAAGATATCGCAGAACGCGAGCTTTAAAGTGAGTTCCAAGGTCAGAGAGAGTATCATCAAGGATTCGATTCCCTCACCCAAATACGACGAATCAACACCCGCAGCTGAAGCAAGTTCTTTGACATGAAGGCCCTGTAAGCAATCAGCGTTGAGCATACCATGCATCGATAGACGAACTACAGGTTGAATATTATTCACCTCCGTCCCAGCTTCCTTCAAAATCTCCGGTACATTGACGTCAATCACAAACCCCAAAGTGAGCGTATCGAACATCCCACTGACGCCGTTCTGGAGATACTCAACCGGGGACTGCACTGTGGCAATAAGCTGTGTGGCAGCAGCGACGATGAGTTTTCGGGCTGCTGCTACTGCCGGATCAGATTCCAAAGAGGTAGGTTCGAATGGTGAGTCCAACGAAGGGACGGTGGTGTTATTCGTGGTATGAGCAGATTTGAGAATGGCAGTCTGAGTGGATAGAATATCGAGGAGCGCTTGGAGTGGGTCAGATTGGTTGGCAGACATTGTGTGGAATTCCAGTTAAAGAGGCTTAGGCTTTGCGTTCTGGTGTTTCGTGGTGACTGGGCCCAACGAACAGAACTTCGCCTTTATATGTTGCTGTCTGAATAACAAATAGTAGCAAGACATATATCAGCAGTTCCGCTTGTCTTCAGAATGTAGACGAGTACCACACAGTCCATAATTTCAAAACGGCAAGTGGTTGAGAACCTTCTCAGTATCGTTCAGAGTTGGAGTCAACGCACGCTTATGTTTAGCGCTCGCTTTGACGGTCTCGGTCAGTGTTCACACGGCTCATCTCCGTTACACAATGATCTCTCCCCACCTCTCTCCACTATTCTAATTTCTGCAGCCTCGTTGAAATTGCCGAAACCTCCTGATTCTGCCATGTTTGTTAGAAGGTGCTTCACCACCCTTCAAGGTTCAAGCTTCGAGATTCAATTCAAGTTTCAACTATTCAAATATTCAAGTTTCAACGTGGAAATCATCCAAAAGGCCAACGTACAATCCTTGTTCTTCGAAATTATTCACCCTGCGTACAGCGTCAGGTCACTGTCCAAATTCTCTCGCGAATCGCGGTCATCCTTCTCTAGATGGTCGACGCGTCGATCACAAATCTAAACTTGACCTGGGACTTGACGACTCTATCATACGCTTTGTTGATGTACGACGCCGGAACGACCTCAATCTCAGGGAAAATCTGCTTCTCCGCACACAAATCCAGCATCTTCTGTGTCTCCGCAATACCACCAATCAACGTCCCGTGGATGCCGTTACGTTGTGGCAAGAGACTGAACGGTTGGATCTCGATAGGTTCCGGAGGCACACCAACTTGGATGAGAGAGCCATCGCGACGCAGGCAGGAGAGATATTTCTCGGTCGGAATCTTTGCGGAAACCGTGTTGAGGATGATGTCAAACTTGCGACCGATTTTGTCGAAGGCTTTGGGATCACTGGTGGCAACGTATGCGTCAGCACCGAATTGCAGGGCGAGTTCCTTCTTGCTGTCAGTTTGGGAGAATACGGTGACATCTGCTTCAAGTGCTCTACGGGTATCGGTGTGAGTGACCATATCTTAGTCCTGTAGAGAATGAAGCACTGACTTGGCTATCTTGACAGCGACGTGACCAAGTCCACCGAGCCCGATTACTCCAACCCTCTTGCCTGGCCCAGCCTTCCAGTGATTCAACGGAGAGAAAACTGTGATACCTGCACACAACAAAGGCGCCGCTTTGTCCAAAGGAAGCCTTTGAGGGATGTTCAAGACGAATGCTTGGTCGACCACCACATACTGGGAATAACCTCCCTGAGTAATCGTACCATCCTTAGGATCCTTCGCATTATATGTCTCGACCATGTTCGGGCAGTACTGCTCTTCTCCCTCCTTGCAATTATCACACTTGCGACAGCTGTTAACCATACAACCTACTCCAACGCGGTCTCCGACCTTGAACTTGGTGACGTTCTTCCCTACCGCGCTGACGACACCGGCGATTTCATGTCCAACGACGAGCGGGTATTCGGTGTTCTCCCATTCGCTACGAACGGTGTGAATATCGGAGTGGCAGATACCCGCGAACTTGATGTCGATAGCGACGTCTTCGTCGTCTGGTGCGCGACGAGTGATCTTCGAGGGCTCGATCTTCTCGGGCGAGGTGGCAGCCCAAGCTTTGACTTCTTTGGACATCTAGCAACAAAGGCCTCAGTATGTTGTCGGCGACGAAGAGAAGAAGATTGACCGTACAATGGGTGATAGTATTGGTTCAAGATTGGATGAGGACAAGAATCGTTCGACTCTCGGTATATATGGCGGCTCAGAGGAACTGAGACATGACGCGGACACTTTCCATCGCCAGATACCGAATCAGGCTACCCGATTGCCCGAAATGGCAAGCTCCCTTTCCTTGTCGAATTGATGATTCGATATCCCGCTTCTAGTACATACTTCACTCAAGCTAGCCAAGCTTCCAATCTTTCAAAATCTCAAGCTCAAGCTTAAGACTGACCTAGTATGTATCGTATCCAAACGGGACTATCAGAAACAGTGAACTCACCCTCAACCCGACGTTAGGGACGACAGAGTTTTCCATTCTCAATGGTGTCGACGACTGGGACACTGACACCCCGGACGCTCTTTGGTCAACTCTCGAGCATGCTAGTATCATGCACCAGGCTTCCCCACGCCCGCATCTTCCCGCATTCGACTTCGTGCCGTGAATCTTGTTCTCTAGGCTCAAAACATTGCTGAGAATTGAACCTATATCAGTACTCGACCGACCGGTTCCCAATGTCTCGTGAGTCTCATTTCCAGTCAATTCTACAATTACTTGCTGAACACCGTCATACGGCCTATCAGTATTAGCCATGCTTCCGGAAAACTAGCGTGTTGAACGTCAACGGCCGTGTCACCTCTACTTGTCTCTCGTGAAAGACACCATGAACGAAACCGGAGTTGCAGTCTGTTGCAGGCTGCGATAGGATCTATCGGATTCTAGGTCACGAAATCGAGGACTAATCGCGGTGGATTTCCAAGGCCGTTGTCATACCTCATCAAAGCATAAGCTAGCCTGAGCAGGCTAACGTCTGATAACGTCGTCATATCGATGGACATTCTGACCGCCACCAGCAGTTCCGTCGGTGAACAAATCCAGACGACAATGCAAGAGACCATTACTTATGGAGTTTGAGTTACCGTGCATAATGACGCAAAGCCTCAGCCAAACGCCTGGGAACGCGCGCACTGAAGTCGGTGGACAGTGGAAATTTGAAAGCTTGCTTCGATTACTTGGTTCGAGCTTCAAAGCTTCAAAGTTCAACAAGCCTCATACTTATTATTGCGACTCTTGCCTAGGTCTGTCGATTGTCTTGTCTTTTGGGGACCAAACCGATTCCTCTATTAATAGCCATGAACTACCTCAAATGGGATGGATGAACGTGTAACATTGGTCAGTGGTAGTCATCGGAATATTCTACGTCCTTTTACGCCCCATGTGCTAAAAAGCTGAGATACAAATTTCGGGGGATGAATTTCTGACATGGGGGTGATGGGCGATGCCAGATGGACATTGGATCCCTAGAGGCGCTGCGCGATTCAGACCGGTTCTTATCGTCGTTCATGATCAATGACCATATCACGGAAGGAAAACGAAGACCTCTAACTTACTGTACTGTACCGGACATGTTAGGACTCACAAAGCACAACTAAGTACTAGGCGTTGAAATCATACAAACAGCATTGTTCTGACTACGGACAGCCTAATAGCCTGGCGGAAGCCGAAGAACTACTGTACGCCGCCTGTCTTGTAAAATATCTGGTACTATGCTCATAGAATGTTACCCAGTGCTACCTAGGCGGGTGACCTCATTGATCGCATGATTGAGAACAAAAGCGTGCATGGTCGATTAGTACTCTGTTAACATCATTCACAACGATTTAACTTGAGAATACAGGTCGATGCTATCGACGCTGTGAAAGCTAGGCGCGATGCGCAAGAGCAAGCTGAATAGGATTTGCAAAATGATGCTGAATATTCCTATGATTTACTAGTACACAATCAGTGACAATGTAGAATAGTCTCTGTTCAGTGCAGGAAGCTCATGGTTCGCTGAAGTTATCGATGAAAATATTCGCGCGACGCGCCTCAAGTTGTAACGAGCGAAATTCGGAATTGCGGGCCAAAGGTGGATCTAAGAGCTTCCGGAAGAGGAGCTTATTCGTCTGCAGGCTGCGTAAGGCTGCGCGAGAAAGGAAAATCCAGGTTGACCGTATGGGCGGATCGATGGATAATTTCATCGATAAATGATTTGTATCAACACCAAGTCCAAATCGAGGGTGGAGTATGAGGCAATGCATCGGGGCCCTGACTGTCCCACTGGAGTATAAAAGAGCCCATCGCAACGCCTTATTTCTCCTCACCTTTTCTTTCTTATCTATCATCTACGTGCATCTATACTCAATCTACAAATGCCTTACTCCTTCGAGGCCGACTCCGAACAAGCTCAGGCTCACCGTGAGGTACTCATGCGTTTCTCTCTCTCTCTTTCTTTCTACTAACCCGTCTATAACATATGTAGGTCACCAGCACCCATCATGAGGCTAAGTTGTCCCATGAGTTGCTCGCTGGTGCTGCCAGCTTCGAGGTTTGTGCTATCATTTACAAGCGTCGCCCCATGCCACTCATCTAGGTTCATCAGGCTTTCAAGGCACTCGAGGATCACAAAGCGAAAGAGGGAAAGCCTGTCAGCCACGCTATGGCTAAGGAACTCTTGTACATCCTATTAAGACGTTGTCCAAAGTTCTTTTGTCTAACTGGACATTTTGCAGAGTTGGTTTCGCCGGTGCCTTCATCGATCGTCAGGTCGAGAGCAGAGGAGTACGTACTGTCTTAATCTTTTTCATTCGGGTCATTGAAGTTACTTGTTTTAGATGGACCTCTACGAGGCCGAGAAGGCGAAGCGTCATGCCCATTCACAAATCGAGGAAGGAATGCCCTTCCATCCCGATTGTCAATTTTGATCATTCTATACATAGTTCCAAATGTACAATAAATGCAGTTGAAAGTCGAACCAATCATGGTACTCATTTGTCGATCGACTTGCTCATACAAATTTGTTACATGAATTACACCATTGACCGTTCCTGCTGCCTGCGGGACCGTTGACGCTGTCAGTGGACCAATGAATTTTCAATTCACCGCTCTCACAAGATTTATGTACTACAGATTTATGCTTCGGACTTGCTCAATGAATCCCTTTACTTCGTTTCTTTTGCAGGTCCAAACCCATACTGATACAACCACTCCACACTGGCCTTGAACGCACCTTCCTTTCCCGCCTTCACCTTTGGATTGCTCAGATCTCCTCTCACAGCGAACCCGTGCGTGCACCCATCAAAGTATTCGCGTTTGTACCCTGGAGCAAACTTTCCTGCGCCAAAGATCGAGTCGGCTTGGGATTGCGCTGGCTGAGGGAACTGTTCATCAACAGTGCAAGTGTTGAGAAGGAGCGGAACGCGGGAGGTGGAGAAGTATTTCTGAAGGGACGAAATCAGAGAATAGCACCAAGATATGCAAGATCAACGTTATACCTCTAAGTCGTCTGGCGATTTCAGTAGCGAGGGATGATTACCGATTGATACAGAAGTGATATTTTCAAAGGCCAAATCAAACACGAGTCTCCCTGGTACGCGATCCGGCGTCAATGTCTCGGAAAGCAGGGAATCAAGGGATGTCGTACCTCCATAGCAATACCCAGTTGCCGCAAATGCTGTTATGCCTTGATCCTTGAGGGCTGAGATAACTTTATCTAGCAGAGGACGCGAAGCAGCAGGGCCGTGACGGCCGAACCAGGATGGAAGATCGAAAGCCTGACGTTTCTCCTGCCAGATGAGACAGTCTATAAGTCGAGAGATCCGAAAACAGGAGATGCCCTAGCCTGTACGTACTTCGGATTCGAATATATCAAATGGGAGCCCATCTTTCTCGAAAAGATCAGGAGCAACAGTCTGTGTACGTGAAATCAAACTCGATGGTATCATTGCATTCTTACTATTGGAGTTATAGAGGACAGCATACCTTAATGCCATTCCTAGCGAAATCGTCTACCAATAGCTATGATATCCATTATCATCAATGAGTGGGATATTGATATCGAAGCCAACGCACCTGAGCATTTGGCAGTTGTGGTCCAAACACATCGCAAAGGAAGAGTAAGATTTTGTCTTTCTGGTATTCACCGGTAGGAGTGCCGACGTAGGTTTCTACTCCATTGAAGGTTTCCCATTTCCCTTCAGATATGCCTTCGTGTCTGACACCTATCGTGGGTGAGCTTAGATAGCTCTGCCAGAAAAACGAGCAATCAGGCGATCACCTTTGATACAATCTTCACAGAGACTCATTGCTTGGGCGAATGTGGATACTGTTCAGGAAGAGAGATTCCAAGGTACTGATGGGTTTGCGAGGATACCATCGTTTGAGAAAGGCTTTTATAGGTGAATCTGGGATAAATTCTGGGGGAGTTCCCGGGATGAGGCGATAATTTTGACATCATCTGAATGGCTCGAGTCTACATACCATTCCCACATGAATCAGCAGGTGTTCCCATTCAGGACGACGAAACGTTGATAGTACACGGATAGTACCCGAGAACGGGTCAAAAACGGGTGTGAAGCCGTTGCCATTGTTTATTGCACCATCATCGACAGCTGATACTTGAATCCAGTGCGAGAATTCTATGGCCAATAATAGCGAAGTGGACTGCTTTATGAGTATTGAATCCAAACTTGAGATGTTGCTCACTTGAAACGCTTCAATCTTCTAACGCAAAGCCGAGGATGATTTGTGAACCTCTTGACACTGTTGAAGCTGGTCAAGGTCGCGGTAAAAAGAAGAAGAATGATATAAACGCCCATAAATTTCATGACTTGTCCAATGACCGTCACGTCCAGGCTCAGCTGAACCGATGGCTGAGACGCTGCTGGCTATCTTACTTGTAAACTCATCAGCCAAAGGCTCAAACTTGGTCTATCATTGGCCGCCAGACCCACTTGTACCACCACGACTTCGCCGAGCCCTTCCTGTGGACTTCACAAGCCCTGAACCACCTTCGGCTTCATATGACCAAAAACATGATATTGATTCTTCGTATCGATGGGAAAGACCCAATTCATCCAACCGCGACAGGTCTTTATCCTATACACACTCACCGTCTTCAGGCAGAACAACTCCTGCACCAAAGGACCTGAACGAGATAGAGGATCAGGAAATTCGCGACAAGGACAAGTTCGAGAATGTTTTCGGGTATTCGTCTGAATTTCTCGCCAGTATACTCTGTCCAAGTACCTCGATGTGCCATCAAAAGTTTGAGCTGATTGTGGATGATCTCGCGTTTATAGGACATCCAGTCTGCGCAGATTCTGACGGTGTATGGCGGTTCCAGTCAACGAAGACCGCAAACACTAGCTCGTCGAGGGGTCGTAGCACTAGAGATCACAGTGGCGGAGAATCTACTTCACCAAGCCCAGCTAGTCGGCAGTACTCAGTGGATCAAGAAGATAAGGATAATTCGGCATCAGCCAATACAACATGTACTTGGCTTCACACGTTCAACTTTGTTCTAGTCCTCGACTTACCTGATCCATCTTCCTCTGCGTCTGGAAACGTGTCGAAATATTTCGATATCCTGTATGGGCAGATTGGATTCGTCGTAGCCGCGGTGTTATTCCAGGAACAAGTCTTGTCGAACTTTGTAGAACAGGAATGTGATTCCTTGGGTTCTTTGAAAGACGAATGTATTCGCAAGGGTTGGCTGCTTCCATGTCGCTCTATCCCTTCAAACATTGCTGACGCGTTTCTCTCAAGGCGAACCATATTCTCATTTCTCCGAGCAGGCGTTGAACGTCTCTTCTGTTGCATGTTCCATGAAGTCCCTTTACGACGCCATCAAATCTTCGTCTATGGCATACCTCTCTATCCATGATCTTCCACTGGAGCTGCAACTACCTCCTCATCTCGATGACCTGCTCCATGACGAAGAAGACTTTGACTTAGATCCTGAGGTCAACGTGAAATCGGCTACAGCGGAGGAACTGTGGGGTCCGGATATGAGCTTTGGCTGGCACTTGCCGCCCTTGGCACCATGGAAAAGTTTGCTCTTGTTGGATGAGATAGACAGCGAACGAGGTCGAGAGGCATTTGCAAACTTGAGGAGCCCTCACGTCTCTTTGGAAGACAGACCTATCGTTGAAGGCTTGATGAAATTCTTAGACTTTGTGCATATCACACTATCGCAAGTCATGTTTTCTTCTCTCAGTTGACATTTATATTGACTCGCTGCTGCTGTAGGCTCGCTGACCTTGCCAGTCTATTGGATTGGGACCTCGAATCTCACGTCTTTCCCGTCGTTCGATGGCTGGTTTTCCATCGAAAAGCAAAAGTCGTCGATATTATCAACCTCAATTTGAAAACCGTTTTTACGCTCCCTGCTAAGTTCAATAGCTCGTGAGTGCTTTCCTCCCTCTCTTTATCCATATCAACCTTCTCATTATTTACAGTTTGTCGGACTTGATTGACGAATATGACAAAACTTTTCCGCGCTCATTGCAATCACCCTCATCTCCAGCACTATCCCCACCAACGTCTTCCTCCTACCCAACCCAGCCACCTCAACTGTTTCAGGCTGAGTCACCTTCGCATCCTCTTCCGCTTCCGGAAATTCTCTCCATAATTTCTAGCTCCTCCACCAAGCAGACTGGTAGCAACCATTTCTTCGGCTCCGTCCTCGAATCCCGAAAAGACCTGATTCCGCTTTACTATCAGGTCGTATCGTGGATGCTCAAGCACGAGCTTATTATTGTGCTTCATCTGAGAATTCGGGTCGTTGCGACACCAGAGATCAAAGCTCTAGTCAAAGGGCAAAGAGATCATGCTAACGCGAAAAAATCCAGGGAGAGGGATAGGAAACGGGGCAAGCCGTTCACGAACGAGGCGAACGTCGAGAGTCAACCTGAACGGGAACCGATAAGAGGACGAGAACGCAAACGCAACACACCTGTATTGACGACGTTGGCTTCTAATGTCGAATCAGATTCTGCGGCGGACTCACTGGGTCTAGGCTTGACGAGAGGCAGTTCCCCTATCCAACATCCGGATGATAACGAGTTCAAGAACGGAGTCGCTTGGCTCTCCATGTCACCAAGAAGCGCCCGAAAGCATTCCCGACATCCACTGGATACTACTGAGACCTCAAACGCGCAAATAGCATCTTCGCGCGCGCCCTCGAACGATTCTACGCACAGTGCGCTTAGCGAGGGGAGCAAACTGAGTGAGCTGATATTAGATGAGGGAACCGACGAATTTGCGAAAGATGATAGCGACCACACGAGGGAAGGAGAGGATGAAGAGCAGGCTGATGGTGAGATCGGAGAGGAAACGGAGGGCGATGCAGAAACGGACACAGGGGCTCAAAACGTTGATATACCTTCTATGGTCAGAGACCCTGGTCGTGCGACTACGCTTCAACGTCGTTGGCTGAATGCTATGTCGTTGGGGAAGGATCAGCTTATAGCGAGGCGGTTTGATCTGTGAGTGAGATAAGCGTACGATTGAAGGCATATGCTAATCTTCTCCACTCCAGAATTAATCAGTATTTTGACGGAAAGACCACAGATGATGAGATTCTGTACCGAGCTGAGATCACCAGGAAACAACTAAGAGAGGTACTCCATCACTATGAGGACTTTGTGAGTTCAATGCCCCCTGTTGATCAGCACGAGACTCATTCTTATCGTGTCTTTTTTTGCAGTTACAAACCTTCTTGCATCCTTCATAGATCATGGTGGTTGGTCCCTCCCAAGTTCAAGATCACTCCAAAATCAATGGGAATCATATTGAACGAGAGACATTCTTCCTCTATTTTGTAGGATATCATAGCAAAAATCGTGTATACAAAAGAATATGATGCAGATATTCAAGCTGCGCTAGCCTCCACAATCTCGATAGTAACTGGGATACAGTCATCCAAAACATAGTGCAGATGATTCGACACAGGCTCGAATACCACGTCCAGCCTTCCATTGGCATTGACGGAAGTGTTTGTACATAGTGCAAATGCGTTGGATACATCTCCAAATGCAAGAAGAGGAAGGTCGGTGCTATTGTCAGTAGTTACCTGTGTAAATTCTTGTCAGTGGGCAAGAAATACACGAAAGGGAACGAATTTACCACAGCACAGTACGATTGGAAACCAGGAAATACAGGATCGGATGCAACGAAGTTGGGCGATTCTCCGGGTCCTGGGGCGCTAGATACCATTAGCTGACCAGGATTTGATAGGGAATGAGGGAGGAAGATAGAATTTTGAAGGGAGTAAGTTGGCCAATCCGAGCAACATAAATCGCAAGCCTATACAGATTATTCATATCGGAGGCTATCAGCTTCACTAATATCAGAACGACTCATCTACCCACTGAAAGAATCGCCCATGTCACACTAGGTACCATCTCCACCAACACGACCTTCAAAGGAACCTCTCCAGACGATCCGTCCTCTGGAGGATTTTTGAACTTCGCAACCAGGGTGAAGTTAGCGATATCATCTGAAGAACACGTAGTCGGTGGTGGCGGCGAGCCCGACATCGTAAAGTCATAAACCGCAAGCCTATCCGGAGCCCCACAGTACTCTGAGTGATCGGAGATACAAACATTCCGACAGTCATCGTCGCCGACGTGGATACTGGAGTTGCCCAAAGCGTTGCCACACCCTGTAGAGATTGAGTCCGATTGAGTTCCTGAAGCACGAGTGAAATGATGATGATTCGAGGTACGAACAACATTCCTGTCCATTTTCAAGGCCGGCGACACTGAAATTCTCTGTTTGACAAGCCGCGGTACAAGATGCGGCTACAACGCCAGCCGGGACGTCGATTCCAATACTCAATGTACGCATGGCGACGCTGTCACTGTTTGGAATTGAAAGACCACATGAACAAATTTCAGAAGAATTTCAACGTTTATGAACCCACGTAAAGCAGCCTGCATAGGTCCACTCTCCTACATCTTGAATGATCACAGGCGCTGGTTGACCATTCGTGTATATGAGGATATTATCTGATCCTCCGCACAACTCGGACGAGTTCCCGGAGCAAGCAAGGTCGCAGTCTGCAAGATCGGACGGTACGCTGGGTATCTGAATCGTTGAGTCGCAGTCTTGAAAATTGAGGATTTCGCTTTTGTGTAAGTGCGGTATCGATTGAATAGACTGGTTCAAACATACAGCATTCTCTACGAAGCAAATCGACTGTTGGTTGAACAAAAGTTTTGAAGGGTTATGGATTAGTAGCTTACTTGGCGAACTCGACTCCGGCGAAGATGAAATCAACGGAATTGCAAAAAGCGACGCAGGTTTCGAGGGTCATATTATCGCTGGCTGGAATCGAGGCGGCAGAAAGCGTTCTTGCAGTGGATATATCACTGCAGCCCAAAGTAAGGCGGTTTGTCGAATATCGAAGTATAGCACTCACGTAAAGCAACCAACAAGGGACCAATTTCCTGTTCGATTCACTGGCGACAAAGAAGATTGGCGACTTTCCAAGGTGATCTCATCCAGCCCTTTCACTATGCTCGACGTGATCGAGGCTGGCCCGAAAGCAATGAGCTATGATGAGATGCAGTGAGCTGAACAGATAAAATTCAGAATTGGAATGGATATAGCACCGTATAAACGAGTGTCGAGAAACTCCTGGAGTCGTTGAGCTTCATTATGTGGTGAATTAAGAGGTCTTGGAATGGAAGTCAAGTTGACCTACTATACCGTGATGTCTCAAGGTCCTTTATACTGACCTGCACATAATGGTGCCGAACAAGGGTGCAAACCTATCCTCCTGCAAAAGGTACGCGTCAGTCAAAGGTCCATACAGGAGGATTCATTTCTCGTCACGTATGTACCTTTTAGTACATATAGCACCTATTTAACGGTCATAGCTAGGTCTTGAACACCAATCAGTTCTCGTGGTCGATACTTGATAGTATGCGACGGCGCAATCCAATAACAGTCGTTCGTTTGGTTCCTAACCACATCAGAGCTTGTAACTTGTTACTGAAGGACGTCCATGTCTTCTGAGGTCTTGTACCTTGACGTATTGTAGCAGATACGTATACGCTGACAGGGCACACTACGTCTATTGGCTGCTACAAGACTCTCCCCGTCTGTTCGGAAAGAAAAGATTGTGAGTGACAGATAGATCAACTTACACGTTCCTCCGCGGTACCTCGACAAGATTAGTACTCCTATAAGTTGAGAGTTGAGATAAGTAAAGACTATGACTCTTGAGAGGAAACACCTCAGAAAGACATTCTTGAGCTTTACTCAAAGACTCAAAACTCCGTGGGTCTTCCATTCAGGAGAATCCGAATCCTTTCTTGTTATCTAACTACCTCTCTCTTATGTCATTGAAATGTTCTAGTTCCTGGCAGCGATAACATAGCGTAGAAGAAATGGTACTACCGTAGGGATGATGGATGTCCGATGAGGGGATGAGGGGAGAGTTGAAAGTACAGTACATCTTATCTTATCTTATAACCCCACGGTCTAGAATTCGTGGAAATTTTTATCATTGCTTTCTTCATTCCGTACGCGGTGTCACAGGCCACAGCCCAACAGCTTTTCAGACGTTTCCCGGACCTCTACACCCATAATCCAGGCTCCTCCTCATACCACTACCATGTCACCACCAACTGGAAAAGGGAAAGACTCTGGTACTGCCCGTGTTCTTGGCTCTGGTACTTCTGGTGAGTTGCGGTTCAAAGCATTCGTATCCTGTGTTCCTCTGACTCGGCGTTATATCAAGGTATTGCTGAGCTGTTGATCTTCCACCCTGTTGACACCGTCGCCAAAAGGCTTATGAGCAACAAAGCCAAGGTAATTACCCTCGAATTCATAACTCATTCAAAACGCTTTTACGAGCCATACACAAGGTCTCTCTGGCAACTTTGAACCCCATTCTATTCCGAGAACACGCAACAGCTTCGCTAGGAAAGAAGTTCTTCTCCTTATTCCCTGGTCTCGGATATGCCGCCGGATACAAAGTTGCCCAACGTGTGTACAAGTTCGGTGGCCAGCCCTATTTCAATGACTTGATAAACCAACACTTCCGGGACCAGTTCACGAGTGCCTTTGGGGAGCGTAAAGGCAAGCTCATGATGCAAGCAACAGCTGGAAGGTGTGTGTCTTGCACATGTCTGGTTCTATTTTGAAAGACTCATTCGCGTAATTCCCTCTTTCTTGTTCCTAGTTTGACTGGAATTGGTGAAGTTGTGCGTGTTTTCCGCGTCTTATAGAAAGAGATAGAAAGCTAAACTCAGGTTCTGTGATTGATAGGTGCTGCTTCCATTGGATGTTCTCAAGATCAAACGTCAAGTGAACCCAGAGGCTTTCCGAGGCCGAGGAATCTTTCGTATCATCGCTGAAGAGAAATCTGCTCTGTACCGTGGCTGGGGCTGGACAATGGCGCGAAACGCTCCGGGAAGTTTCGCAGTACGTTTTCTTCCAATCTCTTGTTGAATAGATCATACTCACACGAAGGTCGAATCCCCAGCTCTTTGGTGCATCTGCTGTCACAAAAGACTATGTTCTTGGAGTTACAGACTATTCGAAGGCCACCTGGACACAAAACTTCATCGCGTCCATAGCCGGTGCTGTCGCGTCCATTACCGTTGCTGCTCCGCTAGATACCGTCAAGACGCGGATCCAAAACGCCAATTTCGAAAACAAAGTTCACGGTGCTGTTGTCATTAAGGATCTGATCAAGAACGAGGGCATCACGGCTTTCTTCAAGGGATTGACTCCCAAGGTAAGAGACAGTCGCTCTTCATTGCGCGCTTCGAGTATTGACATGAGGCCTTTTCTTAGATCGTTGTCGTTGGACCCAAGCTAGTATTCAGCTATACCTTGGCACAATCTTTGATCCCTCTCTTCGGTCGATACGTATAGACTGGCCCTCCTTGCTGAGTGCTCGGTGCTGCTACACTTGATTGGTTCTCTCATGGACTCACGCTCTTTGATGTTCCCTTTTCCCAACACGATGACACGATCATAATCCCTCATAACCTCCGCTCCCATCGCCCTCTCGTTCAACACCTATCTCACCAAAAGTATACAATCTTACTTTGATATCTATTCATGCTGTTAACCTAGACGAATTATATGTTTCGAGTTTTTTGTCTGCTTATTCTAGAACTCGTTTGTTATATTATTACACTTATTCTGGGCTCTCGGTTTTCCCTCTTCATTATGCTCGTATCTTGACTACATCTGCACGCTCACGATAAATCACCTCGCTCATCTCATCCATCATTGAACGCAGGCTGTTCTGTTAGTGATTGGTCAAATCAATCAGAGAAAAATAGCGCGCTGAATGCTTTTTGCAGAATCCTACAGCTAGGACACGCAACGCAGGACGACAAATAAACAACGAATCAGAAGCCGTCGCAGAGAAAATATCATAAAAATGTCTCGATCAGGCCCTGCCTTCTTACCTCTTGGCTTGACGAAGTCTTCATGGCAGCAACAAACTTGCAGCAATGGTTTGACAGAAGTCATAGGAAGTCATTCAGCAGCAAGCTGAACGTTTGGTTACCAGGCTATCATTCAGTATGTATGCGTTTTTTTCTCTCCCGGACTTCTACACAGGTTTTTTGTGAAGACGAACTGATGACTTACAATGTATACATGGTGCTGATATTTGCAGATGTACCGCCTTGTACTGCATGAACGAAAATCTTGTTTCTCCGCCGAGCACACTGGACTTTGAAGCTTGGATCTAGTCGATTGTAGTCTCTGGGCTCGATATCGCTTCACATCTCACATCCTCTTTGGCAGCATGCTCTTGTGTAGTTTATCCCTCATCAATATGGTCATCGGTCGAACACAAGCATCAAGAGGAATCGCGAAGCTGTATGCATGAACAGTTGCGGGTGAAAAGAGGTGAAAAAGTTTGACTTACGTCAGCCGCTCAGCCACATCAGGCCATATCATCTCGACGTCCTATGTCAGCCACTGCCAGACTCGCCCAATACTCTGCTACAGTCATCTTTTCCTTCGTCAGTCAAATACATTCAAGCTTTCGAAAACTTGACGTCAATGTCTGAAAACGATCCTTTGTTCATCAAGCGTTGATTGCTGAAAGCTCTTGAGAACTCCGATTCGCAGCCTACCGTCTCATCGTTTCCTGCGAAGGCAAGAATAGCCAGGAAACAGTGACGGTGTCTTCTCAAATCTCATTCGGATCGTCGACGCTCGTCGCACTACATGAAATGGATGCTATAACACACCAGGCCTCAAGTTCTTTCGAACGAGTGGATTCATTGGAGTTTCCGGGAGGCTAATGATCATGGTCTGGTCCAAGGAATGGGAAGGAATGGGCGCATGAGAAGAGATGAGAAGATTCTTGCGGTGAATGTAGAGCCTGATCCAATCTGATCCAATGCGTGGAATCGATGCGGCGCTGAAGCTGAAGGAGCATCAATTTCAGGATATGTTCATGTTACTAGGGTGCGTTTTTACTTCTGCTCTCTTGCCAGAATTTCTTCAGACTCTTATCTGTGCAGTTCCACCGTCTGGAGTTTCTTACGACTGATCAGATACAATCACATCAACATATGTACCGGCCCATGAAATGACAATTGAGCCTATGAGGTCGCATGAGCGAAAATCTTGCCTCGTCTTTGAATTCCGCCGAGCTCACTGGAACTTGAATCCCAGTCCTTCCTAGTCTCTAGGTTCGATATCGATAGGTATCCTTCCTTGGCGGCATAACTTGATCGTTCATCCTCTTCATCCTCACAGATCCTCACTAACATCGCCATCACCATGTGCAAGCAACGATGTTCACCTTTGATGATCATCTTCTGATACATCTCCGAGCTATTTACCCCGCGACCCTTGCGAACTCTTGCCTACTCTTGCGCAAAATCTTCGTCGTGTATGCTCATGACCGGCGGGGCCATTGGCTACTGGAAAGATATGTATATGATTTCTATCGGATGGTTTTAAGGACGGACGTGATGGATGTAAGGCAGTGTCGGCTTCGACCGATGATAGGGAATTGCAGGGAAGTTGAAACCGTCCAGAGCCAGGTCCATCAGCATTCCTGAGCTATATAAATGCCCAGAAGACATCAACGGTTCCTCACTGTTCCCTCGAAAAAAGGACTTCTCTGCTGGTCAAAGAAGTCTTCGTCACACGAAATCGCCGTTATCAAGCTCACGATTTTTTGCTGTCTATCGTATGTTGCTTTATAACCTCATGTATGATATATGCTCATAGTTAGACCTGTTTGCCTTAGGCTCTGCCGTCTACGTTCTCAAAAACGACCATCGATCCGTTATTCGTTGGTCGACCGTTTTATCTACTATAAGCTGTTACTCAATGAAAATCCGTTTGACAGTCGTATATCATTGCATTGTGTTCCGAAGATGCATCTCAACTTCATACGACTCGTATTCTTGTGTTCGTCTCTTGTTGTTCATGCTGTGACTGCCATGCCTGTGGTGAGTGCTTTGAACCAGAACAACTGCTGCCCTCCATCTGGACTTCCGCTGGGAGCAGTATCTGCCGTTAGTTTCTTTTTTGCAGAGATGTGTTGATTGACCCTCCGTATCCCATCTAGATCACGCTCTCCAACGCCGAGGGTATTACTACTGAAGACTCGACATTCACTCAAGGCAATGTCGGGTCTCCTGAGAATCTCTCCACAGTAAGTTGCAACTGCTATACATATGTCGACACTTTTGATTGAAGACAAAATACTATGCAGTCCGAACAGAGCTCAATCTTTAGGCGGCATGGGCCTTCTCGCAATGTGAGTGCCTAACTCGATCGACCCTCGACTTTGATCTCACCAGATTTTACCTCTGTTCACTCTAGGTCCCCTCTGATGTATGTTCACTTTCCAGCCAAATCCTGAGCCGAGCTGATCACTAAGCATTATCATACATCTCTAGCCTTCCTCGGAGTCGCGCCTTTCACGAATGAGTAGTGCCAGCACTTTGGTCACTCCCATAGTGAGAATACAGTATCAGAGCGTTCAAATGGTGCAAAGTGGCGAGTTTGCTGACTATGCCATGTCTAAACGCGATGACCTCCAAAATATAGTCAAGAAATTGTTCCTTCCCGCTGAAGTTCAAGTAGAAGGTGGTTGGCCGGACGAACACGTGTTTGTTGGTCCCAACTCGCGCATCTCACTCAAGATCAAGATTATTGCACCTGTGCAAGTAGAAGAAATTTCGCTGGTTCCATGCGAAGTCTCCATTGACATCATAGGATGCACGGTTGCCGCAGCTTATTTCGGTGATGGAAATTGGTTCTTTGTAGGGATTGTAGATATTTTTGGGAATGATGTCGTGGGGGTCGGGAAGGCGGTTCAATTCTCCAAAATCCCTACCACAACGTACGGGCGAGCGCAGATTACTTGGGAAGGTAACATCCCCATTAATAAAGAGTGGCCTTTCGTTGTCCTCAATGATTCACGTCGTAAAACCATCGGTTTTGGACAGCCGCTCCGTCTAAGGTGAATAGGGTTAGGGTGTACATGGCTAGGGGTACAGTCTGGTAGGTCCTTTCATTGTGCTCATCGTCATCCTGTCCAAGCTCTGAACGTCTTCATAGGCTTTCGGATTGGCCGTCATCTGATAGTCATATTCTTACTCATTATACGCTGTATCAATGTATCCTCCCTGGATCAGGAGGAAGGAAGGAAGGAAGGAAGGAAGATACTCGACTCCACCAAAAGGTGGGGTCCCGCAAGGGAACAGCCGGGCCCACTGCCCTTCGTGCAGCGATTGCTCATCTCACAAAGAAGATGGTAGACTGCTACGGGTACAGTGGGACAGAGACATAAGTATGCCTAACATGAAGTATGAATAAAGGAAGAAGGGCTGGCAAAGAATTGAAGTAAAGTAGGGTAGACCTATCAATCAACTCAATAATAATTGTACTTGTCCGAGAAATTTTGCATGTCCGGCTGGTGGAGATGAAGTAACATGGACAAAAAAGAGGCAAAGGAAGAAAACATCTCAGGCAAATAGTGATCGACAGATAGGGCATGCCGGCAACCATCCTCCTTTGATTCTGGTCAAACATATAGACATGAAATTGTGGGCCTATGAAGATTGCTCATGAGGAAAAATCAATAGCGCCGATGAAAGAGTTGATGAGCAGGTTGACTAGTAGGTCTGCAACAAGGCCATGAAGGCCCAGTAAAGGTAGTCATGTGGGCAGGTATGACAAGGGATGCCAGAAGGCATTAGACTGTGCCGTTTAGTTTCGCACAGCCAGAATAGGACAATGGAATGGAAAGTTGAGATTGCGCATAAGAGTTAGGGAGAGTGGAATGTAAGAGTTAGGGAGAGTGGAAAGTAAGAGTTAGAGTAAGAGTTAGGGAGAGTGGAAAGTAAGAGTTAGGGAGAGTGGAAAGTAAGAGTTAGGGAGAGTGGAAAGTAAGAGTTAGGGAGAGTGGAAAGTAAGAGTTAGGGAGAGTGGGGAGGAAGAGTTAGGGAGAGTAGGGAGTCAGAGTTAGGGAGAGTGGTTAGTAGGAAGAGTGAGTATGGGTTAGGATAGAGGAAGAGAATCCAAACACAAGAGAATAGGAAAGCACCTTTAGGTACGATGAGAAATAGATAAGTGGGAGAGGCTATTGATAGCATCATGGAAACGGTTCCAGGTAGAGACAAATGCCTCAGCTCGGAAAGCATTGAATGTAAGTAGAAGGTGATGGGAGTCAACGCGGTCTATGCGCGAGGGTATGGGAAGACGCGCGAAGGAATTGGTGTGTCGTTCGACTTCAGTGGACCAGTCACGGGTCAGATTGAAAAGGAAGTCGATCGTTGTGCTGAATGCGGGGCATTCCGGAGACAGCGTGACTATGATGGAGCGGGGTTCACTGAGCGGCACTTGAGGCTTGGTACCAGTGGTTCCGGAGCCCAAATGTTTAGTAGCACGAAGAGTGATATCCGGGGAAGGTCGACTGGGAAGGGAGGAAGCCTGGGGAGGTAGAAGAGCACGAGGGGGTGTAAGGAAGGCTGCTCGAGGTGTCTGAGTCGACAATGGAAGCCCGGCATTTAGATGTTGTGTGTCATTAAGGGAATCCTTCCTCCATTGCTCGCGGGCCGCTACTATTGCCAGACCGACTCTCCGGTCCACCTCCCTCGCAATTCGGCCCTCTAATTCATCACTAAGTAGATCAACTCGATGGTCGACACGTATAGTGTTACGTTCGACTCTGTTTAAATGAGCCAAGGCGGTCTCTTTACCATCGGGAGATGGCTCGAGAGTGGACGTAGGTGGATACGAGATTGTTGAAGACAAAGATGAAGATGACGCAGCAGGTTTCTTTACCTTGCGGACGGAGGAGCGTGAGGAGTTGTCGATGTTGAGGTTGGAGGAGGAGGCGGAGGACTTCAAAGAGGCACGAGACGCTCTTGATGATGATGTCAAAGCGCGTCTCGACTTTGATAGGGTGTGAGGTGTACGAGCTGGCGGTAGAGGGCCAGGTGGATGTGTGGCAGTTGTGGGAGGACGTGGAGGTAAGGTACTGACAGAACCCATCACAGAGAGACCCAGGGATGGGTTGGACGTGGTTCTGTTTAGGATGGAAGATGATTGGGATAACGTTTGTGGTACTGGCATACGCTCTCGGAGAACCCGACTGAGCTGTGTTAGACGTTCATTGGCGTCTTGTGTGGGTTGAAGCTGAAGGGCAGGTATTGAACGTGGACTGTTGTGAAGAACCTGGAAGGTAGAAGGCAGAGCCGAAGAAGAGGGGCTCGACGCAGAATAGGGGGCGACCACAAAACTGTCGTTCCCATTGTTGAGAGCAACACTTGTCAGGTGCTGACCAGCACCGCCGTTCACATTGTTATCGTCCACCTCAGACCCAGCACTGCTGTCACCATCTCCATAATCTAACGGGTAATCGCTGTCGAAGTTATGAGACATGGAGTTGAAGAGTTTGAGCAGTCGTAAAGCGGAATATCCACGAGATTAGAAAGGAAAAGGACGAGTAGGATTAGCTTGGTGCGAGTAGAGTAGATTAAGCTAGGATTATCTCCCCGATGTATAAGTTTTGAAGGGATTCGAGGTTTTTTGAGTTAGGCGCCCGTTAGATGATGGTGGTTAGCATGACACTAGGTCAGTATCCATACAGTTCTTCGAATTTTCTGAGTGACGAGTCGCCGAGATCATATGCTGCACCTAAATACCGCACATCAATCAGTCGTACGTGAAAGTCGAGCAAATTTCTTCAGCTAGCGATGGGAGGTTTTGATGATAAAGGGGCTGGTTCTTGAAGTACGTGAGTCCACATATTCAAGTCGAATGAGTACTCAGCTTACGAAGAACATAAGAGAACATATCGCTCATGCTGCGGCGGTGCTTCGTCACCTCTGTTCATGACCTGCGGGGCCATTGGAGGCCATCGGCTACCAGCTGCTACCAGACCTGAGACAATGGTGCTGTATGTGGATTTTATCGGATGGTTTCCAGGACGTTGGTAATCACTGATGAATGTAAGGCGGTGTCGGCTTCGACCGAAGATAGGGAATTGCAGGGAAGTTGGAACCGTGCCACCCCACTGCTCAGAGCCACGTCAATCAGCATCCTTGAGCTATATAAATGCTCAGAAGACATCAATGGGTCCTCACTGTTCCCTCGAAAAAAGGACTTCTCTGCTGGTCAAAGAAGTCTCCGTCACACGAAATCGCCGTTATCAAGCTCACGATTTTCTTGCTGTCTATCGTATGTTGCCTTATAACCTCATGCATGATCTATGCTCATCGTTAGACCTGTTCGCCTTAGGATCTGCCGTCTACGTTCTCAACTCACGACCACCAATTCGTTATTCGTCGGTCAACCGTTTTATCTACTATAAGCTGTTACTCAACGAAATCGATTTGATAGTCATATATCATTGCATTGTGTTCCGAAGATGCATCTCAACTTCATACGACTCGTATTCTTATGTTCATCTCTTGTTCATGCTGTGACTGCCATGCCTGTGGTAAGTACCTTTGATTTGACCATGCTCCATCTGGACTCCCATTTGGAGTACATTAGTATCCGGCGTCCGCCGTCACTTTCGAGATGTGTAATATTGACCCTCCGTATCCATACAGATCACGCTCCCCAATGCCGAGAGTAACCGTAAGGCTGAAGGCTTGACATTCACTCAGAGCAATATGGTAGAGCCTCAAACTATTTCCACAGTGACTGTAAGTCACAACTCCTTACGTGCTTGCTTTTTTGACTGAAGACAAACTGTTCTCAATTTTGCAGTCGGAATGGAGCTCAGTTTCGAGGCGGTCCCCGCAGCCTGGTTTTCTTGATTCAGAATTTGTGAGTATTGCTTTGGCTTGACCATTGGCTCTCAGTTGATCCCAGCTCGTTCCAGCCTCGTCGACATCGGGTGAGACAACTAGTGACCTATGTTTTGAAAACAGACCAAAACGTGTTGTACATCTCCAGAAAATTCCAAATTTTTCGCCAAATCTTCCGAATTCAAACCATCGAAACATTGTTGACCTGTCAAATAAGCCCGGCTCAATTGTGGCCTTCAAGTTTGAGGGTGTAGCAACGACTAGAAAAATCCAGGAGCATATCCATGCGCGTCGCAAACTGCTGACTACACCAGAGGTGACATGGATAGTTGCAGAGTTGTTGGATATGGATTACGAGAAACTCTATGGAGAAGGCCCAGACTTCGAAGGTTCTCTTGAAGTCAGTCGAAACACGATCGCCTCGTTCAAGATCAGAATTACCGTCGCTCCTCCGGAAATGGAAAAATCTCTTCAGTTACCATGCGACGTCTCCATCGACCTCATAGGATCGACTGTTGCTGCAGCTAATTTTGGCAACGGAAGATGGATATTTCTAGGGCTTCGAGGTATGATGTTAGGGGAATTACGCGGCCAGGCAGTTTGGTTTACTCAGGAACCTACCACAACTTCGGAATCGTATGGGGAAATAAAGGTGGCGACTGATACCAGCGAAGAAAACCCTTCTCAGTGGCCTTTCCGTGTTGACGTGTATGAGCGCAAAGTGATTGGTTTTGAACAGTCGTGACATGATGAGCAGGGTGTACATGGCTAGGGGTACAGTCTGGTAGGTCCTTCCATGCTCACCGTCGTCCTGTCTAAGCTCTGAACGTCTTCATAGGCTTTCGGATTGGCCGTCATCTGATAGTCATATTCTTACTCATTTTACGCTGTATCAATGTATCCTCCCTGGATCAGGAGTATCCATACAGTTCTTCCAATTCTCTGAGTGGCGAATCAGTCGTACGCGAGAATCGAGCAAATTTCTCCAGCTAGCGATGGCACTCGGAGGCTTTGATGATAAAGAGCTGGTTTAAGTACGTGAGTCCACATATTCAAGTCGAATGAGTACTTAGCCTTACTTACTAGCTCATGCAGAACATAAGAGACTACATCGCTCATGCTGCGGCGGTTTTTCGTCACCTACTTATGCTCATGACCTGCGGGGCCATTGGAGGTCATCGGCTACAAGACAATGTACTGTATGTGATTTTTATCGGACGGTTTCCAGGACGTTGGTGATGAATGTAAGGCGGTGTCGGCTTCGACCGAAGATAGGGAATTTCAGGGAAGTTGGAACCGTGCCCCACTGCTCAGACCCAGGTCCATCAGCATCCTTGAGCTATATAAATGCTCAGAAGACATCAATGGGTCCTCACTGTTCCCTCGAAAAAAGGACTTCTCTGCTGGTCAAAGAAGTCTCCGTCACACGAAATCGCCGTTATCAAGCTCACGATTTTCTTGCTGTCTATCGTATGTTGCTTCATAACCTCATGTATGATTTATGCTCATTGTTAGACCCGTTCGCCTTAGGCTCTGCCGTCTACGTTCTCAACAACGACCATCGATCCGTTATTCGTTGGTCGACTGTTTTATCTACTATAAGCTGTTACTCAACGGAAATCCGTTTGACAGTCGTATATCATTGCATTGTGTTCCGAAGATGCATCTCAACTTCATACGACTCGTATTCTTGTGTTCGTCTCTTGTTGTTCATGCTGTGACCGCCATGCCTGTGGTGAGTGATTTCTGCCACCTTTGACTCGAACCAAAACAACCGCTGCCCTCCATCTGAACTTCCGTTGGGAGCAGTATCCGCCGTTACTTTCTTTTTTGGAGAGATGTGTTCATTGACCCTCCGTATCCCATGTAGATCACGCTCTCCAACGCCGATGGTACTACTACTCCTACTGAAGGCTCGACGTTCACTCAAGGCAATGTCGGGTCTCCTGAGAATCTCTCCGCGGTAAGTCACAACTGCTACATGTCAGCTTACTTGATTGAAGACAAACTTATACTATGCAGTCCAAACAAAGCTCAGTCTCGAGACAATCCTCTGCGGTTTCTTTGGACGTGAGTACGACTTCAACTTCCCTTCGGATTTCAGCTTACTTACCTCCGCCCACTCTAGCTCCGTCCTGGCGTGGTGCGTTCATCTGCCATGTTTCTCTCAAAACAGACCAGAGAGTGTTATACATCTATGATCTCTAGGCTAGGCCATCTTCGCCGTCATCTGTTCCTGGTTCCCATTCTTCAGCTGTGGCCTTGCCTTCCATAGTGAAGATCAGGTATCGGGATGTTAAATCAAGAAATAGTATCAACCCACCTGTTGCTGACCAGAAATCCGTGTCATCGTCCGTGGAAGAACTGCGAAAGGTAGTCAAAAGAGTGTTCTTTGGGCACAATGTCCAAGTACAAGGTCATTGGCCCGCTCAGTCACTGGAAGCTCATACAAACGACATCACCTCGCTCAAGATCGAAATTACGGAGGGTACGGAGATACAAGGAACTACGTTGGATCCATGCGAAGTGACTATTGACATCATAGGATGGACTGTCGCCGCGGCTTATTTCGGCAACGGAAAATGGATCTTTGTAGGAGTTGCAGGTATCATTGCAAATCAAGGAGATGCAGTTTTTTTTTCCAAACGCCCTGACACAACGTATGGACAAGTGGAGGTGGTTCAGGATAAGGACATCCACACTCTTCCGTCCGAGCAGTGGCCTTTCCGCGTCACAAAAACTGGCTATGTATTTGTCGGTTTTTGACAGCTGCGACATGGTGGTCAGGGTGTACTTGGCGGCTAGGGGTACAGACTGGTCAGTTCTTTCGTGCTCGCACTTGTCCTGTCCAAGCTCTGAATGTCTTCGTAGGCTTTCGGATTGGCCGTCATCTGATGGTCGTATTCTTACTCGTTATACGCTGTATCAATGTATCCTCCCTGGATTAGGAGTATCCATACAGTTCTTCGAATCTTCTGAGTGATTCTGGAGTGAGGTGTCTCTGGAATCGTACGTTGAACCCAGATTTTGCAGATCGATGAGTCGTACGTGAGAGTCGAGCAGAGTTGGCGATGAGTGGTTTTGATGAATACAGCATTAGGCACGCAAAAGGCGAATGCTGAATACTACTTTACCCACTTCAAATTTCAACGGCCCAATGGCGGTTCAACGACTACTTGCGAGTTTTCAAAAGAGCTTGAAAACACATGGTATCATTGCTTGAGCTACCAGTGGCAAGCAATCGAGTGCGTCAAATTCGTAGTCACAACTTCCATGGCATTCCCCTCAGAGTCTTCGCAGCCGCGAGGGCGATAACGTTTTGATGTCGACTCACGGACCTTGGACTTCCCGAAGTAATGAGGGGAGCAACTCTACTGTGCATCGATTGTTGGGATACGGATGACACCCACAACTTCAAAGATACAAGCTGTATGTGAGCTGCAAGTGAATTCAACAGTGACGACGGGGTGAACATGGGGTAAGACTATTCTCAGAACGGAGAGGAGATCGGACAAGTGTCAGAGAATTTCGTCGCTAGTTCCTTTCAGTTCACCTGTCTCCATCAGAGTATTCTGAGGTGAACCATGGTCCATCCGTCACCGCGTCACCAGTTGTATAAGTCTCAACGCAGGGGGGGTATATGTTTGATTCCCATGTCAATCTAAAGACTAACTAGAAAGTAAATCGCGTTTAGCAACAAGAGAACGAAATTATATATCTAAACACCAAGCTGATCGAACCCTACCATCAAGGCAGCAATCCCATCAACATAGTTTTTCCAGACAAGGGTTATGATACACGACATAAGTAAGTAGACCGAAAAGCGACACAATGATACTGAGAAAAGATGGAAAAAAGGGAATATGGCTGCAAGCAGCACGGAGAGCACCAGCCTTGACTATCGTTACGCAATGAAATCCCTAGAAGGACCAGCAAAGGGATAGGAACAGGACGTGAAGGACGATATCAATCTTCGCATGAATTCGTACCAAAGCCATCGAAAGCGAAGAGTCAAGGATCATATAGATAAAGCAGAAGAAGAGAAAGAAGTAGATGAAAATGAAAATGAAGATGAAAATATGCCATAAACTTGGGGGGCATTCGCATGCTTGATGAGAGACCGGACGGGAAGCGATGCGATGGAGGGCGTTGGCAGGAGAAGAACATTTGACTTGGAGTCAAAAGGGAAAAAAAGGCAAGCAAAGGCAAACAACGAAACAAACATAGCGAATGACGAGAAAATTGAACGAGCGGACGGATTATAACGAGAGTGGTGATTATCTTTGTTGTGTGTGTTTGCTTGTGTAGATCGGATGTGAGCCGATTCCTTTCATGCGCCCAAGCACCGATCTGAAGGGGGAAGAGAGAGGGAGAGAGAGAGAAATATATTCCCAGACAGAATCAATGAAGATCGAGGTGTTTATGCGCGTTGCGGCGATGGAGCGACGCTGCTCGGTGGTTCAAGTCACGTTTGGCAAACCGAGACTCTCTGCGCTTGCAGCGACGGCCATCTGAGGAAGACCAGCTGCTAGGGCTAGACGCTGAGGCCGCGGCAGAAGTCGGGGATGAGGCAGACGCGTCAGATGAGCTGGTTGGATCTGTGTCCGCAGTGGAAGTCCAGGTGTCGGTAGAAGTCGACGACGAAGAGGAGGAAGTCCAACTGTCGGAAGAGGTCCACGAGGCATCCGTGGAAGAGGAAGACCAGGAATCAGTGGAGGATGACGTCCAGGAGTCAGTAGACGAAGATGTCCAGGAATCAGTAGACGAGGAAGTCCACGAGGTAGTAGATGCAGAAGCATCAGTCGAAGAAGAGGCAGAGCTAGTATCGGGGTTGGCAACTGCAACTGCGGCTGCGGCTGGTACAGAAGAGGTCGCCGCAGCAGCACTGGAAGATGTGGTAGCGGCGCTTGTGGAGGATGAAGAGGCGGATCCTGAAGAGGAAACGGTGCCGGACTCATCGAAGATATCGTTTTGAGCACCTGAATATTTTAATAAAATTGAGTTAGCCTCTAAGTACGAAAGTGGCAAGCGAATGATAAGTCCTACCGTTGGCGAAACCACATTTAGCGTTATAACCTGGGCTCTTGAATTCTCCCGCCAGATCTAAACCGGACACCTCGATGTTATTGCCGCTTGCTTGGTGCCAGAATAACATCTGCTTTGGCCCAGTCACGCATGCACTGGAGTCATCCTCGCACCATACAGGAGGCTTTGGAGTTCCGACTGGTTTGCTATTGCTTCCTGGTGTGACCTGGCATCTGATTCCCTCGAAGTACATGTTGGCTTCACCGCAGCTATATTCAACAATGAAGTTTGAGCAAAACCGTTACAGTCAAAAGAGAATTAACAGACGCGACTTACGCATTGGGGATCTATACATGTAGATCATTCAAACAGTCAAGTCAATCAATCTCTTCGAAAACATTCAACAAAATTAGAACACACCCAACCCCACTGAAAAATAATCAGGACATATCGTCAAGGAGGATAGTTGGGTACTCACAGCACAGATACAGCCTCCATCAGGGCAAGCGGGAAGTTCAGCGGGAATATCATAGGTTGTCTCACGTTTCCAGGGAGTACTGTAGAAGAGGGACTTTAGCTCGTATGAAAGTCCTCAGACCATACAATATACTCACTTGTAGGCCACAGAGAAAACAACGAGGTTCTCAGGGGTTACATCGGCGACGTCAGACTAGAGCGGAAAGAGAACGTAAGTTGGAGTTTGGAAGGTCGCTCAAGGAAGATAACGTACTACATAAGCGATAGCAAGCGCGGTACCCGCAGCCATGGACTGATTCTGGGTATGCACTAAGAGTTGAATAAGAATCCGAACATCGTTTGAAAACAAATTACGTTGACGGACTGTTGGGAGACGTGATACATGACGGGACGTTCTGAAGCGATGGTTGAGAACACGGTGTCAAAAATGGCAACAAAAAACGCACGTAGTTGTCAGGATAACTCTGACCATCGGGCCAGTCAGAGACGTATTGTCCGTCGAAGGAGAGTGACGTGACGCCCTGGTTTGCAGCTATTTCGACAGTGATGGATTCGCCAGCAGGTCTGCGCAAAGTAGACTCAATAACACTTCCGAAAAAAAAGAGGTTCAACGAGCGTACAAGGTGAGGAAGTCACCATCTGCAGGAGGTCGATTGTTGCACTAGAAAGAGCGAGTTGGATCATTTGGGGTGTAAGTTGAGGTTGTAACAACACTAACGCCGTTGATAGCATGGACTGCATTCGAAACGATGAGAAAAAGGCAAAGAGTCTTAGAGTGATGAACAGAACGTACACCACCACTGAGATTGATCAAGTTCGTACAAGGGAGTTACAGGATCATCCGAGTTGAGGTTGTTTCCATCAGCGCCCTGGTCGTGTAGAGTCAATAGAAGTTACACAGCGAGCACAGCTCAAAGCGCACATTTAGGCACCACATTCCCTTCGTGAATACGGCCAAGTGGGCATTCGCAGCAGTGACCCATAAGCCAACGGCTAGCCCGATAGCTGCAGATCGCATTGTTGGTGTCTGGAAAGAGAGGGCTGGGTGGTGAAGAGTTGGGAGTTTTTTTAGTAAACGAGTGTGTACTGCCTCCGAGTGTTATAAGGAGTTTCGGAAGGCGCGAAGGGGGGGAAGCAGGAGCAGGACGAGGAAGAGGAACGATCCAACGGGTAAATATAATTTTCAAATTTTGATGGGCGGTTGATTTTATAGCGCACACTAATTCAGTCCTTGATGGGCTTAGCTAAGCTAGCTTCTCGAACGCAGAGATTGTCATAGCGACCTTTGGAGCAGATTTGGCTCA
Source organism: Lentinula raphanica (assembly GCA_027919835.1). Classification (NCBI taxonomy): domain Eukaryota; kingdom Fungi; phylum Basidiomycota; class Agaricomycetes; order Agaricales; family Omphalotaceae; genus Lentinula; species Lentinula raphanica. The sequence continues at coordinate 332,881 of JANVFP010000001.1, read as the reverse complement.
GCAGAGGAGGACCATTTCTAGCTTGTTCTCTGAGTCTCTTGCTCTCTATCCTTCTCCGTTTCCTTTTTACCAAAAGTTTGCTTCCAACAGCCTTCAGGCCATCCGCCCAAGGGGATATCCGCTGATATCCGATGAATGAAACGGCCATTGAAACCCGACGCAGTGCTGACAACTAACTGTATATAGAAATCATAGCCCCGGAAGAGAATGATGGTGGTAGAATACTTATACCCTTTCGAGGGCTTTTGTGATCCTCTTGCGCGATTTGCACTGGTAATTAAGGTCAGCTCTGACCAGCTGAGGTCTTAAGAGGTCTTAAGGTATTTCGGGAGATATCTGGTCATTTTTGATTGGTGAGATTGACACTCCTGAACACTGCCTTAGAGGTCGCTTTGATTGTATTTGTGCGACAGATGTTCAAACTTTTGGTATAGAGCTCGGGAGCATCACTTGGCGTTCAGTAACTCTAGGAAGCTCTAGGAACATTCGAGTCGCCGGTGAAGGTGAAAACTAGCCGTGCCCAAGACCAACTTCAATGGTGGTATGTATGGTTCGTACAATTCGAAGTTGACGTTGCTGTCCCATTCGTGGGCAGGATGTATTGCAGCAAGACTCTTGGGCTCTGCGTGTATCATTGTACCGCCGTAATCAGCATAGTCGGTAAGCTCCAGGCTCAGCCAGACAGCCTCTGATTGAGTAGCTCACCAAGGCTCCGCCTAGTAGTCGCAGGGTGAGCTGGTGTTGTCAGGGTTTCACAACCAATCGTGGAGGGTGGAATTCGATTCGGAAACAGGATGAAGCTTGAGCTTGAGCTTAATGTTGTCAGAAGGAGCGATCGGGTGCTTGAGGCAGGTTCACCGTGGATTAAGCTGCAAATTCGAAAGGGAACGAGTAATAGATGGATCGCACAACAAGCTAAGAGTCCCAAAGCTGAGCTGCCATCGATTGAACATCATCTTGCAGACAGAGAAATCAAGCGTTACCCCATATATAGCACTGAGTCTTGAATACGAGTGGTACTGTTACCATTTCAAGCTTCGTAACGGTTGCTTTGACCGGACTTCGAAGAAGCCCTTCGGGTTGACCGGACCGAAGCTCTTGCCTTCGTTTCGAGCGACGAGAAGCGGGAAGTACTGGGATGCAAAATAATGAATACAATGCATACAGCACATAGCGCTAAATATCAATGAGAGTACAAGATATCGCAGAGAAAAGATAAGATGGCACCGATACATCTAGAAAAAATATTTGATTTGTTACACTGCTTCTTGCTCATTCGTCGTTCAGAAACCTAGATTCCTTCGAGCCCGGCGTCGATGTCGACGCTTGATATTCGGTTCGACAAGGACAGTAGTACGTTCGAGATTATCTCTCGTATCAACAGACCTTTCGACCATACCTGACTTGGAAACACTAGGGAATTGAGAATACGATGAATTCCGCAAGAACATTGAGAGGAGTAGACCAAAATGCTTGCCTCGAATCATCGAAGATATCATTCTGTGCACCTACATATACCGTGAGCAGAGCTCAATCGTCAGTGGCGATAAGTTTCATGCACATGTCTAATCACTCACCATCTGCGAAACCACATTTCGCATTATACGCCGGACTCTTCGCCTCTCCAGACAGATCAAACCCCGATACCTCGATGTTATTCCCGCTCGCTTGATGCCAAAACAGCATCTGCTTTGGACCTTTGACGCACGCGGTTGAGTTGCCTTCGCACCACACAGGAGGTCTGGGTACTCCAAGAGACTTGCTCTTATCGGTGTTGCCAGTCACCTGGCATCTGCTACCGGAGAAGTACATGTTCGGTTCGCCACATCTGGTGCCAAACGCTGTTAGTAAAGGTAGTGAATGGACAATCGCGTTGGGGACTATATACCCGTTTGGAATCTACAGTTGCCCAAATTCCGCGGGTCTTAGATTCATCGCAGCGAGGATCAGGAAGATGATGAGCGTACCCAGCCCCACTAAGTGATCCAGTGAGCATGAAGTGTCATCAGGACGAGATCTGGTAACAACACTTACACCACAGATACATCCCCCTTCGGGACACGGAGGTAAGCCATCAGGTATATCATACGTGGCTAAGCGTTTGAATGGAGTGCTAGATGAAGGTACAGTTCGTCAGAGCTTGATAGACGATTTTTTTGGATCCGCACTTGTACGCAACACTGATGACGACCAGGTTTTCAGGCGTGACCTTGGTTATATCAGACTATAGGACCAGGACCAGGGGCAATGGCAGATCATCATCAGCATTCGACGTTGCAACATTCGGTTCCGAGTCGCACTCGGAGGTCTTACATTGTACGATATGGCAAGTGCAGTCCCCGCGGCCATCGATTGATTCTGCGTGTGCACTGGTGTTCCCTTGAGTAAAGAAAGACAGATGGGATTGACAGGGGGAGACCACACGAACAGTTCGGAGAGGTGATGCAAGATGGGTTACTCTGTAGATTTCATGAGAACTATTATTTAGTTTTGAGCTTGAAAAGGAAAGGGTCTCCATACGTTATTGTCCGGATATTCCTGACCGTTGGGCCAATCGCTCGTGAATCTACCACCGTAAGACAGCGTCGTGAACGCTTGATTGGACCCAAGCTCAAGAACGACAGAGTTTCCAGAGGGTCTGGCGTTTAAACCGGGTCAAGACGATATCAGCGATGTGACGTAGCACGCATGCTCACAATTCGAGGAAATCTCCCGGGTTTGGAGGACGTTTGTCACACTGCGATGTCAATGGTCATTCGAAACACCGAGGGAGAGAGCAAGGAGGAGAAGACCTACACCATTGACGGCGTGCACTTATATCAACAAGATTGACGTGAGCTCGAAGACACTTCCAGATGCTGGAGGAACTAGGCTTACTCCACCACTGATCGAACTCGAGCTGATACAATGGAAGCACAGGGTCATCGGAGTTAAAGTTGTTCCCAGTAGATCCCTGAGCGAATTGGCAAGGGGGGTTAAGATGGCGAGGGGTAACAGGAGGTTGGATATCAACTTACATTGAGGCACCACATCCCCTTCGTGAATGGGGCGATATGAGCATGGACAGCTGCAGGCAGGAATACGAGCAAAGCCATTAGGAGAGAACGCATGGTATGAGAGGGGTAGGAGGTGGCTCTGAGAGCTAGTGTTGAGCGAACCTGGGTTTTAAACAGCTCTGGAATTCATCGCAGGTCATAGGAGCTGATACGGTCTGGCGGAGTTACACAGAGGAGCAAACGCAGTAAGGTGAGGAATACTTCGACAGAGCGAACAGATTCTGCGAGGAACATTGCGAATGATGAATCGATGAAGAAGTCGACCAACAAATGAAGATAGCTCGAGAAATTGAAGCGCCTCGGGAGATCCTCACTCGGAATCATCATCTCCGGGTGGAAGGTAGCGCATAACTTCGAGAGCAGAAGTGGTGCTGGTGCTGGATCCACTTTTCCCTTGAGCTTATCTCCGCGAAAACATCACTTCTCCCTAGCCTCAAGTCCAGATGGTGAGCTCCATGATTGAATGTTCCGAATGCGGGCGTCAGCTACTAATCTTCTTTCAATCTTTCACGCAATAGCTCGCAATAGGCACAAGGTCAAATTTGGTTCATATCTTGCAAGGAGAAACTTTTCTTGAAACATACAGAGGATATCCCCATACATAATCGCTCAGATGAGCGGTTTCTTTCTATCTTTCGATAAGAGTCAAGCATTTGAAAGCGTTGAAGAAGACACGTCACTCACCTCTGACCGTCAAGCAGCTCGAAGAGCAGACAACTCTTCTCTACTCAGGCTATTGAAGCTCTTGGAGCATCTTTCCTTCTATGCGTCCACCATCAGGAAGCATTGGCGGCGGATGTAACGGTAAGATGATATCAAAGAGATGTTCAACCAGTGTAACCGTTCAAGCTCAAGCCGTCGGTTTACCGGCCGGGAACAGCCGGGACCGTTGATTGGCCGCCACATTCAACAGCGTGCTCATCGCTCGAGCCACATCGTTTCTGCGAGTCAATCGCCAGAATCTCATCAGCAAAATATGAACTTGCGCTTGCTAATGCGCTCTTAACTTGTAAGGTGTTTTTGAAATGACCATATGATGATTTTACAGCTTCTGAACCCCCATCTCGCAGTCTGGTCTGTCTAGAGTTTACTCCATCTGCCGACAAAGTCCAATGCCAGATACGAACGACAATTTGCAACAGATACATACGTTGTATCATGGCGATCTTAAGAGAGCTTGACTAAGGACTTTCTGCTCGGCGGGGCCAAACTAGAGCCTATCGTCTCCTATCGCTGTCACTTATCGATGTTCTTCGCCCAGCCTTCGCTTGTGCCAATGAATTCCTCTCCTCGTCTTGCTGTGCCACTTCCATATGCAAGGGCAAGGGTACGCCTGGGTACGCGCATCTATTTGCCTCTATTTGCTGAACCAATTGCGATCCACAACAGTCCATCACCCGCAATTCGCTCAACCCGCGCGGACCCAACTGGTTTCACCCCTCCCCAAATCACAGACCCACATGCTCACGATCAGTTGGGCCATCGATATCGGCTACTAGGAAGCTGGTTATTCATGTGGAACAAGATTGGATGAAAAATTCACGCAAGGAATGAAACAAGGGTCCAAAGATGCCGTCTCGCAAGGGAACAGCTGGAAACAGCCCGGCCTACCTAAATTTCATACATAATCAGCAAACTCTTCTCTTCCTCCCCATCGTCTTTTCGAGAAATCGACTTCTTCGCTGGTCTAAGGAGTCGCTGGAATTTCCACGTTTTCGTTGTCCTCAACTTTACTTCATCATCAACAACATATCGCTTGCTCCTTACAAAAGACTGCCTGCTCATCATCTATCGTACGTCGTCAACTCTGGCATGATTATCGTCTAAATGCTCACTGTCGAACTTTCTTCCTTAGTGATTCTGAACTACAACTGGCGATCTATTGTATGCTGATCACTTCATCCTCCACAACTTTCAAGTTTCTCGCTGATCACCACAACAGTTGTAAACAATTGCTTAGTGTTGAAAATGCGTCTCGACATTACATATCTAGTCCTGTGTTCATCTCTCGCGTATGCTGTGTCCGCTTTGCCTGTGAGTATGCTGCTTCCTACCCTACCCCGCTGGAAGCCTCTATCCAGACTCCCCCACGGAGCAGATCGAGTACTTGCTATCGCTTGTTTTCCAGGACAGATATATAGTTTAATTGCTGTGTCTCTTCTAGGTTGTGCCCGAAGACCATGGTGGTAACACCAACGATGACTCGGCGAGTATTTGATTCTCTTCTAAAAAATCTGGCGTGTAAGTTGATCTTCGCGTTTCATCTAGCCTCGGGCACCCAACAGCGTCAGTTATCTTGGCCCGGTGAATAGTTCCTGTTATAAGCAAAGCAACCCCCCATTGACACAACCTGATTGGTTTTTGCATCCTGGATAGATCATGACCATCTCTAATAACACCGCGGGCGATGTATGTAGTACATATCTCATTTTTTTCATGAATGACCCATGAACCCCCGGTCTAGTCACAAACCATGACAAACTTCGTGGCAAAGGTGAGAATAGTTTCACTTACCGACTTTGATCTTGAACTAGGCAATAATATTGACCTTCCCCTAGGCCGGTACCCCAGTCAAGTCGGTACGTACTCTTAGCGCCTTCAACATACTTTAATCATTTGTATCCTATGGCGGTCGGCGCTGATGTGAGTACTCATCCGTCCCACATACATAACGTTCTGCTTGACGTTTTGTCGCTCCGGAACAGCGATTGCCAACAGATGGACATTTCCAATAATCACGCCACGGTATATATCCTCTTCTTGATCAAATCCCCCACAAAGGGCCATGTCTGACCTCTCAAACCCTTCCAGACACAAATCATGACCAATGTCTACGGAGCGGTGAGCAACTTGGTACAAATTGTCGTGGACCCAGCTGAACTAGAGAATATTCTGGACTCACATTGGGGAGTTAGACAAGCCAGAGTCGAACTGTCACCAATAATGTAGGTAACCTACTGTTTTGTCGGACCAACATTGACTGACCTTTTTGACAGGTTGAGCTCGAAGACAACTTTGATAAACCCGTACGTGCTACTAGTACCACTGAGCAACTCAACGGAATGTGACCACTGTATTACATCTAGATTGTCAAGGCTGGCGGCGCCGATCGTGGTCGTGATGTTGGCCCTCACGACAGCATCAACCCCCCTCCTCGTACTAGTGGCACAGGCACCAGTAACTCTCGTGATATCTCCACTGGCAGCACCGGGCGTGATACTCTCAGCACTGATAATAATGTGGTGAGTAATTACTTCCTCCAATCCTGAGCGAACTTCCATTGAAACAATCGAATTGATTCTCGCTGCTAGAACCGAACCAGACCCAAGGTTGTACCGTCAGGCCAGTCAATCTCATCTTCAGGTTCGAAAGATGTAAGTGATCAGCACAGCTGGGAAAGCGAATACCTTTTGACCACTGTTATTGTATGACATCTAGAAAAAACGAGTCAGTGACACCGATGTCGTGAGTACCTAGCATCAGTTTTCTTGCTTGCAAGCTCCGATTATAAAAACTCAATCGACCCACACTGACAATAGCCACGAAGAAATACCAACCCCAAATGATTGATGTCGGTCTGTGAGTATCGTCTGCTTGAATTCTCGTAGACCAGGATATGTTGACTTCAAGTTTCGTCTTTGCACCTCATCCGACAGGCCATCCCAACAGTAAGCACTTGATTCGGCCGGGCCAGGGGTGGCAGTACTAGGGTCCATCCCTGTCCATCCTCGTCATGACGTGAGTGCATCCAACGTTTAGCTACCGAAGCACACCAAGAGCGCTGTAAACTTCTAGGCTTCTCCACTGATGCAGATGGCGGGCACGCTGGAGCCTGGTGGTTATGTTTTCAGTGTTGGTGTTGATAGATAATTGTAATGGCTATACGGTAGGCGATCAGGTGTTCATGGTCTGGGTACGGATTGGTAAATCCTTCTTCGTTCATCCCAGTCCTTTCCGAGCTCTGATGATCTTCGTAGGCTTCCAGATGGGTCGTTGTCTGAAAGTTACTCTTACTTGTTTTGGTCGTATCGATGTACACTCCCGTCGCCTACATAGGAGTATCAACGTGGTTTCTCGAACGTTCTGAATTCTCAGTTCTGAGTAATATCCGTAACGTTCAACGTCCTCGCTTATCGCTAGGTTTCCAGCGAGATGCGCTTTGTTGTGAATCGAGCGAATAGCTCATGACGAGATAACAGCTTCTGAATCTGTATCTTGAATCCAGAATGTTCCCGGACGATACTTCTCTCGTAGCTGAAAGTTGGTCGGAAAGATTCACCGGTGGATCAAGACCGGGTTTTGCGATGAAGGTTTTTGTAGTGCGATTAGTGATTACGATGTTACAGGATGATGATCACTTGGTCGAGAAGGTCGGTGACGATGATGAGGAGTCAGGACAGCTACCAAAGACACATCAAGAAATCCTGAGAGTAGACTCCGAGTCCTACGTGAATTGGTCAACCAATGCCTGTGACGAAGGATGTAAACGACAAATATTCATCGATTTATCAATCACCATAAATGATCATCGACAACAGCTCCTACTATTTCAACTTCAACTGCGTCGTCGGCACTGCACCCTCAATCGCCTTCCTGCTCGTCCTCACCTTCGTCGCTTGCTCAAAAGCATACGCCATCCCAATCAACGCATACTCATCAAACGCCGTCCCGACAAACGTCAACCCGAACGGCATCCCAGGTGCAGGATACGCGACGTTCGAACCGTCGTATTTGATGGGTTCGTCTTCGGGGAAGAATCCTAATGGGACTGCGAAGGTAAAGTTACTTAAGTATAGCCAAGAAATGTCGATGATCAAATGACAAAATCTTACCCGTAACAGTCGGATACCCCGCAATAGCAGCCGGCGTATGTGTCCCCTTCGCCGGCAGCACCAACGCATCTAACCCATACTCCTTCAACACCGCATCAATCCCCCTCGTCGCACCCAGCTCCACATTCCGCGCAAGAGCCCTCCCGTACGCCTCGTTCCTCCCCTCCGTCGCTTCGCTCTGAATCAACTCACTTCACTATACCCCTCCGGAAGCTCCCAATCCGCATGATCGTTGTTAAACTGAATCACATCCGCAAGCGTACGGACTCCCATTGGGACGTCTTTTAAGGCACCTAGGTACTCGTTCAGCTCGATCTTGAAATCGACGTAGAGCACGAGGTGGTCGAGAGACTTGATCTCCTCTGCGAAGGGTAAGTTCGCTGGATCGACGATGGTCGCGCCGAGGGATTGCATGATTTGGAGGGATTCGTTGAAGGTGGTGTGTATGGATTCGGGGAGGGCGTTGTCGTTGTCGTTGTCGTTGTCAGTGCTGGAGGGTATACTGGACCGAGGGACCCCGATGCGTTTTCCACGGAGAGCGTTGGTGTCGAGGGCTTTGGGGTAATCCGGTACAGGACGAGGTTGGGAGAGTGTCCGTCGGTCGTTTGGGTCTTCGCCTGCGATAATGGAGAGCACGATAGCGGCGTCTTCGACAGAGCGGGTCATTGGGCCGACGGTATCTTGAGCGGCAGTGATAGGAATAACTGGCAAAGCCCAAAAGTTAAAACGATCATGAATCACCACGTCCCGTCCTTGTATTCATCCCACTGATGAAATTAGAAACGTACCTCCCGCTCTAGACGTAAGCCCCACCGTAGGCTTAACACCAACGACATTATTACTCGAACTAGGCGACGCAATGCTCCCATCCGTCTCTGTCCCAATCGTCACTGTCGCCAGGCCCACCGAAGCCGCGACGCCGGAACCCGAGGAAGATCCACTCGGGGATCCGTGGGGATGATACGCGCTCTTACACTGCCCACCGCGTCCGGACCAGCCACTTGGGATTTTGCCGCGGAAATAGGCGAATTCGGACATGTTGGTTTTGCCTGATTGTGAGAGGACATAGGGAGGATAAAGGAGGAGAAGAGGTTTAGTTGAATGTGAACAATGAAGGACGGGTGGGGGCAGAGCGGGTAGAGGATGAAGAAGGAGCGTACCGAGAATGATAGCACCGGCCTGTCGAAGGCGTTTCACTACTCCTGCGTCGTCTGGGACTACCGACTTGAACAAGGCATGCGAACCGGCGGTCGTATTGAGGCCTTGATAGTGGTACAATCAGATTGATCTTCACATTTGCATATTCCCTTGGGAGGCTTTACCTTCCGAATGTTCTGTCGCTATATTATCCTGAAATAGTATGTAGATAAGAACATGAGAGGAATAACTTCAAACAAGCCTGACCTTGAGAAGCACCGGAATACCATGCATCATCGTCCGTCTTCCACTCACCCGTCTCTCCTCGTCCAGCTTCGCCGCTACGTCCAGTGCGATCGGGCTGATTTCCAAAACGGCTCTGAGTTCCGGACCTTGGAGGTTGACTTCTTCGATTCGAGAAAGATAGGCCTGCCAGCCAGGAATTAGCTCGTATGTTATGTGGAGATTCAGAACTGAAAACGATTGTGGATGCACGCACAGTGACGAGGTCAACGCTGGTGAACCATCCCGCATCGAGGCCTGCTTGGAGTTCGGTGATACCCGCTTCGTAGAGGTCTGGGAGGTTTTGTGTAGAGGAAGACATCGAGAGAGAGAGAGATGGTCCTCGAGAGAATTGTGAGAACTGAGACGGCTGGGAAATGCAATTCAGAGTTGGGAAGATAGGTCCCGGCAAAAAGGTCCATCATACAGCCGATAAGCAATGGTTCTCTAGTTTCTGCCCCTGTGAGCGAGCACTGCAAGAATCCTCAGTCCCGTGCTGCGTGGCACGCAGAGTGGAAGTTTATGGATCTGGATTCAATAACGGATCGCATTTGGAAAGAATCCATATATGTAGCTCATATCATACACCATGATTAACAGATCCACTATTCATATCAGATCGATTATAGACGGCCATACACTATGTATACGAACCATAATGAGTATTCATCGTCCTCGCCCAATAACGGAATAACGAAAACTCACTTCAACATCCCAACCATAACACTGATCGCCGCCCACAAAAACGGTACCCAAGTACTCATATAGAAATCTCCTGCTTTATACAACGCCGTCAAGATATAACCCACTATAGCGGACGATACGACGGCTCCGATGAGGGAAAGCAGGAGGAAGCCAAAGAAAACGAGGAGAGCGAAGGTTAATCGTGAACGACAGGCGTTTTTGGACTTGTGTGATTCGCGATTCTTGTGATTCTGGGAGGCACTAGGTCCGCCGTTTCGGGCTCTTTGAGTGATCGTTGGGGAATGCGTAGAAGGAGGAGGAGGATAACCGTGCGCTGAAGATACGCCGAGAAAGGGCTGGTTCGGTGTAGCAGATGTAGGGCTTTGTAGGAACGGTGAAAGCGGCGTAGTGCTTGTAGCGGTAATTTCTGAACGTATCGTGTCGTAGTACCCACTCTGTGTGTTGCGACGAAGATTCGATTCAGGTCGGAGGTAAGAAGACACAGGAGACATTGGGTATGTTTCGCCCTCTCCAACGTCTTCTTCCGACTCGTTGTCTACTCCTCCATGGCTGCCCTCCCTCTCCTCGCTATGGAAATCTTCAAGAGCCTTCAGCGCTTTACTGTGCGTGTTCGACGGTGGAAAGGTGAGATTGAAGAACGCGTACGAGCCAAAGACGACGAAGACGGGGATGTAGAATACTAGTGTCCAGTATAGTGTGAATCGGAAGACATCTGTGGAGTGTTTTCAATCTCAATGACGGTCAATAGTCGAAGCGTTGGGCGAGAGAGCACCTTGTGGATTGAGAAGATAGAAACCTCCAGGTTGGATAGGATCGTGGTGTTCTATGTCGAAGAGTTCTGAGCGAGGGTTATACAGAGATGGCCATGAAGGATTGGGTAACAGAGAGTCATTAGATGCCATGAGTTACATGGAGAGAGCTTGAGCCAAGCTCGAGCTTTGAATTTAGGTGGTGGTCCGTGGACCGTGGTTCTGTGAGTCGGGACTCGGCACGCGAAACCCGATTGCATTTCTGGCTGACGTAATGCGGCAAAGAGCTTCGGCAATGCTTCTGCCGAATCACGGCTTATCGGAGACGACCTTGCCTCAACACCATCACCTGCGTCTCTCGACCATCTCGCGACTTTGTGCGTTCATAAATGCTATCGCCCCCTCCAGCAGAAACACTTCTCCGTGCTGTGCAAAATTGACTTTTGTTACACAACCCAAATCATGATCATCACCAACTTCAGTTCAACTCCCATGAGCTATCACCTATGCTTCCCAATAGACACGCTTTACCACCGTCTCCTCATCAACGTCATCCCTATCTCCTATACGGTAAGTATACGGTATACGCAACCTTTTGAACCGGTTGAGGACTGCCTCGTGTTTCTCGTCGGGAGAAGTGGACAATTCTTCAAGTAGACTGTAGGGGGCTATGACTGGGTCATGAGTTCTGATCTCACGCAGCGGCGTATCACAAAAAGGTCAGTCGCGCTCTAAATCAAATCCTCCAATCCCTTCCTAGCCTTTCCTTCATTTGACATGACTTCTACTTCTACTATCACAGTACCCGCCACTGCTCGCGCAGCTGTTCTGACTACCGTGAAGGAAGACTACGAGATCAAAGAGGTAGATGTCGTCCAGCCTTCACAGCTAGCAGCCGGGGAATGTCTTGTCAAGGTGGATTACGCTGGTTAGTGTTTCTTCTTGTTCACGCTTATTTCTTCTGCCGTAACCCGTTCAACAACACATCTATTGCAGGCTGTTGCCATTCGGATATCCATGTAAAGAACAACGACTGGGGTCGTACGCAGACGCCTATGGTCGCAGGTCATGAAGGAGTAGGCCATGTCGTCGCTATTGGGGAAAACACCGTCGGCAGCCCGGTCAAGGTTGGAGATAGAGTAGGAATGAAGTGGTTCGCGAATGCTTGTCTCAAGTCAGTGCTATCCACGTCTTAGTACCTGGTCGATTGAACTGACGCTTTCGTTCGTATCGTAGATGTGAAATGTGCCGCCTAGGCTTCGAATCTTGTAAGATCTTGTCATAGACCTTCATCCATCGTCACAGTTCCGACTGCCCTAGGTTGTACGCTTGCTAGAACACAAGCGCACGGACTCTCCGTTCCAGGAACCTTTTCCGAATACACTGTATGTACGAAAGCCTCCATAACCGAGTCTCACCCCAGCTTATCATCCTCATGCCCGCGATAACAGCGCTGCTGGGTCGACTACCTCACTCCTATTCCAGATGGTCTCGACAGTGCTGCCGTCACTCCGCTTCTATGTGCTGTAGGATTGAAATGATTCTTCCCACCTCAATCTTTCCGTTTCTCATTGATTTCTACTAATACTAATAGGGACTGACGGTTTACAAAGCACTCAAAGTATCGAATGCCAAACCAGGCCATTGGGTGGCTTTGTCTGGCGCTGGTGGTGGTTTGGGGCATTTAGGTGAGAAATCCACGTATGTTTTTCGTCTAATACAGGTTAAACTGATATCTAAGACAGGAATACAGTTCGCTGTAGCCATGGGGCTGCGTGTCATTGCCATAGGTAAGTCTTGAGTCTAGTAACCACGACCTACACTGTGGTGCTCCTCCTCCTCCTCCTCCTAGAAGCTAGAACTGACCGGCCGCTCTTGCCTCGTTCAGATACCGGATCAGACAAAAAAGACCTATGCACCAAACTAGGAGCCGAGAAATGGGTTGACTTCGTCGAGTCCAAGGATCTCATCAAAGACGTCCAAGAAGCCACAGGAGGCCTCGGTCCCCATGCTGCAATCGTTGCTGTTGGCCATGTAAGCTCGATGATTCCTCAATAAAATCTCAATGTCGATTCGAACTGTTGCATGCTTGCTTGCTCACCGCTCGTTGTATTGGGTATATTATCACTGATCAGGCGTTACCGTTCAACCAAGCAATCATGTACCTACGTTCCGCCGGGACGCTTGTTGCACTTGGTATGCCTGGACCTGGTAATGGGATGTTGAATGTCCCTATTGCGCTCTTGATCTCGAAGGTTGCTCCACCTCTTCTTCGATCCAAAGTAGCGAGTGATGTTGATTCTTCCCTTTCCCTTTCCCTTGTTGCTTCACCTATGTAGTGCCTCAATATCGTTGGAAGCGCAACTGGGTATGTGTTATCTTTGATGACCTCATTCGAAATCTGATTGATATGACACTGGGACAGGAATCGTCAAGACATGGCTGAAGCATTGGATTTCATGGCGCGAGGAAAAGTCGTCTGTCATCATGAGATTAGAGATTTTAAGGAAGTGAATAAGTGAGTATACTCATCTTCATCAAATCCAGTGTCGTAATGTCTCGTGCGATCATTATCCAGTGCTTTGAAGGAAATTTCAGATGGGAAGGTCAAAGGAAGGATTGTTTTGAAAGTTGCTTCTTGAACACGCCACTGCATTCGTGAACATGGAAGTTGTATTTGTATGTATCTGAACAGTCCCGCTTTCAAATAACGCCAGCATCGATAATCGTGTTAACGAAGAACTGCTCAGCGACACTCACTTTCTATAGGTCCTACGGCATTCATGATTCAATTCACGGAGACAGTCCTACCTGTTATGGTAAGCAAATCCGCGCTTCCGTCTTTCCTTAGTGCCACGAAAGGGCGGTAGCAGGCATACAGATGATCATGATCTCAGATTGTGACGATCCCATTACCTCCAGCGTCGCAGTTTCCGTGAGAGTTGAACTGCAGAGAGTTTGCGTAGATCCAGGAAACATTCAGTCATTGATTATCGAACGCTGACCCGCTTTGATGAATTCGATGAGGTCGACCTTCTCAAAAGAGTCAGAGCTGAATATGGAGAAGGACGAAGGTTTACTATGAGACGAATGGCAATGCGGGAGCAGGATGATTGTGGCTGTGCCATTTTTCGGTAATGCGGTTATGCTCTCGTCGAGTCGTCGTTCGATGTTTCCATCCCCGACTCCCGTTCAATTGATCTCGGAAGAGCTGCCTTTGGTCGAACCTGTAGGGACCGGGTAGCGGGCTGTGCCGCTAGTCGGCCCTACTGGTTATTCGGTAATGCGGTTAGGCATTTCTATGTTTGGGTCTTCAGAGTCCCTTTCATGACATCCTCAGCAGCTGTTGTAGATGGTGGCTTACAACGGCTTCCATTATCTTCCGCGACTCGCGGTTTTCGCATAGCCGCGTAGGCATGCAAGAAGACTCATAAAAAGCACGCAAGTTTTACTGGTCGTAGTATCTCATTCAAACTCCACCCCGTTTCCCAGCTTCCACCTAGATCCCAACCTCCTCGAACAAGACCTCAAGTGACATGTCCGACTCCGTGAACTATGCCGAGCTCTTTGGCTTCAAATCCATTCCTGCCGCTGTGATCTTCGCAGTATGCTATGCTCCTCTCTGCTGTTTGTTTGTTCCCAAGGCTATCATGCGGCGGACCTATGCGATTTTCACCGTGACTCTGTTTTGCTTTAGTAAGTGTGATTCCGTTGTTGATAATTCTAGACTGTGCTCATGATTCTTCTGTACAGTGCGGGTTTCAGCGTTCATCTTACGGGTCGTCCTCATTGCGTCTGATAGTGCGGGCGAAAATGAAAGCGTCTTCATCACGGATGAGGTGCTCTTCTCGATTGGGTTCTTTGGATTGTTGTTCGGAGCATATGGTCTTGTTCTGGATCGGTACGGACTTCTCTTCATCGTTTGAAACTTTGACTGATTGAAATCTTCAGACTCTCGATTCTCACAACATACAAGCCCTACAACTATCCATTGAGCTTTCTCCTACAGAATCGCAAACTCTTCCATCTGGCCTTGGTGGCAGGGATGGTCATGGGTATCATCGGAATAACCGATTCAACCAGTAGCACACCTGATTCTAGTGGACCGACTCTACGCAAAGCCAGTGTGATCGTGTTCATGGTACTCACCGTTCTCCAAGCCTATCAGACGTTCATCCTTGTCATGTACGAGCGCTCAGGTGAGATATATCGAGCATCTCTTCGTGAACCATTGACTTATCATTCTGCTTGCTTCAGAAAACTCAGAGGCTATCGCGCATCAACTTGGTAATTCCATCGGGGCTCGACACGGTGCTATGATCTTCGTTGGGATTTCCGCCCTTTTGCTTCTTCGAGAGATCTACATGCTGGCCACGATCGGGTCCAGTGTAACTCAGAACAAGGAGTATATGTGGTATCCTCTTGTCGCGCTTCCGGAGCTTGCTTGTGTTGTGCTGTATGCTGTACCAGGTGTTATTCCTCCGAGTCCCTCTGGAAGCTATGATCTTCCTCGGTAGTCTGTCCACGGCGCACGCGATCGATGTGTTCGGACTTGGGAGATTTAGGCGGAGGACTTTTACGTAGTTATCTTTTTCCCTCTCATAACTTTGCTAATTAGACCGGTTTAATATATCCTCGGTATTTTACAGTAAGGCTGAGATTCAAGAGTGATATGACCGGGATTGGGGGTGTCACGATGATCACGTTTTACGCGATATCACGTCATCACACATGTATAAGATAAGTCCATCCGCTACTTCTAGCCAGAGGACACAGAGTAGAGGGTATTATAATAGTTATTGAGGGTTTGCCTGGGGCTTGGCCCCGCGTTACCGGTCCATGAATGGGAGAGTAGCCGGGACACCCAGACAGAGCCCAATGCTCCACTGAGGCTACTCAACCCCCAAACAGAGTGTTATGATATGCTCCAGACGCTGGCAACTCACGAATTTTCTTAGTAATTCTTCATTCTGAGACTTCTTCCTATTCTTGATCTTCTCTCTATGCCTGTTCGACTTCTCTGCTTCTCCCATCTGGAATGACTACTTACTTACTTGTTACTATGTCCTGATTTACTCTTCAGGATCCCGGAACTGAGGGTCCCGAAACTGGAAGAACGTTCGAGAATCAGCAATATTGTCAAGTACTTATACCTTACTGTAGTAGACATGGAATAACACTTTTGACTTGACCTTTTACTACCACTTCGACTGACTGAACGTCATCTGAACCCTCTTATCCCTGATACTATCGATTCGCTCTATCATTGGTAAGTACTAACTTTTCTAAACTAACCATTGACTCACTCTGTTTAGCTTAGGAACTCTGCCCAAGTACATCACATTCAAGTTGACATGCTCTGCATTTACTACGAGCTTACAAGTAGTACAGTTAAGTTTAACTTTTATCTCAGACACTAACTCTTAGTTAGAGGACTCTCATAAACTTTGAACACCGACGCGCCTTAAAATGGATTCACCAGCAAGTGTTCGAACTGGTTTACAACATTGGTGGACACTGGGAGAGGGTGTCACTCGAGATAGCTTTGGAAACTGTAAACTTTTCAATACTATATCAGTCGCATTGCTTGATAGTCGCGCGAAATTGATTCTATTGAGTCAATCCTGGTACTACATAGTGCCAGTGTATGCCGCAGCCATCAAAGAAATGAACTACTATGAATTCAAATAAATCCCCATTTGCTATTCCCTCTACACCAAGGAAACCTACTCTTCTTTGTCACCCTTTACGACAAACAATCCCTACCACTAGCTCTGCTCCAGAGTAATCTTTACCTCTACCCAAAACTCCTTCTCGGGTCGAGTTCGACAAACACTTCCCAGAAATAACTTCTGACATCGAGAACCCCTTTGAGATCAATGCTCCACTGCCATCAGTAGCCAGAATGTATAATTCAGAAGCGAGCGAACTGTCTTACCATTCCCTGGAGGAACTTCAGAACATAATGGAGAGATAGTAATGACATCAACTTCAATGGCAGAAACCCTGAAAGGAAAGGTGAGAGAAGTCGAGAGAGATCCTATAGAGGACCAAGTTGCGGGACTCATGGACCCGATAAACAAGAATATACAAGAAGAGGCTTCTCCAGGAATAGAATACCCGGATGAAGTTTTGTATTGCTGCTATCGAATCGAACCTTTGAAGCCCATTAGTGATTACTACAAGGGAGATTATTTGGGCATACCTCAGAGCACTATTTCTCGGAATCCTGAAGTATGGATAACCTCCTTTCATGAGAAGGATGGATCTATTCCCATGGAGTATTTCACTGAGTATTCAGATTATTGTAACATACCTGAAGAGCACCGGGCATATCTTTGAGACTGCAGAAAGGAGGCAGTGCGATACAGCTCTCAATTTTTGAATTGGCCTTCTCTGATGAATTTCAAGGAGAATGGCCTTAGTCAAACCGAACGCAAATGATTCAGTAAGGAACTAGACCTCTTAAGGAAGTTCATGACACACTGGCATGAAGTAGCAGTAAGTAAAGATGAGATAGCTTACGCGGTGGTACCCGATAGCTATGTGGAGCTATTGAAAGCCCTACGGCAGTTGCTGACAGAGACTCGGATTGATTTCCAAGTATTAGAGATTCTACCACCGAGTATGCCCATTTGGGGAAAGAATGCATTGGTGGCACAGTGGTGGAACTTCAATGATTTGGAATGCATTGCAGCTTGTTGGCACATTCAGGTTGAGAATTTCTTGACCGAGATTGCCAGGAATACAGAGAAGCCATCAGAATTCAATTGCGAGCAGCCAGCTAAACTCTACCAAGGACAAGGACAAACTGTTGACATAGCTCCTATGGTAGCCTCCGGGGACCCAGGCAGTATCTCACAGTTGAGAGAAGTGAGGACAGCCCAGTATAATATACTACCTGGGACGCTACACAGCCAGGGTCGACCAAATCTGAATACAAATCGAGGCAGTTCTTTACGCCAGTTTGCTGAGGAATCCTGAGGAGTAGCACCCAAACTTCATCAACAGGAGGTTGGCCAAGAGGATGTAATCTCAAATGCATCCAGATCCTTGTACCATTTGAATAGGAGACAGGAAGAAGGTAGAGGCCCGCCATTTAATCCACCAGGTGGTGATCCAGGCGATGAACCTCCAAATGGACCTCCAAGAGGACCTCCGGATGAGGAGGACCAGGTGATCCAAGCAGTGAACCCCCTAAAGGATTTCCGGGACAGGGAGGACCAGGCGATCCAGGCGATGATCCATTTGGAGGCAATGGAGGCTATAACCATCAGGAAAAATATTCTCATCTCTAGAGTCCCCAGAGATACCCCCCAATTCCTAGGCTGCTCAGAGATTTTTGTGAACTTTGAAAGATCAAAAAACATCCTAGAGATCCTGAAAGATCCTGAAAGCATCTGAAAGCACCAGAAAGCACCAGAAAGCATCAGAAAGCACCCAGAGAATTTTTAGAAGCCTCAAAGAACTCAGATACTCTAGGCTCTCTGAGACTACCTAGGAATTGGGGGGTATCTCTGGGGACTCTAGAGATGAGAATATTTTTCCTGATGACAGTGGATGAAGAAGACAAGATCTGGATCAGCATTCGAATCAATCTGGAAACATGTCCAATGAAGTACCTTGTTTTGATATAAAGCTGAAACCTGACTTGATACCGACATGGGATGGAGACATGGAAAAGATAATTACATGGGAGACTGAGTTGAATGATCTGGCTAAACGGTCATCAATCGTTCGTAAACAGCTAGGATATTTGGTACCTACCCGACTTTGGGACCAAGCAGGAAATTGGTATTATAGCCTATCCGAACGTTGATGAAACGAGCTGAAAGTTGATTGGCCTACGCTCCGAAACAGCATTAATAGGTACTACATGAATCAAAAATGGATGGATGATCAGAAACTTTCAGCAAATAGGGCTACGTACCATGATTCTCATCATACACACAAATTGCTGAGTGAGTACTTCATTCGTGAAAAGGAATTACTCATGAGGATGTATGACTACTCTGACACGCTAACGAGGATATGAAGGGTGCAAGTTATTGCTTCGTTGGATAGATCTAATGGCCTAGTGACTTTATCACTGAACACTGATCACCAATATACTTCTTATGTCATCAATCAATTGTATTTAAGTGAGGTGTGGGACATTGTCAGAGATTCTGCACTATCTTATACTCCAGAACGGACTTGGATAGTTTTGAAAGATCTCCAAAAGCTGCAGTACAGGTCAACAGGGCTAAGTGACACGGAAGTACAGCTTGATCTGGACTCATGGAAGGGGTGAGTGATCCACTCAAAAAGGGTTACAAGGATCAATAAAACTCATATAGATCAGACTTTATGACCACACTAATAGTATTGATACCAGGTTGAAGATCTACTGATCACCAATCACCGCAGACTTCTACAGCTTGTATGGATTGCCGATCACCACATGTCTGCTTGATCAGAGCCACCGAAACTCTGAACCCTCACTTGGAACAACAGAGAACCAAGCCCTCTGTATCTCCACAATAGGAGTCTACCTTTGACCCAGGTCTAGCATCAACTGACAAGGTATCGGGCCCAACAAGATGAAGAGTCACAACCACTTTCGAAGACCACCCGGCTTACAAAGCCTTTACCCCACACGTATGAGGGCAAAGGTTAGCTAGTCAGAGAAAGATGGGCATAAAACCTGAATATATTTTTGTAGGCTATGTCCTTAAGTACTTCTACGAATAGATCTGTAGCCAATTTACTATCACTTCAGGCACCCACCAAACAGGCCTTCTTAGGCCAAAAAAATGGTGTACCTAAATAGGCCTAAGAGGCCCAAAATATGGGTAGGCTACCCTGGGGTCCTTAAGGTAGGTAGCTACCACAGGCTGGGTAGCTACCCCCATAGTGTGAGGTTTTGAGATAGGTAGCTACCCTACTTAGGGTGCCAGGGGTCCTTCTGAGGTAGCTACCCTATGTTTTTGAAAAATTGTTAGGTGTAGTTTACTAATACTCTGGTAACATTAGTTATCTCATATCTTATGCAACAGGATAGAGCCTTTCAAGATGTACTTGATCACAATTACTAAACTTTAACAAAGTGAATTCAGGTAGCTACCCTCTGTAAAAGGTGAATCAGGGTAGCTACCCACTCTGAGAAGTCAATCAGGGGTAGCTACCCACTCTAAAAAATTAATTAGGGTAGCTACCCCACACTCCTGGGTGGCTACCTACTTACAACTTACAAGGTAAATCATGGTACCTACTTAACACACTCATTGCCCATAACATCAAAAAATATAATACAGTAGTGTGTATTGAACCCATACTTAATACAATTGATACACCTAACAATTAACTTAAAATTGCAAGAGTAATAATATGTGTTATACTTGATACACTTAAACACTGGTAACAGTGTAAGAACTCAGATCTGCATTACTGCATCACTTCAGGCACCCCCTAACCAGGCCTTCTTAAATTACTATATGTCAGTATTCATATCTAAGAGGCCCTCCAAATGGGTAGGCTACCCAGTGTTTGTTTAGGTGGGTAGCTACCTGACCAACAGGTAGCTACCCCATCAATGCTGATTTTTGTTTGGGTAGCTACCCATGGAGGAGTTTGAATTGGGTAGCTACCCATGGGAGAATTTAAGTTGGGTAGCTACCCAAGATATTTTACATGAGGGGTAGCTACCCACCATAATGCTTTAGTTGGATCAGCTTGGATGATGGATCACTCAATTTCATTCTTAGTATATTACGAGTCCGAATGAAATGAGGATCGTCTCTATGCACTGCGATCCGTACCAAAAAAGGCGATTTTTTACCTTCCTTTTCTAGTAAATGTCACAAAACTTATTTTCCATTGTTCCCCATTGTGACATTGCTCCCGTGCAGCTCATTGCGTCATCTGTCACATTTTCATTGTCAACTTTGTTCCCAATTTGTTCCTCGCTGTTCCTCGAACCGACGACGAACCTCAAAGTATCCATGAGGGCAAGTCGGAAAGAGAACGTTTTGACAGGCATGTACCAGATTTATTTGTCTAAGCTTCGAGATGCTCATGTTATTTTCATTTAGAGCTTTTGGCTGGCCGAAGAATCAACCTTGAATGGCCATAACGAATCTACACATGCTGGTTAGCCCTGAGTGTCAGAACAAAAAACGGCCTGAATATCCCCTCTTTCATGGTTACTGGAAAGACCTGCTCAACATCTTGGCACTTGCAACCACCAACGAGCTCGATCTTCCCACCATCGACTACGCTGCGTGCAACAAACTTCGACGGGCAGACAATTGATCTGCGACGGAAGCCTGTGAATACAGCTCGACGCGTCAGTTCCTTGCTTTATGAAGACAGTTCCTTCGTTTTGATCATAACCATCTGCTAGAAACTCGCAGCGGCTACACAAACACGTCAAACCGAAAATTTACAGGATGTACCCTTACACAGCTTATTGGACGAACTATCGATAAAGCTAGAGAACTAAGTGGCGAATCGTGAGTGGCGACAACAGACAAGATGATGATTATTGATACTATATTACACAGGATGCAATCGGAAGACACGTCTATGAGTGCTGTTAGAGCAGACGACACGCTATGGGTCGACCGATATTGACCTCAAACTTTCACAGATCTAATGGGTAATGATCGCGTCGCGCGAGAGGCGATGGAGTGGCTTGAACTGTGGGATAAATGTGTTTTTGGGAAGAGCATTAAAGGCAAGAAGAGGAAGAAAGATGGTGATGGAGAAGATATGGTTGATGTGAATGACGCACACCAGAGACTGAAACAGTGTGTGTGCGTTGTCCTGTTCAAGAACCTCTGGGTCGTCCGGCTCATCCATTTGTACTCTAGATCCTGCTATTATCTGGACCTCCCGGTCTCGGGAAGATGAAGCTGGTATAAAATCTTTAAAAAATGCCTGGAAAATCCTACATATCATGCACTATACGTGATGGTGATCCGATTTCTCCTTAATCAGTTAATCAGGATCCAGGGATATCCAGATTGTCCACAATCTTCAGCAGCTTATGCCAGACGATGTTCGCCCCCTGTTGCTCAAAAAGCTCTCTTGCCGGCAAGTGGGCCCCATCCCCTACAGTGTCTCACAATAGTGTCACCGATATCTCTTCTGTGATTGCCCTTCTCCTACAACTTTCTCGGGCACGAATATCCCAACCATTTTCATCTGCCCTCTCCTCCTTTGGCTCTGCCCAATTTTAAGCAACTTAGAACTTCCTTCTGACCAATACATGATCCTTCATTCCTACATAGGTCATTGGGTTCCTCTTCGGACCATTCTGCTCCTTCCTAAACCACTCATGTCCTCCAATCGATGGTCTGAAATACGCCACAATAACGTCGCATCCGTGTGCATGAAGAATAACACCGAGCATTTCTTCAAACATGATCCCGATTCCCGACCGATTCCAGCAATATCTCAAGGATGTCGAAAGCGGTAAGAAATCGATTAGCAGCGCGATGGCACTTCTTCCTCATCAGATTGTCACTGAGGTAGTCAAGCTTAGCTCCGCTCAAACAGAGAGCAAGTACCCGAAATTGCAGGCCTTCAAAAAAGAGCTTGCAGAGACAAGGCTGTGTATGCTAAAGGCTCAATGGTTTCCCTTTTTGCGCACTCAAGCAGTCCGGTTAGGCAACTCACTTGCAATCTGTGATGTCTCTGGATTCGTGGGCGCTCTTGAAAGCTCTAAATTTGCAACCCTGAGCCAATCACACCAGCTATATCCTTAGACCTTCTCCTCGCTCAGCTTGCTAAGCCTCCCTTTGACCAACGCTTCATCAATTTCTTTGCCTACCGCTAATTCATGAGCCTCGCGAAGACAATCAGTAGTAAGTACCTTATTCAACGCCGAATGGGGAATGAATATGGATTGTAGCGCCGTGTTGTCCCTTTTTTCTGTTTCTATCATTCCTATGCACGTCTTCATATCCTCCTCGCACCGTGCGAGGCTCGTTTGCGATTTCCGTTGAGGGTCATCCCTTTTATCTTCTACCTTTGCTCTCACTTTGCCGGATTTTGTCTCCGGCTCTCTTTCCTCGCCTCTGTCGTTGACCCTCTGTGATAACTGTTCCTCAATTTGCTCCTCTACTCTCAACTTCTGTGTTTCTGGTCATCTTTGCCCTTCTGTTGATATCATCTTGGGCTCTGCATTCTGTGAACTGTGTCACTCTCATGGTATTGACCCCTCCTCTGTCTCTGATGATTTCTCGGACTCGTACATGCCATGCTTTGCAATGGCCCACTTCGCAAGTTAATTTCCTTATACACATTAGACTGAGCAACTAAAAACTTACATATAATATACTTTAACATACTCAATACTTGCACTTCATTATTCAATATAATACTCACATGTACACTGAACAATCAGATAATCAGAGCAGTATTATCACTAATTACACTTGTTACACTCAACATATTTCATTAATAAATATAGCACACCTTCAATACAACATTGTTATACAACAATAGGCATATAGCAACGATTTTTGGGCGCTTATGGGCGCTTATTTTGGGTCTTCAACTCGAAATTCTTGAATAGCACATCCTATAATTTTTATATAGGTCTTATATTGTGTCAGGATGTTGTTCATATCATACTTCTTAGGATTGAAATCCGAGAACACAGAAATCCATTTTCTAGAGCAGGATATATAGTGATCTTTTGTGATGTAACAGCAATTTGTGTAAATCATACTGCATATATCCATGTCATGCAGCCAAATTGCTACTGGGGCATAAAAAACAACACTCTATGACCCATTCTAGAATACCTCCATGTGATACAGCTAAGAGATTCACCATGGGGGTCATTGATTATGACATCTGCAGTTACATGCACCTATCCATATTTCAAGTGTACATGAAATATGTAAATGTAGGATGCAGAGTCCAATCATCATAATGACCATTGAAAGCATGTACAGACACTGTCAGTGGACTGTTGCAGTGGATTTCACATAAGATAACATCAGTCTCCCAGCAAAACATGGATATATGCAGTGTAATTTATCCAAATTGCTGTTACATTACAAAAGATCACTATATATCCTGCCCTAGAAAATGGATTTCTGTGTTCTCGGATTTAAATCCTAAGAGGTATAATATGAACAACATCCTGATACAATATAAGACCTATACAAAAATTATAGGATGTGCTATTCAAGAATTTCGAGTTGAAAACCCAAAATAAGCGCCCATAAGCGCCCAAAAATCGTTGCTATATGCCTATTGTTGTATAACAATGTTGTATTGAAGGTGTGCTATATTTATTAATGAAATATGTTGAGTGTAACAAGTGTAATTAGTGATAATACTGCTCTGATTATCTGATTGTTCAGTGTACATGTGAGTATTATATTGAATAATGAAGTGCAAGTATTGAGTATGTTAAAGTATATTATATGTAAGTTTTTAGTTGCTCAGTCTAATGTGTATGAGGAAATTAATATACTAAGAATGAAATTGAGTGATCCATCATCCAAGTTGATCCAACTAAAGCATTATGGTGGGTAGCTACCCCTCATGAAAAATATCTTGGGTAGCTACCCAACTTAAATTCTTCCATGGGTAGCTACCCAATTCAAACTCCTCCATGGGTAGCTACCCAAACAAAAATCAGCATTGATGGGGTAGCTACCTATTGGTCAGGTAGCTACCCACCTAAACATCAAATATGACATGCAGTAATGCAGATCTAAGTTCTCCACTGTTAAAAGTGTTAAGTTCATCAAGTATAACACATATTATCACTGTTCCAATTTTGTAAATTGTTAGGTGTATCAATTGTGTTGAGAATAATATACAGTACTACTGTGTTAAATTTTCAGATATTATAGGCAATGAGTGTGTTAAGTAGGTACCATGATTACCTTGTAAGTAGGTAGCCACTCAGGAGTGTGGGGTAGCCACCCTAATTGATTTTTTAGAGTGGGTAGCTACCCAAATTAACTTTTAGAATGGGTAGCTACCCTGATCAACTTTCCAGAGTGGGTAGCTACCCTGATTGACTTCTGAGAATGGGTAGCTACCCTGATTCACCTTTTACAGAGGGTAGCTACCTGAATTTACTTTGTTAAAGTTTAGTAATTGTGATCAAGTACATCAAAGGCTCTAGCCTGTTTTATAAGATATGAGATGACTAATGTTACCAGAGTATTAGTAAACTAAACCTAACAATTTTTCAAAAACATAGGGTAGCTACCTCAAAAGGACCCCTGGCACCCTAAGTAGGGTAGCTACCCATCTCAAAACCTCACACTATGGGGGTAGCTACCCAGCCTGTGGTAGCTACCTACCTTAAGGACCCCAGGGTAGCCTACCCATATTTTGGGCCTCTTAGGCCTATTTAGGTACACCATTTTTTTGGCCTAAGAAGGCCATTTGGTGGGTGCCTGAAGTGTTTACTATTTTATGGAATAGATCTATAGATTTAAGAGAATAGAGTCCGAGATCTGATACAAATAAGGAAAGATAGGACGGGAAACAATACAAACACCAGAGACACAGAGAGTAGAAAGGATAAAAACAAGTAAAATGTCCATTTCTGGTGGTCCTTCGTCGAGATCTAGTTGCCTGACCTTTGAATCCAGACCTGGTCTGTGTGTCCATCCACATGCTGGTGGTTAAAGGGCACGGATAAGCTCCTGCACAGGTAACTCAAGCGTTTCCTCATTTGATTCCACTATGTGAACGGTTGTATGCCTCTCCAACTGAATGGGAGTACATATAAAGGAGGGAAACCTGTCCCAATAGGTTCGTTTGGCTTCTAGCTTTCCAACGATATGCATATATCGACTAGATCCAGTGGTTTAACAATGGTGAAGTCGAAAGATCTACCCTTGCAACACTCCTGGTCAAAGCTGTACATCTCAGGTGTCTATTTCCCATTTAGGAAATGTCCACATGTAACTGGGATGTTACACTTTGGTTTGTTTCTCTGTTTAGTCACATTCCTGCAACCTGATCCATCCCGAAACTCGATCTAAGTGAACAGATCTGTTGAGTCTGGGCCTTGAATAATCTATCTCCAATGGTAATACGAATAGATCTATTGGTTCTAAGCTCGTCTTGGTGCAGTATCATACTCAGTTGGCCATTAGGCATTGAAAACTAAGTTGATAACCCCTTGATAGCTCATATCAGAGGTGGCTTTGTCTTGAAGGATCCCCCAACCAAGGGACTCAAGTATTAACTCTTATTATTCGTCAGGATGTGTTTTCTTGTCTGGATCTGATGTCCTGGCATTAACATGATACAAGTTTGACTGTCAGCTCAGGCTCACTACAGTCCTTTGGTACTCTACAAGGCTCCAATTGTTAAAATTAGGCCATTGCATGCCTGCACGCAAAATGGGCGTATTACCGACTCACCAAGCAATAGCGAGGATGGCTCGAGCTAGCTTGAATCATTGCACACGAAGACAACTAGCACGAGATATCCAAAATCAAAAGAGATTCTATCATACACATATTGAACAGGAGGGAGGAGCAGAGATTATAGAACTTCAAAAACATATGGCTCGGCCTCTGGAATGTGCATTTTTGGGCACCAGAGCAACGGAAGCTTTAGGACGTATCAATTCTTGAGACAGCAAAACAGTACCTGTTACCTTTGATATGGGTTCAGACATCACCCTTATCTCATCAAAGGCTCTGAGGGGACTACCCAAAGCTCCTCATATTCGTTCAGGACAGAAGATCAACCTTGTACAAGTCACGGGTCAAACGCAGATAGAAGGATATGTCCCAGTACTAAGTAGATCTTATCTTCGAAACGAGGGAAGGACCAGTGAAAATGAACGTCGAAGCCTATGTCTGAGTCAAAGGTATGAGTACACCGTTTATCCTAGGGAATGACTTTGCAGATCAGTATGGTGTATCTACTATCCAACAGGAAGACAGGACATACATACAATTTGGGAAGTCTGGTCATAGCATGGAGGTTCAAAATTCTGTTACCTCACCCTATGTGGACGAGAACCACAAAGCCTTCAAAGTTTGGGTCCGGAAAGACTAAGGATGAGTAGCTAAGTCGCAACATTGCAAGAATCAGAAGAGCTGAAAATGAGCAAGAGGGAAGAATGGAAACATTCCAGTAAGGGCCCAGGACCAGATAATCATACTTGCAGAAACCACAAAATGGGTCAACATTTCCACATATTTCCTGCCTAACTGTGAAACACTTTTGTAGAAAGGCTACTGACCACAAATTGGAATGAGGAAGATCTGTATGGGGCCCCAGATACCCTAATTACCAAGGAGAACTCTCGGATCCCAATAGTCAACTGCTCTCAGAACATGGTGACTATCTGAAAAGGACAGCTATTGGGAACGGCTCATGACACAGGAAAGTGGCTAGATAGAGTGAGGAGAGTTCCAACCAAAAACCTGCGGGAAGGTGACATGCAAGCTTGAGTCTTGAGGGCTCTAGTCAATTATAGGACAGGAGAAGAAGTCATAACTACAACTCACGTAAGAAGTCAGGTGAGATTGGATGAAGCGTTAGGATTGAATGAAAATTCCTTGAGGCAGGAAATCAGGAAAAATATTCTCATCTCTAGAGTCCCCAGAGATACCCCCAAGTCCTAGGTAGTCTCAGAGAGCCTAGAGTATCTGAGTTCTTTGAGGCTTCTAAAAATTCTCTGGGTGCTTTCTGGTGCTTTCAGATGCTTTCAGGATCTTTCAGGATCTCTAGGATGTTTTTTGATCTTTCAAAGTTCACAAAAATCTCTGAGCAGCCTAGGAATTGGGGGTATCTCTGGGGACTCTGGAGATGAGAATATTTTTCCTGATATGGGTGAGCCTCCGGTAGAAGGAGGTCCTAAGACCGCTGAAGTTGTTGAAGATAGTACAAGCAGTGTACAGCTCTTGGCAGAAATCGATATCTGCGAGGAATTGACATCAACTCAAATTGAGGCTATACAAAGAGTGTTAATCAGGAATCAAGAAGTATTTGGGTTGGACAGTCATCTTGGGAACTACAAGAAAGAAGTGATCATACCTATGTTGCCAGGAGCTAAACCTGTAGCTCTGCCTTCCATCCCATTATTGCCTGC
The DNA here is from genome assembly GCA_027919835.1 of Lentinula raphanica. Taxonomy (NCBI): domain Eukaryota; kingdom Fungi; phylum Basidiomycota; class Agaricomycetes; order Agaricales; family Omphalotaceae; genus Lentinula; species Lentinula raphanica. The sequence continues at coordinate 305,043 of JANVFP010000001.1, read as the reverse complement.
AAACAGAGAAGTCATTGATAAACAAGTAGGCGGCTGGCTAGCACTAGATGTTATTGAGCCATCAAAGAGTCCATGGGCTGCACCTGTATTCATAGTCTGGCGAAAGTCAAAGCCACAATTGGTAATTGATCTAAGAAAATTGAATGAAATGGCAGTTAGTGATGAATTTCCCCTACCGCAACAAGAGTACATCCTCAATGCATTATCCGGGAGCCATTATTTGAGTACACTGGATGTGATTGCGGGTTTTACACAATTATCCGTAGCGGAAGAGGATTGAGAGAAGCTGGCATTCCGAACACATCGAGGACTGTACCATTTCAAGCATATGCCATTTGGCTACAAGAACAGTCCAAGCATATTCCAACGCGTGATGCAAAAGGTGCTTGCTCCTTATCTATGGATTTTTGCACTTGTATACATAGATAACATTGTTATCTACTTGAAATCATTTGAGGACTACATTGACCATATAGATAGAGTTCTATTGATCATAAAAGAATCACAACTTACCTTGTCGCCAAAAAAGTGCCATTCCGGGTACCAATCCTTGCTCCTCCTTGGCCAAAAGGTTTCTCGATTAGGTTTATCTACACATCAGGAAAAGATTCAGGCAATAGTAGATCTGGAAACCCCAAGAAACGTGAAGGAAGTACAAAACTTTCTGGGAATGATGGTTTATTTTTTGAAGTACATTCCATATCATGCCTGGATAGCGACTCCATTATTCGCGTTACTCAGAAAGGGACAGAAATGGCACATCAGGAAAAATACCCCTGACCAGAGGTCTTTCAAAGACATCAGAGATTTCCCCAAAAGTCTAAAGTCTCTCAAATAGTTCAAAGTATCTAGACTCAGAACTCTTTGGGAAAAGGGCTTAAAATTTGGTTTCCTTGAAATTCTTTAGAATTGTTTCTGGGTTGTCCAAAGGTAACTCAGAGATCTCTAAAATGCTCTAGGTTTTTGGGAATAATCTGAGCTCCTCAGATACTCTAGAGAGCTTGGATACCCTGAGCTGCCTAGAGTTTTTCCAATATCCTAAAGATTTTTTGAGATTTTTCATGTTCTCTGAATATCTTTGAATATCTGTGAACATCTTTGAAAGATATTTGAGCTTCTCTGAAGACTTTGAGTGTTTTCAAAAATTTGAAATTTGAGATATTAATATGAAATAAGATACTATTGCATTTTAACATCTAGAAGATAATATAGTGTAGTAATACAGTGTAGGTATCAGTCAAAATATTACAACTCACAGTTGTCAATAATATAGGTGGTCACATGACCTGCCACCGTAGACTGTGTACAATCAAAAAGAACTTCACCAGGTCAAAATCTGAATATAGCTATCATAACATATACTATATATATTGTATCTGTTATATTTATTAACATTACACATATATAATGGTTGTAATGATATATTATGATACATATAATTAGAATGTGTGCTGATAATACGCCCATTTTGCGTGCAGGCATGCAATGGCCTAATTTTAACGATTAGAGCCTTGTAGAGTACTAAAGGACTGTAGTGAGCCCGAGCTGACAGTCAAACTTGTATCATGTTAATGCCAGGACGTCAGATCCAGACAGGAAACACATCCTGACGAATAATAAGAGTTAACACTCGAGTCCCTTGGTCGGGGAGTCCTTCAAGACAAAGCCACCTCTGATATGAGCTATCAAGGGATTATCAACTTAGTTTTCAACACCTAACGGCCAACTGAGTATGATACTGCACCGAGACGAGCTTAGAACCAATAGATCTATTTGTATTACCATTGGGGATGGATTATTCAAGGCCCAGACTCAACAGATCTGTTCACTTAGATCGAGTTTCGGGATGGATCAGGTCGCAGGAATGTGACTAAATGGAGAAACAACCAAAGTGTAGCATCCCAGTTACATGTGGACGTTTCCTAAATGGGAAATAGACGCCTGAGATGTACAGCTTTGACCAAGAGTGTTGCAAGGGTAGATCTTTCGACTTCACCATTGTTAAACCTCTGGATCTAGTCGATATATGCATATCGTTGGAAAGCTAGAAGCCAAATGAACCTATTGGGACAGGTTTCCCCCCTTTATATGTACTCCCATTCAGTTGGAGAGGCATACAACCGTTCACATAGCGGAATCAAATGAGGAAACGTTTGAGTTACCTGTGCAGGAGCTTATCCGTGCCCTTTAACCACCAGCATGTGGATGGACGCACAGACCAGGTCCGGATTCAAAGGTCAGGCAACTAGATCTCGATGAAGGACCACCAGAAATGGACATTTTTACTTGTTTTTATCCTTTTACTCTCTGTTTCTCTGGTGTTTGTATCGTTTCTCGTCCTATCTTTCCTTATTTGTATCAGATCTCGGACTCCGTTCTCTCAAATCTATAGATCTATTCCATAAAATAGTAAATTGGTTACAGATCTATTCGTAGAAGTACTTAAGGACATAGCCTACAAAAATATATTTAGGTTTTGTGTCCAGTTTCTCTGACTAGCTAACCTTTGCTCTCATACGTGAGGAGTAAAGGCTTTGTAAGCCGGGCGGTCTTCGAAAGTGGTTGTGAAATTCTCATCTCGTTAGGCCCGATATCTTGTCAGTTGATAAAGTCTCAGCTAGATTTGAATCGAAGGTAGACTCCTATCGTGGAGATACAGAGGGCTTGGTTCTCGGTTGTTCCAAGTGAGCGTTCAGAGTTTCGGTGGCTCTGTTCAAGCAGACGTGTGGTGATCGGTGATCCATACGAGCTGTGAAGGTTTCCTGTGATCGGTGATCAGTAGATCTTCAACCTGGTTCTGAAAGTATTTGTGTGGTCATAAAGTCTGATCTATATGTGTTCTCTCGTTCCTTGTAAACCCTTTGAGTGGATCACTCACCCCCTTCGAGTCCAGATCAAAAGATCTGTACTTCCGTGTCACTTCGCTCTGTTGACCTGTATTGCGGATCCAATAGATCTTTTAAGACTACCAGTTCGTTCTAAGGTATAAGATCGTGCAGAATCTCTGACAACGCCCCACACCTCGCTTAAATACATTTGACAAATGACATAAGAAGTATATTGGTGATCAGTGTTCAGTGATAAAGTCACTAGGTCATTAGATCTATCCAACGAAGCATTAAATTGCACCCTTCATATCCTCGTTACCGAACTTAATAGTTATTGAGTTCATATACAGTATATCATAATATATGAGTGTTAGTAGATACAGTCAATATAAGAGCAATAGATAGAGTATCATATGATGAAGTAAAAGTGATTGAATAACTTTTTGAATTATTTGAACACATTAAAGAGCTTTGAAAGATATCTAAATATCTCTCAAAGACTTTCAGAGATTCTCAGAGATATTTAAAGATTTTGAAAGATGTTCAAAGATTTTTAAAGATATCCAAAGATATTCAGAGATTTTGAAAGACATTCAAGGAACTCTAAAGGCTTTAGGTTTTGGGGGGTGTCTCAGAAGACACCAAAGACACTGAGAACTCTAGAGACCCCAGGCAAACTGGAATTCTTTGAGATCTATGTTGGGTAGCCCTGAGCACAGAACATTTTTGCTAATGGCCAGTGGAACCAAGCAGAGCAGCTTGCCTTTGACTTGTGCAAGCAGGTTCTTACCCAGGTGCCAGTCCGAGGACACCCCAACCCAGGTTTGCCCTATTGAGTGTACACCAATGCGTGTGATTACAGATTAGTGGGCATCATACAACAGGTGCAGCCTATCAAAATCGCTGATCTTAAAGGGACAAAAACATATGAAAAGCTGCACAAAGTGCACCTCACAGGAGAACCAGTTCCAAGGCTAGTAGTAGATTTGGTGAAAGAAGATTCAGATGTTCCGCTGACCGGGAACTGGGCAGAGCAATTTGAAGACACAATAGTTTACATTGAATGAGTGATAAGTTACTGGTCTTGTGTGTTGCAACCAGCTGAACATAACTACTCACCTACTGAATGTGAAGCACTGGCATTGAAAGAAGCATTGATCAAGTTCCAACCGATTATAGAAGGGGAAAAGATCATAGCCATTACGGACCCGGGACCATGCAGCGCTCACATGGTCTTGAACCTTTCAAAACGTGAATCGATGATTACTCACATGGGGACTAGTGTTCTCAGCATACCCAAATTTGAGAATCATTCATTGAGCGGGAAGAATCCATTCAAATGTAGATCCAATATCACAACTACGGCGGTGTATACCAAGTCAGATCGGTCCAGGAGACAGTGAATTTGAAGCCTTGAGAATTTGTACCCCCGAGACAGAGGAAGGTCTATCAAACATGTTCGAGAGTTTAGGGGATCGGTTCAAAGAGAAACTACTCACTGTAGCTCAGTGTTGTGCAGGTCGGACAGAGGGCAGACAAGGTCACTGACTGGCAGATTTCAGCTGAAGCTGTAAGAACTTTACGAAGTAGACTGAGAAGTCTCCATATATGCTTTGCAAAGTAACAGGAGTGGCTTTCCAAGCTTAAAAAACTCTTCCGGGCAGGCCAGTAGGGCTCCGGGGGTACCTGGCTATTTATTATATCTATTAATATTTAATAGTTCTTTTATTATTTAATAGATATATTATAATAAATCTACTTTGCAAAGCTGTGCTGCACTTTGCAAAGTGACTACGTTTACGCCAATTATGAAATCATGTAAATTAGGGTTACATCATTATGTCATCACCTTCCTTTTTGGATTCTTGCCTTTTTGAATTAAAAAATGCATAATATGACATCATTAGTCTTCAAATGCTAAAAATCACAGGGAACCAAAAATAGCTGCAGTGATGTCCTGGTTACCTCAGGCACATCAAAATTGCCTAAAAAGGAAATTTGTCTAAAAATAGAACTTGATCTCATCAGATAGCAAAAAATCAGAAAAATTCATTAAAAATACTCAAAAAAATCAGGATTGCTTTGTTGGCCCTGAAAATGCAAAATTAAAAAAAATACATGACAAGTGTCAAAAATTTCATCACTTCAAATTAGACCAGAATTTTCAGGTATTATGTATAGATGATCTATATGCTATTTTTAGTACACCTAGTGTCCTCAAACACTTAGATAGCCTAATCATTTAATATATTTACTATATTCAATGTTCATTACACTTGACACAGTTAACAAGAAAAATCTTGTAACAGTAACATGTGTGTTATGCTTAACACACTTAACAATGAAGAAGCCTTGGAACAGTGTTCATGTATGTTATACTCAACACAGTTACACACTTAACACACTTAACAATTATAAAACTTGAAACAGTATTCATGTGTGTTATACTTAACATAGTTGACTCAATATACTGAATAATGAAAAGAAAAACTCGGAATGGTGCTCATGTGTATTATACTTAACACACTTAACAATGAAAAAAACTCAGATCAGTGTTACTGCATGTTATACTCAACAGACTTCATCAATGAATATAACACACTTATCAATCAAAACCTCGGAGTAGCATCAGGAAAAGTACCCTTGGCCTAGGTAACCCAGAGATACCCCCAAAAAACTAGGCTCTCCCAAAGCACCCAAAGAAATCTGAGGCAAACTCAGGCTTGCCCAGGCTTTTCCACATCAGGAAAAATATTCCCATCTCTAGAGTCCCTAGAGATACCCCCCAATTCCTAGGCTGCTCAGAGATTTTTGTGAGCTTTGAAAGATCAAAAAACATCCTAGAGATCCTAAAAGATCCTGAAAGCATCTGAAAGCACCAGAAAGCACCAGAAAGCACTAGAAAGCACCCAGAGAATTTTTAGAAGCCTCAAAGAACTCAGATACTCTAGGCTCTCTGAGACTACCTAGGAATTGGGGGGTATCTCTGGGGACTCTAGAGATGAGAATATTTTTCCTGATGCAGGCAAACTCAGGCTTGCTCAGGCTTTTTCAGGCAAACTCAAAGTTTTTAAACTGCTGAGGTTTTGAAGGGAATCTCTAGGCAGCCTAGGCACCAGGTCAGTTTTGCTGATGAGTGTTATCACTCATAACCAGTAGGGCCGGCAAGCGGCAAAGCCCGCTACCTGTCGAGATTGATTGAACATGCTACACAGTGGGGAGGACTCTGGAGAACTTAGCAATATATTACATGTGGATGTGATACCTATTGCACTATGTACATACAGTTCCTGAGCTACACAGTAGAGCGTATCTGCACCGGGTTTTGGCTCGCAGGTAGCTCACTGATCATGTGCTAAAATGTGTGATCTCATCTTGTTCCGTCATCTGTTGATGGACGCCTAATTGGGAAGTTCACTTGGGATCTAGACTTAACTTCCATGTTGGGCCTTCATCCGCATTCTTTCGGGCGCTTACTCACTTGAATCGTTACTGCCATGACTTCACCTTTGAGCGCAGATGAACTCAAAGCTCTCGCTGCTCTTCCTCTCACTCCTGCAGTCAAACTTGGACTTATGAATGGCCAATTCACCTTTTCTGAACTGGCACTCGCTGGAACTTCAGTAACTGAAAAAAGTCATCCTATGCCTACGACGAAACTGTCTCTCGTAAATATATCCACTTTTCCTTCTCTTTTGTCATACTAATGCCATTGAACAGGCTCAACCAGCTCCTGACACTACTCATTCTACTGATAGCCGGAACACTGAACTCAATTTCCCCATTCTTCTCGCAACCTTACGCGCCGTCAATGATGAAAATCCATTTGTTGGAAGCTCCTCTTCCAAATCCAAAGCTTGGGATGCTGTGTATAAAGTATACAAGGATAGAGGAGGCACAAAGGAGATAGGCTGGCTCAGAGCCAAAGTTAGTGAATGTATCGCGGTACATGAGGTACGTAGAAGTTTCTATCTAGCTTCCCTCTCTAACCGTTCTCATAGGAGGTCAAGACCCCTCAGGCGTCTCAAGATACACCCAGTTCGGACACAGAAGGAGTATCAATGCAAGTTCTGAAGTCAAAAAAACCAACTCAACTCATCCGCAACCTCGTTTTGAAGAATCATATCATGCTCGCGTCAGTGCTGGAGGCCATTTCACACAAGAAAACCAAATCGTTCATGGATACCGCAGCGGAGAGCAGCAAGCGTAGACAAGTAAGTTCAAAGAACTTATCATTTTCGAGAACTAACGCTGCCAAGATTGAGACGAAAAAGAGGGAGATGGGTAAGGCCATTATCAAAGCCTCCCTCCAGGCATGCCGTAAAGCCCTTGCTGAACACAACGATACCATCGAGTTGTCTGACAAGGACACGGATGAAAGGGAAACAGTCGAGAAAGTCAAGAATGATGCGAAAGAACCTCAGGTACGTTGTCATCTTCACAGTGCTCTACATCTACTCATATATGCATAGAATAATACCAATGGTACTCTCAAACGTACAAACTCTGAAGCCAGCAATGAAAACCTCTCTCCAAAACGCACTAAGCATTCGGAGGGCGACAAGAAAGAAACGTTGAAGCGACTCAAGCATACCGATAGCGATGAGAAGGATTTCCTTCGCCGTCAAGCTCGTATCAAAGAACGCAAAGGCAAAGGGCGTGCAAAGGATAAGGAAATGAAAGACAAGAGCAAGTGGGGTCACCTATCTAGCGGCAGCGGTGAACGGTCGGTCGAGCTGCTTCAAGGACTCTCTGAGCAGCTGAGGGAGTCTAACGATGTACATAAGAGTATGCTCGTTCTGGAGCGAGAGAAGTTTGAGGCGCAGAAGCAGAGCATGGATCGCTTGATTTCTGCGATTTCGCAGAAGTGATCTTGCTATTCTCTTACTCATCCTTCGTTATTTTCCGTTACATTCTCTATGTTCTGACTGTTTTTATCCAGCTGAAGCTGTAAGAGCTTCGCGAAGTAGTCTGATAAGTCTCGAAAATTACTTCGCGAAGTAACCCGAGTGGCTCTCGAAGCTCAAAAAACCCTTTCGGGCAGGCCAGTAGGGCTCCGGGGGGTGCTCGGCTATTTAGTATATTTATTAATATTCAATAATTCTTTTATTATTTAATAGGTATATTATAATAAATCTACTTCGTGAAGCTATGCTGCACTTCGCGAAGTGACTACGTTTACGACAATCATGGAATCAGGTAAATTAGGGTTACATCATTACGTCATTGATTTCCTTTTTGGGTTATGGTATTTTTGAATAGAAAAATGCATGTTATGATATCATTGATTTTGGGATGCTAAAAATCACAGATGAATCCAAAAATGGCTATAGGGAGGTACTGGCTACCTCAGGCACATCAAAATTGCCTAAAAAGGAAATTGGTCCAAAAATAGAACTTGATCTCATCAGGTAGCAAAAAATCTGAAAAAATCATGAAAAATACTCAAAAAATTCAGGGTCACCTCAATGGCCCTGAAAACGCAAAATAAAAAAAATACGCGACAAGTGTAAAAATTTTTATCACTCCAAATCATACCAGATCCTCTATACATTGAGTATATATGATGTACATGCTATTTTTAGCACCCCTGGTACACTCAGATACTCAGAATGGCTTATATCATTCAATATATTCAGCACACTCAATGCTTATTATACTTAACACACTTAACAATGAAAAAACTCAGAATAGTAGTAATGTATATCATACTCAACACACTCAACAATGAAAAACCTCGAAACAGTGTTCATGTGTATTATACTTAACACACATAACACACTTAACAATGAAAAAACTCGGAATAGTAGTAATGTATTTCATACCCAACACACTCAACAATGAAAAACCTCGAAACAGTGTTCATGTGTGTTATACTCAACACACATAATGCACTTAACAATGAAAACCCTCAGAACAGTGTTCATATATATTATACTTAACATACTCAACACACTTGACACATTTCATCAATCAATATAACATACTTAACAATCAAAAACTTGGAGTAGTGTTATCACACATTATACTTAACACACTTCATCAGTAAGTATAACATACCTTCAATAGGACATTGTTATACTATGACACACTTATAACAACGAGTTTTGGGCGCTTATGGGCGCTTATTTGGGGTTTTTGAGTCGAAATTCATTAATAGCACACTCAATAATTTTTGTGTGGGCTCTATATTGTGTCAGGATGTTGTCTATATCATATTCCTCTAGATATAATTCGGAGAACTCAAAAATATAACCTGTGTGGCTAGCTATACTATGATCTTTTGTGATATAACAGTGTTTTATGTAAATGCCAATGCATATGTCCATGTAATGCAAGTATACTGATGCTGGTCCATCAGGAAAGCACTCCTACAGTCTACTGGCAGTGTTTGTACATGATTCAGATAGCTATCATAAAGGTTAGACTCTGTGATATACATGTACATGTTTCATGTACACTATAGATGTCTACACTTACATGTAACAATAGATGTCATATTCAATGACCCCCATTACAAATCTCTTGGCTGTATCACATAGAGTTAACATAGAATAGGTTATAGGATGACTCTTTTCATGACCCAGCAGCAGTTTGACTTCATAACATGGGTGTATGCACTGTCATTTACATAAAACACTGTTATATTACAAAAGATTATAGTATAGCTAGCCACACAGGTTGTATTTTCGAGTTCTCCGAATTATATCTAGAGGAATATGATATAGACAACGTCCTGACACAATATAGAGCCCACACAAAAATTATTGAGTGTGCTATTAATGAATTTCGACTCAAAAACCCCAAATAAGCGCCCATAAGCGCCCAAAACTCGTTGTTATAAGTGTGTCATAGTATAACAATGTCCTATTGAAGGTATGTTATACTTACTGATGAAGTGTGTTAAGTATAATGTGTGATAACACTACTCCAAGTTTTTGATTGTTAAGTATGTTATATTGATTGATGAAGTGTGTTAAGTGTAACACACATGAGCACTGTTCTGAGTTTTTTCATTGTTAAGTGTGTTGAGTATGTTAAGTATAATACACATGAACACTGTTTCGAGCTTTTTCATTGTTGAGTGTGTTGAGTATGATATACATTACTACTATTCCGAGTTTTTTCATTGTTAAGTGTGTTAAGTATAATACACATGAACACTATTTTGAGGTTTTTCATTGTTGAGTGTGTTGAGTATGATATACATTACTACTATTCTGAGTTTTTTCATTGTTAAGTGTGTTAGTTATAATAAGCATTGAGTGTGCTGAATATATTGAATGATATAAGCCATTCTGAGTGTCTGAGTGTACTAGGGGTGCTAAAAATAGCATGTAATACATTACTACTATTCTGAGTTTTTTCATTGTTAAGTGTGTTAAGTATAATAAGCATTGAGTGTGCTGAATACATTAAATGATATAAGCCATTCTGAGTGTCTGAGTGTACCAGGGGTGCTAAAAATAGCATGTACATCATATATACTAAATGTATAGAGGATCTGGTATGATTTGGAGTGATAAAAATTTTTACACTTGTCGCGTATTTTTTTTTATTTTGCGTTTTCAGGGCCATTGAGGTGACCCTGAATTTTTTGAGTATTTTTCATGATTTTTTCAGATTTTTTGCTACCTGATGAGATCAAGTTCTATTTTTGGACCAATTTCCTTTTTAGGCAATTTTGATGTGCCTGAGGTAGCCAGTACCTCCCTATAGCCATTTTTGGATTCATCTGTGATTTTTAGCATCCCAAAATCAATGATATCATAACATGCATTTTTCTATTCAAAAATACCATAACCCAAAAAGGAAATCAATGACGTAATGATGTAACCCTAATTTACCTGATTTCATGATTGTCGTAAACGTAGTCACTTCGCGAAGTGCAGCATAGCTTCGCGAAGTAGATTTATTATAATATACCTATTAAATAATAAAAGAATTATTGAATATTAATAAATATACTAAATAGCCGAGCACCCCCCGGAGCCCTACTGGCCTGCCCGAAAGGGTTTTTTGAGCTTCGAGAGCCACTCGGGTTACTTCGCGAAGTAATCTTCGAGACTTATCGGACTACTTCGCGAAGCTCCTACAGCTACGGGTGTGGGAACCTATCTGTTACGATTTCATTCTTTCCTATTGGTTAAGCGCTCACTCTTGCATGTTCTCGTGTTATAAGCGCCCATATAACACATATTAATCCCTTTTTCCCACCAAGTTAATTTCCGTTACTGTTACAGATCATTAATTACTTTCTTCTCGTGTCCGCCAGGATAATGACAGTTTACTCTCGTATACCACATTGTACTTGTATTAGCCTCACCAACTACTCATTGGATACATACGACTTTACTTATGGATACCTGTAGTTACATTCTCTAGCCTCAAGGACTCGGTGCGAGATAGTTCTCATAGTTTCATTTTAGAATATGTATATAAGGTAGAGTATTTTGTACAGTAGTCCTTAACTCTGATCTCGTCTATACTCCTCGGTAGCTAGACCTGTAGAGTTATCCCTTGCTCTCTCTATAAATCCCTCTTTGCTCGTTCTCTCTGTGTGACGCCTGGTCCTCATTTGTGAGAACTATCCGAGTCGCTGACAGAAGATCAGAGTTTCTACAAGACACCACCCGTCACATCTACCTTTGGTTATCGACATTTTGGTTAAGCCTTACGCTCCCACCACAAGCAAGTATCCTTCTATCTCTTCATCTATCGCACACTTCCCTTTCCTCCATTTATTCCATTCCATTCATCCCCTTTCCCATAACTCGTCTGTGTTAAGGCCAGCAAGTCTATAGACGATAACCTAGTACATACCTACATCGGGATTTCGTGGTACGATCCAACTCGTGCTGACAGGAAAATACTGTCTACTGTGTGCCTGACTTCTACCAAGAAGTGTAAATCAGGGCAGTTAACGAAGGAACGAGTTCTTTCGAAAGAAAGTTCGATAGTAGGCGTTGGAAAAGAAGTCGGTTGTAGATTTGATCCGAGAGGCAACGTTGCGCGAGGAGCGAACGTAGACAGCCTTCTGGATTGACACATAAATCGACACGAGTTCTCGCTCTACGTCTCGCTTGAAATTCCTCATCCACTCTTATATCCATTCAATACACATCACCCATCATGTCCGAAACTGGTGGCAACCCAACCCAACCCCCACAGACTCCTGCTCCTGCTCCACCTCCTATCCTGAAACCCCTACTTGCTCCCCCTGATGTCTTCAATGGAGACTTTTCCAAGTTCCGAACATGGAACCGGACCCTTATATCATATATAAGGGAATTAGTCCAGACGAATCAGGTTACCTCCGATAATCGAGCCATTTCCATCGCCCTTTCGTACATGAAAGGAGGAAGAGCAGATGACTGGGTAGATGTACTCATTGATGATCACTGTAACGAGCAAACAGGGGTCTGGAACATCACGTTCAATGATTTTCTCGATAAACTCAAAAAAGATTTCACCAGCGTCGCCAAAGAAAAGGAAGCCAGGGATAGGCTTAAATATATCCGACAAGGAAAGACCTCAGCCGAAGACTTTTTCAAGGAATTTGAACTACTTGTCAAAGAGGCTGGGTATGACAAGGATGATGACTATGTCCTGGAAATCGCAGAAGGAGCCGTCGACCCTTCTATAATGAGTAGCCTCATCCAGAACCGTACCGAAGACCTTAGTTCATATAGGGAACTAAAGAAACTTGTCACAGGAGCTGACAATCTTCGACGCAGATGGGCAGAACAGAAACGTGGCTATGGGTATTTCGGATGGAATGCCAACCCACAGGGGCAGAACCGTGGACAGTCATCCATACAGCAGCAGTTTGGCCGACAGGAGCCGAAGAAATGGGACAATGGACGACCTGCGGGTTCTTTCCCTGTGGCACGACGTGATGGCACCGGAATGACCTTCGGAGGATCTGGACGACCAATGGACCTTGACCGGGCAAGGGCAAATGGTCTTTGCTTCAATTGTGGTGAACGAGGCCACATCAGTAGGAACTGCCCAAAGAAAGGCAAAGCAGCTGTTCGTAATATAGAAATAGGTAGCACAGATACAGACATTCGTAGCGTAGAAACTACTTCACCTAGTCTACCTACAGGATTTGATATGGAACAATTCACGGCCTTTGCCAATATGATGGGTTTTGTAAAGGCTCCCCAGTAAACGTAGGTCTGGAGGAGCGTAGTAATTTAAATACTTCGGATATGGTAGATAGCAAGCTGGACTTCGTTATAACAACTGGTACTGTAGAAAAACACGCATCTACTTTTACCAAACCTATGAAATCCGAAGTAGATAGAAAGCCTACAAGATACGAACCCAACACGGTAGAATGGACTGCTCAACGGCTCAGGGAAGGGAGACTCCCAAAAGCAGTTGGACTTTTAAGGGCCTGGATGCCATCTTCGCGAGTCAGAGAAGCCTCGGAAGAAACAGTCACAGAAATACGCTCATTGAACTGGAAAAAAGCTGTAGAAGCTGTCAAAAGCCTTAAAGGCAAGAAAAGCTATGTACGCGGTACACGTGGAAAAAGCTTAAGGCTTCCAGTTATAGTCGAGACATTAGAAGACAACCGGCAGATAGTCACCCAAGGATTGCTTGATAGCGGAGCTACGGGATCATGCATCGATTCCGAGTTTGTAAAACGACATAGAATCCCAACAAAGGATTTACCTATCAAAACTCCTGTCTACAATGCAGATGGTACACTCAATGAAGCTGGTTCAATTCATAAATATGTCGAGGTCAGGATGACAGTTGGAGACCACTCTGAGCGCATCCAATTCGGAGTCACTAGCCTTGGAGAAAATCATATCTTTCTGGGATTAGACTGGCTACGGCACCACAACCCTAGCATTGACTGGGTAACATCTGAAGTGATCTTCGATCGTTGTCCATCCCGTTGTGGATATAATCCTCATTTTTGGACACCAGAAGATATTCAAACCAGAGCAATGCTTCAGGAAGGAGAACGACTATTTCTGTTCGACTGGGACCGATATGTTGAAGAACAGATTGAGGAAGGAAAATGGACGAAGGAAAAGGCAGAAGAGGAGACCAGGAAGCAGTTTGACACGTCACAACCATATGTCAAGAAATATCCTGATGTGTTTAGTCAAAAGGAATTCGACCAGCTCCCACAACGTCGTCCCTGGGATCATGCAATTGAGCTAACACCTGGTTCTAATCCTCTTGATTGTAAAATATATCCTTTGAACCCCAAAGAGCAAGAGGCTCTAGACGCATTCCTCGAAGAAAACCTACGCACTGGAAGAATACGACCTTCTACCTCCCCAATGGCATCACCTGTAGCTGTAGCTCTTATGCGTAACATAAGGGTAACTGCCTGAGGCTAGTTTTGCATAACAGTGGGGCAGTTGTCCACCCCCTCAAAACCTATAGTGGGCCGTTACCTAGCGGCAGTTCGGCAGCCTCGTTTCGCATAATTATCAGGCAGCTGCCCTTTCGGCAGTTCGGCAGCCTTGTTTCGCATAATTTTCACGCAGCTGCCCTTTCGGCACTTCGGCTACTTTGTTTCTCAGTGCTACCTAGATCTCACTACGCACAGATAGGAGCAAAAAACATTGGAATTTGTTAGAAAATATTGAAATAAAACATATATTAGTAATCATTCATCGTCCGGAATATCGGCCATGTCGTCGTCCCCGAAAATACCCGCCTCCTCCTCCTCCTCGTCCTCCGACGCCGAATCCATTTCGCCCACCCCATCCTCGCGATCCTCGCCTCCCCCCGACAGGTTCCAAATCCTGTAAAAATTCCTCGCAATCTGACGATACAAATCCGCCTGCGAAAGCGCATATGCTCGAGCTCCCTCCAGATGAACCTTGTCGACTTTTGCAGCCAGGGGACCTACGTACATTTGCCGCCCTTCCCATTTTCGTGCTTCATGCTCTAGAGACACCATTACTCGCCGTTTCTCCTCCTCAAGCAGCCCCAATTCTTCCTTCCACCTCTCCACTCGACTGAAGGATTTACTCCACTCGACACGAATAAACTCTTCTAAAGCTTGATCGTCGATTAGATTACCATTCCCGCCCTCCTTCCAGATCCACGACGTTTCCCGAAAGCCTTCGCCGACTCCGTTCCGGGCTCGTTGCAATGCCGTCCCGTCGTCAGCGTCTTCTACATCTTGATGAAGGTCCAACTCGTCTGATTGCAGTGTGTTCGTAGCAGCTTCTGCAGCCTGCTTTTTCTTACCGAGCCGTTTTCGTGCCATGCCCAAAGCCCGGTCTTCGCCGCCGTCCATCATCCTCACGTCCGAAGGCCGTAACTTATTCCAACCACTATTACCGATACCGCGGAGACGTTCAAGAGATGACCATGCCGTCCTGTACCTATTCGCGTCGGAGTCGATCTGCTTTTGATTTCGCTTAAGTAGGGCCTGTGATTTTGTTATCATCGACTGAGCTTTGACGTTCGATTTCCTATAGGTAAGGAGCCGGCTTTTCATGTGGAGATGGTTGCGAAGACTGTCAAGGGCACCGCGGATTTGTGCATCGCGCAATTGCTCCTCAATCCTCGTGAGATCTCCATGGCAACCACTTGAACGTTCCTCAATGGAGAGAGTTGAAGGGAAAATGATTGGGATGTCTTCGACATGTTCCTCGCCATCGATCGTGCGCTGTCCGAGAAGTTGAATAGCGGCGGGCATGTACAGTGCCTGGATAGAACGAATACGCCCCATAAGACGCATAAGTTTCGTCCGTCGCTCCATCAAAGAGGTCTTTTGGCTTGGTGTTTCGAATGAGTTCGCAGCTATATCAAGTGATAGGTTACGTCTGAAAAAGATTCCATCAATGTAAGGTATTCGATAAGCCGTAGTCACTCACTGCTGGTCCTCCAGTTCTAGAAGCTGGGATATGAAGGCCGTTGGGCCAACCTCGTGTAGTGAAAATGAACCGTTCTGTGCCTGTCGCGCTTCCTCCTCAGCGAGCCTCAACCGAACATCATGCTCAGTCAATCCTATTGAAATCGATGTCATTTATTGTTCACAATTGAGGCAAAAAAAAACATACCTGATTTCGGTAGTTCGTAAGGGTTCGCAACTGTTCGTTCGGCTTCTGGTCTGTCCTGATCTTCTTCCCAATCTTCTATTCTCTTCTTCCACTCAATGGTTTCAATGCCTTTGCCCGTTGTGAATTCCCTAAGAGACTCGTTCTGGCTTTCAAATTCCTTCATCGCGAGTTGGTGTCGTTTACGAAGTAGAACTCCTAGATTGTTGGGGACTTTGAGTAACGCCATAGAATAACATAGCAATAAAAAGGTTCGAACCTAATCCAATCAACTTTACCCAGTTCCAGTGTCCAAAATGATCATTCATGGTTCCATGACGCGAGCCCGGCCCCATATCGCGTGTGCTGCTAGCCATAGGTCCCAAGTGTGCCCACGGCCGTTCGACTCCTTCACCGTCAGTTCTTCCCGCTCCTCGAAGCCAGTTGAGAGAGAAATTGAGCTGGCAAGTCAACTGATGGCCATGAATGTGTAGTTTCGGTATCGCAAATTTGATCTTTTGAAGTCCAAGGTCACAAGCGACCAACGAGGGTAACGATTTGACGCGACGAACAACATGTTTGTACCATTGGCAAGCAATGTCGTAGGAGACGATTTTGGTGAGCGAGGGATGATGGTGGCGTAGAAACGAACCAAAAGCATAGTCCATGTTGGCGTATCTAACGAACATGCTATTGAACAACCAGTGAGATATCCAAAATTACCACATACCTCTCTCCTTTTTGCAGATCTACTGCGCCATTGAGTTGTATGAACTCATGCCTTGCACATACTCCGATTCCAACACCTGTCGTAGCATAGCCTCGAGAGTGCTTGGTATTTGCGTGGTCCAGTGCTGAGAGTCCTGTACAGGTGGACATCTGACTAAGTTAGTCACATGCCAAGATTGAAGATGAACGCCATCACTTACTTCATGTTGGTCTGTTACCTCTCGAAGATACTCTCGAAAGACTCCATCCTCAGTAAAATATGACCCTCCCACATCAAGGTCTGGGTCCCGGGCCTCCGAAGACACCAACCGTCGTTTCAAACGGAAACAAGCATCGATTGCGAAGAAGATCCAATATAAGTACCTTGCGACATAAACTTCAACAAGCCTCTCGGCAGTCATCATGGAATATCGCATACCTTTTCTTTGCGGGTGCTTCTTTCCAATTCGCAGGTAAGTTGACATCCGGACGGGGACAAGCTGGACATTTTATCCCCATTTCTCCGTTTTTCGTTTCCGCAAGACTTCGTTCTCCATCATTTCCACGACCTGACCGTTTGGCCATCTTCAGGTGTCTCCACTCTTTCATCATTCGCGAAAAACTGCGGTATCGATCCTGCAAAGATATTTTCTCAGATAACATGGCCTCAGGTATGTTATCTCACTCACAGGTAGATTGGTTAACGCTGCATTGTCGGTCATCTTTTCAAGGCCGGCGTAGAAGTCATAGGTCGTTACTTTTCCTTGAAGTGTGAGAACGTGAAACATGTTCATGACTCGGTATGCTGCCGCAGTTTGAGGCTCGATATGAGTTGCCGGAAACCAACGGCGGCGAAGAAGTTGCTGCCACCATTCACCAGCCAACAGTTGATTGGGGCATCCGCAATATTGAAGACGAACGGTATGAATTCCATTTACGTGAATGACAGTGAAGTTCTCAACGACTTTAGGATTAGGGCACATGGAACGGGCTGCATGACCAAGTTGTACTGAGACGCCGATTGACTTTAATGATATCCGTTCGAAAAATCTCCCGTTCCATTTCTACACAAAGAGTGGTTGTTGACTGAACGAAACCTCCAACAAAGTAAACGAACTCACCTCAACTACGTCCAATGGACGAAATTCGTGTAGGTCTCTACAACAATTTACGCATACCAAATCTTCGGGAAAACAGTCCAAACATCGGAAGAGTGGAGCACGTTCATTCGATACCTTCCGGCAGCAGAAACAAGTTTCTAAGTTTCCGTCGCCGCGTCCTTCATTTCTCATCATCTCCGCAAGGTAGTCATCTGCAACCAGCTTCCATTCGAGAAGGGGTTGGTCCTACGACAATATTAGTATAAGTTTCACAATTTTCCTATGAACCCACTTACCGATGTTAGATATCGTCTCGACGCACGAGCTGTCGCAGTCCCAATCAGCACTTCAACGTTCTGGATTTTGGTGGAGTCGTCAACGAAGAAAGGGTTTTCCAGGTTGCCATAAGTCTCGAGGGCTGAGGCAAAAATCTCCGGTGAGTCTGTCGGCCCCGACTCTCCTGCTGCTAAGTGCATACGGGTTTTTTTGACTGGGGAGGGTATCTTCGTCTCCATTGCTTTTCTCTTCACGCGTCGGCCGTCGTTCGAAAGCTCATCGAGCTGGACGCTGGTAGTAGCATAGGGAGGGGTAGGGGGGACAACGTCACGAAGCTTCACTTTCTGGAACTTCATCCCGTCAGTGCGAGTACGAAAGGCAAAGAACGTAGCAGGAACGTAGCTACCCTCAACAATAACTCACATCCGTCGGAGAGTGTAAGTCCTTATTTTCGGCTAATAATTCGCATAATATTCTAGAATATTTTATCAAGGGACGAGACGAGCCACTGTCAAACAAACAGCGCTGAGCGTGTATTCCATCGGAGCCTGAATTCGATTGAGGTATGTGGTAAGTTCTATAGACCGTTCTTGCTTGCTAACATCGTCATGGAGTCCCCAATATCGCTATCCGCTACCTCTCATTCTCCTCCCGCCTCTGAAAGGTCTGAATCGCCGTCGAATGTTCATGATCCGGGTGCAGGATGGGGAGCCAACGCTTCTGATATCTGGGGTCAGGAACAGACCAGTAGCTGGGGACATGCCTACACCTCTAACTGGGGTACAGAACATCTTACTCGCTCGACCGTCCTGCAGACTGTACGGTCAGATTTCCAGGCTGCTAACCTCACCGCCACTGGGACAGATGAACGGAACACTTCGTTGGATCATTTGGACAATCGAGCCTGGTCCAGTATACAACGTGAGTGCAATTACAATGAAACGACAAAGGAAAACTCAGTGCTTACTCCTTATACCCCTGACAGTCTATCGTAGTAGTGAGCAGGGGCGAAGAGACCATGCTCCCTTCCCGTCCTTCACTCTACCTCAAGTAGAACAACGCTACCAGGAGGTCCAGGCCTCCATCCGGACCCGTCTTCAACAGAAGGAATTGCTTGCGGATGAGATTGAGGTTCTGGCGCAGAAGTTAGCAGACAAGAAGAAAAAGGCGAAGGAAATCGAGGACGACCTCCTCTTTCTGAGGTTCGCGAGAGAGGAGCTCCGCGACTTACACGTTATTGCACATGCTCGATTGCCGTAGACTCAAACATACTTACATTCTCTAATGATATGTCTTTCGGCCCACTCTATATGCATGAACTTTGAGCTTAACAGTAACAAGGGACAGTCAAAAAAGTACAGTAGAAGTAAGGTATCGCCTGAAATATCGGAAACTGGCCACGTAAGCAGTAAGCGACGTTTTCACGCTAAGTGCCAGATACCTCTTCGTCTCACCTCACATCCATCCACGATCTCACCTTCTACTCGAACCTTGGTTGACGATAGAATGTCGGGTGAGCAGAAGAAGTATGGTATGTGTTTTTCTTCTAGATCAGTCCTCGTATGTGCTCAAGATAAGGTATGCATCGCGAACTGGCCACGTTACACTTTAGATCGCCCGAAATTCGAGATATCTCTAGCAGAGTTCCTACGAAAGGGTCTCAACGCCAAAGACTATGCAAAATATAAACCAACCACAGATTCTCAAAGCAGTGAGCCTTCTGCCGATCTTACACCACAGCAGATGGCTCGAAAGCGATATGAAGAGAGGTAGGGTTTTCCACCAATGACTCGGAAAGTCATCGATAACTATCGAACTCACATCAATCCTCACAATGCGATAGGAATAAGGAGGTCAGGCGGGCCAAAGCCAGAGAACGTATGGCCAAGTGAGTGTTCATCTATGAAAGCAGCATCGTGTTTCTGGAATACCTGTGTTAGACGAAGGGCTGCTGATCCTCAAAACGAGAGACATAAGCAAAAGGTATACGAAGAACACTACCGCAAGACGTAAGTGGCTCTGCCTCCATTAATTATGCCTAAGTACATATCACTAACAAATCTTGTACTTCCTAGGCATCGTGAAGAACGTCGGTATGGCGAAGATCGTCGTCGATCACTGTAAGCTCACTTATCCATTTTTTTACTTATCCGTTTTTGAGAGCCTTTTTTTGCAGCCGTTATATCGAAAGATGGGGCCCAAGGCCTTTTACCAGCTATTGCCAACGTCGTAATGGGTGTCTACAACGACCCGAGGACTACACAGTTTAAATACCTCAAGTAGCGTTACAGAGAGCAGAATATTAACGTTGTTCACTGATATAATAATACACGCGAAAACCCTATTCGTCTAGTGAAAGAGTACGGAACCATTCTTCAGCTTGGGCGACACTGTCAACTTCGCAAATCTCAACCTCTTCTCCCTGTTGTACGGCTCGTGCGAGAACTTTCTCCGCTTGGGCACTAATGTTAGACATCAGCACTGGAACACATTTATTGTGAGTTATGGAAGGTTCGATACCTTGTGGGAACCACACTGTTAAATCTAGGGGAATGGACGGCCCAGACACGACTTCGGCGCTGTGGCGTTGGAGCCTCTGCAGCCCTGGGAGTTGCAGATATATGGGAAGGCGAAGGGGACGTGGGAGTTGGAGAGACAACCGGAGGAAAAGCGCTAGGACTAATTCGGCTAGAAGTCCGCATCGGACTCGGTGGAGCAATTGAGATAGTGTTGATTTGAGCAGGGGGAGGAGTGGTAGGGGGCGGAGTTTTGGGGATTTCGGGAGCCTGAGGAGCTACAAACAAAGTACCATCGATAAAACCAGGAGGGTGTTTATGAAACCCATGACAGTGTTGACGCCATCCAGCGAGGGCTTGCTCGTATGAATCGTATCCCTTGTGAATGTTACCGGGATAGTTCGTTACTCGTCCACAAGCATCAGCCCTAAGAAATTGGGTATTTTAGTTGAAGCTCAACAGATCACATGTAGCAAGACTTACCAATCTCGATAACAACCCGGCTGATCACCTACGAAAACGACGTAGAATTTAAAGTTGCGTCCTGATCTCTTGGTTGGTGCAGAAGACCCATACACGGGTGGGGAACAAGCAGGACGTTGAGTTTGACTCATTAGATTGATATCGAGGTCCCGGTCAGAGAGCGAGTTCCAAAGTTCAAAGTGAGAGGTGGATGTGAGAGATGATTCGGATGCAATATCTTCGTCGTCTGAGATGGAGATGACTGAGGAGTCCATGTTAAACATGAAGATGGGGAAAATAGAGCGTTGAGAAGCGGTAATGGCCGGTCCGTCGATTTGACGGCTCTCTATAATCCAGTTCACGCGTAAACGGAGAAAATTACTAGCAAGAAATATATAAATTGCGCATATTAAGTATAAACATCTCAAAAAATTTACAGGTTGTCTTGGCGAGTGCGAAGGCGTCGTGAATAGCGAACTTGATCCTCGCCGTCGGAGCTGTCAGGCAATGCACGTTTGCTGGGTTTGCTGCGATGATGAGGGCTGTTTACTGGATGATTAGCAGGGAACAGAGTCGCATGACAAAAAAATACTCACCGATTTGCCTTTACCAATTCCGAAAGGACCCAGGAAATATCGCGTAAGCCAGCTAACCAGTCGGGAGATGGCTCGGATGGGTTGTCCAAACGACGGTACCACCAGTACAGAGAAATGACAAGGCTGAGCATTCCGTTTTGGCCAGAACGGTCGAACTCGTCCCAATCGCCTTCACCAGAGCCGTTAACCACAATCCTACCTAACGCATCGCGTTCGCGCCATTCAGGGTTGATCATCGAATACCACTTCCACCACTGAGACGCAAATTCAGATATACGACCAAATTTTTCATCCGGTGGAAGACGAGTGACTGTCTTTCGATTCTGGAACCACCAGGCGAAAGCTTGAGGACGACCTGTAGTCGGGAAAGTCGATCCCTACCAATAATCATTAATCATTGGCGGAACAAGTTGAAGATGGAATACAGTACTTACGTTGCCGTTCGGGTTATCAAATGAATGATATCTTTCATTCGTTACCAGATCAGACAAGACTTTGCGCCATAAGGGGTCTTGCGGACAGCTGTCGGTCGAAAGGGCTTGATACGCATCGGAGAGCCATTTGGGACAGTCCGTTAAATCAACCGTTATGCCATCAACCGACACCACGGAGGTATTAGTAGTTGACGAATCCATAAGGGTATCGGGGGAAGCCGGTGAAGGGTCAGGTGGCGGCGACTCTGGCGTGTCTTTTGCTATGTTATCAGCCAATGGAGGAATGTTGTCAGCCGATGGAGGAGTATTGAGGGCTGACGCCACTGAGGGAATAGAACCGGTAGCGAACGAATCAGTATTGGGCGCTGAAGAACCGGTCAATACTGATTCATCGGCTGAGGAACCAGTAGCCGGCGTAGCAGTAGAGTCAGTAGGATTGTCAGATGAGGGTGAGGGATGTTTGGCGGAGTCAGCTGCCATTGCCGGATCTGAAGAACTGGCAAGGGCCGTATCACTGCCAACAGAATCAGGTGCTGAGGCTGATTGTTCTAAGTTGTCGTGGAGAGGAGAGGGTGGAGTACGGTGCGGGGATGATTGAGATGGACGAGCGGAAGAAGAAGAGTGCGAATCACGGATAGGTGGGGTTTCAGGTGAACGAGCACAAGATGGAGATTGCGAAGTATGGGTAGGCAAGTCTTTGAGTGAGTCTTGAGGCGAATCAGGACCATTCAAGATTATATCAGTCGCTTTGCGCCCATTGGTGATTTGCAGCATGTACCACTTGGTACGTAAGATGTTGTTTTCGCGTTGGAACTCGTAAGCTGAATAACGGCGGCATAACGGAGCAATTTCGATGCGACGTTGTTGAGGCGTAAGGCTGTCCAGGTATTTCCGGCTTTCCGGAAGAAGCTTTTGTCGGCGGTTCGGGTGAAGGCCAAAATAGGGGTCCTCCTCCTCCTCCTCCTCCTCCTCCTCCTCCTCTTCTTCTTCTTCCTCCTCCTCCTCATCGTCTTCTTCTTTGTCGCCCTCCGCCTCCTCCTCATCTCCGTATTCTTCATCATCGTTGTCCTCTTCATCGTCATCGACATCGTTGTTGGTACTCTTCTTGGCATTTCTGACGGCATTCCTTTTCGCCCTTGCGGTAGACGAACCAGGCTCGGAGATGGTAATCAGTGACGGGTTGTTGAGTATGTCTTTTTGGGATTGCGCGAGGTCGTCAGCGGCTTTCGGCATGTCTGTTTCCATGAGAATATCAGTAAAAAATCATCAATTGAAAGGAATATGATACGTACCAGTGGCCGCATGCAAAAAGAGTAAGAATAAATTCATGACCTTCGAATCGAACTCTTTGGGTTTCCACTCCTGAAATTTCAAGCCGTGAGCGGTCCCAGAGCTGATTCTGAAAACACATTACCCGTCGGCGTCAGTACTGTGAAAAAGACCACAAGAGGAAACTTACGCTAGCACGGCAAAGTCGGAATTGGGATCCTGAGCATTCTGAGGTGGTGCACCAGCCAGCAGCGTTAGCCACAAGCCGGTGTGAGCGCGAATCGCGTCGAGCAAAGGTTGAATGAAAGTGAGGAGGTTGGCACGACATCTGTTGAACATTGAGAAAAGATTGACGAATTGAAAAATAGTATACGCACAATTGTTTCTCGGCGTCCGTAAGCTCGTCTATGCCTTCCAATGAGAATCCACTACCAGAGACCAATTTCTTGAAGGCAGCAACACGAGAGGAATGTAGAGTTGCATTCTCCTGGGAAATTTTCTCTTTTACGTCGTCTGGCTGGGCATTGTAGAACTCCTCCGCAAGTTCACATTGCTTCTTGATACGTGCGCTCTTGGAAGGAGGGTCATCAGCTGTGGCATTACGATAGTGTTCCATAAACTGGTCTCGAAATTCGGGATGAGACATGAAGTGCTTGTAATCGGGCTTTCGACGAGGTTTTTTGAGCGCAGTGCTCTGTTTGAGTTGGTTGTTGATACGTTTAAAAGCTTCACCGCCGTTTCGTTCAGCAGGTCGTTGAGTCTGGCGGTGAATCCAGTTTTTAAGTTCCTACACCAATTCTGAATAAGAGGCGTGTATACGACTGACGACGACTCACCGTTTGACCCTGTTTCACAGTGGCAGAAAGAGCCTCATCGCGTGCCGCTTCCAACTCCTGTCGTTGCTGATCGGGGAGAGAAGCGCTATCGTCGTGAAGTATCGCGAATTCGGCTGGCTCTGACTTGGTATGCCAGGGAAATGTTTGGAAATACTCGTGAGTCGTGCTAACAATCCACTTGCTGCGTTCCTTTCTCGTCGAAAGAGCAAGATACGCGTCAATGCGCGACTGGAGAAAAGCCAACTGAGGACCCGAAAATTTGCCCTGGTTTCCGCGTTTCTTCTTCTTCTTCGAGGGACTTCCAGTGGCTGGGACATCTGTTGGCTGAATACTGGGAGTGGTATTTGAAGAAGGTGCCGATTCTGCAGGAGGAGGATTGACAACAGGCTGCGGCTGGACAGAACGAGCTGGGCTATTCCGGGAAGGGGAATTGGATGTGGAGTCACCATTAGGAGCTGCGGTAGGACCAGAGGTTGTAGCCATCATGAGAGAATGACAGAGACGAGCAAAGGAAGCGTAGGTACGAGGGAGAGAAGGTAAGAGGTAAGCGGAGCTACCATTTGGAAAACATGTTACATAATCACAAGAAATAATAATAATATGCATTATTATCATTTCTCGCAAGCTTGCCGAGCTACGGCTGGGGGCGCTTACAAGGCCTCCATTGTGTGAAAGCCTTGCCGTCGAGCCGAGAGGACAGCTGTCAGATGATTATGCGAAACAGGGATGCCGAACTGCCGCTAGGTAGCGGCCCACTATAGGGTTCTAGTGAGTGGGCAACTGCCCCACTGTTATGCAAAACTAGCCTCAGGCAGTTGCCTATATGTTATGCGTATAAGTTACAGCTGCAGCTGATGGCATCACCATTCTTCTTTGTCAAAAAGAAAGACGGTACCCTCAGACCAGTACAAGATTATCGTAAACTGAATGAGATGACGATTAAAAATCGTTATCCCCTTCCTCTAATTCAGGAATTGATTGATCGATTGAAGGGTGCCAAAATCTTCACCAAAATGGACATCCGATGGGGATTCAATAACATACGGATAAAGGAAGGTGACGAGTGGAAGGCAGCATTTAGGACCAATCGAGGACTATTTGAGCCAACAGTCATGTTCTTTGGCCTGACGAATTCACCAGCTACATTCCAAGGATTCATGAACCATATCTTACGAGAACTAGTCAATGAAGGGCATGTCATAGTCTATATGGACGACATTCTGGTTTTCACAGAAGATATAGAAAGTCATCGATTGATTGTCAATCGAGTTCTCGACATCCTACGTCAACATAAACTATTTCTGAAGCCAGAAAAATGTTCCTTCGAGAAAACATCCATTGAATATCTAGGGATCATCATAAAGGATGGGACAATTCGAATGGATCCAAAGAAAGTACAGGCAGTACGCGAATGGACTACACCCACCAAGAAACGAGATGTACAGCAATTTCTTGGATTCTGCAACTTCTTCCGACGATTCATTCGGGGATTCAGTCAGATAGCCAAACCTTTGACTCAGCTGACAGGCAATGCACCCTGGGAATGGTTAGATGCACAGCAATCTGCTTTCGACGATCTCAAATACAGAATTTGTGAACGAGTTGTTCTTCTCATTCCTCACGATCATGGGAAATATCGGCTAGAAGCAGATTCATCAGATTATGCAAATGGTGCTGTCCTTTCACAAAATGTTGATGGTAAATGGTGGCCTGTTGCCTTTAGATCGCGATCACTCAATGAAGTAGAACGGAATTACGAAATCTATGACAAAGAGTTGATGGCTATTATGGATTCATTAGCTGACTGGCGTCAATACCTGCTTGGTGCCGAAGAACCTGTCGAGGTATTCACAGATCATGCAAACCTCCAGTACTTCAAAAAACCACAGAAGCTCAATCGTCGACAAGCACGTTGGGTACTGGAGTTGGCAGAATACAATATTCAGCTGATCCATAAACCTGGACGCTCAATGACAAAGGCTGACGCACTGTCACGGATGACAGGTCTTGAGACGGGGGAGAAAGACAATGAGAATATTACACTTCTGAAGCCAGAAATTTTCATTCGTGCTCTTGATCTCTCTGCACCGGAAGATCTACTTCTATCAGATATCAGAAGAAGTCGAAATCAAGTAGATCAGTTCGTGAAAGACAACCTTGATGCAAAAAATTCTGATTGGACGGAAACAGATCGAATTGTCAAATGGAAGGAATGTGTTTATGTACCAAAAAACAGTGTTCTACGGTCCAAAATCATCACTCAGTACCATGACTCCTTACTTGCAGGACACCCAGGAAAGTACAAGACAATGGAGTTGATTACTCGAGACTACTGGTGGCCAGGAATCGTTCGAGATGTTGGGAAATATGTTGAGAGTTGTGAAAGATGCCAAGCTACAAAGTCCCATCGTATGCGACCTGTTGGACGATTACATCCTCACAATATTCCAACTGAGCCATGGCAAGTTATTGGTACCGATATGATCGGAGAGCTTCCAGAGTCAGGAGGATACAATGCAATTGCAATCTTCATTGATCATTTCACCAAGCGACTCAGACTAGTTCCATCACATACGACAGTTACATCTGAAGGAATGGCAAAGATCTATCGAGATCATATCTTTGCAATTCATGGACTTCCACGAAAAATTGTCCATGATCGAGGACCACAATACCATTCACGATTCATGAAAGAGTTGTATCGACTGTTAGGCATTGAACCAAACTTTACAACGGCATACCACCCTCAAACAAATGGCCAATCTGAACGAACAAACCAAGAAATTGAACAATATCTTCGGTTGTTTGTTAACTACCATCAGAGCGACTGGCACGAGTGGTTACCACTAGCTGAATTCAGCTACAATGATAAAGTTCACTCTTCTACCAAAGTTTCCCCTTTCTATGCTGACAATGGACGACACCCATACAAAGGTACAGCTGTACAACAGAATTCAGACAATCCCTCAGCACAGACATTTGCAGACAATATGCAGAAGATTAGAGAAGAAGCGACAGCAGCTCTGATAAAAGCCAAGGAAGAAATGAAGCGGCAATATGACAAGAGAAGAAGCGAAGGAGTAGAATATCGAGTTGGCGATAAAGTTTGGTTAGAAGGAACCAATCTTTCAACAGATCGACCAATGAAGAAGTTAGGAGATAGGAGATTCGGACCTTTTACGGTTTTAGAAAAAGTAGGATCCAGTTCCTATAAACTCGAAATCCCTCGAACGTGGAAACATATACATAATGTTTTCAATGAAGTACTCCTTACACCATATAAGGAGCCCCTATTTCCCACACAACCCCGTAATACACGTCCACCTCCAGTAATTGTCGGAGGAGAAGAAGAATTTGAAGTAGAGGAAATCCTAGATTCGAAGAAGGTTGGGCGAGGAATCAAGTATAAAGTTCAATGGAAGGGGTACGGTTCTCATGAACAAACCTGGGAGCCGCGATCAAATCTCACAAATGTGGATCAGTTATTGAAGGAATTTCATGAGAAAAATCCAACAAAGCCGAAGCCCGCTACTCTCCGACGTATTGAAATCCCCATTTCCCAATTTCCAATAGAATTGTTACGCCCCATACCTTTACCAAACACTACCACTGTTCCCTCTAATATTCCCTCTGAAAATTTTCTTTTACGACAAGCACTTCGTGGAACTCGTGCCCTAAGGAGGGGGTAATGTTACGATTTCATTCTTTCCTATTGGTTAAGCGCTCACTCTTGCATGTTCTCGTGTTATAAGCGCCCATATAACACATATTAATCCCTTTTTCCCACCAAGTTAATTTCCGTTACTGTTACAGATCATTAATTACTTTCTTCTCGTGTCCGCCAGGATAATGACAGTTTACTCTCGTATACCACATTGTACTTGTATTAGCCTCACCAACTACTCATTGGATACATACGACTTTACTTATGGATACCTGTAGTTACATTCTCTAGCCTCAAGGACTCGGTGCGAGATAGTTCTCATAGTTTCATTTTAGAATATGTATATAAGGTAGAGTATTTTGTACAGTAGTCCTTAACTCTGATCTCGTCTATACTCCTCGGTAGCTAGACCTGTAGAGTTATCCCTTGCTCTCTCTATAAATCCCTCTTTGCTCGTTCTCTCTGTGTGACGCCTGGTCCTCATTTGTGAGAACTATCCGAGTCGCTGACACTATCCATCATAAGCACAAGCAGAACCCATACCTTGGTGCTAGATAACTTGACATGGTGGTTCTCATTGTTGGTTGTACTGCTGGAGTTGTCTCACTCCTCTTGCTGGAATTTGATTGCTAACATCTGAACTCCCTCTGGACTTTGTTACTCCAAGATTGGCTGACCCAAATCCATACTTTTCTTTGTTTGCCCATGACTCTCACCTGCAATGCTCATCTCTATAGAGGGACACATTAATGATTTTGTATCTGCATTGTCACCTCCTTGGCTGGTTCAAGTTCCTTTCTCTCAATCAGCTTGTTTGAGACGTTGTTCCTTTCCAGTTGCAATCTCTGCTCCAAGTCTCCATCCTCTTGAATCATTGATGTCTCAACGTCACGATTCACTGCTGGCTGAGTACACCTTTGATTGAAATTTTCCATTGCGGCAAACTTCTTATCCTCTGTTGACCTCACAATTCAGAGGGAAATTGGAGTCTACAACATTGTCAGTCGGCAAATTGAAGGGGCATTCAATTGCTTTGAAGAAGAGTGGATAGCCATTGGAAAATCCAATGATGCATAAGTCTCTTGTTTTGCTCTCATCGTCCCTAGTCTTGGCCTGTTTTCATTCACGTGTGCAAACGTATCTGCACAAGCACTAGCATGAACCTATCACCAACAACAGTTTTGCCACGCTTCCTCGAAGCAATGATAAGATGTGTCAAATTGCTTTCAACTTGAATTGTTTGCATTGACCTAGCAGCAAAAAGCACGTTTCAGTAACTGGAATAATGTCAATCTACAATTGGCTTTGGACAGTGTAGTGTGTTTCCTGCAACTACAGTTTTGGAAACACAGTGACTCAGGGGATTAACTTGAATTGGACACCACCTTTGCTGGATTGAATGAGACCAATTTGTTCTCTTCTTCTCCCTTTTGTCTCCAATTCATGAGTGGCTCCTTGCAAAGAAGTCTCACCTGCTATTGCTGTGGTCAATCTGGTACAAACTCGGTTCAATATGGATCGCATATTGAGGGCAAAGATGTTGAAAAAGGGGCTGCTTTGTAAGGAATAGCCTTATCCTTCCGCTAGAAGTGCTTGGCAGTGGTTTAGAGCAACGGCACACTTCAATCCCTCGACTCCATCCACTGAGTATCTTGCTCATTCTCCTTCTCAGCACTTCCTCTTTCTGTTCCTCTCTATTTCTCCTTCTGGGCCTTTGTTCCTCATACTATGCAGAGGTCATATTCACGACATAAATCTTACAAGTAAGGGTCTTCATGAATCCTGGACGAGTCATACCTGTGACCTGACCTGCAGGTATTTTGCCTCCAACATCCTGACCTGTGACCTGTTGCTGACCTGTGTTCACAGGTACCTGACCTGCAAGTAATTTGACAATACCTGCAGGTTACCTGGACCTGTCCCTATAAAATAATTTTCTAAGTCTGACCTGTGACCTGTCATGACCTGTGCACATAGGTACCTGGACCTGCAGGTATTCCCACAGGTCTTACCTGCGAGTACTCACAGGTTACCTGACCTGCTGAAGACCCTTACTTACAAGTATTGATGATCTCCTTATGGGCAAACATACACGAGAAGGATTCTGAAAAAGCATGTTGCTCCAGTGATGGCATATCATCAGTTCCATCACATGTCGGTATTTTGAAGCACGTTGTTGCTCTAGTAGCTGTTGGAATTGACTTCACACTGTGGCCTTGTCTCCACTTTGTGTTGGTGCTTTTGAAGCACGTCGCCGCTCAAGTAGCAGGTGGTACTAACTGGAGCTAACATGTTGACATCTCCCAATATGTGTTGGAAAAGAGGTTTGGGACAAGCTGGTCCGGCAATGTGGCCCCAGGGACAACAATACTAGGATTTCTTGCAATAGGACCTGTACTCGGATAGAAATGGAATTCTTACGGTTGTACTAGTACTCAAGGAACCTTCTGCCTCTTTCAAATCCAGTCCTCTGTTGGCAAAATATATTTGTTTACTCAATGACCATTGACTATCTCTTCCATCCTCTTGTTGACACAACCTCTCCAGGTCCCAATTCCATTCTCCGGCCCATGGCTTGGTGAAGCACAAAGCTATGTATATGAGATACCTTCTATAATGGTCGTTGATGCTACACGGGCTTGCCTCGCTGACTTGATTACCCATCCTTGATTTCTATCTCATTCCTCCACAATCCATAATGGGCTTCCAGGCAATGACTCCTCACTCTTCAGATGTATTCTGATGTTATCCTTCTCCCTTCCTTAGTCAAAGTCATTCCTAGTCATGTACATGTGTTTTGCAGGAAGGCGACTCTGAGCACGGAACTCTAGAAAAACTCAATGAAGTGGGAATATCTCTTCATGCTATAGCCTTTTTTCAGTCTTCACTATAATGCTGATGGCATGCGACACAAGCATGCCTCTGGAATACAAAGGCATTATCCTATTATGAAAGCCGAAGCCAGGATAGGTTTAATCCACTGATCACTCCAATGCGACTGAGGAGACCAAAGCAACGAAGACCACCTCGATTGGCTGTCTCATTTTGATATCTCCCTCCCATAATTCTCTGACACTCACACTCTCTTACTCTTCACTCAACCTCTCTGTCTGCTGGCCCAATCAATTACTTACTCTTGGTGTATATTTGTTGCTTCACAAGGGATTCTGTTGCACCCATATTCAAGCATTCTCTGTCTTGTTGAACAACATGTCTGCCATGCAGCCATCTTTCCACATCTTTGTAAAGGTCAGAGGTCAGTGGCCTGAGCCCTTCGAAGAGAGTTGGAAGCATTGAAGGAGACAGAGGAGTGGCCATGCATGGTTAGAACAACCATAGCCTGCTGAATACACATCAGAAGGATTCATGGAGGAAGGCTGCCAAGACCCAGTATGGTGTCATGATGATGGTCACATCAGTATTTTCATAGTATATTGTTTGATTGCTGGCGCGTCATTATTTCCATTGTACATTGGTGCTTCCAAAGCACATCATTGCTCAAGTAGCATGCAGAATTGACTGTAGATAGTGCACAATGCTTGTGGGTGTCCCCGGGCCTCAGGGTGATGATGATGATGATTACTCGCAATAGGATTTATACTCACTGGCAAAAGCAACAGCATCACATCTGGAAAACTATATTGGGCCTGGACTCTCTAGGTAACACCAGGGACACCCCCCAAATCCTTGGCCTTCTTCATTTGCCTGAGAGATATTCCAAGGATACCCAGGGCAGCCTGGGGCACTGTAGCCTGGCGAGTTCACTTTAAACAAGACATGGCTTGCCCATCTAGTGTTTAAACATGTTTAAACAATCTCATTCATAGCCTATACTACTACATGCTACACTACTGTTTAAATACTCTATTTGAGACCATCCATACCTGTTTAAACAATGAAGAGCTGAACATTGCAGAAATCTGTTTAAACATAAGGATTTGCACAATTAAACATCATTGATACTGTTTAAATAGGATAGCTCACCACACTTAAAATAGTCCTGTTTAAACAAGGGTGTTTCGAGAACCTGATAGGCACAGTTAAAGATTGTCAGGACTGTTTAAACAGAAATGCTCACCAAACTCGATTCAGCCCTCTTTGAATATCTTCCAATCAAGAGAACTTATTAACAACTCACAGTTAGAAAATGGCCGCAATAATCTATTTAAACATTTGAACATTGAACTCTGTTCAAGCATGAATTCGGGAGACGGTAGTATTGGAAAACTCACGTGTGAATTTTGTCAATTTCATGTTTAGTGGTCAATCGGCGATGATTCTGAGATATTAGGCCTCGAGACCCATCTAAAAGGGCAGTTGAGAAAGTGACAATGAAAGAAATGATCAAACGAGCGTACCTATTATAGTAACACAGCTTGTCTTCCTCTGCTCACTACAGTTGACCTCCGTCATGAAGTGTGTTGCACATTATAGGACATTTCAAGAAAAGGAGTGCACATAACGAGAACATTATTGTGTCGAAACTGTCCAAATGTGGCCTGGCTTAGAATTTATCAGCACCACCTGTACAAATACTCACCGGAAACAGTCGAGCGATGGTTCAAGAGCTTGTCCGTTGCAGTAAGTTGAACAGCACAATGAAGATGAAGGAACGAGAAAGAGAGAATATGGGATTCCCACGGATTTTGGCATCAATGTGAGGCAGAGGTTCCCAGAGAAAATGGCTGAAAAAGGAAAAATTCCGCGTGACACCAAGCCACGTCAGCCATCTCACGCGGTATGTTTCCTTTTTAAATTTTCAGCTATTTTCTCTGGGAATGTTGATGTCAAAAGCCGTGGGAATCATCTATTCTTTCTTTCTCCTTCGTTCATCTTCATTGCCGCTTCGTTGCGCCTTTCGACTTACTGCAACTCACAGGCTCTGGGACTAACGCCCGTGTGTTTCTTGGTGCTTAAAGAGGTATCTGTGCTCCATTTAGTTGTCTAAATCATACATGAATACTGAACATACAGAATCCAGATGATAGCTCTGCCACCCATCTGAACCAGCGCAACTGCGCCAAGAACCACGTCGTCATCATAACTCATCATCGTCCTTGAGATTCTTGCCACGACTTTTATGAGGCCTCAGCGCGTATCTGATGGTTGTCATAGAATCAACACCTTACCTTGCATTCTTGGTGCGTAACTTGTGTTCTGTTCAAGGGAATTGTGCCCGCTGACTCAATTGCTAGAGGGCGTCAATAGACCCTACTGGCACCTCTCCTTTGTCTTCCCAGAAACCTGTCATCACCTTTCTTTGCAGCCAACAGATGCCCAGCCCCTCATCTAGGCAAGGCTCTGTTGGTGGCCGACATTCTTTCAAGCGCAGTTTTGGGTGTATAATATACCTAAGTCGTTGACAGAAAGTGGGTGCGCTCTGCTCATGAATGGTACTCTTTATCTGCGATGCACTGAGAGGCTGATGTGAAGAAGGACGGGGTGAGAATTCAACACTTGCTACAGATTATTTAAACAACGTACTGTTTAAATACTGGTTAAATACCTTCTAAGCAGTTCTAGTCTTTAAATAATGGAATACTTGTTTAATGGTTCTCCCTCCTTGTATACAGCCGAAACACTTGTTTGAATAGTGATTCAGTATTAAAATGTCCGGAATCTAGCTACTCTAATATCTAGTCTAGTATGTTTAAATATTCTCTTGTTTAAACATGTTTAAACATTGGATGGACAAGCCATCGGATGTTTAAAGGTAATAGGCTCGATTTCTTTGGGGCAGCCCAGGGATCCAAAAGATCCTGTAAAGCTCTCAGGCTAACAAGGATTTGGAGGGTGTCCCTGTGGAATCACAGAGACCAGAGGCAAATGGGTGTTTTCCAGATGCACAGAGTTGTTCCAATATCTGAGGAGCACACTATGTCTTGCTTTGGAATCGATACATCATGGATACAAGCCAAACCCAATATCTTGGTGCTGTTCAAGCACAAGTTGGTTCTCATCATCATCAGTGATCAAGTGCACTCAGGTTCCGGACTCAGCTTCTATAATGCTCCAAATGTCTTCTCCTACCGTCATCTCAGTTAAGACGCTACAGTCTCTTCTCAGTCTTGGTCTCTGCTCTCCTCTTGAGTCGCCAACAAAGTGTACACTTTGCTCCCATGAGGCGCGCCTTTGTGTTAATGAAGGCCAAACTCACCTCAACGCACTCAATTTGAAATTCTTTTCATCCATTGTCATGGTGCGACCTAGGCTCCTCAACAAGGGTCAGCAATGTAAAGGATAATTGAGTTGTGGGCTCAGGGTGGGATCGGTCATGTTTGGAACAATAGGAGACTCAACTAGGCAATGCAAAGGAGTCTTGCCACTCACTTGTTATTGAGGAGCAATTCCTGGTGCTTCGAAGCACAGGTAGTCCTACTGGTGTCGACCTTCTACCAAGTTGTCATGTTCAAGTAGTACTTGCATCAAATACAAACACAACTTAAATAATGGTGATGAAGATAAAGGACCAAGCTTCTGACATCTCTTGTTTTGCTTCAAGAATTAATCTGCATCCTGAGCTTCCTCAATTCTTGAACTCTTGCTCGCATCACTCTTAATCCTCGTCTATCCCCGTCGGTGTTCTAGGTAATCGGTTGACAAGATATGAGAAGTTCAGACGGTACAATATGTGATTCACAAGTTTAGCATGGATCAAGACTAAGAATCACTCTGCCTGCATGGTTATGGACACAGGAAATTCTTGAGTTTGTGGAGAGGAAGTTGGATCATTTCATTCTGGAGGATCTATCACTGGTGTTGAAGCTACTCAAAATTGTCCCATCCGGGAACTTCTGTCTCCCTTCTGCTATGAACTCATGTGTTCAGCTACTTGTAATACCTCTGCTTCCACTGGCAAAATTATCCGTCGCTCTCAATCTGTGTTACCAAGTGGCACCCAATTGAGGTCTCTATCTTCCTTATTTCATCTATATTATCTCCTCTAGACATTGGTGCTTGTGAAGCACATTGTGAGGAGGTCGGAGTATCAGAGTCAGTAGCTCACCATTGCCAACGTCTCACAACCATATTCCAGACAACACATGATGAGGATGGGAAGGTTGAATCTCAGTGGGGAGAGTTTGCAGGGTTTATGCAGATTTTGGTGGCCGATTACATGATGACTATACCTTCGGAGCCTTCCATCTATTCAGGGAAGGAACTCTTGTCCCGCACTGGTTAATCCCCTTGTTTCCTCAGCTTATTCCCCTCTCAGTTCCTTGTTGAGCTCAGTGCAGATGTGGATCAAGCTCAAGAGGAGATGAGCATGAATGCTCTAACGGTTTCACCTCTTCAAGGCTGGGAAAATAGGAACTGTTGATCTTTGGGTCCAAGGTTCATTCGGACTGGGGGATCAAAGCCTACTACAGCATATACCATCTGTTCAATCTTGCCCTTGCCTGCTAACTTCCTTTCAATCCTGGAATCTCAATACTTCTAAACCTTTCTCTCTCTGCCTCATTCTTCTGGATTTCTCCGACAGTGCTTCTCAAAATAGGCTGGGATTTCTTTGGATTTTTGGACTCACGGTTTCACCTAGCAGAGTCAAGTAGATTTAATATATACCTTGGAGTATCAAGAGTGCCGAATTATATCATTACTTGTGCATGGGGGAGGGGGGGTTTTGTGAGGGCTTAGGGACATGAAGGCTTGGTACAGTGGACATGCTTAAGTAATGAACTAGTGAATTGTTAAGTGAAGACCATTGTCTCTTGGATTACATAACACAATTATTGCTTTTACTGTTACTTTCATGGTGTGAACCTCTTCATCTGCCTCGGGTCCCATTTGCAATGTTCTCCTCGGCAGGGCATCCATACACTGCTCCCCTAAGGAGGGTGACACCTTCTCTCAGCTAGAGTCACAGGCTCCCTTTCGTTGGGTAACGCAGCCCTCTTTCTAGGGATACAAGAAATCACTTCCAGTGCTTAAGTCAACTCTTGCGCTCCCCTCACTTTCCTCTCAGCCTGCCTCGACCTTGTTTCAACACTTTCTACCAGCAGACATATGCGGAGTTCCCATTTACACCAACGCTTCACAGATTCTTGAGTGATATAAGCTATACTCAGTGATTGAAGGTACTAGAGGTGCTAAAAATAGTATATACATGATATATACTAATTGTATAGTGGATTTGGTATGATTTGGAGTGATATTGTTTTTCAATTGTATCATGTAAATTTTTTTATTATGCATTTTCAGAGCCAATGAGGCACCCCTGAATTTTTTGAGTATTTTTTATGATTTTTTCAGATTTTTTGCTATCACATCAGGAAAAATATTCTCATGCCTAGAGTCCCCAGAGATACCCCCAATTCCTAGGCTGCTCAGAGATTTTTGTGAACTTTGAAAGATCAAAAAACATCCTAGAGATCCTGAAAGATCCTGAAAGCATCTGAAAGCACCAGAAAGCACCAGAAAGCACCAGAAAGCACCCAGAGAATTTTTAGAAGCCTCAAAGAACTCAGATACTCTAGGCTCTCTGAGACTACCTAGGAATTGGGGGGTATCTCTGGGGACTCTAGAGATGAGAATGTTTTTCCTGATGCAGATGAGATCAAGTTCTATTTTAGCCCAATGGAGTCACTAGGATGCTAAATATAGCATATACATCATATATATTAACTGTATAGTGGACTTGGAATGATTTGGAGTGATAAAAATCTTTACACTTGTCGTGTATTTTTTTTATTTTGTGTTTTTAGGGCCAACAAGGCACCCCCTGAATTTTTTTGACTATTTTTAGGATTTTTTGCTACAAGATGAGATCATAATCAAATTTTTCCTTTTTTGGTAATTTTGATGTGCCTGGACCTGCAATAGGCCCCATACCATACCTAAATATTTTTTGCATTTTTAGTGATCTTTTGGGTTTTTTTAGTACCTAGATTGACCCTACATCATTTTTTATCATATGAGGTCATTTGCTTACATATCTTGATCTGACCTAATCAGGCCATTTTAGGTTTTTTATGAATTTTTATAAATTTTTGGGTTTCTTTGAAAATGTACTGCTTATTTAATATCTGGATGATTATTAATTACCCAAAACAGTAAATATAAGCCATATGTGATAGGTAGTGACAGGCCTGACCACCCCCGGGGCCATTTCTGGGATCCCCTCTGGGTCAACACAACTTTTTTGCAATAGGTACCCAATAACTCATCAGTGTTTTTCACAAAAGCTTCACTGTATCCTGTGCCTGTGACAGAATTTGAGATCAATCAGCATCTAGGTTCAGGAAGTGATCATGTTTCAGAGGTTACCCACATCTCCCTCGTTCTAATTGCAATACATGGTTGGCACATTGAAACTAGCAGGATGGTCTAGACAATGCGCAAACACTGTCTTTGGACAAACACCTCTCTCTCACAGGCAAACCTTGATCAGGTAGTTTTAGTATCAGAGGTGCGTCATCTTCAGCGAATATTCTCCCTTCACTCCTCAAGCACTTTCCATCACAGGTTACCATTCACTGATCTCTTTGTCCACAACCAACCATTGTTACCCTCCACTGCACACTCAAATGGCCCTTCTTGCCATCCTCTGAACATGTTCCAGGTGAGGTATTACTGGCAATGATCAGCCTACTTGAACCTCGTGATTCGCCACCATGTCACACTCTTCCTATGCCAGCCTACAATCCAGTATCACAACTCCCTTTGATGTCCTTACAGACGTCCAATCCACTTGCGGCTTGCCACAATTGACATGGCTATTGCTAGGATACAAAGCCAGTGGCACCAAATGTTCTCGGCCAAACAATGTGTCAGACAATTTCCACCCTATGCAAGTGCTGGTATGTCTTATTGAAACCCCATTGACACACTGTGATACTTACTGTGTCCTCAATAACTCAGATAATGATTTTTACAACATGAGGCCTCACACTACCTGCTGATGACCACGAAGCTGCAATGCACCGAACCACCAATCCACTCGATGTTTCTCAATCACTGCTGTGCATGCCTTCTTTAATTTCAGCAAGCTTCTTGTTCTTCCCATGCCTTCCCTCAATGTATCTCTTGCTCCTCCCCTCCATCCGCTTATGAATCACCTCTTGAATCTCTTTTGCCTTGAAATACGACGGACAATCTTGCAGATACAACAGACACTTTTTCATTCACTAGTTACTCTCACTTCTGTCTCTTGCTATGTCCGCACTGCTTCTTACAGACACCTATAAATACTCCAATTCATACATATATCCATGTTACATATTATGAGAAGCAACATACAATTCATTTCAATATGTCCAGCTATCCTAAGACATATGTGGCTGTGTCTCCTACAAAAAAAAAGTTGTGATGTCATACATAGGCCTTCATACAATGTTCTATCAAACAGTTTTCACTAGCAATAGATTCTTGTACATCTGACTGTCCCGACTCAGACAACAGCAGCACATTGTGAGCAACAACACATGTCCCTGTCAAGACTTTTGTTACTATTTGTTGGGCCAAAAATTCTTGCCATTTGCTTCTTCTTCTTGAACAGCCATCATCTCCCAAATGGCCTCCTCAGTTGACCTTGTTCTTTCCCCAGACATATTTCAGTATCTGGCTGGAATAAATAGATTATCAAATGCTCTTCCGAAATTTTCTGTCAGCAATCTGTTATCAATCTCACCATCAGTTTACTTTAGACCCTTGTGAACAGCTTCAACACTCTCCTCATAACACTGGGGAACACAGGCCTTAGTATAAAATATGTACTTGTTAAACATGCGCGAGGCAAAAGCCTGGATAGGCATGAATGGAGCTTCTTGCTTCCATACATCCTCATCATCCATCTCCTCCACCACCTCACCCCTGATATGCCGAAATTTCAGTTGGGTAGCATCAAGGATCCCTTCTCTGTGCAGCCACTGGCTCAGGGGTTTGAAAAATATGTGAGGCCCCAAAACCAGTGTGATACTTCTGATCTCAATATTTTCCAGATTAACCCTCTTTATAATAGCAAAGACAGAATGGAGTGGCTGAACATTATCAACCAGGCCAAGGAACTGCTCAAAAAGTACCAAAACACTCTCAGTACCTCCACAGCTCTCCAACCCACACAGGAGCCATCAGTAATGAAACTTTGGCGGAGTGTAACATCCTCCTGAAATCTTGTTGGCTGGGCACATATAGCCCTCAACTTCTCAATTGCTGCCCTTCATCTCTCAATCCTGAAACTCGCAAGGATTTTTCTGCTCTACAGGCCTCCTATCAAACTCTCATTCACAGGGGATACTCACCTTTCCTCCCATTATGGAAGACTTTCAGGATTTTCTGGCAAAAAACTGAAGTATGTACCTAGTACCTCCGTTTTCTTGAACACATATTCATAATCTGGATAGGCTTGAGCTCATCCTCAGCTCCTCGGAATACAATGCTTCACAGCTCAGCTTTCCCTTCAACGCAGCAACTGTAATTTCACCTCTTCTACTTTTCCAAAAAAAAACTGCCATTCCCTCAGCCTGGGGTAAAGAAAACATCCTCAAGGTAAGATTCTTTGTATTCTATTAACATATCTAGTCAATGAACTTCTCTAGATGGGATTTGTCCTCCCACTGTTCAAACTCCAATGTCTGTTCCTTGTGGAGAAAGTCATTTGGACACATTTGAATGCTCTCTCTCAGGGCTTACATCTGTTGATCAGGCAATCACGGATATTTTAGCTAGCCCTGAACTGAACAACCTTAAAGACATTCTACAAGGCCAGAAACATCAGCAAAATCACCCTGTCTCTGAAGACTCCAGGGACACCCCCCAAATCCTGGGCAACCTCAGAGTAATAAAAGTGCTTTAGAGTCTCAGGGCATCTCTGGGCATCTTTGAAGATCTCTGAGGGTGCCAAAATTTCTCTGAGAGAGCTGAAAGAGATAAAATCTCTCTAGGATTTGGGGGTGTCCCTGGAGTCTCCAGAGACAGGTGTGATTTTCCTGATGAAGACTTCTTCAATTATGGTATGTGTTGCTTCCCTTCTATATATATTGTGATTTAACCCCTTCTTTCAGAAAATGCCAAAGCACAGCTTACACAGGGTCAGTAACTTGAACGTAATTTCTGCAGATACTGAAACTCTGAGCAGGTTCAAACCAATTCTGCGAGGGGTTAATGACCTTCTTAAACAGTTTACAAATCAAAGTTGATGACAATGGCCAGCCTAAGATAGGTATGCAACATTTTAATATGTCAGGATTTGAAATAATTTGCAGCCCCAGCTTCCAAACTCCTGGCAAGCTTAGAAGCCAATGCATGTGCTGGTGCCCTTCTTAGTGAACCTCTAGGCTTGCCACCACCACTTCAGGCTCCTCGACATCACATCCTCCCATGCTGTCTAGCTCCACTCTTTCTACTGTTAACCCACCTGTGCTTCCTCTTTTTCTCCCCTCTTCATCTCCTGATAAAATGTTGGAACTAGAGATGCTCACGAGTGGCAAGTGTTGACAAGTACTCGTGAGTTTATTCGTACTCGTGACTCGCGAGTCGAGTGTTTTATTTATACGAGTGTACTCGTGGCACGAGTGTATACTCGAGTCACGATCATCAAATTGTATTGACAAGTACTCGTGCAATTTATTCGCGAGTATTCTCCTGTACTCGTGAGTATTTCTACTATTAACCCTGCACATGACTTTTCTCAGTGGCTATGTGCCTATTATAAATTTTTGTGTTAGAGTCACAGCCACTGCCTATTATAATTAATAGGAGAAAAGGAGTAATATAGTCTAACATATGTCATATGTAAGAAAATGTGAATGGTGAAGTGGTTAAAGGCGCCGACTCTGGAGTAAGGTCAAGGCCTTCCTTTAACTTCCTTCAGAGTTCAAATCCCCCTTCTGGCAACTTTACCTAGCAGTAAATCTGAATATTGTTCTTGCTTCAAAGTATAATAATACATGTTTCGGTACTGTATATTTATTAAAAGCTATGAAAATTAAGGTAACAAGTATTAAAACACTCGAGTGTATTTTTCAATACTCGAGTCTTTCCTCTATATACTCGAGTAGATACTCGAGTCACGATTTGAATAAATTACCTTGAATATTCGTGGCACTCGCACTCGAGTGTCTGTTACTTAGAAACACTCGAGTATAGACTCGAGTCACAGTTGCTGATTTTGAGTGACGAATATTCGTGTCACGAGTGGCAAGTACACTCGAGTGTGCACTCGTGAGCACCTCTAGTTGGAACCAGAAACTGCTTCTATGAATGAAGCGAGTTCTTCACGGAATGAGGAAGTCACTATCTTTCTTAAAAAAGCCCTCCACCCCTCCCTAGACCCTTCTCCTGCCATGTTGCTTAATGATGTCCCACCAAACAATGTCACCCAGATCATTCCTGATGACGCAGTGGAGCCTTCTTCTATGTCATCAGGAAAATCACACCTGTCTCTAGAGACTCCAGGGACACCCCCCAAATCCTAGAGAGATTTTATCTCTTTCAGCTCTCTCAGAGAAATTTTGACACCCTCAGAGATTTTCAAAGATGCCCAGAGATGCCCAGAGACTCTAAAGCACTTTTATTACTCTGAGGCTGCTTAGGATTTGGGGGGTGTCCCTGGAGTCTCTAGAGACAGGGTGATTTTGCTGATGGTAAGACTCTCCTCCTGCCGTGTCGCTATGACTCACTAAATGACGTCACCCAGACCATTCGTAATGAGGCAATGGAGCCCTTGTCAACTAGCCAGGCAGGGGAGGACCCACAGAATGAGCAAGACCCTCCTCCTGCCGCATCGCTCAATGATGTCCCACCAAACAACATCACCCAGACCATTTCTGATGAGGCAATGGAGCCCTCAGACCCTTCTCCTGCCGCGCTCAAGGATGACTCACTGAATGACATCACCCAGACTGTTCGTGATGAGGCAATGGAGCCCTTGTCAACTACCCAGACAGGCCGGGAGGACCCGCGGAATGAGCAAGACCCTCCTCCTGCCGTGTTGCTCAATGATAACTCACAGAATGACATGACCCAGACCATTTGTGATAAGGCAATGGAGCCCTTGTCAACTACCCACAGCTGATACTGTAAAGCTTTTGTAAAAACTACTGATAAGTTATTGAGGAACATTTGAAAAAAGCTGCGATAACTCAGAGGGGGCTCCAGAAATGGCTCCGGGGGGTGGTCATGCCTGTCACCAGCTGTCACATAGGGCCTATATTTACTGTTTTGGGTAATTAATAATTATCCAGATATTAAATAAGCAGTACATTTTCAAAAAAACCTGAAAATTCATTAAAAAATCCTAAAAAATCCTAAAAAAGCCAGATTAGGTCAGATCAGGGTATGTAAGCAAATGACCTCATATGGTAAAAAATGATATAGGGTCAATCTAGGTGCTAAAAATAACCAAAAAATCACTCAAAATGCTAAAAATATTAGGGAACAGTATACAGCCTATTGCAGGTCCAGGGACATCAAAATTACCAAAAAAAAAAAAAAAAAAAAAAGGAAATTTTGATCATACGTTATCTTGTAGCAAAAAATATGAAAAAAATCTGAAAAATAGTCAAAAAATTCAGGGGTGCCTCATTGGCCCTGAAAACGCAAAATAAATTTTTAAAAAATACGCAACAAGTGTAAAAGATTTCATCACTCCAAATCATACCAAATCTACTATACAGTCAGTATATATGATGTACATGCTATTTTTAGCACCCCTAGCACCCTCAATCACTCAGAATAGCTTATATCACTTAAGAATCATATCAAACTGACAATATTGAGTAAATATAATGTACATGATATTTTTAGCACATCTAGTACCCTTGAACACTCAGAACAATTTATACTACTTAATATGTTCAGTACACTTGGTACTTATCACACCTAACACAGTTGACAATAAATACTCAAAACAGTGTTATCAGTCACTATACTTAACACCCTTAACAGTTAAAAAGTCAGAACAATATTGTTTGATATACATAACACACTTATTGTTATACTATAATATACTTATAACAACGAGTTTTGGGCACTTATGGGTGCTTATTTGGTGTTTTTGAGTTGAAATTCATTAATAGCACACTCAATAATTTTTTTGTGGGCTGTATATTGTGTCAGGACGTTGTTTATATCATATTCCTCTAGATACAATTTGGAGAACCCGAAAATCCCACCTGTGGGGCTAGCTATATTGTGATCTTTTGTAATATAACAGTGTTTTATGTAAATGACAGTGCATACACCCATGTTATGAAGTCAAATTACTGCTAAGTCATGTTGAAAAGAGTCATTCTATAGCCTATTCTATGCTAACTCTATGTGATACAGCTAAGAGATCTGTAATGGGGGTCATTGAATATGACATCTATTCTTACATGTAAATGTAGGCATCTATAGTGTACATGAAACATGTACTTGTGTATCACAGAGTCCAACCTTCATGATAGCTATCTCAATCATGTACAGACACTCTCAGTAGACTTTGTGAGTGCTTTCCTCATGAACCAGCATCAGTATATTTGCATTACATGGACATATGCATTGGCATTTATACAAAACACTGTTATATTACAAAAGATCTCAATATAGCTAGCTCCACAGGTGGTATTTTCAGGTTCTCCAAATGGTATCTAGAGGAATATGATATAAACAATATCCTGACACAATATAGAGCCCACAAAAAAATTATTGAGTGTGCTATTAATGAATTTTGCTCAAAAACACCAAATAAGCACCCATAAGTGCCCAAAACTCATTGTTATAAGTGTATTATAGTATGACAATGAGTATGTTATGTATATCAAACAATATTGTTCCAACTTTTTGACTGTTAAGGGTGTTAAGTATAGTGACTGATAACATTGTTTTGAGTATTTATTGTCAACTGTGTTAGATATAATACATATCACTACTGTTCTGAGTTTTAGTATGTTAGGTGTGATAATTACCAAGTGTACTGAACATATTGAGTAATATAAATTGTTCTCAGTGTTCAAGGGTACTAGGTGTGCTAAAAATATCATGTACATTATATTTACTCAATATTGTCAGTTTGATATGATTCTTAAGTGATATAAGCTATTCTGAGTGATTAAGGGTGCTAGGGGTGCTAAAAATAGCATGTACATCATATATACTGACTGTATAGTAGATTTGGTATGATTTGGAGTGATAAAATTTTTTACACTTGTTACATATTTTTTTTATTTTGTGTTTTCAGGGCCAATGAGGCACTCCTGAATTTTTTGACTATTTTTATGATTTTTATTAGATTTTTTGCTACAAGATGACATCATGATCAAAATTTCTTTTTTTTGGGTAATTTTGATGTCCCTGGACCTGCAATAGGCTGTATACTGTTCCCTAATATTTTTTAGCATTTTGAGTGATTTTTTGGCTATTTGAGTACCTGGATTGACCCCACATCATTTTTTACCATATGAGGTCATTTGCTTACATACCCTGATCTGACCTAATCTGGCTTTTTTAAGATGTTTTAGATTTTTTATGAATTTTTGGGTTTTTTTGAAAATGTACTGCTTATTTAATATCTGGATAATTATTAATTACCCAAAACAGTAAATATAGGCCCCATGTGACAGCTGGTGACAGGCATGACCACCCCCCGGAGCCATTTCCGGAGCCTCCTCTGAGTTATCGCAGGTTTTTTCAAATGTTCCTTGATAACTTATCAGTAGTTTTTACAAAAGCTTTACGTCCTCCCTGCCTGGGTAGCACAGGATACTGT
Organism: Lentinula raphanica; assembly: GCA_027919835.1. Classification (NCBI taxonomy): domain Eukaryota; kingdom Fungi; phylum Basidiomycota; class Agaricomycetes; order Agaricales; family Omphalotaceae; genus Lentinula; species Lentinula raphanica. The sequence continues at coordinate 260,645 of JANVFP010000001.1, read as the reverse complement.
AAATTACAGTATCCTGTGCTACCCAGGCAGGGAGGACCTGCGGAATGAACAAGACCCTCCTCCTGCCACATCGCTTCATGATGTCCCACCAAACGATGTCACCCAGACCGTTTGTGATGAGGCAATGCCATCTGGCCTTAGTAGCAGGGATGGTCATGGGTATCATCAGAATAACTGATTCGACCAGTAGCACACCTAGCTCTAGTGGCCCGACGCTACGGCGCAAAGCCAGTGTGATCGTGTTCATGGTACTTACCGTTCTCCAAGCCTATCAGACATTCATCCTTGTTATGTACAAGTGCTCAGGTGAGATATATCGAGCATCCCTTCATAAACCATTGACTTATCATTCTGCTTATTTTAGAGAACCCAGAAACTATCGCGCATCACCTTGGTAACTCTATCGGGGCTCAACACATCAGGAAAAGTACCCTTGGCCTAGGTAACCCAGAGATACCCCCCAAAACCTAAGCTCTCCCAAAGCACCCAAAGAAATCTGAGGCAAACTCAGGCTTGCCCAGGCTTTTCCAGGCAAACTCAGGCTTTTTCAGGCTTTTTCAGGCAAATTCAAAGTTTTTAAACTGCTGAGGTTTTGGGGGGTATCTCTAGGCAGCCTAGGCACCAGGTCAATTTTGCTGATGCACAGTGCCATGATCTTCGTCGGGATCTCCACGCTTTTGCTTGTTCGAGAGATCTATATGCTGGCCATGATCGGGTCCAGTGTAACTCACATCAGGAATAATGCCTTGAGCCCAGAGAGCCTAGAGACACCCCCCAAAAGCCCAGGCTTCCCAGAGATTCTCAAAGATTTCCAAAGATTTTCAAAGCAACTCAGGTAAGCCTGAAGACATGAGGTTGACTTGAAATCATTTCAAATACTTTAAACTGCCTGGAATTTTAGGGGTGTCTCCAGGCAACCTGGGCCTAGATAGATTTTTTCCTGATGCAGAACAAAGAGTATACGTGGTATCCTCTTGAGCTTGCTTGTGTTGTGCTGTATGCTGTACCAGGTGTTATTCCTCCGAGTCCCTCTGGAAGCTATGATCTTCCTTGGTAGTTCATTCACGGTGCACGTGATCCATTTGTTCAGACTTGGGAGATGTGGATTGGGGTTAGGTGGAGGACTTTTACGTAGTTATCTTTTTCCCTCTCATAACTTTGCTAATTAGACTGGTTTAATATATCCTCGGTATTTTACAGTAAGGCTGAGATTTAAGAGTGGTAAGGTAGAGGACAGGCAGACCCGTACGACCCCATGTGACTTTCCCACGATACTCAGTAAGGCAATTTTCAGTCAATTTCACGTCTTTCACTTTGTATCTCGCGCACCAGCGACTTAGTGCAAAATTGGTGCCGACATTCTCTCTGAATAGGCTCAACAAAGCTCTCAAAATATTTTGAGATTTTTTGTACCTAAATTGAACAAGTAGATTCAAAATTATAGTAATGACCAGTATATTATGCTCTGTAGCGCTATAGAAGTACCTTCTAAAAGGCCTAGGTAATTTCAGCAAGAGATAATTCATCCATAATGCGGTCTGGGAGAACACGATGACCGTGATATTTTCTTGCAGCCCAAGCAGCTTGCTGTCCATTGAGCCCTCGATGATAGGTACACTCCAAATTTAATTATGGAACTAGTTGTTCAATTTCCGCACAAAAAATCTCAAAAATTTTTGAGAGCTTCGTTAGGCCTATTCAAAGAGAATCTCGGCACCGATTTCGCAGTAAGTTACTGGTGCTCGAGATACGAAGTGAAAGACGTGAAATTGACCGAAAATTGCCTTACTGAGTATCGTGGGAAAGTCACATGGGGTCGTACGGGTCTGCGGCTACTACTTCATGAGCAGGGTTCCCACGCTCGACCTTTTTGACCGATTTATTCCGGTAAGACCGATTTGGACCGATTTGAGTTTTCCCACCACGTGATATTATTAGACGCTCAACGTACAGTCTCCCCAACTCAGCATTTTTAATTTTGTGCAGTGATTTATGAGAAATCTGTAACATGTTGGAGAAAACTGAGGATCTCAAGGCCAGTAGAATACATTCTTGACTTATTTTTGGTGCTCACAGCTCAAATCATTGAGGAACCATTGAATATGGAACAGTCTGCAGCTGGTACTGTGACCAATCAGTGGGCATGTCATTAGGCGCGCGCTTGCGCGCGCGCAAAAAATTAGCAGTAGATTTGGAAAATTATTGAATTTTGAATTGTTCTGGGGCTGGGTACTTAGTCTGATGCATACAATATGGTTTAAGTAGCAGTAAATACCTATTTGAGGCCTTACAGGCTGTACTTCGAGCTGTATTATCGAGATATACAACACATTTTTTAGTAGAGCCCTCGGCTCATTTGCTTCCGCACCCTCGGCAGGTCAGTGGACGCCTGCGGCGTCCTCTGACCCTCGGCATGACCAATTTTTCGTCTGCGGCTACTACTTCATGAGCAGGGTTCCCACGCTCGACCTTTTTGACCGATTTATTCCGGTAAGACCGATTTGGACCGATTTGAGTTTTCCCACCACGTGATATTATTAGACGCTCAACGTACAGTCTCCCCAACTCAGCATTTTTAATTTTGTGCAGTGATTTATGAGAAATCTGTAACATGTTGGAGAAAACTGAGGATCTCAAGGCCAGTAGAATACATTCTTGACTTATTTTTGGTGCTCACAGCTCAAATCATTGAGGAACCATTGAATATGGAACAGTCTGCAGCTGGTACTGTGACCAATCAGTGGGCATGTCATTAGGCGCGCGCTTGCGCGCGCGCAAAAAATTAGCAGTAGATTTGGAAAATTATTGAATTTTGAATTGTTCTGGGGCTGGGTACTTAGTCTGATGCATACAATATGGTTTAAGTAGCAGTAAATACCTATTTGAGGCCTTACAGGCTGTACTTCGAGCTGTATTATCGAGATATACAACACATTTTTTAGTAGAGCCCTCGGCTCATTTGCTTCCGCACCCTCGGCAGGTCAGTGGACGCCTGCGGCGTCCTCTGACCCTCGGCATGACCAATTTTTCGTCTGCGGCTACTACTTCATGAGCAGGGTTCCCACGCTCGACCTTTTTGACCGATTTATTCCGGTAAGACCGATTTGGACCGATTTGAGTTTTCCCACCACGTGATATTATTAGACGCTCAACGTACAGTCTCCCCAACTCAGCATTTTTAATTTTGTGCAGTGATTTATGAGAAATCTGTAACATGTTGGAGAAAACTGAGGATCTCAAGGCCAGTAGAATACATTCTTGACTTATTTTTGGTGCTCACAGCTCAAATCATTGAGGAACCATTGAATATGGAACAGTCTGCAGCTGGTACTGTGACCAATCAGTGGGCATGTCATTAGGCGCGCGCTTGCGCGCGCGCAAAAAATTAGCAGTAGATTTGGAAAATTATTGAATTTTGAATTGTTCTGGGGCTGGGTACTTAGTCTGATGCATACAATATGGTTTAAGTAGCAGTAAATACCTATTTGAGGCCTTACAGGCTGTACTTCGAGCTGTATTATCGAGATATACAACACATTTTTTAGTAGAGCCCTCGGCTCATTTGCTTCCGCACCCTCGGCAGGTCAGTGGACGCCTGCGGCGTCCTCTGACCCTCGGCATGACCAATTTTTCGGGTCTGCCTGTCCTCTACCTTATGACCGGGATTGGGGGTGTCACGATGATCACGTTTTACGCGATATCACGTCGTCACACATGTACCTTTTTTCTCCAGTCCTTTTCGAATTTTTCTCTCCTGACCTCCACCTTACACCTCCAGCCAATTTACTTCATGAATCGTAACTGACCCATGAACATATCTACCAATGTTGCCTGCCGATAGCAACGCTATAGCTCTACTTTGGACGCTTCCTGAACAAACACTGTGCCAATTGTATATTCCCGGTTCTCTGCCTGTTGCCATTTGGTAATCTGGATTCTGGATGCCCGGATGACTGAGGGCGCCGATGCTTGGGACAATCATATGTTGCAAGCGCTCTGAAGCTCCTTGCCTCAGGCTGCTTCCATCAGTCAATGCCAACAGTGGGCGCTGGGCGGTCGACCAACAACGTACATGCCATGTCATACGAGGTGGTACATGCCTGTCAAGATAGTGCGCTCAGTGTCTCCTTCGTATTCCATCAAGCTATGGCCTTCGCTGGCAGAAAGAGTAATAATTCTCTTTGCTGGACGCCACTGCTTGGACGAAATTGCAACCATCATTTCTTGTCATGTCCCACTTCGAATGTCTTTCCATCGGTAACTGCTCATTCCGACTTCTGGAGTAGACGGATCTCAGTATAGATATTGGGTGCTCGAAGGGACTCAGAAAAGCTATATAAGCTGAAGAAGTTTGCGTTTTTCAAAGCATCACTTCACTCTTCGTTCTCAGCTCTTCAGCTCTTTCTTTTGGCCAGGTCGCCTTCTACAAGTCTCTTTCGTTCTTTCAAGCACCCTCCTTTGAGTAACTTTTCTGCTCTGCATATCATTAGGTATGCACTTTTGCGAGATATCCACTTACTCTGATTGACGTGCTCTCCTTGCAGCAACGCCTTGTACCCTACGAAACTTATTTTTGACATTGACAATCATGTTCGCTCGAATTGCACTTCCTTTCTTTGCCCTTGCTGCCTTGGCCAGCAATGCTCTTGCTGCTCCGCTCGATCCCAAGACTCAAAGCCTCGGTGAGCACAATCAGTCGAGTCTTCCAGACTGCATTCGACTCATCTTCTCACAATTAGCTCGCCGCCATTTATCATTCGATAATTGGAACGGGATTTCCTCCTTTTCGGGCTTCGATGATTTCTACGGTGTAGACAACTTCTCTGGAGTAATCAGCGATCAAGTCGTTGTTGAACAACAAGAGGAGGTCGTCTGCGAGTCCGTCAGCATTGAGATCGTTCAACAAAAGCTTCTTGTCTTGCAAGAGATTGCGAAACAGTGGGTTGTTCGACACCTTTCCCTGTAAATAAGATTTCACAAGCTCGTTTTCAGGATCATCACCGAACAAGTCTGCGACGTTGAAACTCAGACCGTTGGTGAGTGTCACTGAACGAACCTTGCCTCATCTATGAATCAATGCTCATTCCGACTCCAGTCTTCCAGCAATTCCTTTCGTCCTCTAGCCACTTTAGCGACGATCTGCTTCGCACCTCGGGTCTGCAGGTTGGATACGACTCTGGTATCACCAGTCACTTCGGGAGCTTTTACAACGCAGACGGCTCCTTGTCCACTGTGAGTTCTGCTTGAGATAATTACAGAATCGAATGAATTGACGCGGTGTTCAACTTCTATCAGTACGACCTTGGTTTCTCTGGAAGCGACGTGGGCAAAAGCGTGGTCGTCCCTAGTGGAAGCAACTGGAATAGTGCGAGTTCTCCTGCCTCAGTTGGCAATGCTTTCAACGCTGCCGTGAGCGCAGCCAATGGTGCCAGCGCCTAAGTATGTCTTTTGTTCTGATTCGAGTTCATACAAGTTTTTAGTAATCGCTTCTGTTTTTCCGATAGGTCGACTGAGAGAGTCAAAAGTAGTTAGGTACGATTTGGAAGAGTCAGCTAGATGAATCGTAGCTATCTGCTGGCTTCTACTGGGGGTTTCGACGCTATTTAACACCAAAGGGATATGATTCTCAGTCTTCTTGTTACTTTGGGGTATTTATTTGGACAGTGCAGACGTAGCTTAAGTCTTGTGTACTAATAAAGTTCACTTTCGGTGTTGTCGCGGTACATTATCATCTTGCTTCGATGCAGATGACCTTGTCGACGATTGTACCCACATCTGTGGTACAATGCGTTATCAATTGGCAGAAGAGACACGAGGCAAACTGGCAAGCCGCAATGTACTTTGACATTTCATTTTCTGCGAAGCTTAGCTTGGTCTCTCGCGTTCATGGAGGTTTCTAGACAGAGAAGATGGAGGCAGATATGTCAGATAAAAGATATGGCAAGGTTGAAGACAAGTATGAGCTTGAGCTTCAACGGCGACTTTTCGGTGTAATTGGTTGAACGAGAGCAGCGGTGAATCCTCGGATAAATACATCCATTTTGGGGAACCAAACTCGGCGCGTCAATAAATATGCGCTTGAACAGTTCTCCTAACTCTCTCATCATTCACCATGGCTCCTTCCGACTTTGCCAAAGCTAACATCGATGAAATCGTTGAGAACCTCACTACAGATGAAGCTGTCTCTCTCATAGCTGGAGTTGGCTTCTGGCATACTCATGGTGTCGAAAGACTCGGGATTCCTGCAATCAAGGCGCGTCTGTTCAGTCGTCTTGTGCTACACCTTATCTCATCTCTCAAACTGGATAGGTTAGCGATGGTCCAAACGGTATCAGAGGAAATCATTTCTTCATGGGCACACCTGCGAAATGTCTTCCGGTTCGCGTTCTTTCTCGTTCGCTTGGTCAACCATGAAATTCATCGTCGATCTAGTCGGCTACTGCGTTGGGCGCAACTTTCGATCCTGAACTCATAGAAGTAGTCGGCCTCAAACTCCTAGCCGGTGAAGCCAAACTGCGTGGAGCTGCTGTTGCTCTGGCTCCCACTTGCAATATTCAACGTGTATGTTAGTTCCGGTTCACCTGATATACACCCATCATTCAATCGTTTCAATTTTAGAGTCCTCTAGGTGGAAGGGTGAGATACTTTTGATTTTTGCAGCTCCAATCACAACTGCTAAGCAACCATCGCTGGAAAGAGCTTTGAAAGTTTCTCCGAGGATCCTCATCTCTCGGGCATGATAGCTGCTGCCTACGTGAAGGGCGTACAATCCGGAGGTATAGCCACCACGATTAAACATTTCGTGTGGGTGTCTCTATTCCTCATTCGTCCAAATGTCTTCATTCTCAATGTGGATCCAGTGGAAATGACAAGGAGAACGACCGTATGGCGTACGACAGTATCATGAGCGACCGTGCTCTGCGCGAGGTATACTTGATGCCCTTCATGCTTGCACAGAAGTATGCCAAACCTTGGAGTTTCATGACAGCGTGAGGCGGCTGTTTTTCGACGTTTTGCGACTGCTGATCTCTGCTGATACTCTGTTAGTTACAATCGAGTGAACGGAACACACGTCTCTGAAAATCCTCTAATCATCCAGAAGATTCTTCGCGATGAATGGAAGTTCGACGGCATGGTCAGTTGAAAGTCGTCCAATCCTTAGATCGAATGCTGCCACTTACATTGCTCGTTATATGTAGGTTATGAGTGATTGGTACGTTGATACACAAATCACGTTGTGCTTGATTCTCATACTCGGCGTGGCCTAGGTTTGGAGTTTACAGCATCGATCATAGTATAAACGCTGGTCTCGATCTCGAAATGCCCGGAACGAACAAATGGAGGACGTTAGATCTGGTCAAACGCTCTATCGGCTCTCGCAAGATTACGCTTCGGACCGTCAAAGCTAGGGCTAGGAAAGTGCTTGAACTCGTGCAGAAATGCTGTCAAGAGTGTCCTGAGGTAAGTTTGAGGTTATACCTGAACAAGATCCGATTGACCCTACATCTGTGCTAGGTAATCGATGGTGATGGAAAGGAACGCACAGTAGAAACGGATGAAGATAAAGCACTCATGCGTAAAGTGGCTGCTGAGTCGATCGTTCTACTCAAAAATGAAGGGGGTCTGCTTCCGTTACGACCGAAAGAGCAAGGATTGAAGAAAATTGCTATCGTCGGCGGTAATGCTAAAGCTCGGGTGCTATCAGGAGGTGGATCAGCTGCCCTCAAGCCGAGCTACTTCGTTTCGCCCTATGACGGTATAGTCGATGCCTTGCAGAAAGAGTTTGCTGGTGACGTGGAGGTGAGTTACTGTGAAGGAGCGAGAGGTAAGTACTTGAATGAGTTTCAATCCCTCTCCGTTTCATGAAAACTGAATTATATATGGAAACAATCAATAGCCTACATGACCATGCCGACACTAGAGCAAGAACTAGTTACCGAGGATGGTAAACCCGGCTGGATAGGAACATGGTATCCCCATCTTGATGATGCTAGCATGACACCAACAGATACGCCTTTGAGTTCGTTCCCGGTAGATGAAACTCGAATATTCATCAGCACCTCGTATCCCAAAGAGCTGACATTGAGATGGACATTGAAACTTCGGGGGTTCCTTCGGCCACGAAAAGTCGATACTCCGTTTGAGTTCGGGTTGATGGTTGCGGGGAGAGCCAAGGTATGATTGTTCGCGACCGGTGTGCTTGTGTTTGTTTCATCTTGGTTTTCTTTTAGCTGTTTGTTGATGGACAACTGATCATTGATAACTGGACTCGTCAAAGGAGAGGAGACTCCTTCTTCAACAGTGGGACTCTGGAAGAGAGGGGTGTCTTCACCCTCAAAGCTAATACGAAACACGAGGTCCTCGTAGAATTCTGTAACGTCCGTGGACCTGCAGACGGAGATGAAGACGAAGTGGTTATGGATAGGTGAGGTTTAGGATATATTATTTTTCATTAACTGAAATTTCCACCCCCTCGATAGCAACCCTGCCTTACAATTGGGCGGAGACACCGTGGAGGTCTTTGACAACCTCATGGACCAGGCTGTGGCTGTGGCGAAAGAAGCAGACGCTGTCATCGCTATTGTAGGACTGAACGCGGACTGGGAGACGGAGGGTTATGATCGAACGACCCTTGCACTCCCTGGACGTACCGATGAATTAATATCGAAAGTAGCCGCCGCGAATAAGAAGACAGTTGTCGTCACCCAATCGGTACGTGGCAGCTCTTGTCAATTGTCAATGTCTGTTGATTTCCTTGAATCACGTCGTCGGATTTTTGTTTCATTCTGCAGGGATCTGCGATTACACTTCCATGGACAGACGAGGTTTCAAGTATCATACATGCTTGGTATCTAGGCAATGCCACCGGGGACGCAATTGGAGATGTTTTACTCGGAAAGCACAACCCCTCTGGGAAACTCAGCATGACTTTCCCCAAGTCTTTGGAGGATGTGCCTTCTCATGGCCACTTCCACTCAGAGAACGGCAAGGTATTCATCGAAGCTCTTGCTCCTATTGACATTTAATTCTCACAATTTATCAGGTTCGATATGCGGAAGACCTCTACGTGGTAATTATACCTATTCATGTCACAGTCCAAATTCATAAGGAGCTAATCGACCTGTATGCTTATAGGGGTACAAGCACTATCATCACCGCAAGATAGCGCCCCAATTTCCGTTCGGGTATGCTGTCCCTTATACTTTTTCATTTGTTTAATGGAGACTGAGATTTGTGATTAAGCCATGGACTTTCATACACGACCTTCTCGTTATCCTCGCTGAAACTCTCCCCGCCTAGTATAAGCGATCGCGAATGCGAGTTCACTGCGACTGTCACTGTCACTAACACTGGCACTGTCGTTGGCTCAGAAATAGTTCAGCTTTACGTTAATCTCCCATCAACGCCAGAGTACACCCATCCTGTTCTACAACTGAGGGCGTTCGCAAAGGTAAAAGGTTTAAACCCCGGGGAAGCTAAAGAGGTCGTAATGCCGTTGGATAAGTACGCGGTGTCATATTGGGATGACAAACTCAATAGCTGGGTGGTTGAGAAGGGCATCTATGGTGTCCAGATTGGTGTGAGTAGCGAGAACATCGTGCTCCAAGATACGGTGGAACTGAAGAAGGGGTTCGAATGGAACGGTCTGTAGACACGGTACTTGGGATAACATGTAACATGTAAGAATATCAAACGTTTAAAATGTATCTTCAATCAATAGCCATGGACCAGGATATGTAGGAAAGTAAGATCCCTTCCCGCTCCAGAATGTCAGTAGTGAATAACTTGAGTACATGATTCTTCGACACCCGCGCTTCCCGCTCCGAGTCTATAGGCTTAGAATCGCAGTTTACAGAGCAAGGGCTTGCGCATATTCCTTTTGCGACAAGCATTCTCCCAACTTTTCGTAATTGTCTGTACAACCTGCAACGCATTGCAATTCTGATTCGAGATAACCATAAAAACCCTTCCCGAGGCTGTTGTTCGTTCCTCTCGGAACCAGAGGGGGCCAGAACCCGGTTGTTAGCGGCGCGGCGGTATCAAATACGCCATAGCCTCGATTCTTAGGTTCTTTGCTTGCTTAAACTGCAACATATCGCTCCACGGGTTTTGCCCTATATAATCACAGATGATAGAGGAAAAGGTTATAAGAACGCTCTGGCTCAAGTTCGGGGAGGCTCTGTTTGACGCTCCTTCTTCATATCCGCATTTGTGAGTAGTCAACACGAACAGTCACCACCGTCGAAACTCATCTCTATAGGATACGGTAAACATTTTCTGCTCGGACACACACAGCGAAGTTAAAACATCATCCAGCAATGTCGACTCACGAAGCATGTGCTGCTTCACTTCTCAATCATGACACCCTTATTGAAATCTTTCATGCCTGCGTCGAGTTGGAATCCGAGAGCTGTGCGTCGACTCTAGCTACAGACAGCGCACCATGGGTATTAGGACATGTATGTCAATCATGGAGGCGTGCAGCCTTGTCTTCTCCGCTCCTCTGGACTTCCATCCATGTCTCACTGGACAATCTCGACAGCGCGGCTCAGAGTCGTACTCTATTCCTTCTAGATCTATATCTCTCTCGCTCAGCTTCCTGCCCCCTCTCTGTGAGCATTCACAGCTCGAAAGCCTTTCAGAAAAGTCCTTCCTTTCTACGCCCTCTCCTCTCAGCGTCTGCTCGCTGGCATCAACTTGAGATGGATATTCCTGTTTCTTCTTATGCAGCTTTCTCGGCTCTCACTGGTTTCCTCGACCTCCTCGAGACTCTACACGTTCGCCTTCCTCATCAGAACAAAACTCAAGCCGTGCACGACTTCGCAAACTTGAAGGACGGAGTTCGGCTCTTTAGGTTTTGCAACAACTTGAAATATCTTTCATTGCAAGATATCCCATATCCTCGGGATGTTTTCCATCTTCCTTGGGCCAGATTACAGGACCTGAGTGTCTACTCATCGTCGACTTTGGTGACGAATTTCACAAACCTTCGAGCACTGCATGGACTTCGAAATCTTACCTCATGCTCTCTGGAGTGTCGGTCCACCATGAATGCTCGCAAACCCCAGAATCTTACCCTTCCTGCCCTACGGTCCATGACGCTTCTCTCGGTGGAACATGATCAGGACCTAGGGGGAATAGACGTCTGTAGGATGGGAATTGTCCAGATGCTTTCGTGGCTAACTTTACCTGCTCTGAACCACTTACGACTGTATCAGAGCTCAGGAGTACAATCGGAAGCTGAAAACAGTTCTGAAGATGATCTTGTTGATCAAATCATTCAGCTTATACGTCGATCTCATTGTGAGACCGAAGGGTTGCAGTTGCAGTTGTACCCTTCGGTCAATGAAGCAGGAATGAAGTCGATCCTGGATCAGATTTTACCTTCGCCGGAGAGACTCACCCTTGCGCCTCATTCCGCCTATCGACCATATTGTGATCGCATTTCGATGTCCAAGCTCTTTCGGCGAGTTGACACTTGATTTTGGAAGGGTCAATGTTGACCACAGACCTCATTGTAGCATTCCAAATCCGGGCCACATTGTTTGTTAATCGGACTACCCTCAAGTATCGTTGGAATCAACGGAACGTGTGTACAAATTATTTTGCCTACCTTGTTGTACAGCATTAGAGAACGAGTGTATGAAGTATTGACCTGCAGTGACGTATTGACCACTGATGGATAACGACGAATGGTTGGCCACAAGAGGAAATAGGAACAATGGGCATGACATGGACCAGCGGCCATTTCCATTTTGAGGCCATAGAACCACATTGATTGAATCAAATTAAGGCAATCACGGTTTGACTACACTGCTCAGCTGAAGTATAAAAGCCAGACGCTCCTCTGATCTTGATTAGTGCTCCCTTTTGCCCGTCTACTTGGGGCGCTCTTCTGCGAAAACTTTCCAGACTCAAAGTACCTGACACACCTTCCACGAATCAAATGTCCTTCCATCACCCTCCGCCCGCCTTTAACAGAATCGTAAGGCTCATCCTTAGTACGACGAAGTACTATAAGCCACTAGTGGAGGCGTTCCGGCCAATCTATGCGCCACAAGTTCATAATCCGGGCAAGTTTTCCCCGTTTGACGATGAATTTGATCTGGAGAAAGAGTTGATAAGGCTCACTGTGAGTTCCTGTGGCGAGACTGCCAATAAAACCGACTTTGACGCTGATTATTCTTGATATAGACTGACCCCGCTCTTTCGGTGGATGCATACGATTTCGAAAATCCACGGCCTGCCCCGCATCCCCGACGTCTCCCTTTGCCAAACTACGGTGTATACGCGAGTGGCGTCTTTGACTCTGAAGCTGCGTCAATCGCACGTGCATACGACCTCGAAAACCCAAGGCCTGCCCCTCATTCCCAACGTTACCCTTCGCCAGACTACAGTGTATACGAGCGTCGCACCTTCGACTCTGAAGTTGCGCCGGTTTCACACGCTTTCGGCATACAGTCCTATGTTGAACGCTTCGATAGCGCTATAGCTCTAAATCCAAGCAACGGAGAGAAATCTGAGCCTCGAGAGGTCATTCTTAACTCTCCAAGACACTCTGATACATTGGGCGATCTAGGCAACGCCACCCCTCGACCCAGCGAAGAATTCTGCGACCTGTTTCCGGAGACCGTCTTCGTAGAAAAGGACAGAACACACTCGGCCACCGATACGTGCATTGCAGACGGCGCAAACACGTCGTTGGAACCCGCTTCTTGGTATCAGAGTGGTGATCTTTGTGATATGCCTGCAGATGAGGAAGACTTCCCGAGGCGATTACCAGCTCTCTCGGGCGAACGGCCCACATTCACTGACCCATTCAACGGGAACAAGGGAATCCAACACCGTATTACATCGTCAGGCTCAGTGATATACTCCACTGAACGACCTTGGGACTTCATGGGTGATGTGTACTTGGCTGCTCTGGTACAGCCTACCAAAAGACGATATTTCGGTTCGGACGACGACGAGGTGTATGTCCCTCCGGGACGCACGATACGCTCAAGGTTTTCTGACTAGAGAGCCTCTCACACAGCGACCAACAATGCTTGTTGGCGAAGTCGAGATTTAAATGCCGCAGAATAGATTGATGTAATACTACTAGGAATTATTCCAACTTGTGTGCATGAATTACAAGTAGCGTTGAACCCTTTATCATTGAGCACGGAGATCCTTCGATCCCGTTGTTGCCTTGAGTTCAATGAAACCTCCTAAGTAGGGAGGGTATGGGAAGTGAGCGGAGTGAGGGGACGGCGGCGATCACAATAAGATAGCCATGGCCCACTGTACATAGGTCAAAAAGCGTCAACTCCGAGATTCCTCCATACTAGTCGGCCATTCGATTTGCCTCGATTCGTACAGCGTGTAATCTAGTTTTCGCTATCCTCTACGATGAAACTTGACTCCATGCGCTGCCTCATGCCAGTGATAGGGACAGTGTATGTGCGTTGTTTCGTGCGGGTAGCAATCTTGTACTAATTTGGAATCTCTGGGAGAGTACGGGAGTAGTATCACTTAGTATCACCAGTAGCGCCGGAGACGCTGGCTCATTGATTATAGATTCTGAAGTCACTGGGATAAGTAGCAAATTCTGTATCCACAAATGTTTCCTTTGTACTTTCATCTGTATTCAGTGCTGATCGAGTGTTTGTTAGTTGTGTATCCAGCGTCTTGTCTTATGGCGAGAGAGATGTCATGGTGAGAGCAAATCAAACTGTGGTACACACTAATGACCTCAAGGATAATCAACACTCCGAGAAATCCGACTGCTCATGTTGCGGCTGTGAGGAAAAGTGTTCTGCCAGTCCGCAGGTGCATTGGCAATCAGATATTCGGTGAAGATATTATTTCTGCTCCCCAACTGACATGTCGTAGAATCCGCAACCTGTTCGGTAACTCCTTGAGTCCAACACCCTCCTGTTGGTTCTCTATCTGATGTCAGCTTTCGAAACAAACTTTCAGGCGAGCCTCAGCTGAGTCTGAATGTCGAATTTTACTTTTCTGTCTCGGTTCAACAAGCCCTGGAGTCGGATACAAACTCTTCCGAGTCCCCCAACAAATGACCTTTTTCGTCAGGTCGGCGCCCCCGCTTTCTCATCCCTTGCCCCAATGCGGACGAGTGTCAAAATTTTTGATCAGCAACCTCTAAATCCTCAAGGGGCCCACAAATCTCCTGGAGACAATCATGATTTCTTTTCCCGATATACCACTACTCAAGCTTGGAATCTATGTCTTTCACTGCCAGAGCGTTAACAGAGCTACATGTAGGCGAAACGAATAGATTTCCTCACTCTTGGGCGCGCACAACGCTTCACTTAAAAAGAAAATTATGACCGGATTCAGCTTCAGAAAAACAAACCGTTTCTATCCTCGAAGGCTTCTCAGTGCTGGTAGTGCGACATGACCAATATTCCTGGCCTCGGATACCAACCTTGGACCGCTGTTGTCGAAGGCAAAGGGCCGAATCCACCGTCCCCCCCGTCCATTTCTGTCGCTGGCCTCGGTGTGCCTCCTGCCATCACCAAGTCACTCATCTCCGTCGCTACTTACACAGTGACCATTGAGTTCACCGCTTCAGGTGCGATGAATGGCGCCGTCTTAGGACCGAGCAAGCAACTGTTTTACCGTGCACAAGCAGAGCTCGGAAACCCCAATTACACGTTCATTACAGATGTATCTGGAAGGCGTGTCGGATCAATCGAGTGGGGGAGACAGACCATGATTGAAATAGCTGGTCGTATACAAAAGCAATCTGCTTTGAAGTTTGTTAGCTTCCAGTCTGATGATAGTCGGTGAGACAGCTTCCATCTACATCTTCAAACATATGTACTGAATTTCCATGGACCATTGCCAGCCAATATAGTCTTCGAACTATGAACGTTCTTGGTCCTGATCGTTACGTCTGGAGTTTTGGCGAAGGTGGTTTACTTGTGAGGGCTATTGGTCTCCGCATTCTTGCACCTCACTGAGTTTTAATCGTGATAGCTTTATCGATGTAACGCGAATTCTCGCAATTACGAAGCTATTGCTAAAATGAAACACCTTCAGACAAACACCGTGACCTTAGAGTTAAACACGATTGCAGTACAGGCTGCCCTTTTGCCAGTGTGCGCGATGGCTGCCTGGATCTTTCAGGCTGGCTCGCGGGTACACTAACCTACTGATCTCAAAACTTAAGTGTCTCTCCAGGCTTTGACCTTTATAATTCTCGGATTATTGCTAACATCCTATTAAGATACTAGTGTACGCAGCTCTGATTACTGGTTATATTACTGACGCCCTCCTAAGGCTCGTCTTAAACTACCTCGGATACCGATGTTCATTTAATGTTTACCTACAATCCGTATTCTGTGAGACAACGGCTTCGAGATCGCGGGCATTGGCATGGCAAGCTTAGCATCAGCATGTAACGACTCGACTACCGCTCAGGCTCGAGTATATAGATCGGTACTGATTGACTTGAAACAGGATCTTCATTGACCAGGCTATGCAATAGCTACCACGATGGTCAATTCCAGTGTTGATCTCGAGAGTGATCTTCCCTGATCTTCCTCAACTCCAAGCTATTCATTATTATTGTTATCAGCGGTGTTGCAAACAATTTAGCATCAGCGGGTATCTCTCCTGCGGTATTTGCGACACATGCATACTCTCTTGTCGACAAGTTATGATCTCGTTGCACAGAATGGCGAGTCGTGTCTACTCAGCTGACCGTGTCAGACGCGCAACCGGCAGCGACACCGGCATTGGCCGGCTCGTACGGCTCTGCTGAATCCTGCTTACCTCATCACTGATCCTTCTTTGTTACAAACTTCCGTGGTCACTATCGTTTACTCCCTTCTACTCCCTTCAGCTCATCTTCGACAGATATCCGAAGGCTTTAAGAATGGATATCTGGCTGATTGAACACAGCAGAGCTCTACTGTACCACCTCACCCTCTATATTGGTACTCGAGTATCATATCCGACTTCCATTCCAGCAATCACTGACCCTCACTATATGATTTTTAGCAGCCACACAGACTGCTCTCGGACCACAATCAGAGTTCCATTTACTCCTTTCTCAACGATATCTGCTTGCCACCTCGGCTCGACGACGATTTAGCAACTTATCCTGGTTCCAAGTTGAAGGCAATGGAATGTTCTCAAATCACGCGAACATGAATTGACTCAAAGATTTCCGAGGGGTGATTTCGCAAGACGCTGCTGGATAGTACGAAACATGTTGAGACTGACATTACGCTGATTGGAGCTGTCACTAACCTTATCTCTCCGGTAAGCTGGAGCCACTTTTCCCGGAAGCTTTCGAAAAACCAAAGCCTGGGATCTAGGTTCGCTCACTTTTCTGTCCCTCGGGCGCAATAGAAAGTAAAAATTCCTTGGTGAGTCGTACTTCGGTTCACTTAGCTTCTCTCCTGATAACTCGATATCACGTAGAGCCTGGCCATCTGTGCAGTTCTTCTGGCCTTCATCGAGTGTAAGGATTGTTCTTTGTGCCAAAGATCCACGACTATTTTCACTCGTTCACATATTTCAGCCAACATCTTGGAACCAGTCGGAATCTTCACTCTTCGCGCAAGTCATGAAGCGGCGGCAAGTAGGAACTTCTTTTTCTGCCTACGTCGTTCGGAGTTATCCATCTCACCTTTTTGAAGTGTTTCAGTACCTCCAGGACGAATAGTTCAGCTTCTTCTGCCCATGGTCGGGCTTTCTTCCTCCGTTGTGCAGTGGCGCCCTTTCAATTTGCATCTCAAGCGCGTGTCACAGTCGCATGAATTTCTTGTGAGAACGAAGAAATTTCTAGAGTTATAGTTCTTGAAGATTCATCGAATCTGCGATCATTTTCATTCTCAGGAGACATAGGAACCTAGCCTCGCCACCATTCTCGCTTTCTTGTTGAAGTCCACTCAGACGCGTCGAGAATTGATGCGCATAATATCACATCAATCCCTGTCACTCTGGTACGTGCCATTCCGTACCGACGCAGTCAACTACACCTGTGTCTAGGACACCTATCATGCGAAACTCATTTCTCATCTACGATCTGTCATGAAAGTCTCCGCCTACCAAGACTGTGCGCCATCTCGTTTCAGAGTTTTGGAAAGGCCATCGCATCTAGATACACTCCTCATTTCCCCCTCCTCGAAGACAACTTGCCACAGAGAGCGGGGACCGAACACGATTGCGTCTGACGCCATTTCAATCGTCAATCCTTCCCTCGTTGACTCACTTGTATATCGGACCTTAGCTGCCATTGGCGGCACACTGGAGAGCAAAAAGTTTCTTTCCGAATCCTATGACCTCGTGGTAATCCTCAGTTCAATATTCCTGGAGAAGTTGAGGACGCCTTTCGCTTTCTAAGTCAAACTAGTCTCCGAATGGTGAGCAGACTCAGCCTGGTGCCAGAATCCTCTTTACGTTAGATCTTTTTACCCGTATGCGAAGCATGGACTTTTCAAATTCGAGTGGATTCTTCCATCAATAGCCTCGTGGTTAGTCTGGTCACTTTGATCGCTAAGCAGGTGTTGTCCTTCAGCTGCTGAAGGGGTTGAAAGGAGAGTGAACGAGTGTTTATCCTACACAGGTAGAACCATCCCATCCCATCCATCCGTCACTGAATACTCTGGTACGTCTCCCTCTAACTACTTTCGGGGCACTAGCTAAATCTCGCGGAACCCGAATCATATTCGAAAATTACAAACGTGCTTTTGTTAAAGTTACGATGCACGCGTTTTGGCGTTGTTAGTACGTCCTGAATATCCCTCGACCGATGTGGTCCGAGCTTTTGCGGATCTTTGGTGGCAAGATCATATCAGGATACATATTCGTATTGTCAACGACACTCTCGAGGTTGCGCCGCCGTTTGTCATCGTCGATTGGAACAAACTCGGGAGCTAAGCCTATTGGCTAACTGTAACTATGGATCCGAATCAAACTTCGACAAGACGTACTGCTTCAAAGTAAAGACTTTTACCCTTTGTTCGGTACGTACAACGAGCTACAAGCTCACCAGACGTGGTCGTCAGCCATGACCTCCAACAATGCATTCAAGTTCTCCGAGCGTCAGCAGCTCTTGTACACTGACAAGGTCTAGCAAGGCACACTGGGGTAGATTTGCAACATCAGGCAACATTCCTCAGAACCACCCTGAGTCCCAGCCTCTCCTGAAGCCCACTGAAATTTTTAGCTGCCGCGAAAGAGAACGAATGATGTCCCGGGAGAGCTTGAGCCTTTCTTGATAGGCTGCTTCAAAGCCTGAGATTGGGAGCGGAGCCCTCGGCATCCTTTTATTGGTAAAAGTGGCGTCAAGTTATCATGAATGTACGTTTTTCTGGTACTCACTACGATTCTGATCCTCTCGGATTCCTGACCCCCATTTGAGTTCAAGGTCTCATCATATGGACGACGTGAGCATATGTTACCGTACCTGTGACGGGAATGGATGAATTGATATATTGTATAAAGCGTGTATGGCGGTGAGTAAGGCAAATCTCAGTGATGTTATATAAAGTCGCAGTTGCACCCACATTTCGATTTGGTCCTGGTAAATCATGAACTGTTTGTGGTAAGAAGATAGCAGTTCCTGTCCGCCCTGCTATCGTATCTTGACACAGAAGAGAATCCTTCAAGAGATGGATACGAAACTGAAACTCCTTGTAAGGGGTGTTATCATGGCATTAAAACAAATCATTTGCGGAATCTCAGTGGATTAAGGAAGGGAAAGGAGGGGCTGTTGCCGAATTGGTATCTATCATCTAACCCACAGTGTACACACACGTTCTCTTCTGACCTTCAAACAAATACAAATCTGATTTCAACAGGATAGTGATTGATATGTGGTCTGGATTCTGGTATCATGCAGAAATTAGAAGATGACCTTCAGCCTTCCGTGTATATTGGAGATTTCGCCGGATGCATGATAGGAACATCTCCCACTATTCAATGCATCAAATGGCGATGGTGCAACAAGAATTCGCTTGACTAAAGGGTGCTACCTTCAAAATCCCTCTCACGAGTGGTGGCGACGTGAATAAACCCAGAGAGACGGTCGATGAAGGGCTGCTCAAAACATGAAACTCACTAGGATTATATCTCTTCCTAATTTGCGTTAGTGGTAAGAAAACAAGTGGATCGACTGAATAATTCTAACTCCTAAAAACAAGCTACATATTAGTGGCAGTACGTTTCGAGGGTTGACATTACCAGAGGCTAAGACAGGGTGAGGACGAGCTAATGAGATGTGCTAGGGTACACTGAGCGCCACACAATAGGACACCTAGAATGTCGCGCCTTGTAATCTCTTGCAATGTCTCTAGTTGCCTTTGATTCCATTCATCTCCCCCTCGAATCAGCTTGCCATATGTTGCAAAACTCTTTTACTGGCATCAGGAGTAGAGCTATTCCTGATCTTCTGGTAGCACCGGAAATTTCAGGAATCTCTGCTCGTCCAACTATGTTCCGTCGAAGATCAACTTTAGCGATGGATGAACAAGGAATTAAGATGAACAAATCAAGCCATTTTTGGATAGCACCAAAACGCTCGGAGTCTCTAGTCATGAAATTCTTCTGTGCACGAACGCTCGCTGTACAGATCATGCATAGATTTTTGTCATGATAACAGTGGTTCTTGCGGAACAGAGCAGCAGTTGGGAGAAGCTTACCGCGAGTCCTTCGAAACGGTAAAATGATTTTATAGGATTTGGATTAATATAACCAACGCCGTCTCAAACCTCCATACGAGCGTCTAGAAATTACAGTGAAAATGAAAATTAGCAAAAATAGTCGGCCGCGAAAATTCTCCGGTGGATAATTACCTGTTAGACATTGTAAGAGGCGCTGCGTCAGTGGAGGTCACTGGAGAGGTCTGGGGTTGAAATAAATTCAGGGTAATCAGCCTCGAGGCTCGGTAGGTCTCGATGAATAAATGCTTCGATGGTAAAAATATCAAATTCTCCTTCGATACTCGACATACCAAGGATGGGTTCGTCTTGCTTCGCGTCGAAAAACGAAGGACAGAACATCGAGTGGAAGTGTGAACGTTATACTTGGAGACATGATATAATCCTTGTTTGCGCTGAGGGTTTGCAGATAGAGTAGTGATAAGTTGTAAGTGGTAGAATGTTCAATAAACTCGTTAACCATATGGTGGATCGATGCAATTTCACACCACGTCCCCGTGCGCCGACGAAACGTTTTTTCGTCAAGCTCAGTCTGACCTGGTCTGACCTGGTCCCCAAGACGAACGTCTTATATTTTCCGAATCCGCGATTGAGCCTGCCAGAGTTTGGAATGTTTTGCAGTTGAACGTTTAGTACTTACGCGTAGTACGAAGAAGCCTATGATTCTGAAGGACTGAGCTTAGGGTCTATATCGATGCCAACGATAGCCAGGAACACAGCCTAATCAGATTCAAGCCTTGAGGAGGAGGTTAGATCATATGTTGAGATCAATGAGCTCGACCAGCAGACGTCAGTAGACATTTTAGCTTGAAATCGTTTCGCTATTGAAGCATTTCCAACGCCCCACAGGACCCCGCATAATAGGTGAGAATGTTAGTCAGAAAATTTTTGATTTTTGGAGAGTCTTGTCCGAACCAAAATCACCTCTGGGACCCAAATTTTTGTCCGAAATCGCTGATGAACCTCAAAAATACAAAAATTTTGTCTGAACTGCGGTATGGGCCTCTCTTAGTCCAAATTTTGAATCCAGTGCTGATTCTGAGCCAGTTGACGATTTTGTGGATCTTGCTCAGCTGAGTTGCGTGCAGTGGCTTGAAGTGTGAAATTTGGGCCAGAGGCTGCTGGTAGACCTGAAGTTCAATCCCCATAGGAAATTTTTGTCCGAACCTTCGTCTGGGCTTCCTGCCTGATTTCCCATAGTTTTGTCCGAACCAGGGATGGGCATTTTGCGAATTTTGGCCAAAATTTTGTCCGAATCCGTGACGAACATCTTCACTCATTATGCGGGGTCCTCGCCCCACCAGTGCCAATTGTCATTGTGGTACACACTGACACGAAGGGGGAACTGTCAACTCTGATTCGCTGAGTTTTTGGTGAGATTTGTGTAGGCGTTCCCTAATTTTTTATCAAGGCCGGAAATTGGTACGATCGTGGACTTTCGGAAGAAAGAGCCGAGTTTTGGGTCCAAATTACCAAAAGCAGACCATAATTCATAGATCAAGATTTTTACTCAAAAAGGCAAGCATTGATAAATTTACGTGATAGGTTAAGCGAATGTGGCGGAGTTTATCTTTGAACGAACAGACGGTATGTATAAAACCTGAACGGGTGGACCTCCTCGTGCCTCCCCTCCTGCGAAACCCCTCCCATTCCCGCCCGAGCGTCCATTTTTTGCCTCCTTGCACCCGCCGATCATCCTCAAGCGCCCGTTGTTATCACTATGCCTGTTGAACGTTCTAGAGGTTCAAGGCGTAGCGGCGCTGACGGTAAAAATGTTCCCTTTGCCGCGTGTTCGATATCTCATCAACATGCATTGATCCTTTACTGTTTATAGGTAACCAGTTGGTTTGGACCATGCCAGTTGAACCAGCTTCTGAGAGTGGAATCTCATTCACTACAAATCTGACTCCTATCACCTTCAATGACGCAGATCCAGGTCCTTCTATGACCGGGGATGTTCCCGAGTCAGACCTATTCCCCTTCGCGAATGATTCTTCGTCATCTTCTTCTCCTCGTCGGCCGGCCCACTCAAAGAAGAAAGCTGAAAACCACATCCCCCGCCCTCCCAATGCCTTCATTCTCTTCCGTTCCTCGTTCATTAAAGGTCAGCACGTCTCTACTGAAGTCGAGACCAATCATAGCACTCTTTCAAAAATCATCGGCCTCACTTGGCAAAATCTTCCGGAGGACGAGCGACAAGTCTGGCACTCCAAGGCTAAAGCTGCGCTTGATGACCACAGGCGTAAGTTTCCCCAGTACGCGTTTCGTCCGTTACACGCCAAAGCCAAGGGAGGAACTGAGAAGAGGAAGGTTAGAGAAGTGGGGCCGAAGGATATGAAGCGTTGTGCGAAGATTGCTGAGCTGCTGGTGGAAGGAAAGAAGGGACAGGAGTTAGATGCTGCCATCCAGGAGTTCGATAAGTACCATGTCCCAGAGATGGTGACTCGTTTTGAAGCGCCTATCACCGAGCGAACGTTCCAGCGCGCCTCAGACACAAACGTCAAGACTGAGGACAGTGATTCGATAGATGCTGCACCTAGTCGTCCATCTAGGTCAACTACGCGGTCTCCTCATACGCGGCCTTCAAGCGTCGGCAAGGTTATACCCCCTCCACAGCCTAGGTCTACATCCCCTGGTCCCCCACCTTTGATCGATCGGGAGCAGGCTGAACTATACCTGCCTTCGCCAATAAGTCTTCCTCCTCCTCCTTCTCCTCATATCCTATCAAGCGCTAGCTACAGCTTCTCAGAAGAAGGCCTTCCGATCGTACGTCCTCCCATGATTTCTCCCTTCCGCTTGACTAATGGACTTCTTGCACCGTTCGAAAATCCCCATTTGCGTCAAAATAGGCTCACCACGCGTACCCCTACAACCCAATTCCTGATTCTCCCGTCCCCCTCACTTCCAGTAGCACTTCGTCGATTACTGAGAATTTGATGCCGAGCGACTTCGACATATTCGACAGCGTCTCGTCGAATGTTACAGATGGCCGTCCGTCACTGTCTATCGATACGTCTTCTTATTCGAACGCATCTGTTGGGTCTCTAATGGACGCGTACACGACAACGACAACATCATCTCCCATATCAATGCATGACTTGAGCATTCCACCCACGCCATATTCCATGTTTGGATCGTGTACCCCAGCCTTTTCGAATTCGTATGAACCCATACACGCTCTCCGTCATACTGCTTCCTCGCATTCTCTGGAATCGAATTCATCACTCGAGTCGTTGGCGTCGTTCGAGGACCTTTCCAGTGCGTACTCGCATGAGTACTGTTCTCCCACAACACCCGGCGATTACTTCCCATACACTCCGGAGCCTCTCCCGATGGCGTTCGGACCAGGTAATGACCTTGCAAATTTCACTTCTGACGATTATGGGCACCCGCTGTCAGACCCCATAAATTGCAGCGTCACTGGAATTGACGAGATCACGTTCGAAAAAGCTCAAGCGCAATATCCGTATCAGGCGGCCTTCCACAGCTTCACGCTATCGGGTCACTCGACATTCCTTTCCCCACCCCTCTCTTTGGGTCCACAATGATTCTAGTGGAGGATTCAGTTTCTTGAATCCTTAACATCCCTTTCAAATTTCCTTTTTGGTCCGTGTCCTTCTTTTTCATCCATCGTTCTTTTCTAAGGCGGACCGCGCGAGACGCTTTCTTTGCCACTTCCTTTTCTCTTAACACGTCTTGTGCTGATAATTGCGAAAAATGTATTACTAGAATGTTAAAAGTCCAAATTCTTGGACTCAAGTCTGTCTACATTATCTTTACTATCTCCTTCTCTTTTCTTGCTTCTCCGACAGCGATTCCATTCCTCCTCTCACCACTCTGTCTTTACCCTCAAGTAACCTTTCCCTACGAAGCCGACACCCTTTCTTGAATACCGCAATGTGCAAAATCATTCATTTTATCCAACTACAAGACCAATCTGAAGTTTTACGGAGCGTAGGTAGGTCGGCTTCATTGGGATGTGAATAATGTACATAATTCTTGTCTATTTATTTCCTTTCCTTTCCTCTTGTTCACTTATTTTATCTATTCTCAAGTTTCTTGTCCGGTACGATCCATTCTCCGTGGGCTGTTTACAACCTTGTATCATAGTATATCTTAGTATTAAAGTATCTTGGATTGGAACTGTATACTATTCAGGAGAAACTCACTCCCCGGTTTCAAACGAAATTTCATAGAATATTCTTGAATCTATCCGCTTTTCCCAGTTCTTGTACTTCGAAAAATCATCAACTGACACGGATAGTATACGAGTCATCCAAATCTTCGGGTGGTTTTGTTTCCCACCACACGAAGACTCCCAGATGCCCACGAACTTTGTTTTGGCAGCTACAAAAATTCCGCGGTAGGTGGATATGTTCTGAACAGATTTTGTTCGTATTCTGATATGTCGGCTTTCAGAGATTGTTCAATGCAATTGTTGCTGCTAAAACCGTACGTTGGAATCTACATATATGCCCAGGTATGCCCTTGATGAAGTGAAGGGCTTTACGACCCAGATTCAAATCTCAGATTCTCTGAGGACGTAGAGAAGTGAGACAAATAATGATTCACCAAGTTGAGATCATGACTGATCATGACCTCCCCCACTAGTGTGCTTTCCTCAGGCTGTCAATCATCCTTCATACAAGAGGTATACGAACAGATACGAACTCAGGCATGGTAAACAGACCAAGGAGTTATCGGAGCAGATATGCAGCTGCCTGAGGTAAAACTGAAGGACCACTGGGAAGAAAAGTATACGTCGATGAGTCAAGGCCTCGAGGCATGAAGCTTGAAATAATTGACTGCCCAATGAATCGGTGGGTACCACTTTGTGCATTAAATCTAGTCCGGCTGAATATCGAGTGCGAAACTCTGAGCCTTGATCAAAATTTAACTCCTCGCAAATTCGAGTACATAAGAATAGGTAAGTAGTTGTTCTTCGTGAGCCAAGAAAGCAGCCTCGAGGCTACGCTAAGTATTGCACGTCTGCAACGTGTTCAGGATAATGAAAGGCTAGTACTTCCATCGCAGAATGTAGGGTTTATTCAATGCACAAGAACAATGTCTCATTTGGGTAGGAGCTCTTGTAAAGAATCCATACGATATGACCCGGTCAAGGACTCTTCTCAGTGCCATTTTTGACCACAATTGCGGAAGTCAGGGTAGTGGGCAAAGAGCAAGAATAGTACATACTTACTGAGAATGAAGTCGCACACCCTATTCGCTCATTGTTCGGGTTACTACGAACTGAGATGATCACCCGCCTTGAACGATATAATCTGATGAAGGATGTATTCCTTCTGAAGCACAGCGACCTCGTATGGCCACAGGCAGCATCTTGCGTGCCTCCTGAGGGTCAAAACTCACGCCTGCCTAAGAGAAATATTGTTGGGGCACATATGATCAATAGAATGTAGTAGGTAGAATTTGGAAATACAGTATATGAATTACACGTAGAAACCTCCTCCCCCCTTCTTGTGGAGGCTTGTCGTTCGATAATCTAGACGGGGACCACCCCTCGTATACTTGATCTCTTGTCTTCTGCTCCATACAGCGATATCGGTGACTCAGGCTCCGAGTCGACTGGTTTCAAGGGAGGCGTCGCTTCTGTAGATACTCCAACGGCGACTCGTATCACAACAAACGCGAACACAATACCCTGCCGGCGAACTGAGGTGAGACTCGTAGTTCGCTTAAGGGCAAACACTTACTATCAGTTGCGTCACCTATATTCAAAGGCTCGGACTGAGAAACATTGTAAAAATCGATGATGTTAACACTCACCGCATCAATAAGGAGGTAAACGGTGTGAATTCGCATAGCATAGAGGATTAAAATCACCACCAAGGTCGCAGAGTATATCGCTGCAGACTCTGAGATGACTGTAGCAACGAAAATGGCGCTGCAGCCTGCACTCGCGCTCGTGCCAAAAAGAGGACACGAAACGTAGATTCGACTGGCATCTTTGACTTGACTATGAAGCCAGTGTATACGGCCCGCGATGAGGACTAAGAGTATGCTTGACTCAAAACGCAAAGCTTCGGCTGTGAGCTGGCACTTACTTGTCGATCCCAAGTTCGTAAAAAGGGTAAGGACGAAAAAGCATAGAATTGGATCATATAATCGGCTTTCAAAGATCGTGTCACCGTTAGCGGCATGTCCCATTTCTTGTAAAACATAAATCGAAAGGCCTAGAGCAAGGTGTGAGATAAAGATAACATGCCGTTTGACAGAAAAGGTTATAGTCTCTCCGAATTGTTGATTTGAGGACTGACCAACACTGGCAAGAAGTGACACGAAGAGTGGTGCCATGACCTTTTTGTTCCCGCTCCAAACTACGTGCACGCGGTAGATCTGGAAAGCGCATCTTAAGGGAAAGATTGAGCTAAGTACGGAAGAAATGGTGACCTACCACAAAAGCATCGCCGACGTATGTTTGCAGATAGTATGACGTGGTCTTGAGAGTATACCCTACGCTGCCAATGCTGACGAGTAGACCGTCGATTTTGTCGATGGGGTTGATGTTCTCATCTGCCGTATCGGATGATCCTCGGGCGAAAAAGGCATACAATGTTCTGTGAAAATGGACAGAGACATGCTACATTCGAAGCGGTCAGGGGATTAGCTTGAGAAAATATTTCCGACATCGACGGACCACGGTCGCCAGCACGAACATCACTAGCACAGCCAAAAGGATTTTCAGAGTACCCCTTGACTTCTGGTGCCTTATCCTCCGCCTTTGCAAGACTATTGAAAACGCGATCATAGAGAGAAGAACGAAGAAACCTAGTAGGATAGTGGTTGGCTGATAACGATTGAACTCGTAGTAGAGTTGTGAAGGCTCACCGTAAAGTACACATTCAACAAAAACAGAAATCAAATCTAGTTTGGCTAGCCCGATAGCCATTAAGACGTCGAGAGGTAAGGTGGAGAAGGGAGGAGAAAGAGAAAAGGGCTCGAGAGAAGAATATTAGTCGTAGATTTCAGCTGACAGCCAGTTTTGTCCGGGGTATGTCAACGTCGAGGTTTTCAATGTCCATTCTCTCTCATTTCGAGACCGAGTGTATATCAGTGACACGCATCAGCACCATTAGCACTAGCACAATCTAACGTTTGTGGGAAGGGAATTCAATACTCTTTGAAGAGATCACTTCGGGAACGTTATCGGAATAATGCAGGAGAGCGCTGTTCATTGGCGGGAATGAAGTTGAATCCAGACTATAGGTACATTGGCAACGGTAGCAAGCAGTAGCTGCCGTATGTCTTGGACGTCGCAGGCGTAAGTTGAAGGGGTTTACATAGCGCTTTGATGATGCTGAGAAAGGCCGAGAGAAGCATGAGTTGAAGGGTGTTGTTGGATAGGAATCTGGATGTCGTGACTAGTATCAGATAACAATAACATAGCTCTTTGCTACCGAGTATGCAGTTCGCTCTATGACGAATTGGGCTAATGGCTGATTGAAACTAATTCTCTCTAGAAGAAAACCAGTGCTTTTCAAAAGGTGGGCAATGTTAATAATACCAAGGCATTTTGCAAAGAGGGGCCGGACTCACCTTTGATGTCTAAGCTCAGCTGTTACTAGTACGGCCGTATACAGAAATCTTAAAACTCGTCGAGCCTCGGTGCTGCGAACTCGAATGTCCTGTGAGAGGAAAAAGTCCGAATAAAAAGTCGTTGACTCGTTGATAAGATAAGATAAAAAGAGTATTTCGATTTAGCGCCCGGAGAAGTTTTGTCTTCAGTGGCACGAGGATCGCAGGCTTTCTTCAAAATCTTCAACGATGCATATTCCGACCGTCTTTGACCAAATTTGCAAACAGCTGATAGGCTTGAAAGTAGCTTGTCTGAACTGCTTTTAGGCTGACCACTGGATGCCGGGTATACGAGGTAGACTTCTCAATCATCATCTGGCAGCTTTGGATCAATGGTGTAAATACTAGAAATAGCGGTGCGTCCAACTCACTGTTTCAACGACTGTTATGATTTCATGGTCTTCCTAGCGTTTCTTTCCAACTAACTATGAGGAAGGACTTGTCTGCCAAAAGTCTATGGAGGATCCTGGAGAAAGTAAGGCGAGCGATCTGAGTGGGCTATAACGCAAGGCAGCTTAGCACATACACCGACCACGGCCTCAATGCTGTTCCGTGCGGATATATTATTCCTGCGGGACTCGACGTTTTACCTCACTTCAGCATTCCACTTATTCATTGACGGCCGAGGTCTCTTATTAAGTTCAATGACCCGCTCTCATCTCGGATTCCTTCTGTGCACCTAATATGGGGCGCTTCTTGCCTCTGAGCTCTACCAACTACCCGTAGCTTTAGCTCTGTTCTCATTTGACGAGTTTTCCTGCTCAGAGCATTCATTCGACGACTACACTCGAGCTTCCACTTTCATATGGCTCCTCGAGCTATCGTTCCGTTGTTCGAAGAGCAGAACACTCCATCGCCGCCGCCGCATGCTTACTATCCTGGCCATCCTTCCTTTCCTCTCTCTTCTGCCCATCCGTATAGTAGTTCTGCTTACGCTTCTTACCGGTCCGAATCTCCACATAACCTGCGTCGAGCATCTTCAGCATCTTCGTCGCCTCCTGCCTCTTTCCTATCCTCCGAATGGATCGATCATCCAATCAGTGCCGAGGATCGCGTGGAGCGAGCACCGAGTGTTTCCAGGTTGGATAGAGAGCCAGTCGACCTGCCTGTTTTTGCAGAGAAGAGCGGAGGCAAAGGAAAGAAGATTGGAAAAGAACAACACGTTGTCGCTGTAGAAGAAGTCGCTGACATCGATGATGAATACGAGGTCGATCTTCTACCCGAAGAACACCCGCAGCATTTACCTCTCTGGAGGAAATGGCTCGCCGTCGTCATCGTGAGCTGCTGCTCGTTCTGTGTCACGGGTTCTTCGTCCATGGTACGTTTTCTGTTTCTTCGAATCATAATGTAGCTCATGTGTCGTTTATCTTTGGCTTCATAGGCAGCTTTCACTGAAACCGCAGTGGCTAATGACTTCCACATTTCCCATGAGATAGCTGTTCTCTCAGTCTCACTATTCGTCGAGGGTATGGCTCTTGGTCCGCTACTGACGGGGCCATTGTCGGAGATGTACGGTCGGAACATCACGTACCGTGCTTCGTTCACTTTGATGTTCGCGTTTTCGTTTGGGGTGGCGTTTGCGCCTAACACAGGTATGTCTGTGCAATTCAGTCCTTGCCAATCTCAGACTCACGCTGCTATCACTTTGTGTTTAGCTGTCTACTTGATATTCCGGTTCCTGTCAGGGTTCGTGGGTTCGACCTTTCTGAGTGTCGCAGGCGGGACAGTGAGTGATCTGTTCACGAATGAAGAGGTCGCGAAGTCAGTCGTGTCTCTATCAGTTTCCGTTGTGGCTTTCTTTCTGACAGAACCTTCTCGTTTGCAGCCCGATGGCGTTTTACACCTGCTCTCCGTTCATAGGGCCAATATTTGGGCCGTTAGTCAGTGGGTAAGCAATCGACGTCGTACTACTATGTGTTCCAGGGTACATTGATCTCATAAATCTGTTCGAACAGTTTCATTAATCAAGTTGGTACAATTTATTCTCTATTGTCTGCAAGCAACTGATCATTTATCTGGTGCAGAATCTCTATTGGCGATGGACGTACTACATCCTGACAATATGGATATTCGTTCAAACTGTTTTCTTGTACATCGTATGTACTTTCCCATATGACACCCGTCGTCAATTCAATCAAGTCCCTGCTCCTCATTTACTATAGTGCGTACCAGAAACATATGCCCCCATCTTGCGCAAGTGGAAAGCCGCACGACTGCGCAAGTCTACGGGAGATGCAAACTACTGGGCTCCGCTGGACAAGCAGGATAAGAACATAGCGGAAGCAATGTTGATCTCTTTCTATAAACCTTTCGGTAACAACTACATCTTTCTCACAACGATAATGAGCCTCATCTTCGAACAGAGCTTATTTTCTACGAGCGCATGGCTCTGTTACTCAATCTTTGGACATCGATGGTTTTGGGCATCCTATATCTCACTTTCCAAGCTTTCCCGATTATCTTTACCGAAAAGCATTCGTTCTCCATTCAACAATCTGGATTGACTTTCTTAGGAATTGGTGTAGGGATGGTTTGTGCGATGCCGACGCAGAGCTACTTCAATAAGTGATTGACGCGTTTCGGTAATGATCACAATCCTAATGCTTCATGTCTTCCAGATTGGTAGTAAGGGATGCCAAGAATAACGGTGGAATGGCACCTCCCGAATCTAGACTGTATATGGGTGAAATCGGGGCTGTCTTGGTTCCAATATGTTCGTCAAATTTGCTTCGAAAACCCTAACATGCCTAATCCTTATTTCCTTCATTGTCAGCACTCTTCTGGCTCTCGTTCACAACGTACGCCTCTGTGCCCTGGATTGTTCCCATCATTGCCTCCATTCCGTTCGGCATTGGACTCTACTACGTCTTTACCGCGGTCTTCACCTACCTCGTCACCGCCTACCGGCCTCTCGCTGCGAGTGCGATGGCAGGGAATACCGCGATGAGGTGTACCTTCGCTGCTGTCTTCTCTCTATTTGCTGGGTACATGTATAACGGGATGGGCACAGTCGGCGCGACGGCGCTTTTGGCGGGAATCATGAGTGTGATGGCACCGTTACCGTGAGTGGATGTGTACTCTTGTTAATGTTAACCCACCCAACGATGAACATTGACTGATCTGCATGTTTTGACTGTCTAGTTTCATTTTTCGCCGGATTGGGCCAAGATTGAGGGAAAAGTCGAGATTTGCGGCGCATTAGATTGAGATATGTCGACCGAGTTCTACGATTCTACAGCTGCCACGGCCTTTAATCATCGTGTGTTTGCGTATACTTTATAAATGTATTATGTTAGACTTCAACAACAGCCGTGGTCAAACATATTTTCCACAGTTGTGTCCTCGAAACATGCATAGATTGAGCTGTCCTAGGCTGTCCTCCGTTGTGACCTGTCCTACAGCAATTTGAATTCAATTGGACTCAATGATGTGTTTTGGCCTCGTGTGGAATTGGCGCTTCGGCGCTTAATGCAGTATATAATGGCCCCTGTGCGTCCTCAAAGGCGTTTAACCAAGATGTCCCTCAATCTCTACCAGCGCCAACGAACTTTTGAGCCAATGATGAACAACACCTATGAAGATGAACATGGGAACACGGCTTACACTGTCCACACACCCTTCGCGTTCAGTCCACATAGAACAACCACTATTTCTAGAGCAATTCACGATATACAGGGCAGTGGACCTTCCTCTACTCCTGTTCTTGCTCGAAGAATCACCATTACAGGCAATGAGCAGCGGCTGTCTTTTACAGACTCTCATACTGAAGGTCATACCCTCGACGATGACCCAGAATCTCTAGATGTTCATCCTCGGAATAGTCATATTGCCACAGCTCCATCACCTCACTCTTCTTCAATTCCTACCACAATGACACGTAGAAGGACTGCTGACCACAACTTCATCTATGTCGCTCAAATCGACTGGAAGATATTCCGAAGCACGAGGATTCGATTTGGCACTGGTTCGCGTAGCGGGAGAGAGATCCTCGTTAAGGATCTTTTCAATAAAGAGGGCTGGGGATTCTGGGGTCGGCATCGTGTGTTCACAGGTGATGACGGAAAGGCATATCGATGGAACTTTGGCAGAACGCACCCTCAGGTACGTTTCCATCAAGCCTAGCATTGAACACGCGTCTTAACCTTTCTTATGTTTTCACAGTTGGTCTTGAATGACCATCCTGATACTCTAATCGCGACGTTTCACCAAGAAAGGCTATTTGCAAAGCAGAATAAGGCATACCTAGAAATATTTCCTCTTGGACAGCATATGGTTGACGAGATATTTGTCACGTTCATCTATGTTGAGCGACTTCGGAAAGCGAAGGAGAGATCCGTTCGAAACTGACAGCTGCTCCCATAGGGCTTGCCACGGGTTATACGGCCTACAAGTTCAAACTTCAGCCTTCTACCGTGCAGAACGTGTGTTGGCCCATTGTCTCAATATCCTCATATCCACTGTGCCTCCAGTCATCAGACGACTGGAAGAATGAGTCTATCAGGCCCGCTCTTGTGCTTTCCTCCTCCGAGTCCCTCTATTATCTTCCACTTGCATCGTAACGTCCATTCCGGTGTCCGTCATTCTTCACCCCCTTCTAGCATTCCTTGAACATGGAATCAGATGTGGTGGCTTTCATGAATGTCATCGCTCATCCCACAGATTATTTGATCCCTTTTGACCCAAGCATTATCCACTAGAGGCAGACTAGTTTCCTACTAATGGTAATAAGGCGCTGTGAGCGTCAGACGATACACTGTGTCTGTGGTGGTAGAAGGGCCATCATAGGTATAACAGTCGGCGAAAGCAATTCCTTCCCCTCCGTCTGCTTTATGAGTGGCCTGCTTTGTCTTGAATTGTGATCTTACCAGCTCCATCGTATCCGGGATCGCAATACGAGAGTGTATCATCGGTTGCATTCGCCACACTAGCCACTCTGTTTCCGTGTCCACTGTCAATGATTCACCACTGTTCATCTAGCCTATCTTCCAAAATCATAATGACTCACGCTGCACACCCCTTGTTCCGAGCATCGCGAAATCAAACACAGAGTCTAGAGTGTAACGATTCCGGTCTAAGTCCACCTACACCACCACAACTTCAAGAAGACTAGACTCACGCTTCCCGGCCCCGACCAAGGTCGACAGAGCAAACGAAGACAGCAAGACTAACGAACTTCATGGCAGACAGGATCTTCATCGATCGGGGTGGATTCGAGGTACGCGGTCAATACTCCTTGCACCACTCCAACGTTCCAACATCAATTGACCAACGGTACCACTAGCCTATATTGACCGCCTTAGGGAGTGTACAAGAGTTCGCATTACTCCAGAAAAACAAAAAGAGGTGATGCAGAAGATTCTTCAATCTATCGACGTCAACGTTCTATGTGATCATCTCTGGGAGACACAAGTCACATTCGGAGCTTCCACGCGAGTAAACCTTACTGAACTTCGCGTTCTTCGAAGTTGCAATCCCGGACCCAAAGTCAAAGCGTCTGCAAATTATCCCTCTTCGTCCCTGCCTTCGCACTGTGCAAAGGTATAGCTTATCTCCGATCCAAGGTCCGGTAAAACTAACGCTTATGAGTCTCGGATGATACGTCGGCCCTCCGAGTCGGGCGTTCCTTCAATTAGGTGTACGGGTCCAGCTCCTTGCGTCGTGAGCCTCGAGGTATGTGTTCTGGTAGACGTAGCTATGTAATGCCGGCAACCTCGGTCCCAAGAAACATTACCATTTTCGCTACTTACTCTTGCTGCAAGACTACGAAGCGATGGGAGGTTGACTTCAACTTTCACCGTTTTTTGACATAGCATTTTGCCTCATCAGGCGACTATCACAGATACATTCCAATCCTAGGACGCGAAGATCATACGAGGTTGAAGTCATCCGCATGAAGGATGTGGCTGCTCACTGTGACTTCACACCACGATGCTACGAGGAATACGAGAAGGACTCTCGGAAGCGCTGGTCAATGACACCAATTCCTGGCACCTGCTGGAATGACTCGTGTTCCAGTGATTACTATTAGTAGAAGTCCGCTGTGGCAGAGATATAAAGCTCCACTCAAGCTGCTGCAACTGGACGCCTAAGCTTTCAAAAAATGGGAACCTCCACTGTCAATCCCTCACCCTGCACTGGCGATAAACCGTCGAAACGTGCCCCTCAGACCAGGATCGAGACACTCCACTTGGGGGTATACCGCGTCATGGTAGAGAAGCAGATATCCTCGATCTTCTCATTCGACTTCGCAGAGATACTGGATTCGTGGCGTTCAGGAATCAAGGTGCTCAGAAGACTTGTGGAGGATATTGTGGGGATCGCACCCGCTTTGATTTTCATCATGGCATTGATGAAGGTGTGGGAGTCCCTGAAAGAGGTGTTGTTTTTGGGCCTGGAGACCAAGATCTTAAAAATCGTACGTGCAAATTCTTGTATAGTAGTTCGTGGATGTTAACGATCAATCGCAATAAGATCGAATTAAGTCTGAGCTCTAAAGATAGACCAGCAGCTCGAGCGTTGATTATGGCAGTCGTGTCGAGATTACTTCTTGTTACATGCTCCTCCCTCCTTTCTCACTGGAGGTTTGTATGCAATCATCAAGCTTTCATGTATTGTCTGACTCCCATTCTTAGCCAGAACGTGGAATCTCGAGCGAAAACAAGGGTTTTGCACCATTATGATGATTTCCTACTCATTGGTTCGTTTTTATGTTCTGCCTTACGTTCAGAGGTTTATCCTTCAACAGCTAGGCTCCGTATGGATGTTCCCAAATTACAAGGTTTCGGGTGTTGTAGCATCTTCTATCTTTTGCGCTAAGACAATTTGCAGATAATGAAACAGATGATCACCTCTCCGCGACACTCCCTTGTGAGGCCTTCGAAACATTGCTTGAACTCAGCACGAAGCTCCTTGCAGCGGCTGGTCATCTTGGTCTTATGTTCCACACTGTTCGATCCGGGAATCATGGACTCATTTTCGGTGCTTTATGTGTCATGAATCCGCTCATTGAACTGTTTGCTCGACAACACATCGAGTCAATGCGTAGGGAAAACCACATTCCTGCTTTCGACTCATAAGCTTAATTCACACTCAGGTTGCGTTATAGAAGCCACCAATACGGACTATCTACGAATGTTAACACTCAAAAGCATGGAGTCCAGAGAATATAGGCTCGATATCTTGAGTGGGAATTTGATACAATATATCATCACTGGTAGATTCATCGCTCTTTTCTCTCGTTCGAGTCTAATCACGACATGTAGGATTCCGCAATGCTCGAGAACGACTCGGAGACACATCAACAGACGGAGCCGAAACTCTGTACTACAACCAAGGTTCTCTAGCTGTAGGCTTGATCGCAGCTTTGGCTGGAGACTTTCCTCTGGTATGTATCGCAGGCAGTCCAACCTCGATAAATTGCTCACACAGAAATAGATGTATTACGTCGCGAACTCCCTATTGAAGCCGTCCTCCATGAGTGTAACGACCATAGCTTCGTTACAGCAGTCAGCCCTCTCGCTGCGTTGGTTATTCTTGGACGTCTTCTACCAAGCCGACTCCTTGCGCTCCGATATCAGTCGTGTTCAACAGTTGTACGATTTAGAAAAGGCGACTCCGATTATCAAAGATGGCGACGAGTCCTATCCTCCCGAGAAGCATTCAGACCAAGGGATGGCTTTGAGTCTAGAGTGATATCCATTTGATAGCCTTTTCATCAACGATCTGCTCGCTCATGATCTCTTGTTCTAGACATGTGGAATTTTCATACCCTGGAAGCAAGGAAGGCAAAAAAGCCTTGAACGACGTCTCGTTTCGAATCGAACCAGGGGAACTCGTCGTAATCGTCGGTGCAAATGGAAGTGGCAAATCGACATTTGTGAAGCTTCTCACTCGTTTGTACGACGTCAACTCTGGTTCCGTCATCGTTGACGGTCAAGACATACGCCGATACAAGCTCGCTGACCTTCGTAAATCCATTGCCACTCTCACGCAGGATCACCTTCTTTTCGACCAGCTCTCAATTGAGGAAAATATCGGCCTCGGCTTCCCTGAAGCCATGACGGACAAGACGCTTATTAACAAAGCGGCAGAAATGGGAGGAGCGCAGGAAATATTGACCAAACTCAACGATGGACTCAAGACCGTTCTTGATCCTTCTCCCATCCAGTACTGCTATGGCAGAGTCCAGAAGGATGATAACACAGAGTTGGCTGCGGCACTGAAAAACCTCAAGAAAACAGTAGAAGTTTCTGGTACGTCGTTCTCCATGTATGGTCCGTTCCTCGCTGATGCCCAAACGCAGGTGGAGAAAGACAACGCCTCGTAACGTGAGTTTTCTTCAGTAAGTATATCAGTATGCCTTGTTGAATAATTTGCGTAGCGCTCGAACTTTCATGCGCTTCAACTCGCATGAGATCAGGTTTGTAGCGGTTGATGAGCCAAGCTCTGCTCTCGATCCGGAAGGTGAATTACAGCTGTTTAACAATTTAAGGGAGGCGAGGGCAGGAAAGACCATGATATTTGTCACACATAGGTTTGGGCACCTGACGAAGTATGCAGACAAAATATTGTGGGTGTAGTTCAGACTGTTCTCATGTTGGATACCCCATCTCATTTCACATTTAGGTGTATGAAGGATGGCAAAGTGGCAGAATACGGTTCGCACACAGAGCTTCTTGCGACGCAGGGAGAGTATTATAAGATGTACAATATTCAGGCGAAGGCTTTTGACTAGGTTTCATCAGAACATCGATGTCAATTGAAGTCAGTACGTTGTATTATCATGTTCATCACATACAAAGTTGGTGTCGCAGCTCGCTTGATGTAAAGGATCGAGCGACCAATAATTTGGGTAGGTAGGTTTCGATCATTGACTGGGAGATTCACTCAGAAATCAACTTATGGTTCTGTGCTCCCTCGAACTATATCAGGCTATGATATCGTATCGCGTGTGTTTGAGATGCGAACACTGGATGCGAACTCGTGTGGTGATACTCATCTCCGACTCTTTAGAGGAGGGTCTTGTGGGGTTCAAAAGTCAAAAAATCGACTGATCGTGCCCTTCTAGGAAATTTTATATTGCTTATAAATATCAATGATATAATACCGGTAGCGCCGCTGTGCGCGGCAGTCTCCGACTCTTTTTAGTCACACGAGAGAGAGAGAGAGAAAAGAGGATACATAGTTGATTCAAAGCTAAGTACGTAGATATGTTACAGTAGAGTCAGTTACAGAAACCTATTTTACACTTTTTACACGGTTACCTATAGGCCATACAAACTGGATATTTAGACCGCGAGAAGAAAATGAAAGCAGGAACTTGTTGTAACACTGCGGCCCGCCCCAATTTTTGATTTTTCAAAAAGTCTTGCAAAAAGATATGTGAATTCTAAGAAATGGTAGTGAATTTTGAGGCTGTGATAACTTGACTTTGGACTTTTTTGAATGTTCTGAGAATTCTCTCATTTGTCAGTACATTTTGCAATTTCCAAATGTCCTGGGATATGTCCTGTTTCAAGGATTCTAAAGGTCCATTTTTGAGAATTGGAAAATTTTGATATAGATCTTGCAATATGATGTGAAAATTTTACCCTTTTGAGTGTGAAAAAAGACAAATTTTGCACTCAAGAAACAAATCGGGTCCAAGGGTCTCCGATCATCTCCCGATGATAACCCAATTTGTTTCTTGAGTTCAAAATTTGTTTTTTTGTTGATACTCAAAAAGGTAAATATTGCAAGATCTATATTGAGTTTTTTCAATTCTCAAAAATGGTCCTTTAGAATCCTCGAAACAGGTCATATCCCAGGACATTTGGAAAATGCAAAATGTACTGACAAATGAGAGAATTCTCAGAACATTCAAAAAAGTCCAAAGTCAAGTTATCACAGCCTCAAAATTCACTACCATTTCTTAGAATTCACATATCTTTTTGCAAGACTTTTTGAAAAATCAAAAATTAGGGCAGGCCGCAGTGTAAACACAGATATTGATTGGTCTCGGCGCGGGATCGATCCAAAGCGTTACAACGACCAAACGATGAGTCGCAGTATCTTCATGTATCTCCGCGCGTTTCTGGTGAATGAGTTAGCAGCCTTTTATGCCATATATTGTTGAGGATGTACACACCAACGCGATGTTCTTGTGATCGAGGTGGATTCTATTCAAAAAATCATATAAATCTTGCAACAACGCCGCTGCCTGCAAAGGCGAACTGGACAGATAAGGCGGCTGATAGTTCACAGAACGCATTATGTTGCGTATGATACTTCCAACCACGGGATTTCTCTCCCAACGGATTGATCGAGACGGTTGAGACGACTGGCAGCTGAACATCGCGTACTCGACACTGAGGATAATTAGTACCGGTGTGCGGTGAAAATATTATGAGGACGATACTCACAATTTCAATTGTTGGTCAATGCTAGATTTGAGCATTTCATACTTGCGAGTCAGAGTCCTTCGTTCTTCACGGGAGACGACAATGCCTGGCTGTTCAGAATCAGGCTGGAAGAAAGTCGATTTGATAGTCGTATGGGTGGTTTGATAACGAATGCCCCAGGAATTACTTTCAATTGGGTCGCTTTCGTCGCTTTCGTCGAAATCATCATGATGTTCCAAGTCCATCTTCAGACACGCGCTATCGCCGACCCATCTGTAGTGACGGATGGTTATACCAGAATCGAAGCAGACCAGATCGTCTGCTGAAGGGCAATGTACGACATTGAAGCCGCGGGCCATCCATTTGTGACGGATAGGGAGTGAGTCGACGTCGGTCAGCGAGTTGTTGAAGGTGAATGAATTTTTATCGAGGAGAGTTGGTTTTGCAAACAGGCAGTAGGCTGTACGGTGAGTAATAACATTCATCACACATGCTGGCAAAATAATGTTTAAATATAATTAAGACGGCAGCATGGGCGAAGAATTACGCACTAGAGTGGAAACCCAAGATTGCTTTGACCAGTTTTTTGTGTAGCAAGCAGATGAACAAATCCAGGACCGTAGCGCACGAGACCATTGTAACCGATCGTTTCGAAAGGATCAAAGAAATCGGGAGAATCGTGTCTAAAAAGGCCAACGAAATGCATATCTTCCGCTAACGGTGGACGCCCGCGGACTCTGAAACGAGCTCCAGTCTGGCCTGACGCACGAAGTTGGGCCAGTCGTTCGCGTTCAACGCTACGTTCGGCAGCGTGAGCACGAGAAGAAGTAATTAGCCCACCACCTGCTCTTATGGATGCTCGATTGGAGGTTCTGGAGTCGGGTAGAGGATGAGATGATGATGAAGGGGCAGGCAATCCGTCTGCAGCAGAGACAAATGTGAATCTGAAAGAGACCGGATGAGGCAGGAGCACGGTTGGAGTTAGAAGGCGAACGCAACAATGCACAACAAGTTCATCAACAGACCGGTATTTCCGTCAAACGACTTTATTGCCAGCTCCAGGATGACACTGTAAAGCCCGGTACCTTCTCAAGAAGGAGCGGTGAGAAGAAGAATCCATAGCTAACGTTTATGAGCTCAATGATAGTGTGATTCAAGCTATGAAAAAACCTACCGACAAGGACCAATCACTACGGCAGACCCTATAATATACCTGCGATACATATAACGAATTGAAAAAGGAATATAGTTAACAATAATCGTTGTGAGAATCGCTCGATATATATATCATATGCCGCACGGACCCGGCAATGGAAAATAATAAGATTATCATTCCGAGGTCCATGCGATCCCGGCCTTGAAAATGAATATACCTATCCCGTGCGAAAGCTACTGGATATCCCAGGAATAGAATGTCCGGTATCCGGAGAAACCGAGAATGAAATTTATTATATATATCCATTTATGGATCAAAGGAAAACGATAAGACTTATCGGGAGCAAAAAATATTATTATTCCTTATCTATATCGCTCGAAAAAGCTTATCATATTCGCCTGAGAAACAAAATGGACGCTCAATGGTCATTGATCGGGAGCTGATTCGACATTCGTCGGACGAAGTGGCAGTCGACCGTTGGGCAATGAAAGGGACGCTTCATAGGGAGTCGAAGCGGTCGCTCATCCGATCGGTTCTGGGGCAAGTACATGATTCAGGTGACATGTACTCGCCAAATTTTAGGACGCAGTCCCACTTCGTCTTGCCTGTCCATACGACTCTGTTTCCGTTCATCGCCTTCACCGTTCTCCCTCTCAACGCTAACGCCTCCGTCCCTATAACACCGTGATTCTAATTAAACATTAGATGAAAACTAAGTACAGGAAAGATTTGTGATTAAGCGTAGTTACATACCTGGCCTCTTAGCATTGAAGGAGATCTACTCCTGCCTCCGCCACTTTCCTCACTCCTGTCTCCCCACCTGATCCTGCCCAATACATCCCTCGTGCATTTTCTATCTTCTCACTCTACCTTCACATCCTCTATTCCCTTCATCATGACCTCGACCTCAGCCACGAGCTGTAACGTGGTTGAATCTGTGTTGTAGAGTCACAGATTCTGGAAAAGAGGAGAGAATTTAAGCGGCCACTGAAGCGGTTTGCTGAGTGAGACGGATGGGGAGGTTTGGCCTGAATACAAAGAGAGCGTCGAATGTTCACAGGAGAGTGAGTATCAAGGAATCTTTCTAAGGTGGAAGATTAGGAGGATGTGTTGGTCGACCTGGATGTTGAGCGGGAAGAGGAGGAGAAGGTTGGTTTGGAAAGCGAAGAGAGGAGGTATGATCGGCAAAAGCAGTGCAGCTGGATTATTCGTGCCAAATAGATCCTGGTTTCTTTTATTGTTATTCGTCGAAGTTCTGAGTGTCTTGGACATTCCCTTCGCAGCCGATTTGCTCTTTCCCTGCGATTGGCTCTGTGGCCGTTCCCTCTCACACTCCCGCTCGTCACCGATTGACTGTCTGCCTAACGACTGTATCGACACCACGTGAGGATTGTGCCCCAACCTATACGACGACTGCTGATCACCATGAGGCAGCTGGGGCAAATACTAATGAAACCGTGCACCAGAGGCGGAAGAAAAGAGTATGATACTGATCCCGACGAGTATTCTCGTAAACGTGGTCCCGGAATTGGACGGTCGACGGAAGACGAGGTTCTTCTGAATCCGCATCTAGAGCTGATGAAGGCGATGGTAGTGACTATCATCAACAACGTCGTTAGGAGGTTTACACACCGTGTAGCCAGATCTAGAACCTGTAGCACTCGCTCTCTTCGTGACTCCAGTCTGCATCGTTATACTAGATTCCTGCGAGTCCGCCCTCCTAGCCATCTCCTGCGCTTGTGGCATCTCAGCATCGAGACCATGATCCCAGCACCTCGGCCTCGTAGAACAGCGCATCCTTAGTTGCGGAGGCCAAGTTCAAAGAGGCAGTGACTTTCCTATCTCCTTCCTAACTCCTTCGATGAGCGGACGATAATCAGACACATCCATACACACCTCCCAAATGAAGTCGAGAGAAAAACGCCTTCATCATAGGCCTCGAAATCTTGCTGGGTTTGATGTTCTACAAGTAGAAGGAGTTATTTCGATGGTTGTTTGCTACCCTGCGCGTATCCTAGAGCTATAGCTCTTCCAATATCCAGTTTGAGTTGAAGTTATAAGGCTTCCAGCGCAATCAATTGAATGAATCTTTCTTGAGTTGAAGTCGCGGTTGAGAACGAGGGCGGGGGGTGATTGCTCCTTTTGTGACTGAGATGAGTGGTATGAAATCATAGAGTAACTTTCGCCCACCGGTGGCCCTTCACAAATCCCAGCTACAAGTTTCTGAAAATTGCGACCTCGCGAATTTCCCGCGCGTCGCGACGATATGATTGCACGATCGCCTCGCAGTCTACTAGTAGCTGCCTTAATAGAAAAGCATGGGAGGGTTTGGAAACACGTATCTCATGGACGTAAAATTGATTATGTTCGTTGCGCGTAATCACTTATCGTTGAGCGATGTGCATTCGAGCTCGAGACCAGTAGTACTCAATACAAATGATATTACATTCGCCCGTGTCCTTATAGCTACATATTCTTCAGTCAAGGGTTTTGAAAAGAGCAGGGACACGTACCTCACAGTCCAGCAGCCTTGATTAGCATCGGATAAATAATTGTACTCCAAGCGGCCAACCCTCTCCGAGTAGAAAAAGTGAATATTTCGATGTGTTGCTTGCGACCTTGTAGTTCAGAGTGTTTGTGAGTGAAAATTTTGGAGATTATACCACGTACAATGGGGACAATGAACTCGAGGCCTATCGGTACATCGCAGCTCCAGTAGAACATGTGCTAACGATTCTAGAAGAAGGATTAGAAAACTGCGAATGAACGAGAAAACTTTTACCCGTTCTGCGTCTCCTCGCAACGGCGATTGGAGGCATCCACACCCTGGTACCACAAGGGCAATTCCTATTCCATTCCGCTTGTCGTCTAGCAAAATTCATGGTCATGCCAATTTTCCATCGGTGACCATCGTCGACAAATGCATAGATGAAGCCTGGCCCATCCGCGGGTGACGTTGGGCGTATTATCCGCGACGCGTATACAGCGTGTAACTTGGGACGAGTTCGTTTCACCATCTTCGGCCGGGAAATCGGCGGTATTGGCTAGTTGTTTTGGGTTGAAAGGAGTGGAACCAAAATATCGAGGGAACTCGAAAAGAGGATGTGGGCGTAAGCAATGATGCTATTGGATCCTTGGATGGGTAGGAAAAGAATGAGGAAAGGAATTACCTTTACAGTCGACGTGATCAATTTGAAGTCCAGATTTCGGGTTACAGACGAAGATATTGAGGGCCCTCAAGAAGAGGATGTGCGGCGTAAGCCGAGAATGCTATTGGATTTTGGATGGGTGGGGAAAGATTGAAGAAAGGACTTACCTTTGCAGTCGACGTGTTCAGTTTGAAGATCAAATCTGAAGCGGGTGTTTGACGAAGATGATGAGATTTTTTGAGAACGCCCGCAGACCAACGACGGTAGATTCTTGGATGGGCGGAGAAAGAACCTGAGCAAGTTTCACTGGTTGTAGTCTAGTCCTGGCGAAGCTTTATCTTCGTTTATCGATGCTAGGCAAAACAGTTTCGAACGATACCATTGATGATAAAATAAGAGCAGTCA
This sequence comes from Lentinula raphanica, assembly GCA_027919835.1. NCBI lineage: Eukaryota > Fungi > Basidiomycota > Agaricomycetes > Agaricales > Omphalotaceae > Lentinula > Lentinula raphanica. The sequence continues at coordinate 218,281 of JANVFP010000001.1, read as the reverse complement.
AAAACAAAGCTTGAGAGAGACCGGCCTCGAAGATTGTCGAATTCTCCGATTGCTGTGAGCTTGGGCCTCACAGGAGCAAAATCTCGAATACCTTGGCTCGACATTATTGATGAACAGGCTTTTGAACTTGTATGCAGGAGAAAACACTGTTGAGCCGGTGGTTTTGGGCACAGTTTTGACAGGGAGGAACAGTAATATTCAAATGAGAGTAGTTTTGGAATTTATGCAGGGTGACATCAGGTTGTGTATCTCCAAGAAGTATTTTACGATGTTTCTCGGTGCTTTAACGCGTCTGAAAAACAGCATTAGTAAAGTGTTATCATGCATATGTGTACGCGCACCTTGTCGGCAGTTGTCCTTCGAGGCCGCAAACATTTGCCGTCTTACCAGATGTATCATGTCATGAGTAGGTTCATCAGAGCAGTTGAATCGATTCAACCAGAAGTCAACCATCTTCATTTTCTGTGACTCTGTAGTCGGGCTCCATCACCTTCGAACCACGTTTGACTGACCTGAGCATGGGGGCCTGGCCAATCTTTCGGTTATCTTGAGGTCATACACGGAGACAAAGATTTGACAAACCTTGAGTACTTGAGTCGTCCGTGTCGAAAATCTTGGTTCTTGGAAATTGGTACTACTGTAAGAGACGTTGACGTCCCGCGCATTCGACAGATTACGTAATAGCTGATCCGATATGGCGCTCACGTAACACGTTGATCCAGCCCAACGTCCCAGGATCATCGATGTAGTTGTTATTCTTCAGATCGACGAGTGCTGTACTTCTCCGCCTCCGCGTGTTCAAATTCTTCACTTGTTGGGTACACTTGCAAAAATCCGATCATAGAACAAGATAGTTAGCGAAACAAACGCGTTCACAACACCTTTCCAACATGTCATTCAAATCGAGTTTGAGGGAGCAGTTGCACTCCTTTCTTGTATATTGACGGGGTTCTAATTTGACCTCTTGATCGAACAGATATGTCGGATTCGATGTTCAAGGATGTGAACTATACACATAAGTGCTTGAAAAATTGAACGTTCGATCTATTGAAGAAGTCAATCTCTTTGGATACCAGATGGGCAGATGCCTCCAGCGAAGCCACGAAAGCTTTAGAGTTGTGTAATTTGACTGTTCACAAAGCCAAAGCTTACTTCAGAAGGTGCCAGGCTAGAAGGGAGTTGCATGATGAAGACCGCGGATTGCATGGTTCGAGGATCCCGCTCTTCAACCAAGCTATAGTACAAGCTAATTTTCTGAATATAGACCTTGAGGCTTTTCTATCTATTGGAGGAGAACCAGAGATTGCCTTGGTTGAAGCATACAAACTCAAACATGCTCACGATTCCAGGGCCAGTACCAGCGAACCCGTTCCAGATAGCGTTGACGAACTTGCGGACTTGCTTTCCGAAAAACTCAAATTCGCGGACAGTGGCCCCAAGCTGGCCTATGAGATTCGCTCGACAAAGGACAAAGGTCTGAGTGCTTTCGCAGTGAAACCCCTCCGACGTGGGGACTTCATACTGGAAGAAACCCCCGTCTTTCGCATTGACTCGGAATCAGATTACATCACTTCGCGCTCACTGGCAGCAAAGTTCGACCAGCTATCCCCGACAGATCTTTTTCGCTGTCTATCACTCTCGAACGTCTGGCATTCCGAAATCGATGTTTTTGAAGGAATATATAACACCAATGTGTTCGGTCAAAGTATGTTGCTTGAAGTTTCGAGATTCAACCATTCTTGCTCTCCGAACGCCCGGTACACCTATCATGAACCATCGAAGAAAGAGCGAGTCGTTGCTCTGACTGATATCGCAGACTCAGGGGAGGAGATTTGCGTTTCCTACTTGCAAAGTCGAGACGTTTATGCACGTCCACGCTCTGAAAGACAACAAGTCCTTTCGAGTAGATACCGATTCTGCTGCCAATGCCCTGCATGTGATGATGCGAATTTTGAAACGAATGATCGTCGAAGACGAGAGATCCGGAAGATATGGGAGTCTTTACCTAGTACGGCAATGGGCGGGAGGAAAGCCCTGTTGGCTATAGTGAGGACGATTGTCCTCATGAAGGAAGATGGCTATTTCGCGGATGCAGGTGAACGCGCCGTAGATGCTGCCGCCATTTGCGCTGGTCATTCTGACTGGGAGTCTTGTGAATATTGGGCCAAGTTCGCGTACGAGAATCGAGTGGCAGAGCTTGGAGATGATCATCCTCTTGCTATATGTACTCTCCAAACACTTGAGAACCCTCGAAACAGGAAGTATCATCCACAGGCAAGTATGTTTTCCAGAAAGTCTTTCAAGGATATACGATTGCCTCAAAACTTGTGTTGAATAGTATCTTGTTCAAATGTTTGCTGCCAAAACTAATTACACCTGTAATCTGTCGGGAGCATGAGCAACCCAGTGAGGCAGGGCTTCGAAACCGTCTATTCGATGCTGTCTGCCTGGAAGATCATCAATCCGATGACCCGTCTATCTTTCCTTCCGCAAAGGTGAAATCCTTCGGGTGTTGGACTACGATTCGAGACCTGGATGGTGGCAAGCTAGTAAAACGGTGCTACAGGATCCCGACTCGTCTGCGAACGTTGTCGGATGGGTCCCCGAAACGTATATGGGGCATCTACAGTTTTTCAACAAGGTAAGATGCATCATTAGTATGCCAGTATGTTCATTCCTAGTGTCACAGTGCTGACATGTAAGCTGTCTTTGAACTTTGAAGTGGCCTTCTGGGTCTAGTGATCAGGAGAATAATGAAAACACTAATCCCCACTCGGGCGCTGAACCGTGCTTCGCTACGTTATGGACAGATCAATTTACGACCCGTTCATTTCTCGCTCTCGCAGAGTAGCTCGGTCTTTCAAGAAAGCGAATGAAGTGCCGCATACTAGTAACAACATCGAGTCTTCGACTATTCTATGTTCTCCGTTGCATACGTACGCGGTGGCCCTAGGAGTACATCCTGATGAAGGTATTCAACAAAATGACAACCCGGTTGAAAAACAACATCAGACAGGCTGCTACACGCTACCTATGTTGTTTGACGAATCGAAAGACTTCAACATCAATGGAGGGTCATTCCATGCAGTGGGTGGAAATAGTATTCACGAGACCACAAACTCCGGAAACACATCCTTCAAGTTCGACAACTGTATATTTAACCATGCAAAGGACTCGAGTATACGAGACTCTGAATCTCCCCCCACAAGTGCGACCACTCCTCGGGAATCCAGGCTTAAGAACAAAAGCCGGAAACGACGTTGGTCCATCACAGGTCCATCACCAGGTTCACTCATATATTCAACCACGTCTATCACCACTATCTTCCAGCGATGTACTATCCAATGTCCTGGATGATGTGCTATGTTCCTTGGTTCATACCATGGAATCCGAATTGTGCAGGAGTTTCCTGACATCTCTGTCACCGTACTCACTGCAATGGTGTTCCTTACGAAGGGAAACCAGCACATGCGCCAAAAAGAATACCCAGTGTACATACACTTACACAACTTTTTCTTTTCTTCCTCTCATGTAATCATTTTCCCCTCTTCTCTCTATTGCCAGTGAATAGTAGTACTCGATACCAAACTTTTACAATTCCGCGTGGGCAAACTTTCTTTGTTATCACGATAGGTGCGCTGTAGACCAGTTGTAGTATGTCACTTATGATTTATACGCTGTATTTAGTGTCACAGTAGCATCTTATGAGCAACTAGTGTATATTCTTTGTTCCATCAAACTGTTTTCAGTACAGTTACTAATTGTTGGATTAAATATCAACGGTGAGTGCAAAGTGGTAGTGACTATTGATACCATAACAGCAAAAGCCTCAACATAAAGGCAAAATCGTCGAAAGGAATGATACAGGGCATCGGTATGGTTTGAATTTTCGAGATGCCTTTAGCTTCTCCACCTTGGCCTTATCCAGTTCCCAGTTCTTCTTCAGTTGGATGAGTGCTGGTAAAGAAGGTTATTAGAAAAAAATTGGGCTTCAAAAGTGCACATACCATTCCGCTGTTTCTCAGCTTTCTGAAAAGCGTAAAATGAGGTCTTCTCTTTTTTGGTCCGTTTCTTATTCCGTTCGCTAGCCTCCCCGGTCTCCTGAAATTTCTTTGTTGCAACTGCGACTCCTCCACCGACAGTCTGCCCATATGCCCCTCCTCTAGTCACCAGGGTGAAACCATCCTCGTCCACTATCGCCTCACCCTTTTTGTATTTCGACACCCGTTTCGACTTGGCTAGTTCGAATTCGTATAAATCCATAGCTGTATTTGCATGTTGGCGAACGGCATCTAGAGGCGGCCGTAGCGAGTCGTAGAGAGCAAAATAGTGTGAAAGTTCGGAGGGTTCCTCAGATGTAGGCCATGGACGAGGTTTTGTATGTGAGGCAGAGAAGAATCGATCGAGGGAGGAGGTGTCGAGGAAGACGACATGAGCCGTTTGACCCGTCTTTCGCATTTTTCGTAAGGATGTTGACGGTAGCGGAAATACTTTTGGGGGTTCGATCTTCTTCGTTGTGACTTTTCGTCGTTTGCGAGGCTGACTTTCATCAGCTTCCTCCATATCATTGTGATCATCTGCTTCCTGCTCTTCTTCCTCTTCCTCTTCCTCATCACTATCCGCTTCATCCTCAGCGTCATCTTGGACTAGACTGTCAGAGTCAAAGACGACTTTTTCAACGATTCCGTAAGGTTTTAACAGTAAGATGAAGTCCCGTTCTGTGGAATCTGGAGGTACATTCACGAGAAACAAGGTCCGACCTGAAGGCCAGGAGCTAGTGGTCTTCTTACCAGATTCATGAGCTCTGGCAAGTATGTAGTGTGTAGAGGTGCTGGCATAGGATATGGGAAACAGAGTAAAACCGTTGATCAAAGTAGAGGAAGACATTTGTCGGCGCTAATTCATCTTTCTCGGCTACTACGCGCGTTTACATGAAATTATAGATTATTCCATGGCACTGGACCTCGAAGAGCTAAACAGTTTGCTGTCCAGCCGAGTCTTCCAAAATGTCCTTTCGCCTTGATGTCGCTGTCGAGAATCGTATCGATATTTTCTCCGGACTTCCGATCCAGAGAAAACGCCAGCTGAGCCGTCGTCACAGGGGTGAACAATTTTGAACTCGCTGCTTCTTTACTTAATTCACGGACTAACTCTCTCAAACTAATAGATGGAGACTGCACCGATTGCAGGAATATGCAAGAATATGCAATGAGGCTCATGCGAGAGATCAATATTCAAGAATCAACGGTGGTCCCTGTACAGAAGCCTGAGAACATGTTTTTGCGATAGCAAGAATTGCGAAGCTTGCTCAAGTTTAGCCAAGAGATATCGTGAGTTCCCTCACTGGGGGTTCACGTCCGTATTGAAATATTGAGTCCCTATTGACAATCGGTGAAGCCGTTGATACTGATGATGAGTGCGAGTCGGATGTTTACAAGGTGAAGGGTCTCAAGTGTGATCGACACATATTTCCAGGTCGCCCTCACTGGCACACAGAATCCTATGTGAACAACTCCCGGGACTCGCTTCCACGCAACGCTCGAGAGATTGAGGAGCCTCCCTGCGCCACTCTGTGCTCACTGATAGCAGATAGAGCTTCCAGGAGAGTCTGAGGCCATGATGTTCTGCACAAATCAGAATTATATATGCGGCCAAGACTTACAGACTCTGCGTTCTAGCTAGCTAGTGAACAACAAGGACAAAGAAAGAATTCAGGCTCAACCAGTAGCGATTGTTTGATTGGGCTGTAGTGCTCAGGAACCAGCCATCTCTTTTCATCCTTGAACTGTGCACGTAGTAACGTTTGCTACCTCTCGTCCAACATATTTCAGGGCGGAGTGATCATGTCGAGTTTGTAGGCCTAAGTAGTACTACAAATCATGAGTAGATATAGGACTAACCACTTTCTATTCATCGTCCAGGTGAGCGTCTTCGCGAAGTATAGAGTTCATTCGATTTGAGAATGCGTTGTAGAAATACTCAAGGTACAACTATATCAATATAGATGAGTCTAACATGCCCGACAACAAGCCTCTTATGTTTTCTTGGAAGAATCGATTCATGAAGCATTCTATATTCAACTGATCGTGCCTTATTAGAGGACCTGGTACATATTCAAGGATGAGAATCGAGCTACATTTCGTTTAGTGATATGGTTTACACAATCAGTGCCTCACGCAAACTATTGGTGAACTTTGCATGGGTAATCGAAGCGTTGTATCGGGTGCAGACAATGAGGATAGATGCTAATGAGTTCCTGCCAGAAATCCTCATCGGTATTTGGAGTAGTCGGATTGCTAGAAGGATCAAAAAGTCATTCAAAATCATAATCCTCGAGCATTCGTTGAAGGACATACACGAGGGGTATGCCATCTCAGCTCACGCAGACCTACAATCCATTTCTTCTCGCCGTGATTGTACGACGGAGCCTAATAATCTGAGAAACGTCAGAACTTGTACGGAAACAAGGACCCGGACTTGAGGTACTTATTGCCTTCTTCATAATAGCATCTAACCGAGGCCGATTCATGTTGATTTTCAAGATTTGTATCTCTGGTGTCTACCGCCAAAATATTGGTCTCCTTGAAATATGGAGTGTTGAATGACGAAGATATACTGGTTGAAGGAGATCGAGGCTGTTCGTGAGGTCGATGTTGATGTAACGGATCGTGTCCCAGATAACCAGAGCTCAGACGTGGTATGGTAGTATTGGCAGAGATTAGATGCCTATGGCGGTGTAGGGCATGGAGTTCATACAAAAAATCGTTGGCAGATTTATAAGGTGAGTTTGAATCGCCGCCGTTCGGAGAGACTGAGGCCTGGGATGCGTCCGCCTCGTCAAAAATATCTTCTTCGCCATCATCTTCTTTGTCGCGGTGGGTTCCGTAGATGTCCTGCGACGTACCCCATCCTCGCATCTGGCCATCAAGAACGGGTGGTTGTATTCGCCTCCGCTTTGCGTCATGACCCATCGGTGTGGAGGTCTCTCCGAGTAGCGCGTTAGATGAAGAGAACGGCAGAGGTGAAGAAGATCGTTGTCGTTTCCACATTATCGGATGGAAGTGGCTGGTAGTAGTAGAGTTCTTTGTGAAACTCAGGCGCTCATAATGAAGGCCAGACATGTGACTTAGGACATGCGGCGCACTGGTAGGTCATGTAGTTACTGTTATGTGTTTCTGGATGCAAGATGACTTACAAGGAGGATACATGATGGACGCTTTTGAAGGGTTTCCGTCTTCGCCACCAGTGTAGGCCTGCTATCTAGTGACTCTGCCTCCTCGTCATCTATGATTCCAACAACTCAGAAGTTGGAGATGATCGTGGTTGGTAAACTTCTCAGGCATGATCAGGATGAAATGTTCGACGCTGGCCGCTTGACTTGGAGGGTGTTGAAATGCTGAATGATCAATGTTTCGAATCAAGACTCAGTGTGATCAATGAGAATGAAGATGATAACGACATACAGCAACAATCAACAGAAATGATCGTGTCTCCAAGCCACGCAGAATTTCAGAATGCTGCTTGGTTATTACCTGTGACCGTCTCGATGAGATGTCGGTCCATGGTAATTGAGGGTTTGGTTCTGGAGGAAAGCGAGAGAGACAGCGAGGTTATAGCAGACATAGAGTCGAATATAGGAGATTGGGTCAGCTCGAGGAGAAAAGGCATAACATTCTTGGACTATCATGTATCTGGACCACGACAGCTTTTGGGTGTACACGTGAAATAGAGTTTGTGATTCAATTCTGAAAAACGGACGAGTCAGATAACTTTTACGACATGTTGAACATGGAGAACTCACAGCTCATCGGATTCTTGTTTGATTTTGCGATGATCTGCCTTTGACCCCCGTCGTTCAGAGAATGGCAGGAGGCGGTAGTTTGCCGGGCCAAAATAAGTTAAACAAGGCATTTGACAGAGATTGACACAAAGCGCTAGATGGTAGGGCCGTCGACAAATTCAAGCGTCGACGGTGAGCCTGCGCTCGGACACTTTGCCGTGTGCTCTACCGGCCTTCTGCAGTGATTCTCTAAAGTGTTGGGCGTTTTCGTTCAAGCAAACAACATCACCAACAGGGTGGATGACAGGAAAGGGGCCAAGCCACCATACCATATCTGAGGAGGCAATGAGATACGAGATGCAGTATATACCATCAGCCCAATTGATTATTGCTTGGCTTACCTGAAGCTCCTTATGCACATTCGGTCTTCAAGCTCTATTAGTACCAGCTTCTCAGAGCACACTCCGTCTCTTCCTCACCTTCCTGACATCCTCAAGGTAGTGATCTGGATGAGAACATTCGAATTGATGAAATGGTTGGGATGTCACTCTAAATTCGGTCGGACCATGATCCGATAGATAATCTAATCTAATCGCCTTATTCTGGTATTCAATGGGCGACGAACGGTTTAAACACACATTGAACGCAGTAGTGGGTGGAACACTGGTTGGATATGCAACCTAGTACATACATTATCACACTATAGACATACATCGAGTAGAATTCAAACAGGGATTCCGATATCAGCATACTCTCCCTGCATCAGTTTCAAGCCTTTATGCTCATCCAAGTACTGAGGTCGATAGAAGGATCGCGGTAAGCATGGGGGTCCGCACGTTTGATAACCTGCGAGCTATATCGTCGCCCTGTGCGCTTGCGGCCCGCCTTCCCAAAAATCATGGGCTCGGCAGTTCTCGTTTGATCCACCCTCTGGAAAAGCAGCCGAAAATCAGGATGACGAAAATCAAGGTCCTTAACAATGCGGATGGACTGATTTCCAGAGTCGACACTATCTTCTTCATCTGACATCCCGTCGACTGTCAGAAGGTTCAATGATAGGATTACATCGGACCAGAACGTCGCTCGTTGGGCATCTCCTCGATCTTGACTGGTTTCTGCCATAATGGTGGCAATGCTGATTCTACGCTCAAATTTCTGTGAAAGTATGGTCAGTTAACAGAGATGAGGAGATAGAAGACTTACACTTTGCAAAATTCTCCGTCTTTTACTCTTCTCCTTCTTGCTTTCGTAGCCCTGGTAGGTTCCAGAGGATTCTCGATTATTCTCTACATCAACAAGGATCCTGTAGATTCGATCTTGGGCCATCCTCTTCCACTCTTCAATGTCCTTCTGTTTACAGATGACATCGTCTGAGTGCATAGCCATGGCATGTAGATCCACAGCGAACTGGTGAATTAACGCTTGGTTCCAAAGGGAGTCTCGCATCTCAGGTGCCGTGCCTCCAGAGGTGTCTAAAATGGCCTGTTCGGTTGAAGGACCGTTGACAAGAGGGTTCTGAAGGAATAAGGCGAGATCCGAAGTGCTGACAGGTTGCAACTTCCAAGCCTCTTTCAATTCCGTAACTCCCAATGACTGTTCAATCTTGTCGCGCACAAGTCTCTGTTCCCAATGCGTTTCCATATCAGTAGAAACATGATGGATATGAAAACCATACATTGCAATGATTTTTCTCAGCCCGTCTCTGAGCCTCCTGTAATCGATCGTAATCATCCTGGATGTAACAGATCGAAGTTTTGAGGCCTATAATGAGGGTAGGTAGGATATTAGAACAAACCTTCCGAGTTCGAGTCCTGGTCGATGACATGGCGCGCTGAATGCGGACGGGACGGTGGAAGCACGGTGAACACTGGTACTGATTTCTGAGATTGATTACGTCATCACCCCTTTCAAATTTCCCGCGCGCTCTTCGACCTGGATCATGAACAAAGAGCTGGCGAAGACCATCTGTAAAGGTGAGTAGCCCTTTGTTGGCAAAGATTCTTTACCTCTTAGATATTATTTAACTCTACTGCCTCTACGTGAATATCTTTCTGACCATGTTTTTTACTCCCACCACTCCAACTCGCGTCGTTCGATGCGACCGAGTCGAACTGCTCAATGCACCAACCAAACCTGAAGGCCCTGATCGACGTGTTCTCCAATCTGGCCCACTTAGAACACCTCGAATGCTTCACCGAGTATCTCCGTATGGCGTTTGATCACCCTCACCGGATCCTAGATTCCATCCATCCTCAGCAGCTACCTCATCTACTGCCACTGCCACTTCTTCTCAGTCTAGTGGTCCTGCTTCTACAGAATGTATCGTACACACTCCAGCTCGCTCCACTCAACCTCGCGTGATCTCGAGTCATATCACCAAACCTGATCAAGCAAAGGATGCGGCATCCACCCCAGAACCCACTACACAGGTCATATGCATCACTCAGAATCATCGGAAAGGCTATATAGGTGACTCCAGTAAAGGGAGACGTGGTAGTCATGCGCAGTCCGAAGAAGAACAAGAACAAGACGACGACGATGACGACGACGACGACGAGGAGTCCGTTCATGATAGCAAAATTGCAAAGCCTCCTGGTGAAGTTGGTCGGCCGGGAAGAGGTGGATATAATCTGCGTACTGAATTGCGCTGGTCTGTCGAACGTTTCAATAAAGTCAAGGTATGTCGTGGCATGTTAAGATATAAACGTATACTCAAACATTTTGTCAGAAATATATCAATGGATTAGTTGAGCAGAAGCTGGATTGCCTTCAGCCTTTGAGTAAACAGACTTTCGCAGCAGTCGAAGAGGTTCGCTCCATGGTCAGTGGCATGTACATCCATATCCCATGCGCTCAATTGTCTCTCGTCAGGCTGTGGATAAGTTCATCTTCCTCAATGACTACCACGACAACTGGGCGGTCGACGACTTTATCAGATGTCACTTGAAGTATCGTAAACAAGCTCTACAGAAAATAGCATTAGGAAAGGAGGCAGCTGATGCCAAAGAAGAGTTGCAGCGATATCGACAACGGGAAGCTGAGAAGAAGAAGGAAAAACGTAGAGAAGATAAAAGACGGCATTCGAGTACGTAGTTAGATGCATTTTTTGCAGGACTTGTTGCGTATCGAAAACGTTCCAACTTCGAAACTTTAACTCTAGAATCTTGTTGCTCCACTGTCACTATCTAAATTCACTTACATCTCTTCATCATCTGCAGCCTGCGATTAGTGTTATCATTGTCAAAGAAAACAGGTGTAGTACCGCCGCTATAATTATTAATTCATCCGCCTGCACACGATTGAAACCCGCTGATTTATCGTGAGCAACTATCAGCTAGTATTGTGATTTCATACAACCCTTTCCACGCTCTTCGACGAGATTGCAGCAAGTTCTCCAAGCCTTTTAGGACTGTGAATCTGATCACTATGAAGGTGCATTGTGCAATCGATTGATCATCACATTCCTTCTGACTCTTGCCGTCATTTACTTGCAAAATGGGGAAAGTGGGAACCAAGGAACAAGAAACATGCTGCAACTTGGAGTTTAGAAAATTCTCTGTGAACGCAGGCTTTGTGCAGAAAATTCGCATTTCTTGTTTTCAATTTGTAAGCGTGTGACACCGTGAACGGAACAGTTGTCGGAACCGAAGACAAACGATCATTCAAACATTCATCGATCATCCTTGGAATACTGGTTCCGTCGGAATGTTCAATGAAGGGTTCTTTTTTAAACGTCCCGAACACAAGTCGAAGTGCAAGGCCAAAGCGCATCCTATCAACTTGTTGAATTCATGTCTAGCGTGGACCCTGATGGACCCACAAGTTCCCATTCAAATCATAACACAGATAGCGGTTCTGGTGCCAGTCAATGGTTCGTGTGATCTGATTCAGCGCCTAAGTTCCTGAATAGAGAATCGGTTACATCATTATTTCCGATTGCTGGAGTTTTCCGAAATGAACATGACTCGTTGCATATGACCCTGCAGAACATGACATGCAGCTTCTCTACTAGTCGCCCGATTATCTCGAGCTTTGCGCTCCAACGAAGGCGTACAAGGCGTTGCAAATACTCTCTATTATGGCGCATTCTACTGGTGGCCAGAAGACAAAAACATTGAAACTCCCTAGGCACTTCTTCCACCACCTCATGTTTCACAAGTCTCGCTCCAATTCATGATCATGAGCCAATCGAGTTTCTTTGCACCTCATGGCACCTCATGGCCTGACTAACATCTGGGGTTCTTTTTACACAATGTGATCCAGTGGTTGGGATAGGGTTGAGGTAGGGTTGAGTTGACTCAGGTGCAGCATACTTCTGACTTCACATCGGATTGCCCTGATGCTCGAGTTTCTAATCAGTTGCTCGAACGTGGCGGCTCGACACGATCCTGGCAGGACCCATAATAATGATACGCTCATATGCCGTTTGTGATATCGTACAAAACAGGTACTAATTTGAGCAGAAGGCCGTACACAAAGTCGTACAAGAACCGCCGAAGACGAGAGGCTGGCGAGGTTTTCGTACAAAACGAGATCAAATTCAGTGCTTATAGGTTGTCTGAGGTCGGCTAGCTTGGAAGAAGTAAGGTGAAGCGACAAGTAACGGGTAGAAGATGATTCGCAAATGCTCATGATCATATTCCTTTGAAAGACTTTTAACGCAAAACAAGCTGCTCTGATTCGTACAAAACGACCATTTTGGTTCGTACAAAACAGGCGATTCTGGCTAAATTTCGTGCACGGCATTGCAGCGTATCATCACGAGTCCTGAGCCAGGTGGATACAGCCTCATTGCAAGTCCAGCAAAATGACAGCCAGTTTAGCCACAAAAGGACCGACAAAGCAAATCTGTACTATAAACCGCCTCTCGTTCTACGCTATACCCTCAGTTCATTACCCCAGACTTCTGCTCCATGGCCCCTGCTACAGGACGAGTTATTCAAATTCTACGACGGCTAATCATGGTACGTTTTTTTCAAGTTGTATTGGATATCCAGAAGCAATTTTTAATTCGCATATCATAGCTGGTGATGACGGAGGGTGCAATCACCAATTACTTGCTCCGTCATGGCATTCCCATATCTCTGCTGCTTGCCGCAAAAGTTCTGACCTCGATCTACAAAATCGTTACTACCGCTCTCGGCGGCACCGATCCAGACGACGTGATTGCAGACACAATTCTCATGACATGCGCATGGATATTCATTCGAACTTGTCTGCTCGACTGGAATCTGGAAATCAACAGCTTTCGATTGGTGAGCCAGGCTTAGCAAATGATGTCCTCGAATCATTTTGACCACTTCTCCAGCTTACGTTCGCTCTGCCACCCAAACTTATCGGCTTTTTCGTTCTTCTTACAACTTTCACTTTTGCTTATGCTATCTGGTGTTTGATTTCCGTCTTTTATCTTTCGTTTTGGTTGGGAGTTGGTGTAGTTCTTGCACTTCTCCGTCTTCCTTCCACCGTCGTTGACATGCTGCTTTGGGTACTACTATATAGACTGCTTCATTTGTGAGCTCCACCTTCACCACCCAAGCTGCTCTTTGGATGTGTTTACCCGGATGAATCATCGATTCTCCTCATCCTTCATTAGTATGAATGTCTTTAGATTCTCTTTCTTCTCCTGTAACCTGTCGATTTCTCTCTACTCAATTGCAAATTCTACTTCCTCGACTTGGTTCAAGCTTGATTCAACGACTCTATTCTAATGCAATCTCCTTCCGGAGTTTTTCTCTTAGGAATCGTTCCTCGCGCGACGCGCGCGCTGAATTTACCCCAGCAATGATCATTACACAATTCAGAATTGAGTCCTTGATCCAGTCTGCTCCCTTCGAGTGTTCAGAGTGTTCAAGCTCAACCGTGCTTCACTGACAATACCCATCCAAGGTTTTATTTGTACACAAAAGATTCGACTTCGTAGACTGTGACTCAAGTGGACGAGGATCGGGAAACCCAATCCCAAGGTAACGGAACGTCCAATAGGTTAGAAAAGTCGTACATTTTGCATGCTAATATACCCACATCGATGTTACACAAGAATACAAACCTCGACATTGACTACTAACAATTTATTGTATCTAGATGAGAAAAGAGACTACATGCTAGGCGTCAAAGCCTCGCAGTAAAGATTTGCTCATATCCGGTCCATCAAGCTCGTACCCCAACTTACGGTAGTAATCCAGAGTCCCAACGCCTGTGTTGCAAAGAAAAACAATGGATGTCAGCATGACCGAGCCTGATTACACTCGAAGGAAAATCCCAGTCTCACCAGATATCACAGCCAATTTGATACTGCCATGCTCTTCCCTCGCGATACGTTCGGCCTCTTGCATCAACAAAGTACCAAAGCCCTAGAAAAGAGAGATAAACAGACGTAAAATCAGTATCAAAGGACGCGACGAGGCATGAATATAAAGCCACGTCCACAGAAGCCTCTTCCACCGAGGACTGCCTTCTGAGCGTGAAGTTGTGACCCAGAAAGCTTCGCTCTCGCTCACCTGATATTGAAACCTGGTGGAATTCCTTCCGTAGACGGGTACTGCCGTGCTATAGACATGCAACTCTCGAACGACCTCCTCGTCGCCCTCCTTGCGTACTAATTCCGGACGGAGAGTCCCCTCCTCTGAGCATTTTCTCGATCGCAGTAACCCAACGAGGATATCTTTCACGGGGTCTTCATAAAAAAGGAAAGTTTCCGATCCTCCATTGGCAGTACAGTCACGTCGTAAGGGCTCTTCAGATTCCGGGCGCACTTTATGGTGAATTTCGTGACTCTAAGATGTTCTTGTTCAGTTCGTGAGCGTAGGTAGGCATATGAGGGTTTTCACGGTCCTTACCCCAGCTTTACGGAACCTGACGTCTCGACATTCAGCGCCGAGTTCTTTCATTCGATTGAGAGCAAGCTCGCGAAGGTTTCCCGAAATCGTTACAACCGCTCGAAACCAATACGGTATCAGACGGTAAGGAAGGGCACCAACCAATTGAACTGCACCTTTGTACTCAATACACTCTTGTCCAAGGGGATACCAGGGCAAGTATTCGTGCGACCACATCGACTAGAACGTTCGGCGTATAGGTCTTGAATTTCTCCGATTCATACAGATCTACAAACCGTCGCTTCTGAAAGCAGGATTCTCGAAGTACTCCTTGAACTGCTCCATATCACGTTCGACTCCAACGTTTGGTAGATTAGACACCATATGGGCGACGACCTTGAAACCAGCGTCTTTGGCAAGGTGAAAAGACTCAGAGACGGCGCGAACGGTATGACCGCGATTAGATCACAAGCGACATCTCCAATTTCTAAACGTGTGCATCCATAACGTAGCATTTGACTGAAGTTACTGTGAATGATTGTTCGATTGCAGACGGGAGGCAGATAGATACCTCCACACTAGAACCGAGACTTTTGAGCTGTTCGACCCGTCCTCTTGTCTGTTCACATGGGTCGTATCTGAATAGGACTTTGTGAAACAGAGAAGGGTGAGCAGACAAATACACTCTGGCTTTCATACTCGTAGTTTCGTAGCCAGTATAACTTTGCGTGCTATAATCGAAATCTGAATCCGGTCCAACAGGGCAGTATCTGGCAGTATCTGCTCCATCGTCAGCAAGGCGAAACCATTTGTCCAGGTAACAAGATGCACACACAGATGCAACCGGTCATTGCAATATGAGGACATCGATGTGGCTTGCACATCACAGCGACAGCTGCAATCTGTCATACATGATGGTCATCAGCAAATTGAACCAAATTGAACAAGTTCATCGCGCACCCAACTCCCAGTGCGTATCAGCCGTGCTTCAAATTCTGGCAACAAGGCTTCTTGTAATCATCCGGATTGGCGCTGATAATGTCTACCAGTCTCGGAACACCTCCGTAGGAAAATTTCTTGCTGATTTGAGAACGAAGAACATTCAATGATACAGTTGTATGTGACTTGTGAGCTTTCATTAGTTCTGCAGCGATCCCGGATGTTACTCTCAGAAGCTGTTCAGCTTGAGAGGGACCTGTAAACTTGTGTTGACATGAATTTGCAGGGCGTTTGAAGACGTTGAAAAAGTACGATACCATCGACACGCGACCCTTAAACCATTTCGAAATGATTTTTCTCTGAGCGTCTGTGATATTCCTAGCATTGATCTGAGCGCAATCCTGTCGATGATAGGAGGAGGTCCTGGGTAGATTTGGTTGAGATTAGAAAGATACAGTTCAGTGTTGAGCTCGTTCAGTGCACCGTGGTGTCGGTGTGAAATATTTTCAGTCTCCGATATGCCGAGCAGCAAAGACTCCTGAGTGAGAAACTCAAGACCGACATCAATATTGTGAACGTGTCTTCTGAATCCTCTAGAAATACAGCAAGCATGCGTATTGTACATAGAGACATAACACAAAAAGCATGTAGACAGCAGTTGAATCTTTAGTATATAACGAGATGTTTTTGAAAAAGGAACTCCGAACATCATGAAGAACTCTCTAGTCGATCAAAAGCTGAGAGTCTCATAGCAAGCTCATCCTGGGAGCCTGGTCCTCTCGTATGGTTTTTTTTGTCCAGACGGGGTTGGCGTTAAACCGATATGTGGTGTGATCAACCCACTACCACCGACTCCGAAAACAAATCCACCTGTGAGACCGTCGAGCGAATTGTACCCTAGAAGTAGAAAAAGAACATATCAGAATGATGCTGATGCGCGAAGTGGGTGGGGTGGAGGGAGTAATCAAAGACTTACCAAGCACAAGAACGCTATCCCAAAAGTTGCTGCTGAAAATACTATCCATCGTCATCCCCGGACCCCGAAGCAGAATCTTCCATGGGATCCGGAGCCATTGTAGGAAGAAAGGTGGACACATCAGCGACATGACCCATCTCTCCCTTGAATTGGAAAACATTCAAAGTGTGGATCGTATCAGTGTCTTGGAGGTGCACCTGATGACTAGCGGAGGCTGTTTCGCCGTTCAGCGGGTCGGAGGAGCCAGTTTTCTCCTCGGAAGGTCATTCTAATCTTGCTAGTATTAAGGCTTTCAAGAACGTGCTGTAAAGAGCGGGGGTGTGGAATTGACGGAATTGGATTCCAAGACATCAGCTACGTCTTTAATCAGAGCGATAGTGCTCTGTTCGTTGTCCAAGTAGGCTGAGGATTCGGGACGTATAAGCTGTAGTATGAAAGATGAGCCCAGAAATGACAATGTAGATTCAACAACTCAGTACCTTGAGTAGCGTGAGCACCGCATATGACGTTTGGACGAAATGTGAGTCCGGAGTGTACTTCAAGAATCCAGTTGGGCCCAGCTGATCACGGACAAGCGTTGCGCACGAAGAGGCGGACGAGTGACACTGTGCAAATAAATGATCCATGTCCATTGGAGACCTCTCAAAAGCATTTTGAAGCTCGAACGAGTTCTGTACGAGTAGAACGTTGTTAAGATAGAGTTGGGAGATTAAAGATCTGTACTCTGCGGTCGCGGGAGAATCACCTTGTGAAAAGAAATGTGAACAGACTCAGTGGTGTGATAAGCAAACAAGCAAACGTACTCATGGAGGAGGATCTTCACGCATCCGCTGTATCGTTGGTTCGAGGATTTGCGACTTGAAGGTTTTGATGACCAACAGGTAGTCGCATGATTCACGCTTGCGGCTTGACTCTAGCAAGTGGAGCCTCATTAATTTGGCTCATCTGTCGTTATAGTTATGTCTAAGATGATGGGCAGCGAAAGTCTGAATTACCGCCGTGTATGTTCAGAATCAGCCTTAACATTGGATTCGCCTGCAGTACAAATCACGATCACGTGTTAGCAACATTCACGCTCAGTATACAAAGTCGTTCGACCGCGAGTGCAAGTATAATACATCAATGTTCATTTGTAGAGTTACATCGTACACAAACAGATGATAATAACCTACAGTAACGTTGAGCGCGCTGAAGCGGCTTCATGATCTCACAATGATATAAATGCGCGTGTAAGGAATGAGGGCAAACAAGAATAAAAAGCGACCCAAGAGAACGAAAAAAATATGTCGATGTAACAATCCATAGACGTTGAAGGAGATCCGCGCCCTCGACGCATATCCAAGCATAATGGCACAGCTAGTTCATATGCCTATATGGATTTCTAAGTGAGAACGACAGTGATCTATGGCTGTTCATTAGATGGGCACGAAGAAGATAGACATATGTTTCACTAGCCTTATCTTGCTTCTCTTCGCCGTTTCGTTCATTCAAGGTTCAACTGAGATGGGAATGAGTGTCTGGGTCTGAAGGGCGCGACGTGTTGCGCAAACCTTTCACATAAACATCAACAAAGGGCCGACACGATTAGAGCAGAAAGAAAATATATACCTTCGAACGGCTTGCTCTGCTGCCTCTATCTCAAGGTTGCCACACAAGTTTCGAACGCCAACCTTTGTGCCACAGGCAACGACTAAACAGTCCCCTTCCATTTCGACTTCGGCCAATTGGAGGATAGCTTGGTTGATTGGCAACCATACATGATGTTTGAAGAAGATGCGAAATTTGTAGCGCTTCTCCTGGTAGATGGTGGTGACGACGCAGTCATGGACATAAGGTTGGGTTTTGTGATCTGCTAATTCTGCGTCTGCGACAACAGATCGTCATTTTTCTGGGTGGCGGGGATCTTCACGGTAAAATACTTGAGTTGCCTCTGAGTGGAGGCTGTTGGTCCGATATATACGAGCGCAAACACTGCGTGAAACGGTCTGAGAAAATCTGATTAACGATGAGCACAACGATGAGGTTATGAGACTCACTCGGCGAGTAGAGCTAAATGTCACTTGATTCATACCCATAGCGATGTGTATTGAGTTGGCGAAGTAGTGGAAGTAGTGGAAGGAAAAGAAACGAGGGATGTATGGGATATCTCTTTCAACTCGTGGCCTATTTCTATTAAATCAGTAACACAAAGGAAATCCATGTCAAAGGAAACACAAAGAGAACACTCACATAGACCGATCTTCTCGTCTGATCGTCCGTCTGATCTGCGTGCGAAGGCTCACTACTCTTGATACTTCTACATCTGCTGCTCTCCCTCTCTCGAGTCTCCAACCTTCTACAATACTATCATCGTATCGGTGCTGCAATCGCGAAGATGTTCGACTCAGAAAGCACAGAGTCTTCGGGAAAGTACAGCCGAGAGAACCATGCATTGCAGGTGAGTGGCTTGAGTCAAGCTTCAAGCGTTGTGAAGCGCAAGAGCTGACGGACTTGCGCGCATCATGGTCAAGCAGACTGTAGTTATGGAGGCGCAAAAAGTTGAGATCTCTGCTTACCTAAGAAACCGTTCGGCGTCGTTCCCGTTGTTCAGACGTTCATCTGTGGCTTTCAGGAACAAATCCTAACTCTTGAACGCCAAGTCCAAACGCTCACAGAAGAAGTTCAAACGCTCACAGAAGAAGTTCAAACACTCACGGAAGAGGTTACAACCCTCACGGTAAGCGTAATTCAGCTTAGTAACCCAACAAGAACCCTCACTCTTTGTGCTTGAAGTATAGCGAAAGCAAATCTCTTGAAAATGCACAGGCTGAAGTAGCGAAACTATATAAGGAGAAACACGATTGCGAAATCGAAGTTTCGCGTCTCCAGATGCGTAACGAAAGGTTAGAAGAGAAGATATCGACGCTCAAGGTCCGTGGTCTCCTGTCTTAGTCGGGCTCCTCTTGACATGATTTCCAGACGAAGCTTGCCCATTATGACCAAGTAGAAGATACTATCCAGGATAAATCAACGCAACCGAGAGCGCAAGCGGACGCTACCTTTGACGTTCTTACGAAGCCTCATGATGTAAATCGTAGTCCCTTTGGAATCTCTCGAATCAACTTTAATTTAAACTGATATCATTCCTCAGAGTCTGGCATTGACTATTACAGAAGAGTTCGACAATGTAATTGACCTCATCCACTATCTTTTCATGTACTCACGTTATTGAAAGGCTCTTGCACCAATGGGAGCTCCCACTGACAGTCAGCAAGCTCGGTCCGATACAGCAGTGCATGCCTCCAACGAAGTACGCATTTTATCTTTGTGCGATTTCGGTACATAGTTTCTTAAGTCTCGATAGCAGGTTATAGAAACAATGAACGCTGAAGCGACCAACGAGCGCGCGCTCCCCCAAGAGGTCATCAACGTACGTTCTTTTCCCGTTCCCATACTTCAAAGGCATCTTGTTAACGGCTGGGTGATATCACAGAGAGAAACTGCGACCAGCTCTGTGAGTTATATTTCATGATACTGTTCATCTCTTTCTAACCACATGCCACTGTTTCAAGACAGTTGTCATGAATGTGAATCAGTATCCTGTCGACGCCGTAACGAATTCGGACGCTATACCTTGGTTACCGGACGCATTCGCATACGTGAATGTTGATCTAGGCGTAGAGTTCAAAAACCTGGTCTTCTCCTGGATCGCACTCAAGCGCACGAGTCACTGGAAGTCAAGCTCCAAAGTGCAGCTTTCGCATATCAAACGTCCTACTCTGTTGGCCCAGTGGGTGAATAAAAAGCGATACAAGACCAGCGGGAATGAACCCAAGGTCGAGGAAGAATGCGGGGTAGGTTTCAAAGCGGACGTGAAGGAATGGTGGACTTCGTTGCAGCCGAAATGGAGACAAGGAGTATTAAGAAAGCAGTTGTCCTCCCTAAATTCGGTTCCGCGCGATCAGTGGAAACAACTTGATAAGTTTGGAATCAATGGCTGGTTCAGTATTCTCGTATGTCTGAAATGGTGGGGAATGAACCTACTAGCTCAAACAAAGGAGAGTAGAGCTGAGGGGATGCAGGAGTGGTTGGAGATGATTGAAGACGTTCGATATATGATGGACTGTTTGACAGTGTGGCGCCAGACATAGTATTTGTAGTCTGATTCTCTAAATATCACTGCTTTCTCATACGCTCGAGCAAATTTTGACGATTCCGAAAGAAGATTTTGAGATAGGGTACGGTATCACTAGGGGCGGAGCTTATTTTTACAATCTCATAAGCGCCCAATGAATGTCCGATCATGAACTCCTCAGGAGACTGTGTCACTGTGATGAACGGTCAATTTCCTTCCTTCCTGGTGCCATGTCGCCCAAAGCGCGGATCTGCCGCTCCTTCAAGATCAACAACCCAACCAAGCTATACCATAGATAAGCCCGAACATCCATCTCTTGAATCTTCACAAAGGTTTCCTAAACTAGATTGTGCGCGTCAAGGATGGTATACGAAGAATGTCGAAGTTCCAGAAACATGCCAATTATTCCTCGATCCGAATATCATTCGTCCTCCTCCTATTCAAGACCGCCTTATGACTGCAATCTTGGATCAGATCCAATACGAACGGGAGGGATATACCATTAATCGTTCTGCTGTCAAAGGTTGTGTCGACGTCTTACGCCGGAGGTTAGATTCCGAAGACAACACTCGTACAGTATACCAACAAGACCTGGAACCTGTGTTACTCAGAGAAAAGCGAAGCGTTCTATCTATTCTCGAAACCAGTGTACCTCAGAATATCTATTGAAGGTCAAATGAGTTTTCTTTTCAGAGAAGGTGGCGCTCATCATTCAGTAGGTCGAATCTCGTTTTGAATCAGAAGAATCCCGCACCCATCTTTCCAGGACAACAGCTGGACCCTCCCACGGATTTTACATATCATCTTCTTACTGCCCATCTTGACGCCGTCTTAGCTGTGCTCAATTCTGGTCTCGAAACACTTATTGACTTCGACAAGTTCGAAGATTTAGGGCGACTATATCGTCTCTTTCACATGGTCCCTCAAGGAATTTCGTGTCTCAAGAAACCATTTCCCTTCATCTAGTCGCCTGATATTGATCTCTCTATGATCATAATGACATCGACTTTTTGGCCGATGTCACATTCGTCATCGTCCTGCAATCTACCTCAACAGCTACTCGAAACCCTGAAGCTGTTCGAACAGTTCTACCTTTCTCGCCATTCTGGTCGTCAACTCACTTGGCAACTCTTTTTGGGAAATGTTGATATACGGACAACATTCAAGAACAGGATGTCAATGTAGCCACATATGCTGCGCTCATTCTCCTTCTCTTTGAAGATCTGAAAGATGATGATTTTTGACATATGAGGTATACTTTAAGCCGCTGATGTGTTACAACAAATGGCTCTCAAATAGTTTGCAGGAAATACATCAGGTCACAGCTCTCGAGCACGCCGACCTTCAACGTCAATTACAATCGTTAGCATGCGCCAAATATGAGATTCTGAAGAAGCACCCTCCTGATCGGGACGTACAAACCACTGGGTCCTCTTCTTTTAATTCGGCATTCACTGCTCTATTGCAAAAAATCAAGATCAGTACAGTCTCATCGAGTAGAAAGCGGAGAGGAATTGAAGGAAACCCGCGATCGCATAGACGAAGAGAGGCGGCACCTAACAGGAGTATACCCATCATCGTAACTTACGCTCGTCACTGACCGTCCTTCAAGGCCTCAATCGTCCGGATCATGAAAGATCGCAAACACATGTCGCACAATGACTTGATCAATGAGGCGGCTGCTGGCTGGTCAGTTCGAACCGAATACTCTCGTCATCAAGAAACGCATCGAAGATTTAATCGAGGTATTCATGACTCCTTTATACAATCTGCCACTCTCATGCTTCTCTTCTCGTTAGAGAGAATATCTGTAGCGTGAAGAGCATAAATCGTATAATTATCTTGTGAGTTTTCAAGAAATGGAACTTCCCCCTCTCGCGCTTTCTCGGGGTCTGAGATGAATGCGAACGAGGAATGGGTAGAAGCTGACGCTTCAGATGTCACGGATGTAATAGAGAATGTAGAAGGGCGGAATGGATGTGGTTGTGTTTCAAGTTGCCAGGAGGAAGCAATTGGATCCACTTCGCCGTACAGACGACCCTTTGAGCGCACATAAGTGATGATGCATGATGATTTGAGTCTAGGATACATAGCATCCCTTGATGATAGGAGCCTGGCCAGTGATGGCTATAACGACTATAGCTTGCGCCATATGTACAATAATGATCGTGTACTAATAATTCACAGATGCAGATGTACAGGTAGATGGAAGTATAGCCTTACAGGTCAAAACTGAACCGTGAAATGGAATTCTGGAATTGTTTGTGGGATTCCAGTGTCGCCATCTCTGTTTCCCGGGTTTCCAAGCATTCTTCCTCATCATCATTCGAGGGTTCTTCCTCCTCGAATAGTTGCCCGTTGACGGCGAATTTCTTGACTGGGGTAGAAGGGGACATGAATGATTCGGTGGAACACAAAGAGAAAATAGGCGTCAATGAGCGCCAAATTTTTAGTAGCTCTCATTGAAGGTATTGTACATGCAGGGTATCTTCGTTTACTAACCTATATGTACGACAAACCACACCCCGGGGTTTGCCAACGCATAAAGAGGTATCAGGAATCATATACATACTTGAATATACACAGTTTGAGAAGGGGGTTTGAAAGTGAGATATGAACGTTAAAAAACGGGAACGACATTTGGCCTCAAGACAAAGGTGGTAGACTTCTGTATCCTGTCAGTATAGCAGATAAACATATTTGAAGACATATCGATCATCCAAAGAAATTTCCGCGTGCCTTTTCCAACATCTGCTCCAGTCCACAGTCCAGCATTCGCGCCATCAAAGAAATGCAACTGGAAACGAAATATCCTGTAGAATTCGACAACCTTCGCAAGCACTGGCACACTTTCAGTATCCTTAACACTGTATGGATAATTTATCTCTTACCCCTTCATCGTAGCGTTGTTATCAGACTCATATAAACGCAGATCTGAACGGACAGTGACATTGTCAGTAGTGACCAAAGGACCTGGAAGCGTGTAAATGGATGAGCCTGCTCGCGGGATAGAAGGCTACGCATACCATACCTCCTCGTTTACCCGTTCCCTCAAGGTATTCATTCACCCTGTGAAAATGAAGTAAAGGTAAAACAGGCTTCTGGACCTTCAATGAAACATGCCGCTACCTTTTTGTACAGCGGCGTCATATTTGGCTTCCGTAACAAACACAGGTGAAGAGCGGCCGGTACGGTGAAGCCAGGAGATTCTAACAACCAAATCAATCACCGACGTTCTCCTAGACATTCAATAACGACTTACTGTAGAGTAGTATTTTCTGAGAGTGTGGTAGAGAGAAGCTATAGAGCAACATATCACGAATATCGAAGCAAAACAAGAGTATACATGCACTCACTCGAATAAAGCCCGAGACCAGATTCATCTTCCACCAAGTCCAAGCTAACATTCACTGGCTTGACGTCCACTGGAGAAATCACGTCTGACAAGACTGTCGAGCTCGGTACAGTTTACTACATGCGCAGCTTGCTTGCAACTCATGCCTAGAGGATGGCAAGTCATGGTTTATAGTGGCAATCACTCATCTATCTCAAGTGGGGAGGTATTTCACGCAGTAGAACTGGTATAACAGATCATTTATGGGACAGACTAGTAGTACAATGACAGTCACCATAGTGTACAGTAGTCGATTGAGACGAAAGACCAGGAAACTTTAAGTTTCTTCGACCTTAGCTTTCGGTGCATGTTGGAAGTTGAGAGAGTAGGAAAGGGTGGTGCAAGTACTACATGTTCGATTGACTGTAGACGACCTTTGGAGCAAGGTAAATCTATGAGTGACTGTGTCGCGCTTGTCGAAGGAAGAGCAAGAGAACTCACTGGCATGTGGTCAAGTGGAATAATCATGGCTCTCCTCGGCCAAGGTGTAAAATCGGCAAATAGTGAAAACGTTGTACTTGTCGGAAATTTCGTTGGCACGTCGTCCATGTCGGCATAAGCTATATAGACTTCACAGATCGTTAACTTCGGGTTGTGCGCGAGGTCGATGCCTGCGTTTCGGAAAATGCGACCTGATTCGAACACACATCGAAGCCTCCTGCTACGAGCTCTTTCAAGTAGAGCTCAGGCGGGATACGGAGATGGAGGGCCAGTAGAGGTCATTGGAAAGCTTTGGCGGTATTGCCACCCCGGCCCGCAAACAAGGATCTGAGGGCATAAGGAAAACTTGGGCGTATTTCCGCTGATGAGGTCAAGGTAATGCTTGCGATAACGATAACGCGTTCCTTGATCCTTGAGACCGAGATGCGAGAATGGAAGTTGGTGTCGATTCGGAGCAAGGAGAAACATGGTAGATGGCGAAATGGACAATTCACAAAAGAATCAGAATTGGCCACGTCTCCAAAGTTCGGATGAGTACATAGTAATAAGCTCCACAGATCGTAGAAGAAAATATCGGGATACTGAATTCTCACCGTTAGAGTACGAGATTGGATAGCAGCTCACAATATGTTGACCATTGATTCTGAGGTAAGGAAAGTAAGACGATGAGAAGTAGCGGGAGGTTGACCGTTGACTGACCTGACAGTGATTAGTAGGCGCTGTAGGGGCGCTGCAGCGCTGATTTTTTTTTTACATGTGGCACGTGTACATCAGTCGTACATGATTCTTCGGATTCCAAGTTCAGCGTCAGACTCGACCTCGAACAGGTATGTATGGTATTTTTCTTCTTCAGGTCATTACCTCAAGTATGCAGACCCGACCTTGGGGCAGCAGAAACAGTCATTGACTAGAACGTGTCTGAAGTTCGACATTTCTTCTCCTGTTGTTCAGTTTTTGAATAGAAGTTCCCTTACGCGCGTGTTCCGTTATTCAAGCTCGAACATCACCATGGACCTGTCTAAACTGTCTTAATGGCGTAGTATGACGTTCCTTTCGTACAAATATTATCAGCGCCTTACATATTACTCAGCGCCTTATTCATTCCTCAGCGCCTCGACTCGAAGGCAAACTTATGCTGTCTGGCTTCTCAACCCAGCGCACTCCATAATAATTTAGCGCACTCCTATGACGTTCCTTTCGTACAAATATTATCAGCGCCTTACATATTACTCAGCGCCTTATTCATTCCTCAGCGCCTCGACTCGAAGGCAAACTTATGCTGTCTGGCTTCTCAACCCAGCGCACTCCATAATAATTTAGCGCACTCCATAACCGCTCAGTAGCGCTTTGAGGATTTGACTCATGATTAAGCCTTTCCTGGCTCTTTTTATGGTACAAAGTTGCTAACAATGCTGAAGAACTCTCCTAAATATTATTAATTGAGAAACCATAGTCAAATAATAGCTCATTTAGATTGAGACAGACACAAGGAGACCTGAACCGACGCGAGGAGACACGAGGAGACACGAAAACATCAGTTCTCAGGATCATGCATATATCATGTGATTTGTATCAGGTGCTAATTCCCACTCATTCCGATCACTCAGATTCGATCCGATCATCAGATTTGTCTAGACTCATGAGTAATATCTACTAAGTCATCTGATTTGAGCGCTAAAAGTGTGTGACTTGTGATCTCTGGTGACCTTTTTCTGATAAGATAGCTTTTGATAAGAGCTGATAACAAAAGATAACTCAAATAAGGGTGAGGAGATGAAGAGATAAATGTCTATTAGTCCTTTCCTGAGCTTTAACACACTTAAAAATCACAATGGACAAGTCAAAATATCAAAATACTATGAAAACACTCAGTGAAATTATAGAGTGCGCTGAAAAGTGATGCAGTGCGCTGATTTGTTACGGAGTGCGCTGGGAAAAGAAGCCAAAAGGATCAATTCGGCATCGAGTTTGAGGCGCTGAGAAATGTATGAGGCGCTAAGTAATATATGAGGCGCTAATAATATTTGTACAAAAGGAACGTCATAGCGTAGAGTCAGCCTCGTGCGCGACGTGGATCTGAACATTTACATATTTTGTCGTTTCTTCCAGTCTCTTCCAGTGTTCAAGTTCTAAGGTATGTGATCTTGAAATTTCCTCGTTCGGGCGAACGAATGTGATTCTTCATACCGTATTCGACCGCAGCTTTTGCGCGCTCTTTCAATGCGCCCCAGGCGGGCAAACACGGTGTTGGATTACGATGTTTTGTTTGTCGTCTTGTGTTTAGGCCATGGTTGACAATTGTTCTCACAAGCACTGAACGTTCTCTTTCAGGACACCTTCAGTACGTTGACCATCAATATCTATGGCCATTTTCCGAAAAATCCTGACTCTGCATCCACATCATATGATTATCCATCTCAGACGACGAATGGGAGTTTTCCGAAGACGACGCAATTACGACTCTTTCAATCCTCACGGCCTCAATACCTTCATCCCCGATGTCTCATCCATTCACAGATATTGCCTCGATATCCCAGGTGGCATGGAGCTCCAGCAAGACCCGTACTTGAGGACCGAGGTACACCCTCGCGTCCCAGAGATCGCAGCGCACAAAAAGAATCGACAGGAGTGAAGGTCAATCGTATTTTCCCCCTGCACCGGCGCTGCAACCATGCCTGTGCCGAGGATCAGCACTGCGTGTTGGATGGGATTTTGCCTTTGATTGGTCGGGCTGGAGGAGATGGGGGGTTCTGGTCTCTGAGTGGTAGAGGAAGTGCTAGTACTGCTATGAACGTTTGGATATCCGATTCTTCCTCACCTCCCTCATTGCGGTACATTTTGTGTGCTCTTGGACTTGGTGATAGGTGTTCCAAAACGCTTTGAGATAATCATATAGGTTGATCATAATCCGATCAGCGTCCGATGAATGTCCGATCTTGAGTCCTGACTGTGGTCAATGGTCCTGGTGCCAGATTGTCTGATTATGAGCACGTATTGGCCGCTACATAATGATACTTGACACAAGATTGGTTTGAGCAGTGTATCATTGGGTTATAAACGTTCTGTCGCACCAGGTTACCTTGTTACATCCTCCTCTTTATAAGCAATTTTTACTTGCGGCGACAAACTGATTCTCGCTGAGAATCTTAGTTCACACTTGCATTATCGGATGATTGATCATTAGGTGAGAAAAGGTTTATAACATTGCAGCATTATCAACTACGATATGGCCTGCCAATAACGGGGATTCTCTGCTTATGGAGAAGCTCGCCAAAACACCATCAGAATCCAATGTCCTTCTGAGTCTTATCAAGCGGGAACGGAAGGGTGGTAGGAGAAGACTTGAACGCTAAAGGCCATTTAAAGCGTTTGGTACGACGAAGTTTACCTAAGGCTTTGGGACTTTGATTCTGGACCTTTGCTGTCATGTCAGAGACATCACGTTTAACGTGGTGTGCGACAATGGGAGTGAAACGACCAAAAACAGCGCGACAAGCAGGGCAAAATCCATTCTTCTCTTTGCTAGAGCGAGTCCTGGCATGTCCTGCGATGCAGTTTCCGCAAAATACGTGGCCACAGGGAAGACTAGATGAGTGTAATTGAGTATTGTAAGTCCTACAATAACAGGCTGTTAATATGGACTAACCTGCGGGGATTCATGTAAACTTCAAAGCAGATATTGCACGTGTTGCGTTCTTCGGCAGCAGTACGAATTTCTAGCAGGCTTTTATCCACCTGACGCAGACGCGCATTGGTATTCTATATGATGAACATATCAGCGACAAGAGATATATAACACTCATGATCATAGTAGCTTACCTCTAGTTCATTTTCGATCGTTCGAAGTTGATTTTGCAATTTCTCTTCCTTGCTGAGCGCAGGTGCCTTTGGAGGTGATTAGATTCAGAATTATCAACGAGATGTAGAATGAACTACAATCTTTGCAAGACGGACCACGTCTTCCTCGTCCACTATAGGCGCCTGAATCAGTGTAGAGATCGCATCGTGTGTGAGAGAGCCGGATGAGTGAGGACCATTTCGACTTTGATTAGTATCCACCCTGGTAGGAGCTTTGGGAAGCGAATACGGCGGCATGTTGACGGAACCGCGAGTGGCGGCAATCTGAGAGAAACTGTCGATGGGTGGCATCTGTGTACACGTAGACTGAATATTGAGATGGAATGATGGGATGCAGTCACTCACTTGAATGGAGATTGTAAGGGAGTAAACTGGATGGACAATCGGGAGAGAACAAATAAGCTTGAGTACCGAGAACTTTGAAAGATATATGATCACTTGCCGCTAGTAGTCGAAGAACCGTCAAGTTCGACAAGTTCGACAAGGATATGATGAGTGGGAGAAAGGAAGGAATGGATAATCGGAAAGTTGACGAAGGTGGAAACCTTGAATCACTGGCAGGTGAACATTTGAATGCTTTGTTTGAGTATCAGGTACGTACACGCAAAGAAATTTCTTTGTTCGGGGTCTCGTTCGTCGCTGTTGAACGTTAAGGCCGCGTGATTACAGCGTAGAGACATTATGGAGATCGAGAGGGTATCTTGATGATTGCGTTGAATGCTTGTATTCGAATCTATCCTATCCTCACACGAAGTTTGCCATAAACCGACGTGGATGAACGTGTCAACTTGAGTGCAATTTCTGAGCGCCAGTCCGGGTTCGAAATTGACGCCCGCCCAACAGGCGCAAGCAAAGACCATATGTTTTAGGGACAATGCTCTTTCATTCATCTATAAGTCTTTGTGTGTAGCGAGCTTTGTATAAATAGTGAGTTGGTTAGTGTCGTTCACATTATACTTCTTCACCGTTATGAACCCAGGAGATCCTGCCCATCCAAATCCTCGTCCTAACACGGTCTCCATCCGCAAAACCCTATATGATCGCGTTGAATTACGCTCTTCCTCTACCCCTCAGTCTGTAACAGCTGATCGCCGCCTTCTTAACACGCCTGGAGCTTTGAGAGTTCCTCGAACAAGTGCCCGGACATCTCCTTACCGCCACAGTCGTTCACTTTCGCCAGACCCCAGCTTCCAGGCCTCGTTGCTCGTCCCCAAGGAGAGCAAAAGGGATTCGAAGCACTTTCCCCCCCGAAACCGTGATACGCCAGTGTTGCTCACTTCTACCCAGCCTCGCATAATTTCAAGGCAAGTTATCACTGGTGGTTCGAACACTTCGGAGTCAGTGGCACCGAATGTTCTCATGAACTCTAACGAACGGGAGGAGGCATCTGAGCCGGAGGATAAGATACCAAAGCCTCCTGGTGAAGCTGGCAAGCCTAGTCGAGGAGGGTATAATCTGCGCATTCAATTAGGATGGGCAGACACCAGGTTCGATGATGTTGAAGTTCGTAATTCATATCCATGTTTCCGTTGCATTTTTTGATATAGCTCTGTTTCAGAATTTCATGAATGAAGTTGTTGGGAAGAAGCTGGACTGTGCGCAATCATTCAGCGAACAATCTCTTGCAGACATCCAGGAGATTCAGAATATGGTGAGTTACAATCTTCGTGTTGCCAGCCCAATTCTGAAGACCCGTCTCATGCATAAGGCTCTGAAGAGATATCCGTTTCTCAAAGAGTATCATGACAACTGGGTCGCTGATGAATTCATTAAATCTGCTTTGAAACGACATAAGAAGGTTCTTCCGAAAGGTTCTTCGACAGCGAGATCCCGGAGAAAACGATTTATGGAAACGGCCGAGGATTGAGTGATCCAAAGGTTGCAAAGAGACCAGGAGTTTTGATGAAGCCATCGTACGACGTATGGATCTCAATCTCAGTAAACCCAATCGGTTTTGGTAATTGTTGCACGTTACAGTCGAGCGAAGAATATCTAGTTAGTACTGGTACTGTAGCAGGAAACACTGATTTTTTTCGAAATCTCAGACTAGTCAAACTCTTTCTGTCGACGATCATAGTGAAAGCTTGCCTCTCGCATGCTCAAATTGAGCGTTTTGTCATTCTGAGAAGATACGAGAACGCTAAGTGTTCGGGGATGAGTTGAACCGTGACGTGGATTGAGGCTAATATTATATTTTCGCCTGTGGACACGTATTCTGAGCATCAGTGGATTTGCGCTGAACTCATTATGTATGGCCAATATCTATGATACAAGAAAAATGGTATAGAATACGGGACGTCGCGTTGTGAGCTGGTTAAACAAAGAATCACAATGTCCACAGTGACAGAACTAGCTGGTTGATTGAGTCTCTGTTGTTGAGGGACAATCGATCTGTGACAAAGTGAAAGGCGAGTAGGCACGATGAAGAGTTTTACTGACTTTAATAGGCTTCAGCGCATATTTACGGTGAATTATGGATTGAGGCAATCCCTTCGCATTCGCATGACGAGAACTATTTTGAAGTCTCCCAGACGGCATTGCATGTGTGTGCATGGCTTGACACTGAGCAACTTCGCTCTGTAATTGCAGAATTCGATCATTTAATTCTCTGTTGAGATTAAGTGCGGCGATAAGTTCCTGCTGCATCTCGGGTTCTTTATTCGACTAGAGCAAAATGATTTCAGTAAGACGACTAAGATGCATTGAAAAAGTTTCAGCGGTAACCTGCTCGAGAGCTTCCTGATAGTGTTCAATCGCTTTGGCCGCGTCGATTTGGGCTTGTTTCAAAGTTTCCTACTGACTCGTCGCCCCAAGTATCAATGGCGTTATAGGAAATATATCGTACCGTTTGAAGCTCATAACTCTTCTGTAATTTTGTGAATTGGCTCTACGTTGATAGATAGTAAGTACACAGCACATCCACAGTGTCGGTAACATACCTTTAAGACTCTGTCCCGTCGATCATTCTGAAGATCGTCCAAATTTGCGCGGAGTGTCTCTAACTGGTCCTGTTCGGCATATTCGATGAAATAGATTCCTTGTCATGATGCACGCCCTACCTGAAGATCGCTCTGAGTCCGTTCGAGGACAATGTCTTTCTGACTTATTGATGCTTCGAGCGTTTTGATCTGGCAGTCCCGAGAACGAAGTTTGACTTCGAGTGCTTCATAGCCGCTCTAGTGAGTGTAGAAGGTCAGGGGAGGTCATATTCTATGTTGAATGTACCCAACTTGTAAGCATCTCAGGTTCTCTTCAACGCTATCTACTTTGAGTTGAGAAGCCTGGTTGGCCTGGACGGAGTCAGAGCGAGAAGGTTGAAAGATGTCGTCAGTCTTACTTTCTGTGCCTCAGCGAGTGAGAGCTGAAGTTCTTGATATTTAACCAGCTTCTGTTCGAGTTCTGCCTTCTGTTTTGCATGCAATCCTTCGTTGTATGAGGATTCTTGCAGTCTTCGTTGCATGGCATTCAAGATCCTCTTCGTGCTGTCGAATTCTTCGATTGTGCTCTGATTGTGATCATGATTCAGTTATGACCTTGGTATGACGTTGAAAACCAACCTGTAGCTGCGCGCGCACTTCCTTGGCGTCCTCTATCTCGTGCTGAAGAGATTCAATTGCTTCGGTTTTGCCCTACATAACAGTGTGTTCCAAATCTAGCCGATGTAGGTAGAGATCTCACCTTCAGTGCCACCTTCAGTGCCACCTCCAGATCATTCACCTTGTCCATCGCAGAAGTGATATTCGACCTCAGTAACTTCACTTCTTCATTTTCTCGCTTTATTGTGATTGGTCAGCAGACATAAACGTTATGATACGCAAATCACACCTGGAATGCATCCTCCAATTTCGACTTCTGACTCTGCAAGTCTAGCAACTCATTCCTCACCGATGCGAGTTCGGTTTCGCGAGCATTGCATATGTCTTCCTTGTTAGCGATCTCTTGTTCAGACTCGGCTTTCTGTTTCGTATGCAGTTCTTCAAGGTCTTGTAATCTTTGTTTCACGCCATCCAAGTCCCTTTCCATGCTGTCGAAATCTTCGCATTTATTCTATTTGTGATCATGATTCGGTTATGACCTTGGTATGATGTTGAACACCAACCTGTAGCTGCGCCCGCACTTCCTTGGCGCCCTCTATCTCGTGCTGAAGAGATTCAATTGCTTCGGTTTTGACCTAAATAACAGTGCGTTTTAAATCTAGTCGATGTAGGTGGAGATCTCACCTTCAGTGCCACCTCCAGATCATTCACTTTGTCCATCGCAGAAGTGATATTCGACCTCAGTAACTTCACTTCTTCATTTTCTCGCTTTATTGTGACTGATCAGCAGACATGAACGTTATGATACGCAAATCACACCTGGAATGCATCCTCCAATTTCGACTTCTGACTCTGCAAGTCTAGCAACTCATTCCTCACCGATGCGAGTTCGGTTTCGCGAGCATTGCATATGTCTTCCTTATTAGCAATCTCTTGTTCAGACTCGGCTTTCTGTTTCGTATGCAGTTCTTCAAGGTCTTGTAATCTTTGTTTCACGCCATCCAAGTCCCTTTCCATGCTGTCGAAATCTTCGCATTTATTCTATTTGTGATCATGATTCGGTTATGACCTTGGTATGATGTTGAACACCAACCTGTAGCTGCGCCCGCACTTCCTTGGCGTCCTCTATCTCGTGCTGAAGAGATTCAAATGCTTCGGTTTTGACCTGAATAACAGTGTGTTCCAAATCTAGCCGATGTAGGTGCAGATCTCACCTTCAGTGCCAGCTCCAGATCATTCACTTTGTCCATCGCAGAAGTGATATTCGACCTCAGTAACTTCACTTCTTCATTTTCTCGCTTTATTGTGATTGATCAGCAGACATAAATGTTATGATACGCAAATCACACCTGGAATGCATCCTCCAATTTCGACTTCTGACTCTGCAAGTCTAGCAACTCATTCCTCACCGATGCGAGTTCGGTTTCGCGAGCATTGCATATGTCTTCCTTGTTAGCGATCTCTTGTTCAGACTCGGCTTTCTGATTCGTATGCAGTTCTTCAAGGTCTTGTAATCTTTGTTCCACGCCATCCAAGTCCCTTTCCATGCTGTCGAAATCTTCGTATTTATTCTATTTGTGATCATGATTCAGTTATGACTTTGGTATGATGTTGAACACCGACCTTGAGCTTCTCCCGCACTTCCTTCGCACCCTCCATCTCATGCTGAAGAGAATTGATCAACTCGCATTTGGCCTAGTTGAGAACGCGTTCCAAAATTGATCGATCCTACTATTGAAAATCTCACTTTCGGTGCCTCCTTCAGATCATTCACCTTGCCCGTCTCGCAAGCCACACTCGTGCTGGGTAACGTCACTTCTTCATTCTCTTGCTGCATTGTGATTGATGAGAAAATACGCGCAATACGAGACGATAGTCAACACACCAGGAGTCCAGCCCCCAATTCCGACTTCTCACTCTGCAAATCGAGCACTTCTTTCCCAACCAACGCAAGTTCACTTTCGCAAGAGTTTTCGAGGCCATCTTTCAAGAGACCTGAACCTTTAATCGGGTCTTGGTCTTCATGATCAGTCTATACAAAATTGCAATGAGTATTGTCCTTAGCGCATTTCAAAAATGAATAGAAACCTTCACCACTTGCTTTGAGATATCCGCAGACGCTTTTTCTCCTCTTGGTACATCCAGCTCTGCAGCTACCTCCTGTATGACGGTTAGCATAGGAAGATGAGCATTGAGAAGCCCATCGAAGACTTGCTTGTAATTTGAGCTCTGAAACAGGGGTTTTCCGTTTCGATGATCGTTTGACCGCCTTAACTTTATCCCCAACGCGAGTTTCCAGCGTTTTCTTCGTGGTATATGAGTATAGAAGCGATACAATTTCAAATAACCCACTTCGAGGCTTCGATGTGCATTGTGTTCGGCCTTTTGAGTTTTCTGGGCCTTCGAACAACCTTCCTTGATTTGAAGATTTCGAGAGTGTTTCGGCTCATCCATCTCATCTTGGGCGATGTTGGAGTTGGTTTTTGTCTAAGTGCAACTATAAACAACACTCGCTAATCGACTAGACACATTCATTTACCTGAGATGGATATTGCTCGCTCACGCCGTGATGCTCCAAATCATTGCGTTCTATGAGCGATTTCCGAACATTGACTTCGCGTTTCATTGAACTTGTCCAAGTCGTCTCAGACTCGGTATATTGACACTGGAATTTTACCACTTCTCGATCAACCGGCTCAAGTTGATCAAACTTTGCCTGAACCTCTTCAAGCAGAGGGCGTTCAATGTGTTTCGCTTCACACTCAAACGTAGCAGCATCCTATTAAAAATAGAGGGTCCGAGTTTCTCACGTACAGGAAATGTACGCACTTGAGGTTTCTTTTCGAGCGGATCGATCTCACTGTGTTTCATGCGTTGGGTGATGGCTAGTCTTTGAGCAGGGTATTCGGTTGGAACTTCGTTGTCCTATTGTGATGCCCGAGTGATTGAAAACAGGGAATTGTACAAGCATGACATACTGGATGAAGTCTTAGGGCGAGGGTTGTTTTTGATTCACACAACGTGCTCTCAATGCCTACTTCACAATCGCCACCGATTTTCTCCTGGACCTAAATTACACGGATCAGTCACGAGCCTAAAAATGGCAATGATTCACCGCCTGACGTACCTCATTATCGACCTTTACTTGTTGTGCCTCGAGAGGAATACTTAACCGGAGGCTGTCGATGCTCTGTAGGTGTTCATGCTCATCACTTTTCCGAGACTCGAACAGCTCGTTGTCGTTCTGATTGAGCACAGTGGCACTATGTTCGAGTGCTCGACATTTGTCCTGTGACATGATTCAGGTGCGAATCGGGTTACGATGATGGAGGATGTGTGTACCTGAAGTAATCTTAAATTTGCATCCTCAGCAGCTGCCAGAGAAGACGTTAATGATTCATTTGCAGTCCGAAGATACTGCGTCTCGCGCAGGCTCAGTGCAAGAGAATTCTCCGCCCGGATTTTAGCCTGTTGAACGATGTCTAATTCCAGATTTCTTGAAGATTCCCACTCCTGTAAAAACGATTGAACCCTTGAAGCACCAGATTGAATAAAATCGCACTCACAGCAATCCGTGCGGTCAAATTGTTGAGGCCTTGCGAACCCATTTCCAAGGACGTTAGACATTCGAGCTTCTGTTCGAGGAACTGCATCTTCTCCTGTGCGAGAGTATCTCTCTCACTCTCGATTGATTGAATCCTACCGAGCTCTGATGCTCTAGCCTGATCCACAACGGTTGAATGCATTACACGCTAGATCAATGCTTGGCATACCTGTAATTCTAGATCTTTCCCTTGCACAATGTCATTCAAAGACGCTATGATCGTTCCTTGACTTTCGCATTTGTGTGATATGGCATCATACAAGGTTTGAACGCCCTCCGCCTGGTGCTCCCATAATGCCAGCCTTTGCTCGAGCGAATCAATTTTGTCGTTTGCAGCAGTTTCCAACTCGCGTTTCGCCAATCGAAGATTCTCGAGTTCCGAGGAACTAGACTGTGTCATGACTGTCAATCGCCAACGATAGTTGATTCGATGTTGCGGCACACTTACCTGTAGCTCCACATCCTTTCGTTGTATGGATTGCTGTAAAGACAGGATGTGTTGTGTTTGCAAGTCGCATTCCCCACACGACGCCAGCTTTTGTTCTAGTGTGTTGATTGCTTCGCTCGCTCGAGTCTCTATCTCGCGCTTATCTAATCGAATCCCCTCCAAATCCGAGAGACTAGACTGTTCAGTATGAACACGGCGTGATCCAAATTCAATTGTACTTGCATACCTGTAATTCTATATCTTTCTGTTGTAGAGTTTGTCGCAATGATGCAATGAGCTTTGCTTGACCTTCGCATTCCCGAAAATTCGTGTCGTGCAAGATTCTCATATCTTCTACCTGCTTCCTGAGCACGATATTCTCTTCAGAGTGTCGACGACAATTCTAAAAGAGCCTGAATCATGAACATCGTTGTAGGCGACAGTCGAGATTAGACACGGGACCCACACCAATTGTCTCTGAATGAGCTTTTTTAGTAATTTCGAGCACCGACTGGAGCTCGTTGTTTCTCTGTGGAGTGTCAATTAGCTGATCATAGTCAAATAGCCTCATACTATTACCTTCTCAAGGACGCTGATATTCGCGTTTCTTGTGTTCTTCAACAACGCGAACTTCGATCAAGTGTTCTAGTTGCCAAAGGAAAGTACATACATCTGCCGCCGTTAATTCTTCATTGTGTTTTCTGACAAGGGCCGATAACGTCTCCAACTCAGCGATGGTTTTTCTGAGTGCTGAAGCTTCCTGAAGGAATGTTTAGATTATCTTCGAAAATAATTTGGGCTGCACACCTGTGATATCTGTGCAGCTGAGCTTTCCGCCTCATGCACTTGTGATTTGAGTACTGTGTTTCGCGAGCGAATGCCGTCTAGTTCCCGCGCTTGGGATTGGATCATTGTGTCCTTGGTCTTGTAAACCTTGATCAGTCGATTCGCGATGTGTACCGAAACCTCACTTACCTTGATGGCTTTCTCGAGCTCTGCTTTTCTGAATTTCAGACTTCTTGATTCCTGCATCAATTTGTCCTTTGCAACAGTTTCAAGCTTTGTAGTCGCTACTTGTTCCTGCTATAATTGTATCGTTATT
This sequence comes from Lentinula raphanica, assembly GCA_027919835.1. Lineage (NCBI taxonomy): Eukaryota > Fungi > Basidiomycota > Agaricomycetes > Agaricales > Omphalotaceae > Lentinula > Lentinula raphanica. The sequence continues at coordinate 181,295 of JANVFP010000001.1, read as the reverse complement.
GTCAGTCTATATAACGGCAACATGTTATCCCACATATTTCTTCTGATATAAGGTGAGGCGGGATTCCAGAGCGGTAGACTGATTGCGTGCAGCTTCAAGATCTTGCTTTTGGAGCTTGATAACGTTTTGCAATGCTTTCTTGTCAGCCTATGTAGACCATAAGTTTGATACTCGCAAGGAGACGTAATTCACGCACTCCTAATTCCTGCACTTTTTGTTCCAGTATCTTGCCATTGATTTCCAACCCCTGCTTGACATGTACATCTTTATCGAGTGCGGCCTAGAGAAGCTCAATATAGTAAGTCTATATGAATGATGAATGATGATTCGCTTCACTTTTGACTTCTCCAAAGAGTCTGAAAGCTTCTTCGCGTTGCCTTTCTCCGTCTAGGATAGCGTGGATATTGAGCATAGCGGACGGTGCCGACTCGATTCGTAAGCGCACTCACTTTGAGTAACAAGCTCAAGGAGTCGACTGTTTCAAGTAATGATTTCTCGTTTTTGGATGCTTTCACTTTTTTCGACTAATGGAATGATTATCATCGGAAATTCAACATTGATCCTATGCGATTGAACGATATAACTCACATGAAGGGTGTGGTTTTCTTCTTTTAGATCACTTATCTCTTCTTTGGCGGTTTCGATTTTTTGACGACATTTCTCCTGTATTTGAATCAAATCCTCGTGCATCTGCTGATGGTCCTAGAATGCGAAAGGCTGTAGCTTATTTCGATTATACACGCAAACATATTACCTTCATGAATTTCTGAAATATGCTTCTGAATTCATGTAAGTCGGCCATGAGGTTTTCAGGGCGAGTTAGTACTTCCTGCGAAGCGATCAGTTGAGCGGTTGCGGAGTGTTAAGTTAGACTGCATGGAATGAATACTTCATTGTTACTTGCGACAGTGAGTCCCAGCTTCGACTGAGTAAGTAGCTGAATGAAGTCCTAGATGTTTCCTCAGTACACAGTAAAAGACTGTTTCAAACGATCAACGCCCGTACATGAATGAGTTTCGAAATTTCCATCCTTTCCGCCTGCTCCGACGCGTTTTCCTGTGGGTTGGATAGTGTGAGTAGCAGGAGGAATCATAGCCTACGATAACCACCAGTTGTCTCTCGGGTCCCACGGTAACTAGTCGAACTTTCTGCGTGTTGACGAATTAGTAGTCAGTGGCAGGGGCTTGGTTGTTTGCATACTTGGCAGTCTGACTCCTGACTATTTTCGGGATCGCTCTTTTCTGGACGCCTTCTCTTCATCCTTCAATTGTTATAGACTTGCGGAAGGTGTAGTATACTAGAAGTCGGTTTCGATACCGATGAGAGGGCGGTACAAAGGAACACTGTGTAAAATCAGACGCCCGCTGTTTACGACACAGACCGTAACGGGCGCTACCACTTTCCGCATATTACTATCAGACAGTCCAACAACTACACATATTCTCAGTGAGATTGTTCAGTAAGTAGATTCATCGGGGCTTCTCTCGACTTTCAAAAAACCCATATTTGGAATGAATACGGGTTCCAATTTTCACGCTGATCTATTCCAGCTTTGTTCAGACTACTGGTTGAGGATTTTTCGTACAAATAGCAAGTTCGTTCAATACATATCTAAAGACATCGCTCAAGAGACTCTCTTCAAGGTTTCACGGCCTGCTTATTCCTTGGCTTCCCGAGCGGTATGTTGTTGACTGGATACGGGGAGCTAAAGAAACAAGCGGATGACTTTCTATGCCCGCGTTTGTCTAAACAGAATTGCGAATACAGATCAGGTGTCGGTCCTTCTAGGTCTGTAAGCAACAGTGCATACCTCTATCTTGCTCCATGCGGATCGTTCCTTTGATTATGGCAGTAATATGAGCAAAGACGTGCTTCTAGACGATCAAACGACACTCACTGGCGCTTTGATTTTCTCTGATGGTGCGATCGAAAGGTCTTGGATCGTTGCTTACAAAACTGCCCGGGGCGAGTTCCCGTTCTCCAAGTAACAACATCGTGAGCAGACGTGCATTTTAAACATCGAGAAACACTTACGAGCGTTTCGGTCTTCTCTAACAGTACGATTTAGAGAGGGACGCAATCTGGGATCGTTGCTGGCAAAACTGCCCGGGGCGAGTTCCCGTTCTCCAAGTAACAACATCGTCAGCACAGACGCTCATTTGAACATCGAGGAACACTTACGAGCGCTTCGGTCTTCTCTAACGGTACATTCTGAAGAGGGATGCAATCTTGGATCGTTGCTGACAAAACTGCCCGGGGCAAGTTCCCGTTCTCCAAGTAACAACATCGTGAGCAGACGTGCATTTTAAACATCGAGAAACACTTACGAGCGTTTCGGTCTTCTCTAACAGTACGATTTAGAGAGGGACGCAATCTGGGATCGTTGCTGGCAAAACTGCCCGGGGCGAGTTCCCGTTCTCCAAGTAACAACATCGTCAGCACAGACGCTCATTTGAACATCGAGGAACACTTACGAGCGCTTCGGTCTTCTCTAACGGTACATTCTGAAGAGGGATGCAATCTTGGATCGTTGCTGACAAAACTGCCCGGGGCAAGTTCCCGTTCTCCAAGTAACAACATCGTGAGCAGACGTGCATTTTAAACATCGAGAAACACTTACGAGCGTTTCGGTCTTCTCTAACAGTACGATTTAGAGAGGGACGCAATCTGGGATCGTTGCTGGCAAAACTGCCCGGGGCGAGTTCCCGTTCTCCAAGTAACAACATCGTCAGCACAGACGCTCATTTGAACATCGAGGAACACTTACGAGCGCTTCGGTCTTCTCTAACGGTACATTCTGAAGAGGGATGCAATCTTGGATCGTTGCTGACAAAACTGCCCGGGGCAAGTTCCCGTTCTCCAAGTAACAACATCGTGAGCAGACGTGCATTTTAAACATCGAGAAACACTTACGAGCGTTTCGGTCTTCTCTAACAGTACGATTTAGAGAGGGACGCAATCTGGGATCGTTGCTGGCAAAACTGCCCGGGGCGAGTTCCCGTTCTCCAAGTAACAACATCATCAGCACAGACGCTCATTTGAACATCGAGGAACACTTACGAGCGCTTCGGTCTTCTCTAACGGTACATTCTGAAGAGGGATGCAATCTTGAATCGGTTCTGATTGGAGAGGTTTCTTGTTCTGAAGTATACAACATCAGGAGCCTAAACGTGCATGTTGAATATCGAGAACTCACGAACGCTTCGGTCTTCCCCACTGATGCGATCGAAGGGAGGACGCAATCTGGAATCGACGCAGACTGGAGTGCATCCTCGTTCTCCTAATGACGACATGATTGGCATGAGCATAGACGTGCATGTCGAAGATTGAGAACTTACGAGCAGTTAGGTCTTCTCTAATGGTGTGATCGAAGGGAGTATGCGATCTTGGATCAATGCTGATTGGAGCGAAGGCTCGTTCTTCAAGTATAACAATACCATGAGCCTAAGCGTCCATGACATGTTCGAGAACTCACGAGCGCTTTGGTCTTCTCCGATTGTGCGACTGGAGGAAACACACAATTTTAAATCGTTGCCCACATGACTGCCTGGAGTGCGGTCGCGTTCACCAAAACCTGTAAGGCCATAGTGAGTACAAACGGGCGTGTCGTAAAATGAGAAACACTCACTAGCGCGTCGGTCTTCTCTGCTAGCGTGATCCAAGGGAGGACGCGATCTGCGATCGTATGTCAGGGAACTGCCCGGAGCGGGTTCTCGTTCCCCAATAACTGGAACATCATCAGGATTAACATATTGTGGTCAAGATAGAATCAGCCTACGGGAATCAGCTGGGCTTTTGCTCATAGAGGTACCAGATGTCGGTTCGATCCGAACTGTCAACGTCGCAGAGGGCATGTATTCGGGTCCTGAGCTTTATCATCAATATACACTTGAGAAAAATGATGCGAGTCTTACTGTCTCGGACAATGACTCTGGTTTCAGGATCAAGGTGAGATGTATTCGGCAAAAAGGGGGTTGGTCTGGTCGAGCTGTTACCGGGAGAGTCTGTTCGACAGGGAAGCATCATTGTTTCTGCCGATGGGTAGGTTCCGTTGACAAAGAGCTTACTGCTTTCGCGAGTCGCCTCTACCCAAAAGAGAACTGTTCATAATCAAAGAAGCAGTGGAGAGAATACTACGTACCGTTGATCTCAGGCTCAGTTGTCGCGCATCCGGGGAAGAACAATGCTCCAGAAATGTTGACACGACTAAGATAGATTGGCCTGAGATGCTAATGTGGAAGCATAGGTACTCACTTTGGCCCCTCCACCATGATATACGCCTCTTTGTCCTCTGATAAAAGGGTAAATTTTAGATCTAATTTCGAGTGTTCAATCTTTGCAACAAAGGAAGTCAGGATAGGGATCAGAATGCGAGAGAGCTTCACTTGCCAATTTTGGGACAAGGGTGCAGACGACGAGTGGCTCCCTGAACACCGTTCCTCCAAGCTTCCCCATGATACTTAAGGTCGTTCGATTGAGGCCTTCATCGTTCAGACGATGCGGCAAAGCCGCACAGACTATTTCGAGACGCTGCCACTCTTTCTTTGTGCCAGAGAGTAGCTCGTTTAGGGTGATCTTGGTATTAGGATCAATGACAGCATTCCTATTGCGGTGTATGAATAGGCAGATGCGAGCACACAGTGAACGATCTTACCAGATTTCTCGTTGCATGGTACGGGCGAACGCAGGAGTATCGGTAGGTAAGAGTAAGAGAGAAAGAAAGAAAGAAAAGTTGAGAACACGTTCCCGGTTATGGTTTATATAGGGGATAGTTTCTTTGTTCATAGATAAGATCTTCATCCATCTATCATGTGAGCGCGTCACAGTGTGCTTAGATTTTGAATGTTCATCCAAAACTGAACGGTTGTGGATTATTGGCTAGCAGAGGACCTTTGTTTCGAAGTTGTAGGAATGGAACTATCGCTGAAGTCATTGTTAGTGCACTTCAGGCACCCTTAAATCCTGCCGACTTAGGGGGGATTACCGTCCAAATACCCTCCCCTAATAGGGGGGCAATACCGGGCAATTACCCAATGGGTATTACCCAAACTGGGTAATACCCTTCCTCTAGTGTCAGGGGTCCTTGTCAGGTATTACCCCTGTGGGTAATACCATCCTCCCTATATACATTGTTATTAAATGAACACATAGCTTCCCATCAATATTACTGCTATTATACTATTATGACTCAGTCTCCTGACAACACTAACTTACTTACTGAGACTATATACTCAGATTGTCTGTACAGTACACTCTTATAGATTTATAATACATACTGGTAGGACATCAACACATCCTTTCCTCAGGGACCCATACTAGTACTTCCTATACACATTATTATCAAATGAACAGTAAGCTTCCCATCAATATTTGGCTATTATACTATTTCTCCTGACAACGATAACTTACTTACTGGAACCCATACTAGTACTTTCTATACACATTGTTATCAAATGAACACTAAGCTTCCCATCAATATTACAGCTATTATACTATTACAACTCAGTCTCCTGACAATAATAATATACTTACTGATACTAAATATAAATACTTAGACTGTCCTGTGCAGTACACTCTTATAGATTTATAATACATACTGGTAGGATATCACACATCACATCACATGTATCAATAATTACCAAACACATCCTTTCCTCGGGAACATATGAGCTGGTACTAATACTAATCAGTGTTCTGATATCAATGGCAGATTCATACTGTTACAATGAGTAGTATGTTCATTCTCACAGATGCTAATACATTGAGTTAGTTAGATCTATAACACATCTATATGGGATATCATATATGATTTATTATGTGGTCAAATAAGCTGGGTCTTGCAAGGTCTTGGAATAAGTCTTGCTAGTATTCACTTATATAACCAGTATTGGTAGTACCAATGACCTACGCCACCAGGTATTACCCATAATATATACCTGCACTGGGCATTACCCTTACTAGGTAATACCCTTACTACACTGGGTATTACCCTCACTGGGTATTACCTTCACTGGGTATTACCTGCACTGGGCATTACCCTTACTAGGTAATACCCTTACTACACTGGGTATTACCTTCACTGGGTATTACCTGCACTGGGTATTACCCTCAGTGGTCTTACTGGGTATTACCCTCAGTGGTCTTACTGGGTATTACCCTTACTAGGTATTACTGGGTAATACCCTTACTAGGTATTACCTGCACTGGGTATTGCCTAGTCAGGGTATTACCTAGTCAGGGTATTACCTGACTAGGTATTCAGTGGGTATTGCCTAGTCAGGGTATTACCTGCACTGGGTATTACCCTCACTGGTCTTACTGGGTATTACCTTCAGTGGGTATTACCCTTACTAGGTATTACCCTTACTAGGTATTACCTGCACTGGGTATTACCTTTACTAGGTATTACCTGCACTGGGTATTACCCTTACTAGGTATTACTGGGTATTACCCTTACTAGGTATTACCTACACTGGGTATTACCCTCACTGGTCTTACTGGGTATTACCCTTACTGGGATAGTTACTCACTTTGAACATTAACCTGGGCTTTACACTAAAACAAGATGATCACCTAGTCTTTGTACAGAATACTTATTATGTTGGCCTGGTTTTTCGGTTGATGGGAGGGGGACGTTTCTTTACCTTTACCCGAGAAGCAGATGGACCAGGCGAAGGCGATCGAGAAACGTCCTTGGTGACAGGGGGACGCTTCTTTGCCCGAGGAGCAGATGGGCCAGGTGATGAAGATGCCCAAAGATCCAATGGTGTTGTTGATTTATGGTGGCTATTGTCTTCCTCTTCCTCATCTGTATCTGACAGCCCACCTTTCCTCGCATGAAGATAGCTCTTTGAGTGAGCCACAGCAGCAACAATGCTACCATTCTCATCCAATACAGTCCCAAGCTTTGCTTGATCCTTGAGAGAAAGTTTCCGTTCATCTAAGTATGCATTAGAAATAAGTTTCATGACCTTGAGCAATAACTTACCTTCACTCCATCGAACAACCTCAAAATATGTTCCCTCATCATGGTCCGCAACCTCTTGTCCCTGTGCCTTTGCCATTTCTCGCTCAATATGTTCCCTTTGGGGATCACAGATCCTTTTAAGGTCCTTGTTCTTGACCTGGTTTATATTCTCGTATCCCTCCATGAACCCATTTCTTGTCGAGATACCACATCCGAAGAACGGTAGTCCAACAGGCCAATTGATGATGCGGATTTTTGCTTTCCAAGCATATTCGACGAAGTTAGTCATCTGAATTTTGAAACGATCCGCGGCTTCTTTTCCCAAAATGCGATCTAGGTGTTCCCATAAGTCCAAAGCATGATTGGAATTAGAGACCACTTACTGATGTCGTATGCAATTATAATTGGCATGATATGTCTATTGCGTGCCCGAATATCTGAGGTCACTATACAGTGCCCATACAAAGCAGCTAGGGCAGCATCAACCTGGCGTGAGACCATGTTTGCGACACTATGATGTATGGTTAGTAAAACCAAAATCTCAAAATCCAATCCACTTACGCGAGCTGAGCTGCGATATCTTTCGCCTGCGTCAACATTTGAGTTCCGTTCCTTGCTTTGACTTCCTGTAAGGGTTGAGTTGATACCCAGATTGACGGTTGAGCGTCGGGGTGAATGATATATCCTCCAATATGAAATCCAGTCTCTTGGTATACTCGGTTCGCCTTAGATGACAGTTAGTACACAAAACCTTGCACTCCATAAACAAAAACATACCATGTTGATGATTGGCCGAATGACCTTCCGCACCATGCCCTCAGACTTTCCTTTCGCAACAGACTGTTGGACAAAACTATCATAGTGAGCCCAATACCAGTCAATTTGCTGTTGCAGTGCTCGCTCCCGGGCATCGGGGTCGTTAAACTCTTCGTCGGACAATCTTTCGTGCAAGAAGTCGTCCATTGCTTTACTGACGATTTTCGAGTATTCACCGATTGGCACTGAGGGTTTAAATTTGTGAACGAGCAGCCAGATTGAGTGAGAAGCAGATACATACTTTCCTTGGGACGCTTCTGGTCTCCATGGTACTTGTACCATTTCTGCCATATGTTCCACGTTGTCATTTCGCGCGTAGGCCCTGCCTCGGCATTGACATACTTGAAGCAGGTTTCCACCGGCTTGCCAAACTCCCTTGCGATCTTTTCGATTTCTGCGTTCTTTTCAGCGATTATGGCATCTAATCGATCTTTCGCTGCTTGAGGAAGAGCACCCCTGCCCCCTTCGACCGGTGGACTGTTTGGTCGGGAGCATGGTTCAGTTTGGGGCATTTCCGGAGGAACTCGACGTTTGCCTGTGGATTTTTTGGACTTGCTCAGTTTGGCAGGCGGCTGTCTGGACTGAGCCAATGCTTGACCACGACGTTTAGTCCGTTTAGTAAGAAGGGTGGAGGGTTTTGGTTTGCGTGAACCGCGAGAACGACGTTGAGGAATTTTGGGGTCTTCTTCATCCTCGTAATCCTCTTCCTCCTCTTCTTCTTCCTCCTCCTCCTCCTCCTCACTGGCGTACTTGTCTGAGTCATCCTCATCATCCTCCCCTTCCGCCTTTGACTTGGACAAGTTCCGACCGTCGTCGTATTCTTCATCCCTCAGTCCGGAAAAGGTCGAGGCCCGCGATCTGCTCAAACGGTTGGACCTGCGGGGTTTGGGGAGTGATCGCTGCTGTTTGGGCTCGTCCTCGTCCTCGTTCTCTTCTTCGTTTTCATCAACAACTTCTTTTGCTTTACCCTTGGAATTTTCCCTCGCCCTCTCGAGAACATCCTCGTCGGGTTCCGAAGGTGGTGATTGAGCAGAGCTGGCATAACTAACAAGTTGAACAGGGGAAGATGGGTGTTCCGGAGAAGGTGGGCGTTTCAGAGAAGGTTCGCGTTCCGGAGAAGGTGGGCGTTTCAGAGAAGGTTCGCGTTCCGGAGAAGGTTCGCGTTCCGGAGAAGATTGTGGTTCAAAGGAAGGCTGATGTTGAACTGGCTGAAGGCTTCCAACAGGCTCTTTGAGTCGAATATTGGATAACTTTAGAGGTTCACCAAAACGAGCGGGGTACCAAAGGGAAGTTTCGGGTATCATATTCATGGCCAGCTCCCTTAGCAGGTACATGTGGTACGAATAAACACCCCAGAAGCCTGGAGGATTGATTTCCTTGATATACTCGGCGATCTGATGGGAGGTGGCAGTATCTGTGTCTAAGGGAAGGGTATTGTTGTATGCACGATTCGCAGGAACGACTGCCAAGGCAATCAAATGGAACCTGAAGCGATCCAAAATCCTTCGAACTGTTGTCGCATGAGTCTGGCGTGCTTTCAGAACATACTCATTGCGAAATTTAGCCAAGGCGTGATAATCCTGTGTAAGGATTGCCGTCGTCAGACCATCATCTTCATCCCAGTCGTCAGGAAAAGAGACGGGTTCTGGAGGTAATTTCTCCTCCTCTTCTTCTTCTTCAAGCGCACCAACAGGAGGCGGCGAATCTTCTTCTTCAAGCGCACCAACAGGAGGCGGCGAAGCTCTCCGTCGTCGTTTCACAATGGCTCTTCGGTGGTATAATGCTCTACAGCAGGCAACCACCCAATTTGTAGACTCCTATCTGGAGGTAGAGCGTCAGGGGTTGATGGATATCACAACCTCACCTCATCTACTGTCTACGCCTGCTATGGGGACCGACGCAGATTTGACAGGGGACAGGCCTTCGAAGCGAGCTCGGCATGACGACGAAGAAAGTGACTCAACTAGGACACGCCCATCTCAATACCTTCGGGCTCGATGCCCTTTGTGTTTTGGCGGGAACTCTGACTTTGCATACGGGTAAATGACTCTCTATTGATGGACTGTACTGGTGGCTAATATTGCTCATTAGTACCAGCTTCATTGTTTGTCTCGATGCGTGTTTCAATCAGAAACATAACAAGCAGCCTCGGGATCCACAACATGTGCACCCACAGAGTGTTTTTTTACCTCAGGAGTGTGTCGACCGTTGGAAAGATATTGTCGAAGAACGAAGACCCTCTCATACAGCAAAAGCAGCTAGGAGTACCACCGATGACGAAGTCGAAGATGGCCTGCAGGTTCCGAAGTCAGTTTTGGATGCATGCAGTGAAAGCTTCACGGCAGCAGATGGCTATCGCGAGAAGGCCAGTACCCAGTTCTTTGATGCAACAGCACTCATGGGTCTATTATGTCGACATGACCGTGTTCTCTGGCTTGTCAACATGACCACCCCCGGAGAAAGGCAGCATTATGCCCTCGCTCTTCTAGACCAGTTATTCAACCATATCCCCTTCACATCTACTGTTGGCCTCCTCTACGACATTGCGTGTCAGCTAGAACGTAGCTGCGTGAAATGGGGTTTTTTGAAGGAACATCTTCCTCGCATGAGCTTTGCAATCTCAGTGTTCCATGCGTTTGGTCATGGCTGGGGATGCCAGTGTGTCTATCATCCCCGTAAATGTACTGGATTTGGACTATCAGACGGTGAAGGGTGTGAGCGCTTTTGGCACTCAATCAGTAAACTTATCGCTTACCTGCGGGTGTGTGGTGTAAGTAATCATATGTCTTGTCAGGTTAGTACACTGACTGTATTTCTTGGCAGCACTTCATACGGCTTTATACACTGGACTCCCAGGTTCAGCATGCTGATAATGAGAGCTTAAAAGCCTTTGGTCTTTGGATTGCACGCAAATGGAAGCTGGCTCAAACAAAACGTGAAGAAGCTGAGTTGAATGTGCGGTGGTCCACTCATGAAGCAGAATTTCTGCGTGAGCAGTGGGAAGAGCAGAAGATACATGCAACACAGCCATCTCCTCGTAAGTGTTTTCTTTGTTTGCCTTTATTACCCAGCGAGGGTATTACCCAGCGAGGGTATTACCCAGTGAGGGTATTACCCAGTGAGGGCCAGTGAGGGTATTACCCAGCGAGGGTAATACCCAGTGAGGCCCAGTGAGGGTAATACCCAGTGAGGGTATTACCCAATGAGGTATTACCCAGTGAGGGTATTACCCAGTGAGGGTATTACCTAGTCAGGGTAATACCTAGCTAGGGTAATACCTAGTCAGGGTAATACCTAGTCAGGGTAATACCCAGTGCAGGTAATACCTAGTCAGGGTAATACCTAGTCAGGGTAATACCTAGTCAGGGTAATACCTAGTCAGGGTAATACCCAACCTTCACAATTTTCATGCTCACTCCTTGTTTTGCAGGTCAATCACGTACTGCTGGTAAACAAGCTATCGAGGATGCCCTTCGCATAAGGAAGGCTCGAGATACTTTGCGAAAAAGTATGAAAGATCTTACAGATACCATTTCCAGCCCATTGTCGGAGCCGTATGAAATTGCGGAGGCTGAGATGGAACTTCCGTTGCTCAAAGAAAAGTTTGCTAAAGCACAGTCATCATTGTCAGCAAAGGAACAGGCATTAGGGGTTGATGGACAAAGAGAATATCGACACCTAGCATCAAGTCCTTTTATCACTGATCGCATGAATGCTCGTGCCCTTAAGATTCGCCTACGACAGCGCCTACAAGCCCGCAAGTTTGAGCGAGATCGGCTTGAGCGAAGCTTTCGACGGCAGATGAATAGTAAGTGATATCACAATTCTTTTGTTATATTTTGTAACTTTGATGTGTCTGCTTAGCTTCGCAGCGGAAACTCCATAGACATACTGAAGATACCGTCAAACAGCGTGATGGAGGCATTCAATCGCTTGCTCGCAATTACAACAAGCTCTGCGAAAGAATGTCTGACCAGATTGCAAGAAAGAAAGCCCCCGCTCATGCTGTAGCCCCTCGTCCAATTCCTATGAAGGAACTATTTTCATTGGATGTAGATGATGCAATTTGGGATGACTGTGGGCTTGAAGGCGAAGATAACTCAGTGGACCCTCCCCTCTGGTTGTCAGATGAACAGGTTAGAGTAGGCATACAAGGTATTCTGCTCCGGGATCGGTGTGATGAAGAAATGCTCCGATTGAAGCATGAAGTCCTCGTAATGGAGGAGTGGTTTTCAGAAGAATGGAAAGTTGTTCTATCTGCTATTGATAGTACACAAGGTATGTATCAACCATAGTATCTAATGCCACTAATGGATAGTTCTACAGATATTGATCTTCAGTACCAACTGTGGCAGCAGCGTGTAAATCTTATACGGCTGTCTGTCTTGTGGACTCAAGCATTGAGTGGACTTCAACTAGACTTCACTCCAGATTTTGCAGGACCTGGTCCAGAAGAATTAAGGGAGGTTGAGCATGAAATTCAAGCAGAGCTAGTTGATCGAGTCTGTGAGGCAGATGAAGATGTTGAAGACTCAGAGTTGGATGAAGATGACTTGGATATAGGTCTAATAGAGCACATTGATGCCTTAACAGTAAATGATATAGATATTAATATACAGGATGAGATATAGGACTAGAATGTTTTACTGTCTATACCTACATTTGCACATGGTACAAAACTAGTTATATTGCAACAGTAAGATTTACCCTTGTAGGGTATTACCCTTGTAGGGTATTACCCTTGTAGGGTATTACCCTTGTAGGGTATTACCACTGTAGGGTATTACCACTGTAGGGTATTACCACTGTAGGGTATTACCACTGTAGGGTATTACCCTTGTAGGGTATTACCACTGTAGGGTATTACCTTGTAGGGTATTCCACTGTAGGGTATTACCACTGTAGGGTATTACCACTGTAGGGTATTACCACTGTAGGGTATTACTACAGTGGTAATACCCTTGTAGAACATTACTCTTGTAGGATATTACCAATGAATACCGGACTTATAATCATTGGATGCCAGACTTATAATACTATGCAATGTGTAATGCAATCTACAATGATATGCAATTTAGAATGATATGTTGAAAATTCAATAGCCAAGATTTTATTGTAGGGTAAAACCATTGGATACTAGACCTATAATTTGGAATACAATCCACAATGATGTATTGAAAATTCAAGTAGCCAAGATTTCATGTAAGATATTAATTATTGGATACCCAATTTTTATATCATGCAACCTGTGATAATTCAATCTATCATGGTTAATCGAAAATTGAACTAACCAAGATTCAACTGTTCTGGTCATATTGTTGCTACAATTATGTATTATATGAGAATATTGATGAGCATAAGCATAGACACTAAGTATACAGTATGAGTATTCTATCAATGTCCTGACATTGAGTTGTGAATATTGATGAGCATAAGCATAGACACTAAGTATACAGTATGAGTATTCTATCAATGTCCTGACATTGAGTTGTAATAGTACAATAGCTGTAGCATTGGTATGCAAGCTATGTTTTTGCTTGATAACAACATGCATAGTATTAGTAAGTTATTGTTGTCAGGAGACTGAGTTGTAATAGTATAATAGCAGTAATATTGATGGGAAGCTATGTGTTCATTTAATAACAATGTATATAGGGAGGATGGTATTACCCACAGGGGTAATACCTGACAAGGACCCCTGACACTAGAGGAAGGGTATTACCCAGTTTAGGTAATACCCATTGGGTAATTGCCCGGTATTGCCCCCCTATTAGGGGAGGGTATTTGGACGGTAATCCCCCCTAAGTCGGCAGGATTTAAGGGTGCCTGAAGTGGTTAGTGTCGCTTCAGATACTTTCAGGTTAAAATTTGTACTTACTTGTGTTCAGCCATAGAACCAGACGCTCATCGGTCGCTTATCGGACGCTCATCGGTCGCGCGTCATGAATACTACGTGGACCAAGAAATATCACTCGAACAAAGCAGTACGGATGGACGTAGCATGATAAGCGCCAAGCTAACTCCGTTCGGCGGATAGGCGCTTATCGAGTTTATCGCAGACATTGACAATGCCATTGCCATTGAATAACAAAGAGCCTTTCAACAAAGAAAGACAAGATGCCCATAGCTGCACGTTGCAGTGTCTTTGTCCTACCTGTTCCTCGCGTCTTAAAAGACGTCCATCTCTATACTTCCTTTTCCCTATAATTCTACGTTCGCATCGACTTGGAATCGGATGAGTGCCCTAGAAAGCGACATGGTATGCTCTCAACCTTGATCTTCCCAGCTGGTCACTCATACCTTGATCAAGGATGTATCTCCTGACCCTGCTCATACTGAGAGAGAAGCTTTTTCTACCGACCCGGATGACCAAGAACCGAAAACACATTTGTCCCATATTCGACGCTTTGATACTGCTGTCAAGAGAGGAGTATCTTCTACCGATACGGAAGCGGAAGCCACAGGATCTCAGTCTTCTGTGCGTGCTCGTCGTTTTCAATTCCCTAAGCAAACCACTGACTCGTATCACAGAAAGTCCGACTGATATATCTCCCTGAGCCAAATCGCATGGAACTGGATTCACTTCGCACTACTATCGCGCATTTTATAAACCAACAAGACATCATTTCTCGTGCTTTGGTAGCAAACAAGAACCTATCCTCTCGTCTCGTCATCGCTGAAGAGGAACTACGTATCAAGAATGCCGTCATCCTCGACCTGACTACGCGCATAGAATCGATGGTGCGTTTTTGCGCATACGTTATACGACTAACCAACTCAACTTCATTAGCCAGGGCATCTCGGTTCAAATCATGAAACAACCATGCATGCAGTGGACGACATCTTGAAGGTATGTGCATGTTGTATTTTTGTACTATACTCTCCTCATCTTTGTCATCAGGAGCTTGGTGGTACACTGCGTCGGTTGAGCACCGAAGGGACCAGCCTTAGTAGAAGAGTAAATGACATCGTAGATGATAATTCAGTAAGTCTTTCCTCATTCTCGATTTACCCACTTTCAAACGGTTGTCCAGTTCTTATTGCACAGGGTTCACGAGTTATATCATGAACTGAAAATCATGGAGAACACCTATCGAAGACTGTACGAGGTGATAATCAATTAGACTTGCACGTCGCGGCGAGATGCTGATGCAGTGGCTGTAGGATTTCGAATTGGAACGGCACTTAGCCCTCCATCCCTTGAGTTCCGAAGTAAAAGCGGGCAGTGAGTTGGAGAAAGCGGTCATGGTGAGCGATGAAGGGGATCAAGTAGTAGAAGCCGGCAGGGAGTCAGAGCGAACGAGCGACGAAGAAGACCAAGATGACTCCGACTACGTTGAATCCCAGGTTTGTGTCTCTATTCGCATGATGATCTGCAGCTGATTGGCCATTAGTTATCTTTCAAATCGTTCGAAGGCAGTTCCGATGATGTTCTTGAAGAGACTTTCAGTTTCATTGTGGCGTTGAGTTCCCGCAACATGTACTCAGATAACACAACAACGTGGCTAGCTGTGCGCACAATCTTCCTGCCTTTTGATATGTTCGTCTCATTTCTTCTTGCAGAGACTCGAATCCCTCAAGGAACTCGAAGTCAAGATCTTCCGCTGGGCTGATATTCAGGCTGAGCACTCGATTCTAGCCGACCTCATTGAGCTGGCGAAGCATCGTTACGCAGACAACGTCTCTGAACGAAAGATCAAGAAAGAGAAACACAGTCTTGAGGGGGTCGAAATCACAACTGCACCTGCCCTATCCGGAAGTCACGGGCATGATCTTTCGGAAAACTCGCTCAAGGAGGCATACGATCGCACTCTTGAGAAATTGGAGGTATTCATATTGATTGCATGAGGACTCTGGATTATCATTAACCTGACCGCTGACAGGAAACACGCAAAGAGCTCAAGATTGCAGAAGCCAACTTAAAGGTTTGTCTCCTTTTTCATTTCATACACCACTTGTAATCGAAAGTATCTAGATTCAAGCTATTGAAATCGACACAGTAATGGAGAAGCATTCCCAAGATGTCAACCTACGCAAAGATGCGCTGTTGCAGAAGACGCTCGATTACCAGGTAACTTTATATCCCTGCATCTTCGAGGCAATTCATCATTACGATAACAGAAACAATGTACTGAGGTCGAAGAGCTCAACAAACTAGCAGTGCAGAAGGATACTACCATCCAACACCAGGCTTCGCAGATTGAGAAAGGATCTAAAAGAATTAAGGAGCTCCAAGATGAATGTAAGCTACTGCCACTCGTTCGCGCATATTTCAGCTGACAGTTATCAGTGACCAACCTACGAAGTGACTACGAGGATCTGCACGTTCGTGCATTTTTACCGTCTTGTATATTTCTAGTACTGAAATCTTTCAAAGGTTGATTATCGGCGGATTCAAGATTCTCATCGAGACCTTGAAGAAGATGTGCAAATCCTGGAAGAAAATGCCCGGGAAGCAGAAGCTACTGCGCGCAAACGAGATGCAGAACATGCTCAAGCTCAAAAAATATCCAGAGTATGGATAGCATCGTCAACGCATTGCCCTTACTCATAATTTCTTGTCCAGGATCAATTGACATCACTACGACGCGATCAAGCGGGAAAGGTTCCCAAAGTAAGTCATACGTTTTGGAATTGCAAGATATACATCACAAACATGATCGTCAGAGTCAATTCGTGGAACTGGAGAATGCATACAAAGATCAAACAGTCGAGTGACCTCAATTTGAATCATCTTCTTGAAAACTCAACAGACTTTCACCAGAAATGTCTGCAAGACACTCAAGATAAATTACTGCGCGCAGAGGAAGCACACCAAGCTATCTCGGTTCAGATCAAGGTATGCATATCGCTATTACTCTCAATCAAATCCATCTCATTCTCTGTAGCTGGATGAAATTCGCCTCACCGAAAGTGAGCGAAAACTGGCAGAAGCGTTGAAGCAAGAGAAGCAGTTGAAGAACCAGGTTTTGCTGCTGCAATCCACTCAAGGAACATCATCGAAGTACGGAAACTCGGCTTCAGTTATATCCGCTCTCCAAGACGACAACTTGACGAAAACTATGCAAAATAGAGAGCTACACCATATTCTACAAAAACACGAGGTATATTCCTTCTGTGGTGTCTAAGCTGTTGTTTGAACAAACGAAACCGACTTTCAGATCAATTTTGTCTCCGATTCTGCGACGCCATCCACTACACCCCATACTCCATTTCTTCATAGCTCCTCCAATTATCGTGGTCCCGTGGAGACAAACTCGTTTCAATCACCATCTGATCATGATGTGCGTAGCTCACCAACTGTCTCATCCTAGCATACAATCTTATTCCTCGGTCAGTCGAGAGCCCACCATTCAACCACCTCTCCATCACCTCGATATCCGTCGCAACTGTTGTTCGGAGGTCTCAAGAAAAGCTTGCGACATGCACCTGTCAGAACAGAACCGAACAGGTTAACCAAACACAGGTATTCTTTGATGAAACCAAAAGTAAGTGCGCAAATGGCATTCATGTAAACAGCTATCTTGAACTCATATATCTCCGATAGTACACAGAGGAACGGCGTAGTTCTTCAGGCTCAACGCCTATACAACATGGTTCGGTCAAAAAGGGAAAGCCTTCTATCTATGTACGCATTCCAGACTCATCATGAATGCATATCTTGGAACTGAATTGGCCTACTGTACTCGTAGATGGTCGAGTCCGATGAATATTCGAACGATTCAGATCAATCAGAGGAAGAGGAAGATATCGAGATGAACCCGATAGCCTCAAAAGTCAGTGGTATTTCCACTGATTCATTTTGCCCATCCTCACTCTGTACATTTCAGCCATCGCACAAAGGAAAACAGAAGACTAACCATCATCACATTCCCAAGGTAAACCAATTGTTACTACGATGCCGACCTCCAGGATCTCAACGTCAGTTTTCGGATAATAGCGTCCAGAGACCCCATATGAAAGTGCCGCAGAGATGATTGTCGACAACGACGGGGACAATGAAGATGAAGACGACGACGAAAATCGATCCGGAGAAGGCGGAGCATCGGGTAGTAGCCATGGACGTGGGGGAAGTAGCAAAACGGGAGGTAATGGCGGAAAAGCAGGGGGAACGGGGGGGAGTGGTGAGGGAGGAAGAGGAGGCCCTAGTAGAGAAGGAAGACCAACTCGCAATAGTGACGGCAGCGGAGGTGGAGGTGGAAGAGGTGGAAGTGGAAGTGGAAGAGGTGGAGGTGGAGGTGGAGGTGGAGGTGGAAGAGGTGGAGGTGGAGGTGGAAGAGGTGGAGGTGGAGGCGGAAGAGGTGGAGGTGGAGGTGGAGGTGGAAGAGGTGGAGGTGGCGGTGGCGGTGGCGATGGTGGTAGAAGTGGTGGTAGCGCATCAGGAAAAATATTCTCATCTCTAGAGTCCCCAGAGATACCCCCCAATTCCTAGGTAGTCTCAGAGAGCCTAGAGTATCTGAGTTCTTTGAGGGTTCTAAAAATTCTCTGGGTGCTTTCTGGTGCTTTCTGATGCTTTCTGGTGCTTTCTGGTGCTTTCAGATGCTTTCAGGATCTCTAGGATGTTTTTTGATCTTTCAAAGTTCACAAAAATCTCTGAGCAGCCTAGGAATTGGGGGGTATCTCTGGGGACTCTAGAGCTGAGAATATTTTTCCTGATGCGCTGGTGGTAGCGCTGGTGGCAGAAGCGGAGGTGGAGCAGGAGGAGCAGGAGCAGGAGGAGCAGGAGCAGGAGGAGCAGGAGGAGCAGGAGGAGCAGGAGGAGCAGGAGGAGCAGGAGGAGGAGAGGCTAGGGGTACGGGTAGAGGTGAAGAAGTAGAAGAGGAGGAGGAAGAACGAGATCCTCAAAATGAGAAACCAGACGACTCCGATATGAACAAGATAGAGAGTAATGAGCACAAGGTTGCGGAAAAGTGGAGTTTGAACCCCGTGCTGGAGTACTACAGCGAGGACGAGATCAGGGCTAACATCAACGTACGTTTCTGCTTCCAAGAGTTCTGTGATTTCTTTCTGTGGGCCTGATGCTTTTTGTTGGCTAGAATCTTACTCGCGAATTATACCAAACCGCATTGGGCATCACCCAAAATAATTATGAGGTGGTCGGCATACAAAATCCGTCGGATGAACGCCTGAAGGCTCACTCAAATGGCGATAACAGTGCTGGTCCCATGCTCGTGAATACTAGTCTTCATTGGAAGGGTCTCTCAGCTGCGCAGATGAGAAAGTCTCTCTGGAATAACGCCCTGCTCGGTAAACTCAGCCGAGAAGCGAGGCGGATACACGCAGGAACTCCGGATGGACGGTTTGGAAAGAAGGTTGAGTGGAAGGACTTATTCTACGACAGGTTTTCGAAGTTCTACAAGACGATAGAAAATCATCGTCAACTTCCAGGAGAGACGCCGGAGGCCAGAGAAAAGCGCTTGCTGGACTCTTACGACAAGCGTCAAATGTCCAGTAAGATCTCGGCGCTTCGTCATTGGGTGAGTGAAAATCCCCTTCTAACGTTGACGTTGATCTAACCCTACTGCAGAAACATCAGAATAGGTTGAAAACCGCTGCAGTCATGCTCGAAGTTGCTCAACAAGTCCAAGACGATGAGATGGAAGCGTTTTGGTCATATGTAGAGGAGTCTGTCGGAATACTGGGGGAGCGCGGCATGTCTGACGAGGAAGATGGCGAAGAAGACGTTATAATTGACGGTATTTCGACGAAACAGGACGTGAAGTTGGTGAAAATACTCTGGTTCAGACACGAGTCGTTCAGGTCGCTCTTCGAGAAGGTGGACCAAACACCGAAAGCTGAAGAGAAGGTTTTCACACAACAGGGTCGATACCAACTCAAACGAGTTCGCTCTAATATCGTCGACAATCGCGAACCACCTCCTGGTTACCCGAAACAGATCTTCCGTCGCGAATATCTCCAGAATCTCCTTCCGCACCAGTTACAGGACCTCAAATTTAAGAAGATACCTGGGTTCGTTTTACAAGAGCATGAGGATTAAGGATATATCTCTAATCTTCATACTATGTTCTTGTAATACTCAACAACAGTCAGTAATCCATGATCAATTGTTCTATATGTATGCTATATATGTTGGACGTGAAGAACAGGGAATCAGGCCCATCAAAAAATCCACACTACTATATGTACAATATGACAAATGAACAGATGAGTTTTTTCAATCAGCTTCAACGTTGTTGTTCACTCGCATTGTCGTTGTACAACATCTGAAATAAAGGTATGTATGTCTTGATCTACCCAGGATTAGCTGGCTCGCTGATGACATTGAAGCTCGCATTGTCATTGTGCCACATCGAGATTTGAAGGACAAAGGTAGGTCCTTCTCCAGTGTTCGATGATGGGTACGCTCATCGATTATTCCCGAAAGCCAGATTACCATGTCTACCTCCGGAAAGGGTAGGAAACGTGCAAATAACTACTCAGAATTTCTGGCAAAGTCGATCGCCAGAGAATCGGCCCCGCCCGTGGAAGGCAATACCACCCTCACTCTATCATCGAATTCAGGAGCCACGTCACCGTCTTCGAACCCTATACAACGTGCGCTCAGAAGAGAACAGAAAAGTCAAGGTCTTTCTTCTCCCAATGCGCCGGTAGATTATGGGTTAAGCATCATGGCGGCGAGTACATTGCAACGCGAAGCGGTGCCTTCTACAACCTCCTTGGATGATCCTGCTATTCTGGAAGGTTTGACTGTGAGTTCTTTTAATTCTTAAAATTTTCTAGTATGAAGACGAATCATAGGGTGCGCTGAATGCAACGACGGAGCAACTTAATCGCAACATAATTGAAGGAGATGACGGAGACAATCTCTCTGGTGAGATGAGTCGGTTACGGATTACTGGGGAGGTCGCGAAGAAAGCTCTCAGAGCTGTCGATCGTCTCAAGGATGTTATCTCCGAAACCAAGCAGTGTCTTGAAGGACTTGCTCATGATTTGTCCCCCGACGTAATTCATCGTGCCTTGAACCGCGCCGAGCAGAAGCTTGACTATGTTTCTGGCCGAGTAGGATCGATCACGAACGAAGCTGCGAGTGCTCAGGTTACAGAGGTTGTGAAGGACGTGGCGACTCTAAGAAGCACTTTGGAGATTTGGAAAAGAAAATACCCGGATACCTTGTCGCCTGTCAGGATCAACAATAGTATGTCTATTCTTTAGTTTGTGTGATCCTGATATTGATTATGCGTTCAAGAGGATGCATTTACAGATTTGACAGATAAATGGAACACTCCGACGCTGATAGCTTTCACCATTGCTCTAGTTATTCGCATTTTTGAAGGGACTGCAAGACGAGCATCTAATGTGTTGCTGAAGCTGCTCAAAGTGTACGGCCTATCGATGACATTATTGGCTGGGCAGCCCAATTTGTTCCAGAAGAAGGCGCTCAACGATATCCCAGACTCGATCGGCACTCTCGAGAAGAAATTGAATCTTCAGATTCGAAGCGTTCCTCACGCAGTGTGTCCACGCTGCAGCTTCACACATTCACCAACCTATACGGAAGGATCTCAAAAACCTGTTTATCCTACTCATTGTACTGAACGCCTCACGAAGCTCTCTGAAGTGTGCGGAGCAGAATTACTGTCGGACTCAGGCAAACCTCTCAAAACTTATCATCACTATTCCTTTCACGAATGGTTCGGCCGCTTCATCGCGCAACCTGGCATCGAACAATACGGCGATAAATTCTGTGTCGACGTGTCAGGTTCTCCCGATGTAATGCAAAGTTTCAAAGACGGTACTTTTGTGCGTACGTTCCGTACTGAAGAAGGGGAATTATTCATATCAGATTGCGGAAAGGAGGGGCGATGGCTGTTTCTTCTACATGCAGACTCTTTCAACGTCGAGGGCAATCGAATTCGCGGAAAATCCAGTTCAACAGGTGTCACTTGTCTAGCTTGCCTGAATCTCCCCCTCTCCATGCGGTACGATCCTGCCTGGTTATACATTCCTGGTATTGTTCAGGGTCCGCACGAGCCTGACGCGAAACACAGTGAGAACCGGCATTACTGGCGCCTCCTTGTCACCGAACTCGCTGCGGCATATTCTCGTGGGCTTCAGCCTTTCTACACACATCAAAGTCACAAAAATGGCGAAGAACAATACGCGTCCATTCATCGGGCTGCAGTCGGAGGGGAGACCCTGGATTTTAAAGCAGCACGTCCTTGGGGAGGATTCTTGGATGTAACTTCTCATCATACTTGCTTTATATGCAAATGTTGGCATCTAGTACACATCGGGAGGACGGATTACACCCAATGGGAAGTTGCCGACATAGACTATCTCAGGAAAGGCGCTCATGCATGGCTTCATGCGGAAACACCAGAACGCCGCATCGAAATAGAGTCTTTCTTTGGTACACGTTACTCTGAGCTATGGCGCTTACCCTATTGGAATCCGGTCGAACAGTTACTGGTCGACCCTATGCACACTATGTACCTGATCCTGCAGCAGCGATTCTTTCGCGATGCGCTTGGTCTGGACAATCCGGAAAACTTTAGCGACAACAACGATGATGGTGATGGCAGGGGAAATATCAACAAGAGTCCTCGGAAAAAGAAAAGCAAGGACGTCCACATATCATTCTATTACAACTTCACACCTCCACCCCATCCTTCTGCTATCACTCCGTTTGGACAACCTCCTGCTACATCGAACAGTCAACTCCGCGATAGCATACAGCTCGTTATCTCCGAACCACTGCCTCCCAATCAGTATCTCTCAACTGTCGATTGGAATGACCTCACTCCTGTCGAACAAGCTGCTCGTGAATCCAGGAAACAATCTCTTTTTCCCATAATCGAGAATGATCCTCGAGCTCTTCAAGGTGTCTATGACCTTCATGAGCTTCTCTCCTCAGCTGCACCCACAACAGATGCAGAAAGGAAAACGTTTCAAAAGCAGCTTTCGAATCATAAGTGGCATGTCTTAGCTTATGTCTGCAATGACTTGATGGAGTTTCCAATTGATATCGCACACAAAGTGAAGTCTCAGACCTCCATGAGTATGCGGGATGCAACCAAGCGTCTATTGGCAGGTGCCCTGGCTGAATGGGTGAGTGATCAGGACCAAGACTTGAGTTGATAGCTGACATGATTGATTGTTCTTAGCGCTGCGGGCACATTCAATCTAATCGCTTCAACTGGCCTCATTTTGTACCCAAGAACAAGCCAGCTCCTTCCATTCCCTGGTTGCCTTTACATGATCTTCATGAGGACCAAACGCAGTTCAACCACCTTCACACATTCACTCAGCAAGACCGAACCGAGCTTTTGTCAGAATTGACGAAACAGCTCAACCTGCACAGCACATTATCCATCGGGCATATTCATCGGTATCTAACCCAGCCTTTGATGGACGGTTCAACTGTGAACCTGCGAGCGAATCTCCAAAGAATGCCTTTCAGCTCATTGGCTTTCGTATGCATAGATATCAGCCGTCTTCCGGTCGGAAAATTCGGAAAGCCAGAGCTCATACAAGAATTGATAAAATGGGTATGTCTGACGTTGTCAATTTGCACCATTCACTCCTGACATGTAGTACTCAGCGTATGACCAAGCCTTGGGAGCCTCTAATACCAGCCAAAGTCGATTCCGCCAAAGTTTTACATAGAGTCCAGAAGGCAGTGCGAGAGGTCACTACTCCTTCTTGGGTGACCCGTCCGCCACCAAATGTTGGTCTAGCTCGAGCGGGAACGTTAAAGGCCGATCATTGGCGGGTGCTGTTTTCGATTCACCTTCCTCTGGCTTTGATCAGTCTATGGCAATCTGGTTCCCCGATTCTAGCGAACGATGCGGACACAATGGTCTCGGTCCTCAATACATCCATGCATTTGACCTGTGCATCGATTGTTATGACTCGTAACAACTTGTCCCCAGATCGTCTCGAATTGTTCAGGCAATCACTAGCTGCACACATAGAAGGTCTGAAACAAAATTTTCCTGGTTTTCTGCTCCCTTCGCACCATCTTGCTTTCCATATCTATGACTTCATGAAGTCTTTTGGCAACGTCCGTGACTGGTGGAACTTCTCATTTGAGAACCTGATCGGAAAACTGCAAAGGATTCCAACAAATCATAAGACGGGTGAATAGATTCCCGTTCCTTGTCATTCCTTTCGTCCACTGAAAACACACATAGGTGAATTCGAACTAACCTTATTGCAATCCTTTTGTAGTGGAGGAATCTTCCGGCAATGGCTCATGCGGCCTGATTGTCCCGATCTCCTCAAATTCTGCGCAAACCTCTTAGATAAAGCATACGGCTACGACAAACGTAGCCAGCCTGCTCAGGATGACGACGAAGACTCGGATTGTTTCAATATTGACCAGTTGCTCGGACGGAGTGATGGTTCTTCTCCTAGTTCTTCGGATAAACGCGAGAGAGTATCCATCAAATTGCCCATCAAGCTCGCGAGGATGATTGGAAATTCCAATCCGACGTGCTATTCCCAAGTCCCAGCTCCAAAAGGGTTCTATGGAACTCAACGTTCTATCGCTATTGGAAATAGCTATGTGTGTTACCGACCACAAGACGTTCAACCGAGCGACTGGGTTTCAGGACAGATACAGTACATTTTCGATTGGGAAGGGGTGACGACTATGGCTATAACAAGGAGTAAGCCTTATGTTGGACCATTCCCCGACCCATTCGCCCAATGGGTGGCAGCTGGATTCGAAGCACGATCAGTATCTTCTTCCTTTTCGGACAAGTATGACATTGTGGCGATTAACTCCATCCTGGGACACGCAGCAAGGTGGGAACTTTCCTCAAATGTAGCAGTGGTCCTGTCTCTGACGCGAGTGAGTACTTTCGTCTCTGGAATGCATACCTTGTCATTGCTCATACTCTTCCTACAGGACTGACTCTTACATTACCCGATGGCCTAGGTTCTGTGTCTGATGTTCGATCCGAGCCTCAGAGAATCTTGACTGCTGTAACCTAGGACATTGAGCTAACGAGTTGTTATTTCCTCATTCCGATCACTACCCAATCAATGTCCATTGAGAATCAGGAGCGTCTGAAACATTTGCTCGCATTTCTAGTTCTTTGTGTGTGTCCACCCATAAGTATGATCACGGAAATTCACCATGGTCGTTGGTTGACCACTTGAATGCATCAAGGCTCTCGTTAACATGTACATTGCAGATCCACTTTGAGGAGATTTGGGATGGTTGCTGAGCGCTGAAGTGTGATTATCTGGATATGAAGAGTCATGCCGGTCTAAAAATGTTGAAGTTCAATTGGAGAACAACTGGAAATTGTCTGTATTTGAGAATGGCAACGTTGCCTAAGTAAAAGTGTATACAATATATGAAAGACAGTGAACAGTATGCCAAGGTAGAGCTAGCTAGCTATGGACATATTTGAAGTATATAAAAGAAAGGCTAGAGAGTTATAGTTGAGACCGTAGACATTGTACCACTACTGAGTGAAATCATTCTCGAGCGGAAAAGGAGGATCAGAACGCTCAGGTTCGTAATCTGCAGGCCAAACCAAAGCCTGTCTAACAGGTTCCTCGATTCCAAAGACCTTCCGAAAAGTCGCGACATCCTCTTTGATATGATAAGAGGGGACAGGGGTGAAGCGGCCAACTATTTCCCGACATTTAGGACAGTAGGGGTTTTTCTTCTTGTCGACGCGAAGAGCCGCATAGTCGGTGATACAACCTGCACAGAATGCATGACCACAGGCGAAACTGGTTTTGAATCCATGAATACCATAGCTTGATCTCAGAACGAAACAACAACTGACCTGTAGGGATTATTAATTAACTCGTAACAGATTTCACAAGTATTGCGTTCCTGTGCAGCGTCACGAAGGATAGCGAGTTGTTCCTGAGCTTGCTGTAAAATCGTCAGACGATTAGCGTAGGGTGAGCATTGAGTTACACACAGCTAGATCTTTTCGAGCCTTCCGGAGATCCTGTTTGAGAGCTTCGTTCGCGCTGAGTACAGGGGCCTTCGGAGAAATTTAGTCAAAGGTGAGTGTGGATGAGATAAGCGGCACCTTGTCTAAGCATACAATCTCGTCATCGTCATCGTCGTCAGAGACGACTATTGGCTCTGCGTGCGTATTGGTTTTCTTTGGCGAAGAACCACCTTGGACGGCGTTCGGCAACGGTTGAAATTCCTCATCGATCAATGAAGAATCTTCGGCTTTGGAGTGGCGAGATCGATTGTATTTCGTTCCATACTTCCTAATGACTTTGGTAGGAGAATACGGGGGATCGTTCGCGAAGCCACGGGCCCTATTGATCGAAGTAGAACTTCCCGCGGTTGGCATCTGCAAGTTGTAAGATCAGGGTTATCTTGGAAGTGAGAAGTCATGAATGCGTACTATGACCAGAAAATCGTCTCCGTATGAAAGATTATAGTATAGGCGGAAGATTATACTAAAAGACAAAATTTGGGTGACGAGCAATGAGAGATGGAGCATATGGTACTCACAGAAGAAGGCAACTAAACTGGGAGAAGCTGAACGTCTAATGTCCGAGTTGAGAGAAAGCAGATGAGTGGCAGGTGGAAAGAGACGTGGACGCTACAAGAAAGCCCAAAGATCAGGACCATATTGGGAGCACAAACCGTGATAGCTCACTGAGACGACCAGAAAAGCGAGTCCCCTTGAATGAATATAAGCGGAAAGTTATCCTAGGCCTGAACAATGACAGGTGAGTGAGCCACATCGAGGAAAGGTTGAAATATCACTGACGGCGAAGGGATCTAAAAGAACGCGAGCTTCCGATGTTGGGGTTAAGCAAAAGCAGATGAGAGGAAAGAGGAAAGAGATGTGAGAGAGACCAAGAGGACACGCGATATCTTTATATAAATCAGCTCGGACAAAGACCCTTTGTGTTCTTTGTGTGCGTACCTCAGGACGTAGACGCCAGCACACTTCATCTACTTTTTCAATACACGGAACATCGTTGCTTTAAAGGGGTATGGGTAGAGGAGCGGTGAGGATGAGAAGTAGGCGTAGTATAGCTACAGTTGAGGCCACAATGCTGATGCTAATGCGATGAGAGTCTGAGAGCTATATGAGAGATTGTGATTGCTGGCTATCCTTCCTTTCGATATGAAGCTTACTGTGTGATCGTCATCCTCTTGCGCTCACTATACAACCCCTTCATCGATCGTCCTCAATATTCAACAAATTCTGGAGCCACATCTGCAATGAGGAAAGAGTCAAGATAGGAATTCCACCACCGAGTGCGACATACACATACCACATCCCTACAGCCTCCTAGCGATCCATGTCCTCTTGTTGTCTCGATAACCTTCATCGCTCGCCCGGAGAGAGTTTGAACTTTGACGACATGCCGAGAGGTCCCTGATGAGAAACCGATCGGCGATGATATCCCGATTTCATGAAATTTTCGGTCCGCAGCGTAATTTGACGCCTTTTGACGCCAGTAAGATAAGATAAGCAAAAGATTGTTGTCTTTGAAAACGATTTCTTTGTTCTGCGACGGACTTCAAATTTCAATGATGCTCTTGCAAACAAAGCCACTCGAGCGTGTAGCCTCTTAACGTTTGACCGCTGCGCGAAAATCATACGACCTCCCGAACCCATGTCGACGTTACTTTTAGGCATGAATTTCGTCTCCTGCGCTCATGCCGCATCTGCAGTTCGCCTTCGATCTTCAAATGATCTGTCCGAATTATACACCATCAAAGGAGGAATAATCATCGCTATCGTCTGCGTGTGCTTGTTTGCTGCCTTCATTGGAACCCTTGAGGTCATTGCACGCATAGTGAGTAACCGTCGAATCTCAGAAGAACCTCTTCATCGAGTACAATTGCAGGCAATCTTCGCCTGGAACCAACTCTGTAGATACGCCACTAGATTGCGTGCTGAATTGCGGTCGAAGGCCGAAGAACTTAGGTTGAGGGAGGAACAGATCAGGTTGAGGGAGGAACAGATCATGTTGTGGGAGAGGGAACTGGCTCAACGTAGTACGCTTCAGATCGATGCCGACGTCCAGCTCTCCGAGCGTCTTGCTCAATTTTTTGAACGCTCTGCATTCGCTATCAGAGCTAGAGTACATGAATTGGAGATCGAGAGGGAGCCGTTTGCAGACATGGCAACGCAAGACGAATTTGGAGGGGATAGACAACACTTATACTAATAGACTATAGTCGTAGAGTTTTGAACTTCGACGACATGTCGAGAGAGAACCCAATCGGCGATAATATCCCAGTTTCATTCGGTCCGCAGTGTAATTTGGCGCCTGAAAGATAAGATAAGCAAAAGATCTCATTTCTTTGTTCGACTTCAATGATGCCGAGCCGTAACCCGTTAGCTCTTGTAAACAAGCCACTCGAGCGTGTAGCCTCTTAACGTTTAACCCCTGCGTGAAAATCATCGACACCACTCTCACTCATCGAATTATAGTCCCATGTCGTATCAATGTCTTACCACCTTACAAGGTGCTCGAGACGCTGTCATCTCTCTCTCTTTCTCTCCTCAAGCGAAATTTATAGCTGCAGCTGGTGAGCAATGAATCACACCAGCCTTGCTCCAAACTGATTTATTCGCCTCAGGGTACGGCGGCATAGCAATATGGGATCTGGAAACCTTCGATGTTATACCAGTATCCAGCAACGTGTACAATCCTCGCAATCCACGCAATGTTTGTACGGCCTCTGCTTGGATACACTTCGAGCAAAACGATCGGCATGTCCTTCTCGTCGGGTCGCAGGAAGGTACATTGTCCATGTTGCAGTGGACCGACAATCACAAAGTGCCAAATATGAACTCGAAGCATTACGGTTTCAATTCTGACCTTCTTATCTGTAGGCCTTCAGCACGGTTATACAGGTCATTCCTGAGTCTCCGGGCTCTCAGGTGCTTTCCATCGACGTTTATCAGGAAGAAATATCCATAGGAAGACTTGCTCGCATTGTGGTTGCGACCGCCGATACCCGAGTTACTGTCTATTCATTGTCTTCTTCATGTGAACTGAAAGAGATATACTCGGTTTTGCTCAATGACTTCAACCTCATTGCAGCAAAGTTTTGCAAAAGAACCGCAGATATTTACGCGTTCGAATTCGACGGCGGTGGGGTGTAGGTGTTCGCTGTTTAGTCAATTCATTCATCGGTGCAAAATACTTACTACGCTCCTTAGATTAAGGCTTGATGACAAGACCGGCACTCTCAAGTCTAACCAGAAATATGGCCCCGATCCCATGTAGAGATAAGCTTGTGTTCAATCTTTCTATCGTTTTCTTATGCTTCACCAGGGGTACTGTTTGCACCGATGATTCAAGTACCTTTTTCGTCGCTTTCACTGGCCAAGATTTCCAGATGTTACGTCTTGAAAATCTCGAATATGTCAAGTGCTTCTCGGGTCCAGACCCTGTAATCCGTTTCCCCAAGGTTGCCGCGTTTGCTGAAGATGGGATCGCTCTGGTAGGAGGTACGGATAGTGGATATGCCGTCGTTTTCAACATTACCAGCGGCAACGAAGTTCAGCGTCTCAGTTATCCCAAAGGTGGTCTGGTGCAGCCGGTCGCTGTGAGTTTTTTTTCATTGAGTTGCGATCAATCCCAACTTTTCTGTATATGTAGGCGTGCACGTCCAAAGATGGGTACATGATCGCCATCGCTGGGTCGGCAATGGAAACTCCTGCTGATGTGTTGATATATGGAAAACAGCACTCCTCTACCAGCACGAAGTCTGCCAATACCGAGCCAAAGGATTCGTACCGCACTTTCAAGCATAAAGGCTCTATTGCACAATATATCGTGGCGACTGTTGGAGTGTTGTTGATGTTGAATGGGCTTTATTCCCTGCTTCTCACTTATGTCCCCCAGGTATGTTTTTTTTTCATCCTTGCGTCTCTCGTCTAATTTTGCTTCATGCATGGTTGTGCTAGGCTCAGCTCACGCTCAAACATCATTCATCGACGGCAGATCTACGAGGATCGCCTGGATCAACTCGAGCCACCGTTCAGCTATTTTTTGAGTCCGACGCAGACCAAAATTCCGACCAGGTACGGTTTGTAAACCCTTGCCTCCCTACTTTCATCTCATGTTCTGTTTATCCTAGGCCCAGCTCACGCTACAACAACAAGCGTTGATGGCAGAATTACGAGGATCACCTGGAGTAGCTGGAGCCGTCCCGGACCTAGACCAAGATGTTGACCAGGTACGGTTCAAGTGCTAGGCTTGTGTCTACATTCTGTTTCATGTTTTGTCATGGTTATGCTAGGCTCCGCTCATGCTCAAACGTCAACTACCAACCGCAGACTCACGAGGATCACCTGGAGTTCGAACCGTACTCAAACCGTATGAGTCCAATCTAGAACTAGATGATAACCAGGTACGGTTCACATCCTTGCGACTTTCGTCTCTTGTTCAATGTTTCTGTTGCGCTAGGCCCAGCTCTTGCTCAAACGTCAAGCATCGACCGCAGATCTACGAGGTTCACCTGGATCAGCCCGAGCAGTTGCTCAATCGTATCAGTCAGACTTTAAGCCACACGTTGATGTTGACCAGGTAGGATTTTTACCTCTAACTATTTGCCCACAGTCTCTAATGTTTTGGCTGTGCTAGTCTCATGTCATGCTGAAACGCCAAGCGTCCACGACAGATCTACGAGGAGCACCTGGAGTAGCTCCAGCCATTGCTAATCCGTATGAATATGACCAAGACCAAGACTTCGACCTCTTGCTCGCAACTAACCGAGCTCAGACTGCGCTGATTGCGGAAACGCTCCACATCGAGGAAATAGGTGACTCCGATGGTTCGGATGTCTTGTAGCAACTGTCCTTGTAGCGTCGATATGCTCTTTTAGGTTGTTGAATGTCAAAGCATATGAGATTTGTATCCGAGTAAGCCTGTTAGTGTGAGCAGGTGTGAGCATCGAAATGATCTATCAGAACATATAGAAGGCGCGCTGGCAATAAGTATGTAAATATCAGCCTGGTTGAAAGATTCTTGCCTCATCGACTGCGTGAATATTTGTAGGATATTATGTGCGGCCATTGTACTGTTATTCATGAACCTACGTCGTATACATCTGAAGTTATCAGTGATGATTCACAGTGACACAAGGGAAGCCGTCCACCATTTGAACTTTGAATCATTCATCGTGTCAAGAATGAAGTTTTGTATACGGATTCACCAATTGTAGCAGTGTAGCACTAGGTAGCTTCGAGCTGAAAACATGCATTGCCAAGAGAGCCTATAGCCATTGCGCCAACCTGAAAAATAACACCTGTTGAAATTTGATCTCTGAAAAGACCTGCTGCTGAGTATATCGTTCGTTGATCGCACGCTCCGAACTGCTATACTTTCCAGCACATAGGTCTCTCAAATCGGTCACAAACTGAAAGCTTCCCGCAACTCAAGTTGGAAATCGCAAGTGCTGGAATCAAAATCGATCGATATATTATAAGACCAACAGTACATTATGCTCGTCTCCTATATCTGATACAGAAATACTTTTTTCGACTAGAAAGTAATTGATTACAAGAGCTAGTCATTCCTGAGCGGGAAAGGAAGCGGAGTCGGGATAGTGTGGAGCTTTGTTGGCCATTGAAGACGGTCTTGGGCTGGGGACTCAAGACCTTGATCCTTGAGCATATCCGCAACATCGTTCTTGATATGGTACGAGATGACAGGAGTGAAGGTACCGATGTATTTGCGACAGGTCCGCACAGGGCAACAGACATTCTTCTCCTGGCGCACAGAAGCCTCGGCATATTCTGAGATGCACCTCGCGCAAAAGACGTGCCCACAGGCAAGACTGAGTGATCCTGTGTCAATGACTAGGTAGCATGGCATCGCCAACAACTCACTTGTGGGGCGAGTTAAAGATATTGCCACAGAGAGGGCAACTGTTCCTACTCTTGGCTTTCTGGCGCAACCTCTGCAAACGTTGCTCAGCTTTTCGCAATAACTGCTTCCTACCCTGTGCAAGAAGAACGGATCGATCATTCGAATGCTGAGATACACACACAACTTACCGTTAATTCCTTCCGGACCTGTCGAAGCCGAGCTCGAAGCATTTCCTCGGGTTTGAGTACAAGTTTCTGGTACGGAATAGTCAGGACAAGATGCTGGAGCGGCAGTAGTGATATATAAGATACCTCTGGTTTGTCGTCGATGGCATCGCTGTCAACGTGGGCTGAAGAGCAAAATGTTTCTTGTGTGCATTCGTGCTCGGTATGTGTTTCGCTCAAAGCCTGGTCGTTGGATGGTGATACCGTGAGCTCGTCATCAGACGAAGGTGGTGGGTAGGTGCGGGTTCGGTTGCGATTATATCTTTTGCCGTATCTCCATCTGGGTGTCTTGAGGGGTGAATACAGTGGCATGTTGGCAAAATCGCGAACGGCGGAAAGTTGGGAGGGTCTTTGAGTGGGTGACAATTATGTATGCCTGGGTCGAGCACAAAGAGGAGAGAGTGGTATGCGATGACTTGAAAGAGATCGTGACAGGGTAAGGTGGTTCGACAAGGAAGTTGGTTCGACGATAAGCAAAGTGGCTACAAAGCAAAGGACAAATGAGTTTGAGTATTAGGTAGTACATCTAATCATTCACCGGTGTTAGACTGTAGTATTAGATTCTGTTGGGTTCGACAAGAAGGCGTGAATGAAAGAACGAAAGCAAGTTCGAGGAAGCACATTGCTTTATAAAGTCGAGGCGCTTTGTTTATATGAGCCTTTGTCCAAAGAGAAACCTTTGTGCAGATATTTTCAAGTCTTCAACAATCTTGACCGCTGTCGAAGTCGCTGATTGAGAGCTAAACATTGAGGTTGAAGTTTGATAGAAACAAATTGAGATGTCACGATAGTTTCTGCGGATAGAGGTGTGAGGTGAGAGCAACGACAGAAGAAACGATGGCCTGACTGACGTCATACATACACCAATGATCGGACGACTATCGGACGACGAGCAGGACTAACGCTAGACACAGAGCATTGTGTGATCGTTGGTAGGAACTTGAAGCTTGAAGCTTCGAGGCTGAGCGCTGAAGGCCAGTCTCTGTACTGAGTCTTGGTGATTGTAGTGAGTAAAGTCTAGACGTACATATATAGAAGTCGGCGCTAAGCGCTCTCATAACTCTTGCCTTATTACCTTCGTGATCAAGCTGGTTCGATCGAGAAAGGTTGAGTTTACAAGGAACGAATTGCTCCGAGATACAAAAAAGGTAAGTAACATGGCAATCCCTCTATCTCTGTTTTGTATAACATGTCTGGACTAGTTTTGACAATGTCAGCTGTTAACGCGACTCCAACAAACGCGACTCCCAAAGTCAATTCTCCCAAACGTCGTAGTCGGAAGCGGCCTAGAGGAAATCCAGTTGGGAGCAGAAAAAGTAAACGGATACGTCGCGAAGATGAGAATCAAGAGGAGCAAATATATGTTCCAGGTTCCTGGGTGTTGGAACAGGTGTCTACGGGTGAAACGGATGAGGTTGGGGATGACAAGTCGAATATTGAAGAGGAATTGATACGTCTATTCGTCGTCGACCGGTCAGGCTATGTCGAATCACCCATTCCCTCCGTCTCTTTGAAAACCATACTAGCTCAGCGTCCACTCCCTCAGGAGTTCGTCATTATTCGTAACTCAAATACGCGTTTCATTCGCAATCTCCATAACCGCGCGGATACCACAATCTCTGAAGACGAAGTTAGCGCGATTCTCACAGAACATGATTCCTCCACTTCGGAATGTACAACCATTGATTTACCAGGAACTAGAATGAAACGTTCTAAAGGCGAAGTCAACGCGATTGTCACAGAACGTGATTCCTCCACTTCGGAATGTCCAGCCATCGATTCACCAGGAACTAGATTCAAACGATCTTCTCAACCCCATCATCAATGGTCCTTTGCAGCGCTCCGGAGGGAGGCAACTGGAACGTCCGAGCTTGCTTCTCCGTTCTTGTCATTCTCCTGTATCCGTCCCTATTGTGCCCTTCCTGACGGAGAGATGTTCGATGAGGACATTATCGAAAACTTCGACCTTAAAGAAGCCAATGGAAATCAAGAAGACTCTGATTTAGACTGGATGGACATGGAGCTTGTGTATCCGGGTGCAGATGTCACTGAAAGTGCAACTGGTGAGTTATATCTAGGTCTTCACCTTCCATCCGCACTTTGCTGAAGCCATTATCCTGTGGCTTCCCAGGGTGAGCAGGCTGTAACCTATTCAAGGGTCACAGATGTCGCTTAGCAGCTTCCGAGTTCAAACCTGCTCTCTAACTAAAGACGAATTCTTCACTATCCTGTCGCTCGAGTCATAGGTTACTCTGAGTCCCTTGCTTGATGATTGATTGATGAGCCCTTAAGATACCTAGCGTGCATTCCCTTTGCCTATATCATGTGTTCTATATCTATCTCTAGCTTACCATTCTCTCGAATAGTTTTGTCGTTGTTGATCATTCTGTGCTTTATAGGCAACCTGTTTCTTCTTGCTCGTCATGATTTTTTTGAACACAAATCTGGGCATATACATTATGCTAGTAGTACAAAACTTGAGTATACCTTACGTCTTCTTACATGGCTTCATCTCTCCTTCATCTACTCCATCCTCTTCATCCACAACCTCCCTGACTTCGTGTTAGGGTGCTCGTTGCTTTAACCCTCGACGGCACCACAGATGAAGGCTACAAGCGATTCGTCCCAACGAACGTTGTAGACAACTGCTAAGCAGGGATGTTCTACACCGAACGTCTGGACTGAGAAGGATTGTTGTTGATTGTTGTTGTTACAGAATGTTGTTACACCAGAGACTGGACCAGAGATAAGAGGGGAAAAGCCAATACTATTTGAGAAACCTATGAGAATAACCGATCTGGGGATCGGATACACAAAATGTACCTACTTATATAGGTTTTCAGTAGGTAATAATATATAAGGCAGTTAAATATAAAAGTAATGTCGGCTTGAGGACGTGTCACCACAATAGTAATTGTGATGACACGTCCCAGCGCCGGGACGTGCAAACGCGTCGTCGTTATATGCCGACGATGCGATTTGACTCGAAGTGACACGAATCGGCGTGAATACGCGTCGATCCGGCCGCTTACGAGTGTCATAAGTCAAATGAAAAACAAAAGAAATGTCTCAGCAGACGAAGAGTCGCCCTGACTCAGCTTGATTCGTCTGCTGGGCCCATTGAGTCCTGGAACTATATGTCAGTCCAAAAAGGGAAGGTCAAAAGCTAGGGTGTGAGATACAGGAGCCGGACGACGCGTATACGAGCCGAGGGCGAAGAGAGTGGGGTGTGGGAAGGTTATCAGTACAAGGGAAGGGCGCCGAGATCTTCTTCGTCATTCCAGATGACCGAACGAGTTGCCGGGGATCCGTCGTTGACGAGAACGAGTTGACGAAGGGTTGAGCAGAAGGAAGGGAGGCCGAGAACGACGTTGACACGTCGGGACCGAGGGTGCAACACAAAAAGATGGTTGACCGGCTGTGTATCGTCACCAGAACGACTAAGCGGAGTAAATACGAGCCGAAGATGACGAAGACGACTTGGAGAAAGTCCGAACGTGGAAAGGAGGAGGTGAAGGTGATGTTGACAAAGCGGTACCGGGGTTTTGACACGAAAAGGCGGGGCCGAGAGTTTGTCGGGGTTGCGGGGATCCAGAAGTGCATGGAACAAGTCAGGAATCGTCGACGCGAGTCGACGATTGTCCTATCCTGATGCCGAGGCCACGTTAGTGAGGGTAATCCGTTCAGATGAACGGATTACGCACGAATGATAGTTATAGCTGGCAGGCCGCGTCACCGCGGCCTCCAACCCTCTAGATCCTTCCATCGTCGTCTCTGTAAGCCCTCCATCGTCTCCTATCGTCCTTGACGTTGTCCTAGGGTCCTGTCGTGTTGAGAAACAAAGTGGTGGCCGAAGAGATAAAGGGCGAGGAAGCGGAAGAAGCGTGGGAGAAAGTAAAAGGACGGCAATTCCACGTTTGGATGCCGATACGCCGAATAAGCGCCAGCTCGGCGTAGACTCGGCTAACGATAGGAATGGCTTGTAGAGACCGTTTAGGCACAAATAAATGCAGGAAAAATACTAGAAAAATGGGAAAAATGCCAGGAATAATCAGGTAATTATTAGGAAATTTGTGGGGGCTAAGGAGGACATGTTATGCTTCATAACACTTCGAGTCTGCACACCTTCAATAACACAGTTCATGTTTGTGTCGTAGACATTACTGCCATCAAATACAAGTCAGGAAACAATGGAGGGGTTCACGATGAATTCAACGGCAACTTTCAGCACATGAATTTTGATTCTCAAGGTGTGCTCCGTGCATTATCGACCGGTATGGTTAGAAGTAGGAACGGTTCTCTAGCACATTCACCAGCATGGTAGCGATGGGTATGATTCGACGAAGGCGAAACACCTTGCCTCGAAGCCGGGTCAGGTCCAAGAGACCTGCAGAAGACACATCGAGAGTGTTTCGGGTGCCCTTCAAACTGGAGGCCTT
Organism: Lentinula raphanica; assembly: GCA_027919835.1. NCBI lineage: Eukaryota > Fungi > Basidiomycota > Agaricomycetes > Agaricales > Omphalotaceae > Lentinula > Lentinula raphanica. Next base: position 145,050 of record JANVFP010000001.1, on the reverse strand, counting down.
GCCTCACGAAAAACCTTTTGCCTGCCCAGGCCAACGTCGACGATGTTGAATGGACGGGCGACAGCCACCGTGGCACTACCAGAACGGGGGGGGGGGGGGGGGGTCAATAGAAAGAATGTTAAGATACTTTGGATCGCCCGCCACGGTGCTGGATATGCCAGATGTGTCACTACAACAAATATTTGTGAACTTTGAAATCCGTTGATACACTGCTGTTAAAGGAAGTTGGGGTCTGAATCTCAGCATAGGAGATAGTAGAAAATTGGATTAGAGCAAAGACAGCCAGGTCGTTGGGCAATATAGAAGAAAGGGCAACCGAATGAGTTATCATGCTTGCAGGACAGAGGTCAGCCTACACCCAAGAAAAACACGGCGCCCTATCGTTGATGCCAGATTGTGTGGGTCTTCTCTTAGCTTTGCATTCGAACTCGATGCACTAGGTTCGATTGCATATACTAATAGTAGGCCAATGATATGTATGAATAAAGAGACACGCCGCCGAGAGAGCCCAGGCCGCAGGGACCAAGTTTCGATGCGTTCGAACCCTTGCTCACAAGTTCAGGGTGCATGAGTTTGTTGTTGACGGAGTAGGGGAAGAAAGTACGGTGAAATTGAATTCCTTATTGAGGCTGCGTGAGCGCGGTGTTTGGTAAGGAAAGCAACCCCTGGCATACTCGTGAATACAGCGAACATGAAGACAATCCAAACGAAACCGATGTATGGTCGGTGATAATCCTAGCAATTGGTTGAAGAGAATCAGGTTCAATCTAGCATGAAGAGTCGTTTGCGCACCGAGAGTATAAGAAAGGACTATCTTGAATCCGTCAGGACTGCGCCGGGCTTGAAGGGAAGAACAGGATCCGGTTTCCTGCATTAGCCACACCCCGCAAGGTATCAGAGGAAGTACATACGACACTGTAGGACTGGAGACAAAGTCTTATATCTTCACGTCTGCTGTGGGGATCACTGAGTACTATGTGCAGATGGAAAAGAGGAAGAACACGAATACTAGTAGCGTTACAGTTGTTGTGAACGCGTGCGTTTCGTTTAAGTGTTGTGAGTAGGTCAAATTGTCTCCCTGAGATCTTAACCAACAAGCAAGAACCCAATGAGGAGAAGATATCGATGAGGACTCGCGTTCGTAAGTAGTGTTACTGTAGTAACAGACTGTAGTCACTCATCGAGGCTTGAGCTTGAGCGCTTGAGCGCTTATATCAAAGATTACATCATCCGTCGGAATGCCCGTGACGCGTGACGCGTGAACGTTCAACGTTCACGCGCACGGTTCAAACGTTCAACAGTTACATTGCAAAACGCCCGTCTCATCTTGAACTCCAACAGCGAAAATTATTTTCGTCGGATCTCTGCCCCCAGGCTCGAACACGACTCTGAAGAAACCAAGAGATTCAAGGAGTTTGATCAGAGCAGTCGATTACTGCCAAAAAGTTCATGAGTGAACTTTCGCCAGCCTATATGCAAGCACGATCTGTCGGGCGCGATTTGACCAAGCATGTGGCCGCCCTCTATCCCTCTGAAGCGCCTCTCGCCGCTAATTCAAAACCGGAACTGTCACTACCTAGTGTGCCTACTTTCACATTGTCCGAGAGACAACTCGTCGGGAAGTGGAAAGCCTACCTCAAGTGGGAAGAAAGTAATCCGTTGATGATCGAAGAGAAAGACAAGAAAGATCTTCACAACAGAATCCAGCTTGTGTATAGGAAAGCACTTGTCCGAATGCGTTTTTATCCAGAAATATGGTACACAAACCTGTCTGCTTTCTGTGTGACCGTTGTACAACCAACCAACCTTGTCTTGTTTAGGTTCATGGCTTATTATTGGATGAACAGTATTGGAAAACACGACGAAGCGTTGACTCTCCTTAAGACTGGCTTGGAGGCAAACTCCTCAAGGTAAGTAGAAAGTGTAATACCAAAATGGTTTGCGATTCATGTTTTTCAGCTTCCTTCTAGACTTTGCATATGCGGAAGCACTTGAGATCAAGAAGGAATATGCCCAGGTTCATACCACATACTCCGACTTCCTCCAAGCACAAAAGGATTCGCTCGAGAAGTTACAAGAACAGCTGAACCAGGATAAAGACAAGACAAAAGGCGACGATATTGACGATGAAATCGCTACTGACATAGATGGGCTCAACTCGAGTGATTCTCTGTTGTCTGCCGTGAATAATGATCTTGAAGACAGAAAGAAAGAGTATGCACTCACGTACATAATGTATATGCGTTTTGCTCGAAGGTCCGAAGGAGTAAAAGCATCGAGGACTTTGTTCGGTAAAGCAAGAAGAGATAAGTATGCTTCCTGGGAGGTTTACGAGGCCGGTGGTATGTCTCTCTGTCGCTCGATCGTTTTGCGTGTCCTCTGATCTTCCGACAGCGCTGATGGAGTACCATACGACTCAAGACAAAGAAGTAGCAACCAGGATTTTTGAAGCCGGTATGGCACAGCATGCGCACGAAAAAGAATTTGTCTTACGATATCTCACGTTCCTAATCTCTGTGAATGATGAAAATACGGTGCTCGATACTTTTATGGATTATAATTGAACTCACGTACATCCTTTGCAGATGCTCGTGCCCTCTTTGAACGAGTCATACCCACATTTACCGCAGAAGAATCGCGCCCAATATGGGAACGCTGGGCACGGTACGAGCATCAATATGGTGACCTTGAGGCATCCCAGAAGATTGACAAACGGATGGCCGAAATGTATCCCAACGGTTCGTCGTTTCCGCAATTGTATTAATGTCTTGTGCCCAACGTCTGTCAGATCCTCCCATCAAGCGTTTTGCTCAACGTCACATTTATCTTGGACTTGATGCTATCGCTTCGCGAGATATTGGAGCCAGAGTTCGCAAGGAAAACTCAAATCGAGGGGATTCTCTTGCCAGCATCACAAGCATCAGCGATCGTTCCTCAAGCTCAAACTCTGTATTGAAACGCCAACCATCACCCGAGCATGAGAAGCGACGCGGAGAACACGGAGGGCACAAACGACAGCGGAATGTGTCGCCGTCGAGGGAGCGTGAACGCGACCGGTGGGATGGCCCATCTCGAAGAAGATCCCCCATGCCGCCTGCCGAGAAAGAAAGACCCTTCCGACGACAAGAGAAGGAACGAGAGGAAGAGAAAACAGTGGTATTACCTCAAGCGTTATTGTGGTTTATTGGACAGCTTCCTGCACCATCTGTCTTTGATGGTAAATGCCAGCTCCCCACACCTCCTCTAACCGAGTCTTCTGATCGACATATCGTAGGGCCCGTATTCAGAACAGACGATCTCATCAACCTGTTTAAAAATGCAGTGATTCCTAGTACCGCTAGACCGAGATCGCCGCCTGCTGCTAGTGCCCCGCCTCTAACAGGTTCGCTTTGTGATCGTCGCTGCCATGTGTATTTTTTGACGACGAATCTTCAGGCGGGCGTCCTCCACCAGATTATAGTCCATACCAAGGCCCGAATGTCAATCCTCGAAGGCGATATTAATATTTGTAAACATGTGTCACCTTGTTTAGCCATAAAGGCAGATATTCGTCAAGACTTGCCATCTTTGCATTCCTTACTACATGAAATTCACCCAACAAATACTCAATACCGAATAGTCATCGACGACTCTTCACCGATAAGCCCGCAATACCTATGACTTCTTGAAAACCTCTGACACCCGCTGGTGATGGAGTCCGATTGTGCGTCCGTTATTTGCCGCAGACTTTCAGATTGAACGGAAGTATTCTAAACAGATGGCCTACTTGGATTACACCAGATGAATTGACTGAGGTTACGCTGGGTTTTCCTAGGACATCTGGTCAAGTAGCAAACTCGTTTGCTGAAACGGAGAGACTCAAAAAACAAACAGCTGACAAGGTGCGGATACACATAAGTATGATGATTGTTTATTAATGTCATTTCAGACGCGTTAGAACATTGAGAAGCATCATGAAATCTTGAGAAGATACTGAACCTGATGTTACCGTAAAGACAATACAGAGACCACTGTTCTCTATGACTTGGCACTGCTTCTATGAGACTGCGCTCAAAGCCAAAGTTCAACGGTAATTTCTCATGCATTCTAGTATATGTGATGATGGCACCGTAGGCCGGGGTGGTTGTACCCTGGAATGCCATACTGAAGCTTTTGAACGCATCTCTAGTGACCCAGCGCGTGAACGATTCATCGGTGCTGTGGCCGATGACATTGAAGACATATGGCAGACTGCCTATGTTGAAAGGTTCTATCGTGGAGCCTCCGTTTTCATGGTACGTCCAAAGCTGCTTGTTGTAGGGATGAAAAAAATACTTAGATTGAATGTCTTGTTTTACAGCTCCATCTGGAACTGATATTGCCCTCTGCCATAGCGATTCCAAAATCCAAACCCGTCTGGCAATTACTAGCAGGTCGAGCTCTTGATCGAATCATACTATACTGCGCTAGTCGAGCTACCGTCGAGCGTGTCCAACAATTCGATAAGTCAACATCCTCGACGCCGACGTCCCTTCGAAATTCGTTCTCTAGCTGCTCTCGTTTGCCATTGATGGAACCGGTCTCAACTGGTGCTTAGCATCGATAAACGAAGACAACCAATCACTCTATCTGACCCCACGACTGTGACTAATTGATTTCTGAATTTTCTTCCTTAACGGACTGACCATTCGTCTATCATCATCATCTAACGTCTCATCGTCGTCCAAAGGCTTCATCATCATTATTTTCTGTCGCCTCCTTTACTATCATCTTCTGGCGCCTCCTTCGATCTCAAACTCACTTGCTACCACTGGCAAATCCCCATTCTCGAAGGATGGCAAAACGACCCCGTTCCAAACTGCGCGCTTTATACGCGTCACGGCGAACACGTTCAACTAGTCTCGCAGATGGCCCAGGCTTCCTCTATGCCTTTCTCGATCATGGACACAGATGGAAGGTTGGAATGTCCAAGAATATCATTCGACGACGGGCAGAATGGGATAGGGATTGTCCTCGGGCTAGCTGAGTATGGATGCCTCCCATCGCGGTCGCGAGGAGACGCCGGGCTGGTAATTATATATTCGTCGATCTACTATCTGACTCATCGTTGTATTAGAATCACTAGCGCATCTGCTGTTAGAGCTGAGGTGCATCGACAGACCCAGAATTGTTTGTCCACATTGTAAGTCCTACGACCTCCAAATGCTCCAGTGGCTTATAATCTCGTTTGTAAGGCTGCAGGAAACATATTGAAGTTTTCACTTTCTCCGCAAGAGGTTTGGACGCTTGGTTGACGATCATTCGGCCGTTATTGATCAGAGCTGCTGGAGCGTGAGGTATGGATTTTAATCCTTTCCTATTTTTTTACTGAATGAAGTTAGTTATTATAGGCGCATGGAAAATAGTATTATCAACTGTAATGATCAATATTGCTAGTTTTACGCTCGAATTACACATTGTCCAACAATGACTAAGTATAATATGCCTAACAGATACGTGCTTTTATAGTCTCAGCGTATATCTTGATTCAAAACGCTACTAGGCCCTAACAAAGTAATCATAATCAAGGTCTCAAAGGCAAGATCGGTTACTGGTATGTAAGTGCATACTGAACTAGCATTATCTTCACGCTCTCAATACTCTGAACTGTAGCATTCATCAGTGGCGAGAGGAACGGACGTAGACGACGTTCAGGACGACGAAGGCGGCGAGAGGAACGGACGTGGAGGACGTTGATGGCGACGAAGGCGACGAGCGGGATATAGTCGAATGAAGATAGAGGATGATGATGCACAACGTAAGATCACGCTTTGTAGCAATTATATGTACCCTTCATCATGTACTTGCCCAGAACCTAATGTGATGAGTGCCCGCTTCGATTCCCTACGAAGCGTCCCTTTCATTGCCCGAAAGTCGACTGCCACTCCGCCCGACGAATGTCGAATCAGCTCCCGATCAATGACCATTGAGCGTCCATTTTGTTTCTCAGGCGAATATGATAAGCTGTTTCGAGCGATATAGATAAGAAACAATAATATTTTTGCCCTTGATAAGGCTTATTGTTTTCTTGTGATCCATAAATGGATATATATAATAAATTTCGTTCTCGGTTTCTCCGGATACCGGAGATTATATTCCTGAGATATCCAGTAGTTTTCGCACGGGATAGGGATATTCATTTTCAAGGTCGGGATCGCATGGACCTCGGAATGATAATTTTATTATTTTTCATTGCCGGGTTCGTGCGGCATATGGTATATATATCGAGCGATTCTCACAGCGATTATTATTAACTATATTCCTTTTTGATTTCCTTATATGTATCGCAGGTATATTATAGGTTCTGCCGTAGTGAATGATAACTTCGATAACGTCAGAGCACTGCTTGAGGAAGTAAGGTGTCGCATGAGTGTTCAAGTAATTCAGAGCCAGTTTGTTGATGTCGTGAACGTTGTTTGTGTATGAAGAGAAGCGTTGGTCTGGGGGAGAAATGGCAGTGGGCACTAGTGTTTCAATTCGTGACAGTAAAAGACAACGAAAATGAACATCGTATCATCATGTCAAAGGTTATTACGAGATTCTTTGTAATCAATATAGATATGCCTATTGCGTCAAATTTGGTCGATTTTTGACATTTGAACACCACAAAGCCCTCCTCTAAAGAGTCGGAGATTCTTGTAGTAATCTGCCGGGCATTCTTCCGCGTCTCTTCATCCTTCTTTCACTGTCACCTTCCTTCTTTCACTGGACATCATCAGCCAAACCGCGACGCAGGCTGTCCAGTGTCGTATATCATTCCATACAGGCCGTGCGGCTGAGATGTCTCTCTTTCTGGAAGACCTCCCTCGTTCAGACCAAACTCGCCCACTACGACGTGCAAACCATCTCCTGATTTACATCCCAGAACAGACGAAGATCACAAGAGACACTGTACGCGTTCGAGATGGCTAACATTGATTCCAGCTCCGCTCATTCGCAAGCTTGCACAGATATATTACGAGGCTCGCGACGAAATCAGAGATTTGATTAGTATCGAGGAGCAGGTGTCCAACAGTATTGCCAGAAGTGCTCCTCAAGTGCGTATCCATCAGACTATCAATCATCATCCTTCTCAATTGCCCAACCAGGACAAATTCAATTTGGACCTCGATCTTAAGGAAGAAATGGCAGCTCCTGAGAGCGAAGTCATGGGCAACAACAAAGGAGAGATGGGAAAAGTCAAGTCCATGACTATTCCAAATGACCAAACACACCCACACTTTTGGATGAATTAAAGGGAGACGAGATCACTCAACACGGTGCTACTGTGGACACATCCTTCGACAACACAGATGACGTCTGTCGCTCCAGTCAGGCAACTACAGCTCATGAATAGCCCGCTGAGTTTGAACAAGACCATGACGGAGCTCTTGAGGAAGAGGGTGTTACTTCCGGAGATAAGCCACTCCAAAAAGCACGTCGGGCAAGTGAGTAATAGTCGATGTTCGAAATTCGAATCAAGCAATCTGAGATATCCTAATGGTTGATTTGGAAGCCGCTCAACGCCAACGCCAACGCATCCCATTCAGTTTTTTCTTCAGCGTCGATGAGGCAATTCTGAGGACTCAGGAGTCAATTTGCCGCCCATCGTTGTCGTACTTGGATCGCCTAAGCAGTAGACATCATACAATGTATAATGAAAACTACCGACTATCGCCCTACAAACTTATGCGACAACTCACCTAATTATGGCAAAACTTTTGCACAATTTTCACTCCTTGTTGGATGTATACCGCGACCACAATGGAGTGAAATCGATATGACTTCTTAACATATGTTTGTGAAACCATTACATCTTATACAACATTCAGGTTAGGACCCGTTTGATGAAAAGGGGGAAAGAGAAAATATAGCCATATTGATTCTCCTGAAATTTTATCCTGGAAGTCATCCGGTGAATATGCATTTAGAACGACACCGTTGAAAACTTTCGAGATGCTTCACTTGGCATGTAAAGAAACGATAGGTGTCCCGTTTCTGAGGCTCTACTATGATCTGAATGTTCAATGTACCATAACTATATATCCCCATCCATCGTACATTATCTTCCTCTTCATTATCGCCGGTGTGAAAGAGTCGGAGACTGTCGCGCGCGCGCGGCGCTACTGGTAAATACCGCTGACACTCATCTCAAACGCGTCCAGACTCTGTTGTAAACTTGGCTCTCCACACCAGTGGTCTTTAGACTAACATGGAGAAATGTTGGGACCGATATTGAGCAACACTTGATAATCTTGTTACAATTATTTCCGAGTCTTACATATCCTCAATTTACAAGATGTTATAGATGAATATCGACTCATCATTATTCCTCGTCCAACGTTTATCGTGTTCGAGGATCAGAGCCGAAATCACCACTGTGTCCTTCATTTCTTCGGCCTCTGGGAGCATTACAATATGCGGTAATGCAGCCTTCGAGGTTCCTTCCGCAGGCGTTGCCACATGCCGTTTCTCTTCGAAGGTCGCGATCCGTTTCTGATTGGATTCGGCGATGAGCTGAAGGGGATCAAATATCAGCAACACGAATGTGAAATTGTTGACAGTCATACCGTAAAGGGACCATTGTCGTACTTCATCCAGGTGTATTTCTGTCCTTTCTCTTCAAATGTCGCTCTGATGAAGAATCTCAGTAAGTGCTGATGTGACCAAAGGGACTAACGAAGAAGAACATACGCCAAAGCAGTGGCCTTCACTTGCATCCAATGACTGAGATGCATAGTGTGTCCTCCGGCAAAGGTGATCGTATCAGGAATGATCGGGTGGTGTTGGAAAGTAGCGAGAGGTTCGGTATGGCCAGAACGATGGAAGATCATCTTGCCATGATGAGGGATCCTCTCGACTTTGTATAATTCCTGGCCGGTGGAACGATCGGATACGATGACATCCGATGTGGTTTCGAGCACGTCGAAGATGGCTGAGGCTTGCTCTTCGAATGTACCTGTAGACGTATGATGAGTTGAACGACAGAAGATCAAGTTTGAGCAGAGGACGCACTCATTGTTCAGAGTAAAACTTGAGTATAGATAGTTTCGATGATGTGATGGGTAGATAGGAGGTATGTTCTGGAACACAGCGTCCAAAGGATACGGGTTTATATACGCACATTGCATATGCCTTTTCAAGACAAAAGTGGCGCGCATCGACTTCGTGATTTTCCGGAATCGTCAGGAAACATCCCGTTATCAATTTCGATCGAGGCCTACCCAGACCCAAAAATAGAGGCTGCTGGGATGGGCTTGTCACCGTACGTGTGTAAATTGAGCACAATATGTCTGATGCATCAACAGCAGTGGAGAATCTTGATAATTTGTTAGCCCGAGATCCCGAAGCCTGTGCGAAGGTTCGAACGTTCAAGGATTTTCGCAGCCTCTTCTGGGTCGAAATAAGGTCGAATACTGTAACTTTGTCCTGGCTGTTCGACTGGAGCGGTTAGCTAGAGTCTGCAAATCTGCGCAAGTGTGGGAGGAGGGGCAGTGGCATCCAGTAGTATCAGGTATAGTATCCAGACACTCTGAGGGGTTGATTTTTGTCATTTGACTCTAGTAGCATATTAGCCTCACTGCCGCACTGGGCAGGAACAGGCAGGAACGTGCCAGAACCGGTCTCCACTTGAAGCCCAGTCCATCCAGTCGGATGTCCTCGAAGTCAGGAGATGGAGGAATGCTTGTCATCCTATGTATCCAACGGTACCCGTTGGAGTTCATGGTTTGAAGCGAAGGTGTCATTTGACTCATCACTGCTGCCAGACCCCGGTGGCATTCGAAAGACCGGCGTTGCTACTGCCATTCAACATCATTTGACCTCATTCAACTTCTTCTTGAACGATTCAATATGAAGGTTACGAAAAGGTCAAAGATTCGAAGATTTTCTGCAACCTGAGAGACCACTTGAGAGTAGCCAATTGTTGGTGTCGACTTCGACTCCTCCCTTGCGTGTAATCTGTTGAAACATCGCTTACTCCGTCGCTTTCGCCGCGCATGAATTATCATTTCGCTGATGCCATCGTCTACAGCCTGGCCACTGTTAATCACGATCGCCCAAGAAGAAATAGTCGTCCTCGATCATGTTGTTGTTTCGACCCAGCAGTCACAGAGACTATCAGAAGGTCAATAGTCAATACCAGCAGCTCAGAGTAGCGTATGTAAGTTCCCCTCACCAGATATCACATATCTAAACGGTCCTATGAAGTTGCTGAGCACGGGGACTTGGGGATGGATCACGTATTGGCTCGAATATCCAATGGTAGCATAGGAGGTTTCTTGAATGCCTACTAGCAGCCTAACTCAGCTTCAGTTCTACTACTATCTAGTAGCAATGAGCATGATGCTATACTACTTACGCAAGTATAGCCATACTGATTGATTCTGTGCCGTTTACCTAGGTACAACGTAAGATGGATATAATTCAATCAAAAACTTGAAACGAGTCGTACTATCACGGATGATGTGCTCCTCGAGGAACGAGCGGGAATGGCCAACATTGTGATAGTAATACTGATTGAACCTTCACTGCAATAAGTCCTTAGAATTGACTCTTGTTTGTATGCAAAGCTATAAACGTACCGACTGGTGTATTTTCAACAATCCGGACAGATTCTAACTTCAATCACCACTCAATACCGCTGCTACAGCGCAGTGAATGGGCCCCGGGCCAACTTTGCCTTGTGGGAGCTCACGAAGCAAGCGGTTGGCAAACGACATCCCGGATACATAACAGATTTTGGATTCGCCATTATTGGGAACGTATGATTCGAGGACTGGTGGTACATGATAGCCCTATGAGGTACTATGACGATGACGGCCGGGGCCTACTTGAGCGCCGGGCGGCGCTTAAAGTTCTTTCCCGGTTTCCGAGTTTCTCACTCCTTCAACGTTCAACGTTCAACAGCCTTCAAGTTCAACGCGATATACACTGTCATGACTCACAACCGTATTTGCCTTACTCAGCTACATCTAAAACGGATCTTCGAGGGTTTCCCGTTCCATACTACTGTGGCAGACTTCCTATCGCTATTGCAACCTTGAGGCAGAGAAAAAGTCGTCACGGTCGTTTTGTCAAAATTGAGAAGTATCAACATGCTGCATCAGAACCCGTCAACAGGCTACATTAATTATAATTTAGCAAATACGATGCACATTGCAGTGCCCGAAACGAATACGACGAATGTCAACATCATGATGAACACCATCCCTCTTCCCATTCGACTCCACGAGCTCTTCACCCAAAACCAATACATAGTATTAGCTCTAGAGGACCCCGTCCCGGACGAGGATGTTGCCATCGCACAAGGATGATCTGATTCAATCCCTGTGAGTACGGATGTTCAATCCGCCGTTTCAATAACTGTCGTGATCCTGTCCAATATGGTTCTTCCTCAGGTGCCGTGGCTATCCGAATGAGGACGATTCTATCCAGCGGAAAGATCTGATCATATAACAAACCCGTTCTGCCTTGGTATTTAAAAGCGATACAAACCAACAGAATTCTCTTAGACACCCTTGTTTTTCCCAAACCATCACTTTCGAAGAGCTTCATCGTCGCAATCATAGGCTACATCTAACTTAAGGATGGCCTATGATGCAACTCTAGGTATACGAGAAGTCTTGAACGGAAAATGAGTACGATGGTTGATTCTTCTTCTTCTTCTAGGTGCTCTGGAAATCGGCGTACTCATAGCAGGAGTTCTATTTGGACTTATCACAGCTCAAGTCTACATTCATCACAAGAGCTTTCCACAAGAATCGATATGGATCAAATATGGACTGGTAAGTCTACCTATCGAGACGATCGAACTTCAGATTGAGGCAAGTAACCTTCTTGTGCTAGGTTGATTTTATGTGGTACGTCGGGTTCGCATTCCGTAAACCTCCAGAACGAATGTTCGAGCAGGATAGTTGAACTCGGACACACGATATGCGTTTTTCATGCGATTTACTTCTACACCGTCACCCATTTCGGGGACTCGAATGATCTAGATATCCTCCCTGTCTCCGTCGGGGCCGCCGTTGTGCTACATGGTGTTGTCCTCATTATTGGTGGGTACATTTCATGCCTCTCATTCAACCCTCAACTCACGTACTCGCCTGTAGTCCAAGGGTTTTTCACTTATCGCATTGCTCTTTTCACCGGCAAACCCTACATAATTCCTACACTGAGTGGAATTCTAATCTTCTGTCAAATGCTGGCTGTCTACACCCTCAGCGCTCAACTCATCCTCGTGGCTACGAAAAGCCTTCAGGTTTTCATGAAGAAATGGGAATGGTTGATGTTCACCGTGCTCATTCTGCGAGCCATTGCGGATGTGCTAATCTCTGGGAGCTTAGTATATCATCTTGTCCGTTGCCGACATGGGACATTCAACTCGTAAGAAAAATATGAAGCATTCGAATGATGGTCTAATAAAGCTGACGCTTCTTCCTCTGTTCCCTCTTCAGTACAGTTGCCGTGGTTGATAAGCTGATTTTATGGTCAATAGGTAAAGTCTACTTCCTCGGGCTGCCTTCTCTGTTGCTAAATACTGGATACAGAGACTGGTGTTGTCACAAGGTCAGCGCGGGCTCATTATTAGTTGTGTTGAAGATTCATCAACGTTATAATACCAGTATGCTTGGATTCCTGTCTATCATACTTGTTAGTCGATTACTACACCTTGATGACCAGCTTCATTACTAACGGATTTATAGTACCTCACTCTTCGGACTACTTGTAAGCTGACCACCTTTCTCCGTATCCCGGTGCTGAATTGTAGTCATTGAAGATGCATGGCTCTCCCTTCTCATGTTCCTTCCCAAAGGTAAGGCAGATCCCGTTCTGCTTTCTGTTCGTCCTCATCAGGCTAAATCACACAGTGTTTTCCAATGCAATGCTTGCCAAGTACGTACATACTATAACGTAGCAGGTCTGGTCATTGACAACACTCGTACCTCAGCATGAATTCACGAGTTGAACTTCGAAATATGTCTCGTTCCGTGGTCAATTCTGCGAGCATCTTCACCTCGGGCGCGTTTGCGGTATGTGTACAGCCATTCACAAGGCAGAGCTGCCTCTTTCTTATAGCGTTGATTTAGGCTGCTCCATTTGGACCCGTCAATATCACCACCCAGACAGTCATACGTTCGGATGCTGAAATGGATATCAATGAGTCTACTTGGTCGATGAATTCGTCGTCCATGGAACGGGCAGCAGATCAGAAAGCTTCAGAAATGATGGTTTGAGATTATAGTATGTACCGTCAACGAACATGATGCTGAGCATTACATATCATGTATCTCGATAATGTATTTCAATCATTGTATTTCGAAAACCTATTAACAAGCGCGACGCGCAGCGATGGTATACTGACTTTGACTGACTACGTCTGAGGTTCTGATGATGCCGAGTCAAAAGCCTTGGCCTGAATGTTGTACATCTTATAGTATTCTCCCTGCCTAGCAAGAAGCTCTGTGTGCGAACCGTATTCTGCCACTTTGCCATCCTTCATACACCTAAATGTGAAATGAGATGGGGTATCCGACATGAGAATAGCCCGAACTACACCCACAATATTTTGTCTGCATACTTCGTCAGGTGCCCAAACCTATGTGTGACAAATATCATGGTCTTTCCTGCCCTCGCCTCCCTTAAATTGTTGAACAGCTGTAATTCACCTTCTGGATCGAGAGCAGAGCTTGGCTCATCAACCGCTACAAACCTGATCTCATGCGAGTTGAAACGCATGAAAGTCCGAGCGCTGCACGGCATCATTCAACAAGGTAAACCGATATACCGAAGAAGATACTCACGCTACGAGGCGTTGTCTTTCTCCACCTGTGTTCAGGCATTAGCAACACACGAAACATATGCGTAAGAATGACCGACCGGAAACTTCTACTTTTTTCTTGAGGTTTTTCAGTGCCGCGGCCAAGTCTGTGTCATCATCCTCTTGGACTCTGGCACCGTACTGGATGGAGACAGGATCAAGGACGGTATTGAGTCCATCGTTAAGTTTGGTCAATATTTCCTGCGCTCCTCCCATTTCTGCCGCTTTGTTAATGAGCGTCTTGTCCGTCATGGCTTCAGGGAAGCCGAGGCCGATATTCTCCTCAATCGAGAGCGGGAAAAGGAGATGATCCTGCGTGAGGGTGGCAATGGATCTACGAAGCTCTGCGAGTTTGTATTGACGTATGTCTTGACCATCAACGATGACGGAACCAGAGTTGACGTCGTACAAACGAGTGAGAAGCTTCACAAATGTCGATTTGCCACTTCCATTTGCACCGACGATTACGACGAGTTCCCCTGGTTCGATTCGAAACGAGACGTCGTTCAAGGCTTTTTTGCCTTCCTTGCTTCCAGGGTATGAAAATTCCACATGTCTAGAACAAGAGATCATGAGCGAGCAGATCGTTGATGAAAAGGCTATCAAATGGATATCACTCTAGACTCAAAGCCATCCCTTGGTCTGAATGCTTCTCGGGAGGATAGGACTCGTCGCCATCTTTGATAATCGGAGTCGCCTTTTCTAAATCGTACAACTGTTGAACACGACTGATATCGGAGCGCAAGGAGTCGGCTTGGTAGAAGACGTCCCAGAACAACCAACGCAGTAAGATGGCTGATTGCTGCAACGAAGCTATGGTCGTCAGACTCATAGACGATGGCTTCAACAGGGAGATGGCAACGTAATACATCTATTTCTGGGTAAGTGTTTTATCGATGTTGAGCCGCTTGTGATACGTACCAGAGGGAAGTCTCCAACCACACTTGCGATCAAGCCTACAGCTGGAGATCTTTGGTTTGAGTACTGAGTTTCGGGGTAGTCTGTCGATGTGTCACCGAGTCGTTTTCGAGCATCGCGGAATTCTACATGTCGTGATTAGGCTTGAACAAGTGCAAGAAGTGACGATCTTATTTGAATTACGCACCAGTTATGATATACTGTATCAGATTACCACTCAAGATATCGAGCCTATAGTTGCTGTGTTCCAAGCTTTTGAGTGATTTCATTCGTACATAGTCCGTGTTAGTGGCTTCTACAACGCGACCTAGGGGTGATTTCAGATTATGGGTCAAAAGCGGGAATGTAGTTTTCCCTACGCATAGCCCACATGTGTTGTCGAGCAAACGCTTGAATGAACGGTTTCACGACACATAGAACAGCGAATATGAGTCCATGGTTTCCAGATCGAACGGCGTGGAACATAAAACCAAGCTGACTAGCCACTGCAAAGAGCTTCGTACTGAGCTCAAGCAATGTTTCGAAGGCTTCCCAAGGGAGTCTCGCGGAGAGGTAATCATCTGTTCGATTATCTGCGAGATGTCTTAGCGCAATAGATAGAACTCGATGATACAACACCCGACACCTTGTAATTTGGGAAGATCCATATGAAGTCTAGCTGTTAAAGGATAAATCTCTGGACGTAAGGCAGACCATAGAAAGTTAGAAACAGACCAATGAGTAGATAATCATCATAATGGTGCAAAACCTTTGTCTGCGCTTGAGATTGCACGTCCCGGCTTAGAATGGGAGTGAGAGTGAGAACATACGTTAGAACTCGATAATTGGG
Organism: Lentinula raphanica; assembly: GCA_027919835.1. Lineage (NCBI taxonomy): Eukaryota > Fungi > Basidiomycota > Agaricomycetes > Agaricales > Omphalotaceae > Lentinula > Lentinula raphanica. Next base: position 129,487 of record JANVFP010000001.1, on the reverse strand, counting down.
TACAAACCTCCAGTGTGTGATAAGGGAGGAACACATAACAAATAGTAATCTCGACACAACTGCCATAATCAATGCTCGAGCTGCTGGTCTATCTCTTGAGCTCAAACTGATCTCGATCTGATTGCAATTGATTGTCAACGACCACGAACTATAAACAATTCGCACATACGATTCTCAAGATTTTCGTCTCTAAACCTAAGAGCACCACCTCTTCCAGAGACTCCCACACCTTCGTCAATGCCATGATGAAAAGCAAAGTGGGCGTGATCCCCACAATATCCACCACAAGTCTCCTGAGCACCTTGAATCCGGAACGCCACGATTCCAGAGACTCCGCAAAATCAAAGGCGAAGACGGAGGATATCCGCTTTTCTACCATAACGCGGTACACTCCCAAGTGGAGTGTCTCGATCCTGGTCTGAGGTGTACGTTTCGACGGTTTATCGCCAGTGCTCGCTGTGGAATCGATGGTGGGGTTTCCCATTATTCGTAAGTTGAAGCGTCAAGTTGCAGCACCTTGAGGTAATCTTTATACTTCTGGCACAGCGGACTTCTAATCTTGGACACGAGTCATTCCAGCGGGGAATGGGTGTTATTCACCAGCGCTTCCGAGAAAATTTCTCGTACACCTGGTACCCACTAAATGCATCGTGGTGGAAAGTGAACAGCCATATCATCTATGAGGATGCCTTCAACAGCTTTGTTTGAATGATTTTCGTGTCCTAGGATTATGATGTATGTGTGATATCCGTCTGATTGAGGCAAAAGGCTATGTTGAGAGAGTTAAATTGTGTCGCTTCATGGTGATCGGAGGTCAATCTCGCAGCAAAAGGTAGCGACAACGGTAATGTTTCTTGAAACCGACATTGTCGGAATTAGCAAAATCTAGAAAGTACTTCCAAATGACCTCGAGGCTCACGACGAAAAGTGTTCACATGAGTCAGGACACCTAATCGAAGGAGACGCTTGCATAGGCCTGTACGATTCTGCGTCAGTGCATCGGATCATGAATAGGAAGTAATGCACCTTTTGGAGTCCTCTTGAGTCGTATGTAGAACCTACGCAGTGGTTGTTCGCAGCTACTATGCGGGCGCCAAGGTCGGATACTTAGCGCTAAGCGGTAGAACGCAGGTAGAGTGCATCCGACGATTCCGACCTGGGAGATATGAAAAGCGGCAACTTGAAAGAACGTGAAGTATATGTACGGAGGTTTGATTTCGTGAGAGTTCTGAACTGCTCTGAACTATACTGACTATGTATCGCCTAGAGGTATTTCGTATGTGCGAAATCCCGAGTCTGAAGTCGATGAATGGAGGAATGTTCTGTTTTTCCTCCAAGTCCTTTCTTTCTGTCGTATTGCATTTTCTTGAACACTCCCGGCGCCAATGCAGACTGGTGGCACCCTTTGGTCAGTTGATGTCGGAAAGATGTTCTGGTGCGGGTAGTTTTGACCGCGTACCTTTGGTATAAAATGCCAGTGAATCAAACCCAATCGTCGAAGATCCGTCTCTGCCATGAATTTCGTCACTCTCGCTGTCTTTGCTTGCTCCCTTGCCGTCTCGTCCGTCTCGTTCGTCGCTGCTGTCGACCTTCGTCGAGAAGTCTACGTGAGTCTAGTCTTGAAGCTGTGGTGGTGCAGATGGATTTAGACCGGAATCGTTACACTGTAGACTCTAAGCGTGTTTTGTGATGCTTGGAACAAGGAATGTGCCGCGTGAGTCATGTTGGTAGATGGACAATGGTCGATCATTGACACGGGTAATAGTGTGGCGAACGCGACCGGTGATGCATTCTCGTATTGCGAGCCCGGATACGATGGGGCTGGTGAGATCACGGTTGTATACAGACGCTGTTCATGAAGTTGACGCGCAAACAGGAACCGCCTCCGCTGACTGTTATACCTATGATGGGTCTACCACGACGGATTACACCGACTCAGTGATCAGCAGCCTGAACGCGGAACCTGTTGATTGAGAATGACGAGCGACAAGCTGTTATTCAAACGGTGCAAGAATATATAACATCCATATGATAATTAGCTTGGAAACTCAGTCAGATATAGGGATCCAAAACTAGTTGTATTCATACCTCAAATCTTTGCTCGCCGTAACTTCGACGGTATGCTCCCAAAGCTTCTTTCTTTCCTCGTCTGAGCCATAGTAGCGCTTCTTGGCAAGGTCTTCACCATGCGAGTCGATCCTCCATGCACCAGGACCATTTGCAACATTGAGCATGCCATTGAGCATGTATTCCCCGCAATCCTCCTTGGACGTTAGTAGGAATCCCAGCAATGTGATAGGAATACCCATCGCCTTCTTTGCGAGGGCTGAAGTTTCTGCACTGGCGAACAGGTTCGTACGGACAGCACCAGGAATGGCATGGATGAACGTGAGTGTAGGATGGCGGGAAGCAAACTCCTATGTAGGGTGACGAGGTCAGTCAGCGTTCGTTGAAGGCGGCTTCAGCACACACCTCAATCATGAGATCGTTGTATGTTGGGGCTTGCAAAGCAGCATTCTTGAGCGAATATGTCTTCTTCAGTCCTAAGTCGTTCACGTCAATAGGTCCTCCAGCTCCTGCGGCCAATACTGAAAGCATTCTCGCGTCTTCTCCTTGCTCCTTTGCTTGTTCCAGTAGTCCCACAAGCTCCTTCGTGAACATCCAGCGAGCGTAATAATGAACCGCCAGTTTCTTATCTAACCCCTCCTCGGTCTCGTTCCTCCCACTGGTCGTCAAAAAACCTGGACTCATCGCAAGGTAGTTGAGTTTTGATATCTTGGACCGAATCTCTGAAGAAGCATCTCGGATATTCCGCATATATGCGACATCGCAATGGAGGAACTCGTGTTTGGCATCGGACGAAGAGGGTTTTGGGAAGCGTGAGATGATAGTTTCCGCTGCTGCACGATTTCGACCGACGATGATAATATGAGCGTTTCCTTGCGTATGGTTGGCGAATGCCACTGCCATTCCTTCTCCAATCCCGGAAGTTCCTCCAACAAATATCGCTGTAGGAATGTACTGCTTGGCCGAAAGTGAGGCAGCATTCCTTAACCGGATTTTAGATATCGAAGGCATGTTCAGATGGTAGAAATAGTAGATGGATGAGAGAAGAACGGCCAAGCCCGACGTAGCGTAGCGATAGTCCAGCAGTAACATGGAGGAAATGCATCGTTGTTGCGACGCTTTATGAACAGAACTCGAAAGTTGAAGCCGACGGGAAACGTCAGCGCGTGACGCATCAGCCTGACGGTGGCGTGATCTGCGTGACTGCCGCGTTGCCGAATAGATTATCCCACACCTTCCCACCCTCCTCAAGCTTAAATTTACGTGTCTTTTTTCTTTTCTTGCTCTCGTCCTCGTCTGTCACCGTTGAACGTGCTCCTTGCGAAGAAGCTACGCTCAACGACGTCGAACTCAGAATACTATCTAGAACTTCAAGCACTCCAAGATGAAAGGTGAAATGAAAGATTATCGTAACGTACCATGCCATAATTGACCCACCGGCGACTCATAGAACCGTCGTATAACCGCGAAGGAAGAACAAGGGCAATGCTCAGCACTGCTACTGACCCCGAGCTTCGAAAAGTTCTCAAAAAAGGGGCTTCGCAGAGTACCATCGCTATCGAGGCTGTCAACACCCAACTCAAGTTGTGGAAAGACACGGTCGAGAAGCAGGCTGCGAGTACCATCACTTGCAAGCTTTTGGGTCTAGACATTGCTGGTCTGACTTTCGAGGGATATCTCGGTCAACACGTCGAAGAAGACGCGGCTATCATACACGCAGCCGTCAAGCGCGTCGAGAACGCGAATGAACTCTTGAAGAAAAGTGTTTGGTCGTGGGCAAAGCTTCCCTATACCATTCGACGCGTCGGGAGTAGTCTCGTACACAGCTCTGACGACACAACCGAGCAAGGTCCTAACAAGAAGACAAAACTCTTGGAGACTGACGAGCTAGTTGACGACGTCGATGAATGGTTAGTATTTTCGAGTTATATACTTTATTTCCTGCCCTTCATTTCAATCCCTTTTCAGGGTCCTTCGCAACGAAGTCTTCCTTCGTACTCTATCCAAACCCCATGCGGATTCTCCTCCGGCCCTCAAGCCATGGCAAGTTGGTCTAGTCCGAATAGACGACCTTCGGAAAACTCTGCATAGCTGCACTCCAGTCATGTCTCCCACCGTTTCTGAATATGCTCATGCGCTCAAGATCACTCGTTTCCCCGTTGATGCGATACCGGGTTTTACTGTCCTCGCCGATAGACGGCCTTCAACAATATTCGTTCAACCCTCTGTCTCTGACTTCAAAGGTCGATTCGATTGCATGTCCGGAGGATTGCTTGCAGGCCTCGACTGGGACAATATCTTCATCGCGGGAGGTCTTGTCCTTGGTGCGCTCCTCACGCCGGATATCCCCCCAACAGCAAGTCTACCTGACTCCGAACGCTCATATCTCAATCAGCCGACCGAATGGCTTTCTTCTGATATTGATCTGTATATCTACGGGTTGGACGTCGAAGCCGCAAATGAGAAAATCAAGCACATTGTTGAGGTGTATCAGAGCAATTTAGGATCAGTGGATGCGCCGTTTCTCATCGTACGAAACTCGCAAACTATCACGCTGTACTCGGAGTGGCCAAAACGGCGAGTCCAGATTGTCCTGAAGCTCGTCAAGAGTCCAAGAGAAGTCCTCCTCAATTTCGATCTAGATATTTGCGCTGTCGGATGGGATGGGAAGCAAGTTTGGATGTTACCCCGTTTCGTGCGCGCACTAGAAAGTGAGTCAACGTGTCCTCGTAGCTGTACAGGTCCTTTTATATGTTTTTGTAGCTGGGACAAATGTTTTCACAATGGATCTAGTGAACGGGCACTACCTCGGAGACAGGAAAGCGACCCGGGACAAACGGTTCGTTCTTCTAGCCTAAACCCCCATCTTCCACTGATGAACACTTTCTCGCAGTGTATTCAAGTACGCTAAACGTGGCTACGGTATCCGTATCATCCCGCTCTACATCGGATATCTCTCGCCCTTCCAGTCCGCTAATTCTGAGTCACTCCTCGCCGAAATTTCCCTTGGAGAAGAACTTCAAGAACCTCCGTTGTCTCTTCCCCTTATTGCTAGCCAGGCTCGAGCGTGGACACGCGAAGTTGTCAATCGTTACATCCAATGCGGTCAGAGCGACGAGGTGTTGACGTTCCATTGGCCGGCGAAACATTGGCCAAGAATCAAAGGCAAGAAAGGGGTACCTGTGTTTTCGCATGCGATGTTAGAAGGATACGGTCAAATCACCTCAGAGCCGCTTGGGAGGAGCTGTCTAACTGGGTTTGGTCTGCTCATGAGACATGTTGCTTTGTGGGAGTTGGAAGTAGAAGGGACAATTGAGTAAGTGGTCCTCACTTTCTTGAGACTCTGGATGCTGAAATTCCTGGTTTTCCAAGGATCTATGAACATATATTTGCTGAAGATGCTTACAGTAATATCGGACAAGTTGCATATGATGATACCCCTGCGTGAGTACCGAGTCCGTCTATTTGACCTCCTCAACCTATCCCCGCTTCTAGGTACGAATGGGACGATAATTTCACCATCCCAAACTTCACCGAGGCCATCGATAGTTTCAACAAACGTGAATTAGACGCTATGCAGGAAGAATGGAATCATGTTGCTGACGATCGAATCGAAACGTTTCCGGCGATCAAACGGGTCTCGTACTCCAGCACCATTGACCAGATCTTTTCGGACCAGAACAACATGTCTATCCCCATACTCATGACGGAGGCATTCGTTCAGTTCGCAAATGAACTTGTGATGAAAGCACTACAGGAGTTGAACTTGAATAAAGGGCGCGATGGCAAAACGAAACCATTCCCTCTTGAAATAATCGGTCCTGAGAACGAAGAATACGGTGTTGTTCTGGCAATATGGAGGTTAGATTGTATCCTCAACTGGCAGATGGTGGATCGACGGATCGACGAGTAAGTATCGCATCTACCTCTTTTGGTGAACGCACCCTTACCCACGCTCGCTTTGTACCTCTAGAGTTCGTGAAGTGCTATGGGCATTCCACCGCGCCAACGAACGCTTGTATTATCTTGAACCTGAACGTCGACGTGATCACCTCAAGACAAACATATCGAAACGTGCTATCAGAACTTCAGAGAAGGCTGAGAGTGATGCGTTCGTGAGATGGGTTGGAAGAGAGCCTTACCAGGATACTACTGATCTCAATGGCATTTTCTGGCTCGAGTCAGGAGAAACGGGTTCACCATATTCGAAGTTCGGAGCAGGGTTGTTTCGCAGGATGATGGGATAGACCACAATAGCAACGCAAGATTCTTACTACGTTTAACATATACGATTCGCATTTCTTGAATGTATCCCTAGCTATAGATCGCTGTACATATTATCCAAACTAGCCTCGTGACACGTTGTAGTATGAGTGCTGGAGTGAGTGTCCATTCGTGTATGACGGACCAAGGTCGGACGTTGACGAAAGCAAGTTGGATCAGCAAAATCGAAAGATTACTCATCTTCTGACTTCTACAACTTCAAACAACTTCAGTGGCTCAAACAGAGCAATCCAGTAAACGCGGTTTTTCCCTCCGTTTAGGCTGCCACGTTCACACCGAGCTCCGTCGACTCCTCTATAAAGAGTCTTCTATCCAAAAATATTGTAACAGTTCTCACTGCAGTTTGTTATCTCACATCCATGTCTACTCAGCCCTTGGGTCAATCTCCTGGCGTCAAGTCTATCTTTCTTCTTGGTGCTACAGGCTATGTTGGAGGCCAGGTTCTTCTAACATTCGCTCATGACTTTCCAACATTCCCTATTCGTGCCTTGGTGAGGAATGTAACGCCCTCCAAGGTGGCACAATTGCAATCTCTGCACTCGAAGCTTGATGTAGTTGAAGGTTCTTTGAGCGATATCGATGTTATCGAGACTGAATCCAAGAACGCGGATGTTGTTATTGACGTCGCAGTCGCAGGTGATACGAATAGTGTCAATGGTAAGTAACACCAGCTTTGACAGGCTGAGCTTGATCGATGGATATTGTGCATCCGCAGCCATCCTACGAGGTCTTCAGCAACGAAGCCGTTCTTATGCGCCAACCCTTCCACCTATCTACATCCATATGTCCGGTACAGGTATCACAGGCGATAATGCCCGGGGTGACCTGTATGCTCCTGAACGTCTCTGGGTGGATACAGAGTTTGATTTGAATCATATCAAGTCCGACCTTTTGGCAAATGCTTGTAAGGCGATTGTCGATGCTGGGAGGAACGGGGAGATCCGAACGATGGTGGTACTACCGGGGCTGATCTATGGTAGAGAAATTTCTACTGGCGGATTCCCATGAATACAAATGCTGACGAGACTGATCTCTCATCTTCACGAAACATCTGACTGTCAAATCAGGTGTTGGACCAGGTCTCCAGAAGATCTCCCTTCCTCATCGCATCTTCCTCGATCTTGCGTCTCAAGCAGGCCATTCTGGTTGGTCGGAATCCCGAGTCATTGAGTTGGAGTTGATGATAACCGTATTCATATTCAGGTACTTTCGGATCCGGTCGCAATATCTCGGGCTACGTACATGTGAAAGATGTTGCTAGCGCTGTGTCTGCGGTGCTCAAAGGCGCTTTGCATGGCGGAAAGAATGGAGAACAGATCGGACAAGGAAACGAAGGATTCTGTAAGTACACGATCGATATACACGAACGGAAGTTGCACGACTGAATTTGATCAGATTTTGTTTTGTCAAAATATATGACCTCGATAGGTGAATTCAGCAGCATCATTGGCGAAGTCAGTCGAGCCTTCTCTTTTGTTGAAACAGCTGGACAGTCGCTGATTCTGTCAAATTACTCATCTAATGTCATGCGCTATTCCGAATTCGTCCAGACACTTTTCAAGCAAGGGCTGATCGCTAAAACTGGGGCCTACCCTTTTGCAGAGGCAATTGCAGATAAAGCAGGAGCATGTGCGTGAGATTTCTATGCACGGTTTCACTCTTTGTTGACTTACGCGCCCGTCAAGTCGGTTACACGATCTTTGGATCGAGTGCCTTTTGTCGTGCCGACCGACTCACGAAAGAGCTTGGGTGGTCCGCAGAACACACTGAAGTGGAGAGTTTGTATGAGAGTCTTCCTAAGGAAGTCGAGCTGGCTGTCAAAGAGATGGGACTGAAATTTTCCAATATTTAATGGAATTTATCGGGATCAGTCAAGTAGTGTTCGAGTCAGACGTGTAATATGAATAGTGACAGTAATTCGCGTATGCAAGTTGAAGCATATTGTTTTGGCTTTGATGCTTTGACTGAGAATATGTCAGACTAAGAAAAGTCTACATGGCTTTATGATTTAAACGTTTCAGTTCAGCAGTGGGTTCTGGAGGAATCGGTAGAATCCTGCGTGCAAAGGTATATGAGAAGGATAAATTACATTCAAGAAGTAGTAATATCTGCTACTATTGACGATACTCGTTCCCACAATCCCCAATCTGATTATACAGCATCTGTGCGCGATTTGTCCCTAGTGCATATCCATTCAGTTGTTTGGTATCTTCCGCATCGAGCGTCAAAGAAAACGTCTTCAGGTTTGACAATGAATTGTTCGAAATACCAGCTCTTGTGCCAGCAATCACGGCGCCTACAGATGGTCTGTCCAACACCCATCGAGTTGCCACATTGGCTATATCGACATTGTGCTTAGTAGCTACCCGTCGCAGTGCCCGAAGCAATGCTTGGAAATCATCCCATGATCCCCAGTTGTTTATCATATCAAAATACTGTTCATCATGTTATCCATGGGGGGAGTGGGCAGTGAAGTGAATCGGGATCACCTTTCGTTGAGATGGGGTGAGCTGTGCTTGCTCAGAGTAGACATTCGGTGCATTGACATTCAGCCATTTGTCGGAGAGAAACCCCCCACACTATGATGATTGGCTTGAGAGACCAGACGCAAGTCTGAATATTGCACTTACAAATGAGCCATAGGTAAGTAATTTGATTCCGAATTTTTGGCAAACTGCCTCCATTTTTATAGAAGGGCGAGTGTCGATAAGCGAATACTGGAAAGTGGATCAGATTTTCAACATCTCACGAAGATGCTCAAAGTCGAGATGGTAACTCACTTGGATCTGGTTTGACACAATTCCGATCTCATTTGTTTCTTGTAGCAGATGTTGGCATGCTTCCTCTGTATGTTGGGAATCAAAGTTGCATAGGCCAATGGCACTGACCAGATGCGGGTGAGTTTTGGTGATCTTGACTAGTTCGACAAGGATCCGCAAGTAGTCTTTCGCGTTATACTGTTAATGACATATCAGATGTTTCACTCTATAATCATTCAAGTTGTTGTTACGCACATCGTACCAATGGAACTATGATGAGCACAGATAAATCAATACCGCCTGTACCATTTCAGAACTCGCGCACCTGCAATAGCTCTACCCGGCCTCCCAATCGTCTTGATCTTTCCATCACAGCAGACAAGACAAATTGATGTGTCACAGGCTTAGCTGGTGGCCCAAAGACACACCATTTTGAGCAAGCAATCACCTTGCTACTGATTTCTGGCGCCAGTTGATTGCGGAATGCACCATATACAAGCTCTGCATCCCCCTGTTTTGTGGAAACGTTAGGCATCATTCAGGAGTTCTAAAGACGGAAAAGGTTCACGTAATGGTCTGCCATGTCTGTTGCCACAAACCCTACACGAATGAGCTGTTCGAAGTCTGTATGTTGCTTGTCGAGTGATGCTGTGCCCCAAGCTGGCGAAGACAGCTGCCAGAGCCCGTTTAAGATTCGCGGCACTTTCAAGGGACCAAGCTGAATATGTTCCAATATGTCATAGGTCGAGCCATCAACATTGACACCCATTGTACCGGTGGCGTTCGTAACACGGTTGAAGTGATGTTGACGGAGATGTGCATCAGGGAATATCAACTGCAGCGCATCGACAACCTGTAGCTGGGCACGAGCAAAAGGGAAGTGAAGGCTGTTGGACAGGCAGTAGCTTTCACAGTTGCTTATCGCGTTGCTCAAGCTCAGCAGACGTTCTCGAAGCTCCTCCGTCGATTTTGGACGGGTTTCTTTCAGAGCTTGTATGGCCTGGACAATGTCTCCGCAAGCCTGCTTGAGGGCGGAGAACAGAGGATCGTTTGGGTGCCACTGTGCATGTGCCAGGGGAATGCTTGAAATGAAATGGGTAAAACTACGGCAAAACAGATGAGGCCTATTCAATCTCGTAGACGTTTGTTTGACAGACTCACTACGGAAAGGATTCAATGGCCATCTTGCTCGTGAAGAGACAACGTATCGAAGCCAAAAACTGAGCGTAGCATGGCTTGTCTCCGAACAGCTCCGAGGGTGATGCATAGGCGGGTAAACTTGCTTTGAGAAGTACACGTACATGCTCTACGAAAATTTTCTGAGCGGCGGAATTTTGCGATACCAAGGCTCGTAAGGAAGACTTGAGGATATCCGGTGGAACTGAAGACCCTTGTAAAAATTTAGTTCGAGTTTCTCATGGTGAACATACGTTGAGATATGAGGACGTCGTCCATCATGTTCCTTGAATGTAAGTCAGTATTCCCTGTGACTCGAAGAAGTTTTGGAGTTGGCCTACACATGTCCGGCCATTTTGAGATTGCAGGGTTTGGGGGGATTTGCAAAGGGTGGTAGGCTGGGGTTTGAGTGAGAAGGAAGAGCTTTTTAAGCGACCCTCGGCTAAAATCGCAGAGGCCCAAAGGTTATTGTGTAAGAAATTCGACATTATCACCTTGGGTTTATGGTTTTGAGGCGACGGCGACTCACTTGAACACCGGGACTCGTGTCCGCCATATCGCTAAGACTCATGACTGATACGTAGACACTCCGACTATCTCTACCACTGACCCGCTAGAACAAATAGAAGTGCACATGCCACTAGGAAAGGGACAGCCTGGAGGTGCGACTGTGTACCGGTCGAGTTCATGTATTACACGCTGTGCATTCAAACCCAGCAGATTTAGCAACTTCTTGGCTCCGGAGAGCCCCTTGCATTCCGATTGCCATGGCGGGCAGTTGTATTTGACGGATTCGAGTTTCCCCTCAATGGTGCTTGATGATCTGAAAATCCAACATACGACGCAGTGACCGAAACCGAGCTTCCTTTCTTCCGACTGCCACTCGTATGTCGCCATACCCCATGGTAAAGCTCCGAGTCTCTGCATGGCGTCTGAAAGGGAATCTCAGTTTCAAGTGACATTATGCTACGTTGACACTGCATGCAAGAGTTTCATCTACCTTTAATCTGTGGCACGATATCATGACTACGCACCTTATCCTCCTTCAAGCTTTGTGGTAACCCACAATAGTTTCATGAGCGCTGAGAATTTAGTCAATACTAATCATCGTTCATCCGCGTTATCGTCGGTCCCTTAGAACTAAGAACATAGATATTAGCTTGATTACTGAAAATGTTCATGAACCGATTGACATGTTGGTTCTTTCAGCTAAGAACGGGAAGTCGCATTCAAGTGAAGGAAGTTCGGGGACTATACAGAACACATTGCCTAGTTCCTACAGGTAGATGAATTTGGGTATCCGGTGTTCAAACGTTCAAATTCAAAGTTCAAACAGTCATACAAATATATACTACAAGGAAGATTTCAGCATCGTACAAACCAGTCAGAGAAAAGAACACTGAGACCATGTCGGTGGTATCTTCAACAAAGATCCACACGCCGACTAAGAGTTTTCGGCACCTTGCTGGAGATGAGCGACTTTTCCTACAACTCCTAACGGTTTAAGCAGAGATTTGAGTCCCTCCTGCTGATGCGGCTGCAAATGTTCGGCTTTCACGCCCCGATACTTCAACGCATAATCCCTGCACGCGCCCAAACTTTTCTTCAACTCTTCATCCTCCCTATCTAACGCCAATACATCCAATCCAGGAAAGTTACAATCAATCAGCCCTTTGAGTGTCGGAAGCATGGCTTTGTCAGGAGAGTACGTCCCAGAGTTATTGTCAATCAGGACTTCCCAGTCGACAGAAGTGTCCGGCATTGAGTCGTTGAAATCCTGCCAGCCACACCATGATCCGTCCTTTGCACGCGGCCGCAAGTGAAATTCGCCAGAGTAGCGAACCTGTTCCGCGCAGTCAGCATGCAGAGCATGCTTGGAGGCAAAGTCCACGAAAAACGCAGCACCGGTCTCAGAAAACCGAAGCGAGTCGTCTTGGGCAGAGATGATGTAGGTATAAACCGCAGGCTTGATTCGGTGAGCGAAAGGTCTCTCTTCGGTGGGAGCTGCACGCGCATCGACTTCTTCGAGTTTCCTTCGTTCCTCCTGGGATAGATCTTCTCGATCGCTTCCAACGATCCCTTTGGGATCGAGACTACCGCCCTCAAATAACTTCATCACATCTTCCGCGGATTGAATCACTCCAAACCCGTTGGAGGTACTGCGTGCATACAGCATTTTGTGGCCTGCATGAATGCCCGCACGTATTGCGAGTGAAGTGGGACCTGATCCGAAGATACTTTGCGCTGCCTTGTAATTGACGTTCCAGTGCTGGTACACGTCTTTGAAATACACGGGCACATCCACAAGATACATCTTCCAAGTGGAGTAAAGACGGGCGTCATCAAGATTTGTGAGTTTCCCAACCAACGGCGAAAAATGACGCGAATAGCGAATGGGGCCATCGAAAAGGTATTTTGGCTCTGCGGGAACGGTGGAAGGTCTTGTTTCAATCTGATTTTTTCGTTAATTAGGAATTGTGACAGAAGCACACAAAAACATGCCTTCAGCCGAAAGATCCCTCTATCCTTTCTAAACAAAGGGCCTTGAATCTCAAGCTCTTGTTCTCCCGCCTCTATATTCGTCTTGAACTTTCCAATATAATCATCATGAGGGGTGTCAGTGTCTTTATCCAGTATCTCCACTCGCAATTCCGCTGTCTCCGGTACATTCTTCACCCGCCATGTTTCATTCCATTCGGGAGTCAACGATTTGGTTTTCACGGTGGATCTGAAACGAATTGAGAGCGCAGTTCGAGAGCCTTGGAGAGACCACTGACACCATCGACACCCGATCGTCCAGTTTGGCAACAAAGTAAGGATCCGAGGCGCCTACAACGTCAAGTTTAGGCAGGCCAGAAGCATCAATGAACTGGGAGACTTTTGAGCACAGATTAAGTGGTGAGAAATGAATCGACCCCATTACCTGAATCGTGACGTCCACGCAAGGTCCATTCAATTTGTCTTCCTCCTTCTGCTTGGTGACTCGAGCGAGATCATGGGCGTTTTGATGCATATGCGTTTTTGCTTGATGTATAGTGCCAGAAACCTTCTCGACAACACCGGTCAAGCTAATAGGATTTGTTGAACCGCCTGGCATGGAGAGAGGATGAAGATGAGAAGATCAACGATGACAGCAACAGACAACCGGATCGGAATAAGGTGTAACCCTAACCCGAATACCTCTCCATCCCAGATGTATCATGTCCCCGCCCCTTGCGGTCGGGAGATACTATAAGTCAGCCACAAGTGCTTCCCGACAAGCTCGCACTCGGGAAACGAATAGGAACACTGTGCACAGACTCCGGCGAGCAAAAGAGCGATACCAAAATCAACGTTCAATCTTTCGACACTAGAGTCTAGTAGTAGTTGCATTTTCGCATCTGGCTTGACATAGTTCAATGACACATGGTGCTTCAAGGTCAAGGGTAGTCTGTGTCTTCACGCTTCCGGAGGATGGACTTATCCAGATCGAGGGTTTCACAAAAGGTCTTTGAGCGAAGATTGTAAAAATACACCAATACAAGATCCTTCCCTACATGTTCGAAACATCAGTTAGTAGATAGCGATGAGATGAGGGTACAACTAGACACGCACTAGTACAATTCGACCATTACGCCAAACTGATCCTGATTCATGAACCATCTACGTCAGAATTTCAGCTGCCATCAGTATCTCTTCTGATACCCCCTCTGATACCTCTCCTTCCACGATAAGCCCCGCGGCCACGTCTAGGGGTGCTATCAACCGACCTGCTTCCATCCAGATCTGGTTGTAAACGGTATCGATGCGTGTCTGTGGTTATTGAATTCGTTCCACGGCCACCGCGATTTCCGCGTTTTGCTCCACGTCCAAATCTGATTGAAGAGGGAACGTTGGAGACAGATAGCGAGTTTTCGAAGGATGTGGTTAGGGCATCGATGTCCATATCCATGCTGTTGTTGCGTCCTTTGCTTTTCGGTTGTGGTTCCGGTTCCACAGATTCTTCAGATTCCTCTTCGTCTGTGGTCCCTTCCGTGTCTTCTTGATCATCATCGTCACCATCTGTCTGCATCGTGTCTTTCTCCGTGCCTGTTTCTCTTTCCTGCGGCCTTGGTTTCCACTTCCCTCTAATCATCCCTGCACCATCACCCCATCTAGCCAACAAACCACCCACACCTTTGTTCACAACGGCGAAGAAATACTCTTTCGGATATCCGTGTGCAGCGATCAGATGTAATCTCCGAGCTTTGGGGGTCAAAAAGACCTTGCCACAGAGTGAAGGAAGAAGAAAACATGCGAACTATGAGGAAACGTTCAACTCGGCGGGTAAGAACGATAGTTATCAAGACGTACAATCTTTTCTCCCCGCTCCTTTCTCACCTCTGCAATCGGATCATGACATTCCGTGTGATGCAGCTCCAGCAGCCTCGCGTCTGGGAACACATTTCCACATGCGCTACCAAACTTCTCGGCCTGACAAACCCAAGCATGATACTTGGCGTAGTGCGCCTCGAGCTCTTGCGTGTCAGCCAAAGCGGTCGGGTTGGTGTTACACGTCGGCGGGAGCGAGCAAAGAAGAGAGCCATCCGTATTTGCTTTTGTAGCAGTGCGAGAGGATTTGTGCTCGGGAGAGCTGGGAGATCTGGGAGATCTCTTCATCGGATGTAGAAAGCAAGTTCAAAAGGAGGTCGGGCGCTTGCATAGCCGCTTGTCTAAGCGCCCAGAGTGACGTTACGAAAGTGCTGAACCCAAGCTGAACCGGTGAACGTTCCAACATTTCCGCAGGCTCACATCCAGAAGTCAGATGCGAGCCAGCTAGTCAGGCTTGCAGTTCGAACAAGATACGCTTCAGCCAAATGAATTCAGAAGACGCGTTGGATTATGACAGAATAGCCCGGAGACCACCGAAAGAATCTTGAAAAGTGCTGAATGAGCGTTCGTATAGCACCTAGGTCATCGAGAACCTACATTTATAGCATAAGCATATAGCAAGCTGCATACAGCGACTGTGAAACCATACTGGCTCGGGTTCCCGTCACCGCATACTCTCACAGAATTCGAACTCATCCTTGTCAGCTGGTGAACCGACATATTCCCTGAGCCCAAAAGCTCATCATCATTCGTACAGGCTAAGCTCAGAGCTGGGCCGCTCGTGAAAGTGAACCTGGCTTGAAAGCACGCGTCAGACTGCATTTTACGGATTTGAGATAGTTGTGAACCCACGGTACACCTAGGGAAGTTGCGGAAGTTCAGCGTCTCAGCGTACTCAAAAAGTTAAAACTTGTGCATATTGAAGGACCTATGAGGAGCAAAATAATGTCGACCGTGTATGATGAGTTGAGTGAAAGGAGTAGAGAAACATTTGTCACTGTGTTGAATGTTCGTCACGACGAGCACACGACTTTCGACGACATCACGAGATTGTGACATTTCGTGGAGATTCGTCATGACAAGCCATTTGGGCCTCAATCTTATTCGTGTACTATATCTAGCAGTTTTGCGAACAGTGCTAACGCGAAAATTACATCACGTATGGGGACTTCTGTGTCTCTGAGTCTGCTTCCAGAGTTGATGCAGGCGATTCGTCTGATGCAGGTATTCAAGGCCATTGCTCAAAGTTGGGATCCCGCTGGTTGTCAACCTCAGTATGCACCATTATATTCACTGGCTTTGGTGAGGCAACTTGCAGAGCAATTTCAATGATTCTAAGTATCGGAAGCAAAGTCAGTCCTCAGCACCGTGCATTGCACTCCATCAATGTATAAACAAATGTTGTTTCGCGGTTGGCACCAGAAGACTCATGACATTCAGGCTACTGCTTTGGAGGAATACATGTTGTACAAAATAACGCGGGAGTTCATACTAGATATCATCCTTAGTGGAAATGCACTTGCTAGGCTGACAAGATTGCAGCTTACTTTGCAAGCAAAGTATTTGAGAAGACTGCAAGGAAACAAGGTCCGAGTCCATGGTCAGCACATACACACAATTCAAGAGTACCTTTGGGTGGGGTGTCCAAAAAGCCCAGTCAGACATTCACATTCAGGCTGAATACAAGACTGATTGTAACCAGATGAACATGGCTCTTTCGATACAATATTTATGTCGCAATCGTTAATATCATGGCAATACTAGAATTTCCTGTACGAGCATATCAGGAATCAACGTTTCAACTGCGATACTGATGATCATGATGAGCGGAATGTTCACTCCGATCGAAGCTCAATCTTGATGGTACTACGTCGTCGATAACGCACACCTATTTTACAAGTTAAAACAGGCAGTGGCAGAGCATGAGGATCCTAGTAGCAAAAGACCGGACTTATGTTTTAGTTTTACCTCCGCTGGAACCTCTTTTGAAAGGCTGTATCAACGATCTAACCAATCGACCAGTCCTTAGTATACGCTGCCAACAAAACCGCAAACAACGCATCCAGTTCATGACATGCCTTGGTTTCATGACAATTTCTTGCTCCATGTGGAGGTGGTGAAAACTTCTGTGCGTTCAGAAGAGTTTTGTTGTATATGGCAGTTTTCCGCTTGCTGTGTGAGAGAGTATACTGATCAATGTTTTGACCACAAGAATTCAAGTAAGAAAAGACCTTATACGACGTTCAACTTTCTGAAGCGCCTTGGAGCAAGTCAGCGCATTGAGATACCTTGGAACAAGCGAGAGTAGAAAACATCATCGAGTGGATAGGTTTCCTCGATGTCAATCCACGACACTCGATCTTGATGATCTCTGCTGCCTCTACCAGGACTGAATAGCATGGCTAAATGGAAGGCGTACGCCTATCTCATCATCTTCCGCAAAGCAGCAAGGAACGCGAGGAGGGAAAGATTGAGTGGATGGATTTTCCGTGTTGGTTTACTCAAAGTTGGAGCCGCAGCAGAAGCTGCACGACGACGGATGACTACCAACTCTTGAGCGCTGTGGGGGAATGTTGGGGTTGGCTAAAGAATTACAATGGACAATTTGTGCACTGGTATCAGGTTCGATCTCTCGAGACAGACATGGACATCTCGTATCATCACCGAGGTCCACTTACTCATAATCATTGTATACCAGGTACATGCCGTCCTCGACTGAATTGTATGTATGTATCTGGAATTCCCGTTAGTCGCTCGGTGAGCATTGTTTACTGTCTTACAGTTGTCTTACCGGAAGAGAGAAACGACTCGGACAACAACTTTCCCTCTAAGTACATAGCACTCTTTTCGTATTAATATCCGCCAATTTCTGCAAACATGTGCTCACCGGAACGCCTGAAGTAAAAGACCAAACACGTACATCGTCGTGAGTATACTCCTTCTGGTCATGAAAGCGTCTTCCCAAACACTTTCCTCCTCCACATCTTGCCTGACGGTAGCTGATGTCCACGGCAGTCGTGTTAATTTCGTCATATCCGTGTTGAGTGTATTGATTCTATTGAAAAGGTCCAAAAGGTTAGAAGAAATCGAGCATCACATGTTTCGCTCATGTATTTCGTTTTGAATTTCGGTGAGCCCTCCCTGCAAACTTTCGGAAACTCTGTCAGCGTCAAGAACTAGTATATTTAAAGCCTTGTGGCTTGGAGCGCAAAGCCCTCAAACGTCAATCGT
Organism: Lentinula raphanica; assembly: GCA_027919835.1. Lineage (NCBI taxonomy): Eukaryota > Fungi > Basidiomycota > Agaricomycetes > Agaricales > Omphalotaceae > Lentinula > Lentinula raphanica. The sequence continues at coordinate 111,620 of JANVFP010000001.1, read as the reverse complement.
ACCCCTACGCTCCTTCTTTCTCGCGTTCCATCATGTACCCGTCTCTCGGCTTGATCAGCATACTCAGTAGCGCTGCAGGCGTCCTATCTGCATCTGTACCCTACAAACAGAGTAAGCACCGATATCTTCTATAAGAGATATCACAATCTCACCTTGGAACCTGCTCCAATGCAGCTACTACACTAGTTACCCCCCAGGTCGTCCACACCTTCCCTAATGGCACCAACATGGAAAACCTCGCTGTCCGTGCCTCCGGTCAGATCCTTTGTACCATCATCACAGGCCCAGACCTCTTCCAAGTCGGGCCCATCGTCGATTCTCCCGCGACGCTGGTCCACTCTTTCGATGGTTACGAAACCCTGTTCGGAATTGCAGAGGTGGATGCAGACCAGTTTTATGTTCTCGCGGGAAACGCATCGGCCGCGACGCTCACGTCGGTGCCAGGGTCTTGGTCGGCTTTCCATGTCGACATGACCAGTTTCGACAGTACAGGAGAAGCTACTATCGAGAAGGTAGCGGACTTTCCTGACGCGTTATTGTTGAATGGGATGGGCCTGTTGAACAAGGAGGAGGGGCTGGTGTACATCGCCGATCCCTTCGCGGGTGCTATCAGCATCCTCAACGTCAACACTGGAGACAACTACGTCGCTATCAACAACTCCTTGACCGTCCCTGCCGCTCCTTTCACTACTCCTCTCGGTGTCAACGGCGTGCATGTATTCCAACAACCTGACGGACCTCTCTACGTATACTTCTCCAACACAGCCCAATCTCTCCTTGCCCGAATGCCCATCAACGCAACAGGCGCGCCTATCGGTGACGCCGAGGTCGTTGCGAGTGGGATCATCGCGGATGATTTCACGTTCGATTTAGCCGGGAACGTCCTTCAGGCAGTTATCGGTTCAGACGAAATCGTCAAAATCAATCCCGAGACGGGAACACTGACCGTGCTTGCCGGAAGCCCAAACAATACCGAATTGAGGTCGGTTTCCGCAGCGCAGTTTGGAAGACTGAGCAACGATTCGACGACACTTTTCGTTACGTTGAACGGCGGTAATTTGGGTGAAGGCGGTCCTGTGGTACCAGGGGCTGTCAAAATGCTTGAATTAGGTCCAGCTCTGGCATAGTAACGTCGGAAATGTCTTGTCGATACAACCATACCCGTTTCGTATGTCTACTGTACAGTATGAATTCACTTGGACTGAGATTCAGAATCGGTATGGCACAAAAAGCATTCATTTTGGCGTACCTTATGTTTGACAAGTCGTGCAGAGTCTCCTGCGTTTCCGAGACGCCATGAACTCAATCGTCGCTGTTTCCGCTTCTCCTTCTAGCAGCGGTGTCCCGTAAGCTCAGTTTGCATGAGAGCCTATGATCACGCCCGCGTCTAATGATAAAGAGGGTGACCTGAGGATCGAAAGTAATCATATTGGCTTTACAATGACATGAGAGTCGAGCATGTTCGTATTACTTCACGGTGTAGCTGGAAAGATCTGAGAAATCTGCAATTTGAATCAATACGATAAGAACGCGAAATGTGCAGAGAGAATTGCTGCTGACTTGCAATTGAAACCTGGCCCTCTTTCCTTTCCTTATCACAATTCATCGTCGCCTCTCTTCGTTCGCTGCCTCAGTTCTTGAACACTAACACTTGCTACTCCTTCTGAGCCCTTCAACGAGGCCAATATATCATCTCCGATATGATTCCAATCATCCTTTGGCACGCTGACGAGCTGGACATCGTGTAATTGACCGACTTGGCCAACGTGGGTGAGAGAAGGATGGACATTAGATAGCATAGAAGGTGTATTGAGGAATGGAGACGTAGGAGCTAAGGTTACAGCGACGTATGTGTTGAGGTCGTAGTTGAGTGCCATCGTGGTCGTGGTTGTGGTCAGAGCAGAAGTTAGAACAATCGGACAGTGTGACGTCACAGTATGTAGGTCGAATTTTTCGAACTTCCCTGAAATTTATCTATGGTAATGGTACACTACAGTACATTTTCTGAACGTTTTCATGAACAAATCTCGTATCTTCAACCCACGACCGATGTTTTCAGACCGAGCTTCCTGACCAAAAAGCCAGCCGCCTCATCGAAAATCTCCCCATATTTCTGTTCTGCATCAGGGCCCTGGTCAAAGAAATGATCCTCTCCATCCACTATTCTCAACCTCGCTGGCACACCCCAATGCTTGAACATCAGATACAAATTCTTCGACTCCGTTACAGGAACAGCAGTATCTTCTGCCCCATGCAACATGAACGTCGGAGGCCAAGAGGCAGAGACATTCATCTGAGGAAAGATCGCATGATGTTGTGGTGGTATGTGTTTCCGGAGAATGAGCTTCTTCATCCCAGGGTTTGTTTGAGCATCAGGGCTGGGACACACGTCACGCAGTGTGGCGCTGAGGCTAGGTGTATGTTCGCCGGTGTAGTAGTCGAGATAAGTACCGAGCTGGAGATAGAGGAGTGCGAGAGCCATGCGAGGGTTTGCCGGCAGTGCGGGGAGGGTGTCTGTGGGAGGATGAAAGGCTAGAGGTGAATCGGTCACGATATCTGACGCAACAGATGGTGAGAGAGGGTAGAGATAGTCTTTGCTTCGAGCAGGATCCAGAAGAGGACGTCCTCTCAGGAAAGGCTCAGTCTTAGGTGAGAGATATTGAGCGTTCTATATGATCATAGAGAAACGTTTAACCAAGTTCCCGCGATTGCAATGCTTGGTGTGTACATACCAAAATGTCTCCTCCCATCGCGAAAAGAGAAAGTATCGCAACGGGTTTCGGCTCGACATGTGCAGCTGCAAAGTAGGCGCAAGTACCGCCAGCACTAGATCCTGCAGCTGCTATCCGCCCAGCGTCTATGCGAAATCTGGGGAAGGGCAGATTCCCTTCGACATCCAGAGAAGCCAAAGCATCGTCAAATTTCTTGCTGCGCAAAAACGCGAATGCGTCTTTCACGTCTTCAAGAATATGATGAGCGGTGATAGATCCGGTGGGTATGAGACGATAGTCTGCAGAAATAAAGGCACTGCCTGCATCGTTGATGCGCTCTGTCAATCGACAGTTAGTGGCGAATCGTGATGAATGAATGAAGCTTCGGGACGTACTCTGCAGCCATTTCGGGAAGAAATCGGTACGATTGGCGAAGGTGAACCCTCCACCATGGAACCAAAGCACGGCTGAAACCCCGTTGGAGTTGGCATCGGCATTCAAGGTCGTAGGAGGATATACATCCAACTTTATAGGAACCTTTTCATAGGTCTTGTAGGTGGCGGTGATAGATGTACTAGAAGACATAGCAAGGTAAGAGTGTAAGATGTGTTGAGCTGAAGACTTATGAGGTAGGTATGGAAAAAGAGAGTGGTTTTATACTCACTGACTCTGAGGTTGCAGACACCGACAATTCACAAACGGTAGGCCGCTCATCATGAAACTGATACAGAAGCGGGAAAGTCTAGAGATGATACAGTGTCTACTCAACGTCTTCATCAGCGACTGATTGTAGATTGCAATGAGTCGCAATAGCGATGAATTCAGCGGAGATTTTACTAAACCAATATGACGCAGAAATGCACCAGTGGCGTTCAATGCCATGGCTTGCGATATTCTAAAGACCTGTTCACTGTCAACGTCACATTCAATACCCTGGAACATGAGTAAGGAGGAGTAAGGTTGCTAGTCACGTTTAGTAAAGTACCTCTGCATCCTCGAGCTGCTTACCATAGCTGGCTGACTCGCTATGATCTACCGGTTGGGGTCCGGGGAGGGGGTTGTGAAGTGTAAAACTCGACAGAAGGTCGGCGGCCTGGACATAGAGACGCTGAGCGGGTCGCTTTCTGATTGATATATCGCTCAACGAGTGAATTTCGGAAGAGGTAAGTAAAAAAGACCATCGAAAATATAGCTCGTGGTGGATTTGAAGTTGGAGAGATCGTGTGGGAAATTTCGAAATTTACAGTCGAGTTTGTTGTTGTACCATCTTCTTCTATTTCTTCCGATGCATTTATGCACCCTTCTCAAGTCACAATTCAAGATTTGGACACTCGATAGCAGATATTTTTATAGTTCTCCGGTTTTTCACCAATTTCTGGGCCGCGGTGAAACGTTGTACCACATTTCGAACCGATGACGAGGTGCACACGACCACACGATACGACCATCCAGTCACTTCAAACTTCGATCTCACGCACATTGAAGTTGTAGACGAAATGATCCATTCTCTTCATGGAGTTGTCTTCGTGAAGCGGGCAGCAGATTAAAACTAGGATGTGCCGGTTCCCGGAATTGAGGAGCGTGAACTGTCCAAGCCGGTGAGTGTAGATCATGCAAGTTAGCCGGGAAAGTTTTAATGGTCATTCTCTGTGTAAGCTATAGCGCTTGTTCAACCTAGCTTCTCTTCCGTTCGCTTACCTCTCGGCCTTTGGTATGGCTCAACGGACATTGGCCGCACCAGAGAAGGAGTGATAGAATTCGTTGTGATAGTCAGGAGAACGAGCAAATGGGAATCTCACCATGGATATTCAGAGGCAAAATGGGTAATTCTCAACCTTTGCGAGAGATATCGATAAGGAGAGATGAAACCGGGAGCGTCTGAGATGTCGTTACAGGTGTTGAAATGCTTCGGCAATGTGGCGTACACTCTGTTGAAAGCAGGCCTTCTTCTCGTTCTTCACCTCCTTCGGAATCTGAATGCAAAAGAACCGACGAAGAGTTTCTCAGCTGTCATCCGAATATGCGCAGTGGAGCATAGGCTAGCATTGGTCTGTCGTGGTCCTTCGAAGCTTTAGGGCGTATAACGGGTAGCCTAATTTCCGCCTTTGATATGTTTTCGACATAACGACTAAAATATCACACAGGGATGTTCTATTACTATGGGTTTCTGGGTAGAATATTGAGGTCAAGCCTCGACTCTCTAGTTACTTATCAAGTAAGTACCCTGGTTCTCAACTCGAAGTTGAGTTGAACGTCATGAGGCCAAGTGTGCATTTTCTCATCTTGATCGATATTAATGGCGTGTAATCACGAACTTTCATGCATAATTACTGTCAAACAGGCTTCTGCGGTGAAAGAGTGTATCTGACATGTAAAATGCACAAGGTTGAAAATACTCTCTTTCATACGGAACCCCATCGTGCTACCTCCGTCACATAATTCGCATTCTCTTCACTGCGAAGGAAGACGAAATCCCCATCACAGAAGATCTACAATTCACCTCCAGCCTACTTTCTCCTACCCTTCAATGCAGGTACAAGAAGATTTGGATATCGTGATCGTTGGCGCTGGATACTCTGGTATTCACCAACTCTATCATTACCGCAAACAGGGATACTCCGTTCGTATACTGGAAGCTGAATCAGATCTGGGAGGCGCTTGGTGGTGGACTCGGTATTGACTCCCACTATCATTGCTATAAACTTTGATCCTTGCTAACCATCCTTCGAACCTAGATATCCCGGCGCTCGGGTAGATTCTGAAGCTCCATTCTACCAATTGTCGATTGAAGAAGTCTGGAAGGATTGGGTATGGACGGAACGATTTCCATGTAGGGATGAAGTTTGCGAATACTATCAGCACATCGAGCGCACGTTGGGCGTCAAACAGCACATTCGATTCAACAGTCGTGTGTTATCCGCGCAATTTGACGAATCCCTTCATCGATGGGTCATCACTGCAAAAGATGGTTACGTGATAAGATCTCGATTCTTCATCCTGGCCATCGGGGCTGCGTCAAAGCCTTACACTCCTCCATTCGCGGATATAACCAGCTTCCAAGGCGTCTGCATCCACACCGCATCCTGGCCCAAAGATTTGGATGTTAAAGGAAAGAAGGTGGCCGTGATAGGAACAGGAGCTTCCGGGGTACAGGTGACGATTGCTACCCACTTTGTACCCATACGACACGCTCCGATTTATTATGGTCACTATACATAGGTCATTCAGTCCATTGGTTCGCAAGTCGCACACCTGACGGTGTTTCAACGGACTCCCAATTATGCGTTGGCTATGCAGCAGAAGAAGCTAGATCGAAAGACGCAAGAAGAATCGAAGAGGTTATTCCCCGCCATGTTCCGTCGGTGTAAACAAACGCCCAGTAAGCGCCCAAACATGAAATGGAGGGACTGAAGAGACTGAAGCCCTTGTTCATGATCACTAGATGGGTTCAGCTTCGACAGATTCCCCAAAAGCCTTCATGCTACCACGCCCGAAGAGCGGCTTCTGTTTTTTGAAGATCTCTGGACTGTTGGCGGTTGGCGTTTTGTAACGAACAACTACATGGATATTTTTACGGACAAGAAAGCCAACGATGAAGCGTATACTTTCTGGCGGGATAAAGTTCGTGAACGCGTGCATGATCAAGCCAAGCAGGAGATACTTGCGCCAACTATACCACCATATCCTTTTGGAGCGAAGCGCCCTAGTCTGGAGATCGACTACTACGATGTACGTTCCTTGCATTTTTACGCTGTGAGAATGATCTAATTCTCTTATTCTTATGTCCATACATATTCAGGTGTTAAATCGACAAAACGTTGACCTCGTAGATCTTAACAAATGCGAGATATCAAATTTCATCCAATCTGGAATCCAAACAGCAGATGGTGTAGAGCATGAATTTGATATCATCGTGTTCGCTACAGGCTTTCATACGTTCACAGGGCCATATACCGAACTGAAAGTTCGAGCAGCTGATGGAACAGATATTCTTGAAAAGTGGAGTGATGGTGTCTATAGCTACCTTGGAATGACCGTTCACGGTTTCCCCAATTTCTTCTATATGTATGGGCCTCAAAGCCCAGGGTCCTGTAATGGTCCAACTTGTAGCGTTCGTCTTTTTCCTCGTTACCCGATGTTATGATAAACTCATTCAAGAATCTGTAGGAAGTCCAAAGTGACTGGATAATTGGCTGCGTAACCCATGCCATGAGCAATGGCTTCACGCGGATTGAAGCTACTCGTGAAGCCGAAATCGAGTATCGTCAATTGATTTTCGAACTGAACGAACGTTCACTGTCCAAGTCGACTTCAGAACCTACAAATTACAAAGGGGATTTGGCCCAGTACGGACGCCTGTGCTCGGACGTCGCTAGCAATCATTATCGAGGCTTTGTATTCTCCAAAGATACCTCCGACGTGGCAGCAGGGAAGTTTGCTCGTCTTTGAACCGTCGTTTTCGCAGTCATTTCGTCGGTTCAACCAGAGACGATATAGGATATAGATACTGTGTAGCTCTAAACATCACATCTAATTGTATTGAGTCGCATCGACTCTTTTTCACGAACTTTCTACTGCAGTGTTAGCTGAAAGATCTTCCAAGTTCCGTACCTTAGACCTTGACGAAAATACGCCTTTCCTTGTGAAAACGAGCTAATGAAGCGTATCATGAGTCGTGTGCGCATCATACTTTGGTTTTGTCGAAACGTACCGTATAAAATGCTAATCGCACCCATAATCTGCATGGAGCCCGAGTAAATTGAGACCGCTGTCCAATTGTTATTGGTAGCCGAAAGCACCGAGGCAGCGATTGTAGTGCCCACGAATTGACCTGCGAGCGTTGTATAGGTAACCATGAAGGAGACTCGAGAACTGGAAGGTCCTTCACCTGGTGAATTCGCCAATATCATGAATCCCGTAATGGTTGAGAGACCTTCAATGCCAAACAACTTTGCGCATACGACAGGCAGGAGGCTCATGAACCAAGAGCCAACCAGTCCGTTCAGGATAGAAAAGACGACGATGGCTGGGTACGTCCGAGCAAAGGTCCAGAAAATCATCTGAAGCAAACCACCGACTAAGAAAGAAAAGAAGAACATGTTCGTCGCCCCAAAAATATCAGCCAAACGCCCCGCCGAGATCTAACATAGCGGTTCCGAGTATCGGAACAAGGTGTATCAGATTCAAGGGAATGGGACGAAGAAAAAATGAGATCGCGCGATTCCTTACTCTTCCGATACCGACTGTGAGAGAACCCTGGTTCAATACGATCGTTGAACTATAGCAATCATAGATCCAGACTCACGACAGAAATTCATGACGATCAGAGGAACCGTGACAAGAAGAGAGTTGGCATTGATAGTAGGGACCATTTGCCTGGTGTACGTTGCGCTCAGATAGTAAGGAGGCTATGGGGTTTGTCAATTTCCGAAAAACAATTAGCGAGAAGGATAGAATAGTTCACCAGGTACCCGAAGACACCGAAGAACATGCTAAGAGCGACGCTGCAGAAGGACCCTGTAATCTTTTTCGGAAGCCAACGTTTTTTGGCCGTAGGGTTTATGCCAGGAGGCAAACGTTCCTTGAGCAGAAACCACGCAAATATCCAGATCACTGCGTGTATGGAGCTGAACGTGAGCATAGTATCCCTGTAGCCGATTCTGACGATTCTATGTAACGGGTGAATAAGGCTTAAGCAGATTACGGATATGAGAGGAGTAGAGCACCCACAATTGACGCATGATCAATGTTTCTATCCCTCCTCCGATACCGCTACCGCTGACAGCTATTCCTGTAGCTAGCCCTCTTCTCTTCAAGAACCACTGCGAACATAGCGAAAAATAGAGCGGCATCCCAATGCCCTGGGAAAGACCGAATAGGCACCCTTGAAATAAAAACAGTTGATACACTTTTGTAACAAATGCCGAAGCCAGAAGACATAGATATGCCAGAAAGCAACTAATGGCAATCATTTTCTGTTGGAAAAACAGTTATTAACGAAAATAAAATGAGTGCATAGGACGAACTTTGTAGCCACTTATCATAAGATACACACGGTCAGTTCAAGTTGCTTCTATAGATAAAGTTAGAAACTCACTAACGATCACCCAAGCCCCCGAAAAGATACGAGCTCCCGTTCATTGTCTAGTAGATTAGTAGTCCTGATGAGCATCAACGTACACCGACCTGCCGCATGCTCACGAAGTTCGCTAGTCCGACGATAGTGTTCAGTACACTGAGGCTAGTAGTGGGAAACATTGTCGTGTGATAATAATCTTGGAGTACACCCCAGTTGAGACCCCAACCACTAGAAGGCTTCAGTAATACAGCAGTCACTAAGAACTATGACGACGTACAACACCGTGCAAGCATAGAGAAAACATCCAAGAACAACAAGCCAAGCGCGAAGCCCGCCGTCAGGATATGAATCCTCGAGAGCGATCAATGTCGTGGCTGACTCTGTATCTGCTTTCACGGTTGGAACAATAGTTTTCTCCGTATTCAACGGTTCACCAAGCTCGGCCAGAGGGGGTTGAGGATGAGCGAACGTAGCCTCAATCGGCATAATGTCGCTAGACTGCACCACATAAGGTATTTCGGCTTCTGGTAGCTTGGACATTGCCAATAAATCCCAGAAAAAGTACAGAAACGAAGAGATGCGAACTGTGGGGAAGGGGAATTCTGGGTTATTTGATTTTATATGGGGCAGGGATCTTGTTTACACTTGGAGAGTAAACACGCAGAGTAAACACAGGGCCAGAGAATCTCGGATTGTCGGAAGGCCTGTTCCGCAATTGGTCGGTCCGAAAATCCCCCCAACTCCTAACTCTGCAGTCCTGTGATGGGACTTGGTGTGTTTTCAGTGCATCTAGACGTATTCGCGCTATGCGAATAGGAATCGACGGTGAAGCATGACCTCGAGTTGATGAAAAAGCATCTTCAGCCTTCAGGACTTCATGCCTAGCGTGTCAGAGGTAATATCTCTAGTTGATATGAAGTACCAATCTGCACCAATCCCATGTCATGCAGCCTAATGCAGTATGCGCAAATGTTTTAACGGTGACATAAACTGTCATCAAAGCGTGTACTTTGAGATAATAATGATACACGCAACCTAGGCATGTTGGAACAAGTTGGAACAAGAGTTGGAAGGATCAGGAAGGATCTTGTTCTGCGAAGATTGACAGAGATTGACACGTATGATAAAATGCCTCAAACAGCAGAGCGGTAAGACTGTCGCTTGAGGACGTACATATGTATGTTCCACAGATCCACTGAAACTCTCCGGCGAGCACTGGGTGGTGTTCGTGACTCGATTGATTCGTTCTGCCAGAAGTCGCAGGTGTGTCAAGGCTGGTAGAGGTCTTCGCAGGTCTAGTAATCGATCAACGCTAACGAGAGCAGAGATGCGAAAACCGGGATCAAAAGTTTCTCCTTTCCTCGAGGCATTTTGCACGTTGGAAGGCTCCGAATAGCAGGAAGGGCGTGAAGAGATAAGATTCACTCTACCCGGACTGATGACACAGTCTCGCTGATGTCATGTTCAGTCGTCGTGCATCGCTAGGCATCGCTCCGACTTCAGGTTAAGCATCAATCCTTTCGTTGCTGAAATCTGTTGTTTAGAAGCCGAGCCCCTCTCTGCCTGAGAGACCTTGGTTCTGCGTGCCCGTCGTATCGGTTCTCAACATTGAATGTGGGGCGTGGCCCGTTCTTGAGTACGTAGTATACGAGAGTATACGGTCACTCCTCGCGGATTCAGAACCAACCACATTTCGGACTCCACCACCTATTTAGGAGCGCTGCAGCGGATCAGGAAAAGTTGCGTGAGGACACGTTAGACATCATGAGTAGCGAAAAAGGCTCACCATCTAAGCTCCGAGCCCTAACCTGTCCTAACCTAGCGCCCTACAACTCCCTTGTTTCGAGTTTCCCTCACGCATGCGCCCTCCACTCAATAGCCTAGAGTATATAACACGAATGAAACGTCTGACATACACAAAACATAACCCATGAGTAGCGAGTAGCGACAAAGTGACGGCAGCTTGCAAGAAAGTATGAGCTTACCAATTCCATCAATGCGTACCAGCCAGTCGGTCAAATGAAAAGAGCTATATGAATACGCGTATGGCTATGCTTGCAGAAGCCGTAAAACCGAAAGAACAACGCATAGTACGAAAAGACGAGGGTTCAATCTGGAGATCGCCAACCTGGAACATCTGTCAGTCTCGAGTCAGAGTAACTGGGCGGCCTTCAGTTGGAGACGGACTGGCGGAAAACATATCGTGAACTTCCGTCGTTCGAGTCACTGTACCCGCGCTACACATTTGGGTCTCTTCAGGCACCTAACACGCACTGTGCCAAGTCTCAGATACCCGAATTAAGGATTCAAGAATACGGAACAGACCAAAACCCTTTAGGATTCATTCATCACACTGAAAGCAATGTGGCTAACCCAATTGTTTGTGTGGCAGTATACACGTAGCTTTGCGCCTATACAATAGAGTCGCAAGAGTCTGGAATATCAGGTGAATCGACGGTGGTTCAAATTAATCATTTCGGAAGACGTGCATACCTGTATCAAGCGACTCATTGAAGGTCGTCGAGGGTTTTGACGTAGATACCATGCTCGTAAGAGAGGCGATCTATATGATATGGATATCCATCTATCAGCCATTTGGCAAGGGCAAGAGCAACAATCAGACAGTGTAGAGTGCGTCTACCACTGGAGAATAGTCATGTTGCTTCGTATCACTTGTTGTGGCCTTCTAATTGAATAATCCGAGCTGAGATCTCGAAAGTGCAGTGTGGCAGAGTGTGGCAGTTGATTGCTGTTTTTGACCCGTGAAGACATGATTGTGGAGATCAGTATGATCCAAAATTAATGATCATTAAGATAGCTTTCCTCCGTCGAGAAATGACCAAATACGCAAATTACATTGTTCTGCTCCCAATGTTTCCACTAGAAGGCAGGAATCAGTCGATGTCAATGAGTACACAGAGAACACTTACCGATTAACCATAGCCAATCTGTGAACCTCAACCTTCTTTTCTAATGTTTTACTTTCACCTTTCACTATTTTTATGATCTCCCTCGCCAGCCTTTCTTCTACCATCGGTCCTCCCTGTCGTCCTTTACATTCCTCCAGTAGCCACCTCACTGCCCACCAGATACCCTGCTTCTCGCTCAACGCCACCGGTCTATAGATTGTTTTTGTCGAATGCCGGTGTTTCAGCAAACGCACAGCGGGCGCCAGAGCGAATATAGCCTCGCGCAGAATGGGTAAAGGAGGAGCCCGGGTGTACGCATGAATGTTGAGAAGTGTACGCGCAACGATTCGATTAGCCTTTGCCCGGTGACCATGGTTCATGAGTCGGGAAGCAAGGTATTCGAGTAGAGGATCCTGCTGAGGTGGTATGTTGATTAACACGGGCTGATTGGAGCGCTCTTCGAAGACACTGGAGGGCAGTTCAATGTCCAGGTCAGGGTCGACACTTCCAATGATAGATGATGGACCGCTGTCGTTAGCGAGGACGTCGAAGGCACTGTTCTCGGCCGAGTTCGCGTCATGACTTGCATTACCGTTTATTGCCGAGGACGACCAGGACCGTCTGGCCCAAGATGCTGTATTCTGAGATAGAGAGCTATAGATAGGCCTAGAGCAGAGGAACAAGCGTGTGGGAGGTCTAAATTCTGAGCGGAGAGTCGAAAAACGCGCGGTTGCTAATCTGGCAGCCATTGTTGAGGAGATGAAGAAAAACGAATTACATAAGCTGCATGCTTTCAATTTCTCCACTTCCATTGTCTCCGCCATTTCAACATACGGGTCCACCAGGATCGTATCATTGTCAAGGGGTTGTATAAGGCCGATGTAGCAAAACTTTCGACATATCTGTGAATTTGAGCCGTATTTGTCGAGGTCTGTTGAGGTCCTGTGCCGGCGTCCTCGTACGAATCGGAAAACTTACACCTACTAATCAGGTTGTACAAAGCATACCAAACTTCTACAGGTGTCGCTGGTCGTAATTATCTCTCAAAATTCAGTACCACTACCTACCGCGCATCTACAGCGATACGGTGGCACCGTATACTGCTTGTGTATCTGTGGCGCCCCGAAATAGTACACTGATTACGGTTTTAGTATGAAAATGGTTTGAGAACAATGGCAAGGTAGGTAATCCAGGGCGACTGTAAGGTTTGAGGCTGTTTTACACACATTCGTTAAAACCTCTTTCGGTCGTTGCACCCATTTACTTGCCGCTATTGACAGGATTTCGTATACTGTACTCGTATGGATGGCTAGGAACCAGTGTTCTCTCGCCGACTTTTCTAGGATCCGAGATGTAATATGGCGAGTCATTACTCTCTCAAACCTCCTACTATACAACAGCGCCATCTTACGCTGCCGTGATTTTGGGGGAAGACTATAAAAAGGCTGCACATCTACTCCTTCGTCTTCAGGCTTTCGACTGAACACTTAGTCACGTTCCTTCAGTGATCCCTGCACAAATGATTCCCCTCATTTCTCTTTTTGCGTCCGGGCTAGCTTGCCTCGTGTCTGGAGCCGAAGTTATACGCGATAGTACCACTTCATCAACTTATGGCAAAACTGTAAACGAAAACATTTTCGTCGCCAATAAGGAACTCGCTCCAGATGGATTTCAACGCTCGTGAGCATTCGTCGTGGTTTTTTCCTACATCTTGACTCATCTACGTATTCGTAGAACTGTTCTCGCAGGATTTGGCAATCCATCTGCTGTAACCTTTCCAGGACCATTGATATCGGGCAACAAGGTATCTTCTTACACCTAATATGCACTTCTCGTTCCGTTCAGGTTGTTTTGACCCCATGATCAACAGGGCGACAGGTTTGCTCTCAATGTCACAGACGTGCTCACCGACCCGAGCATGGTTAGAAGTACCACCATTGTGAGTATAGTTGTGGTTATCCAAAACTATCCGAGTCAGCTCATCACGAAATCCCTATTTCTTTTCAGCATTGGCATGGTCTCTTTCAGCACACAACCAACTATGCAGACGGCGTCGCGTTCGTTTCTCAATGTCCTATCGCAGCCAATCACTCGTTCCTCTACGATTTTCAGGTGCCGGACCAAGCAGGGGTATGATATTCCTTCCTCTCCAGGTTGTGATTGCTGACGACCATCACCATAGACATTCTGGTATCATTCACATATAGCGGTCCAAGTAAGTCCGACAATATCTGCTAGTGTTTAACCAAAGTCCGTCTAAATCTTGCATTAGTACTGCGACGGGCTTCGGGGTCCTCTCGTAGTTTATGACCCTCAAGATCCACAAGCCTACTTGTACGATGTAGATGACGGTAAGATCTCTTCCAGCGTCCAGGCAACAAATGACTGAATCGGCGATACAGAATCTACTGTGCTTACCATCGCCGACTGGTAAGTATCCCGATGTTTTGCTACTCTAGTGTGTCACGATCGATGATTGAACAACTCCCTGCACAGGTTCCACAATACCAGTACTGAACTAATCGCAGCCGCAGTTGCTCCCCCTGCCGATGCCACTCTAATCAATGGGAAAGGACGCTATCTTGGTGGAGTAAGTCCTCATGATACTGAAACGATTACTAGTAGTAGGCGTTCTAAGCCCTTGTCACACAGCCTGCTGTCCCGCTCGCAGTAATCAACGTCCAACAAGGAAAACGCTATCGGTTCCGTTTGATCTCAATCGCATGCGATGCCAATCACGTCTTTTCCATCGACAACCATAAACTGACGATCATCGAAGTCGATGGCGAGAATCACGAACCTACTACAGTCGACTCCATCCAGATCTTCCCCGGTCAACGTTATTCCTTTGTTTTAGACGCATCTCAGCCTGTAGACAACTATTGGGTCCGTGCTCTGTCCAGTTCCGGTGTTGGCCTGTCTGGATTCATAGACGGCCTCAACTCTGCCATCCTGCGCTACCAAGGCGCCCCCGATGCCGATCCGACAACAACCAACTCGACCGGGGTGCAACTGACCGAATCCATGCTCCACCCTCTCGAAGATCCCGCTGCACCTGGTCTACCCTTCCCCGGAGGCGTCGGCCACGTTGTGAATCTGACACTCGGATTCAATCCTCCCGCTCAGTTTTTCATGCAGGACGTGCAATATATTCCGCCGACTGTTCCTGTGCTGTTACAGATCTTGAGCGGTGCTCAGGCTGCTCAGGATCTCTTGCCTCCCGGGAGTGTCTACACATTGCCGTCGAATACGACTATCGAGGTCAATCTCTTCGCAAACAACACTCCAGGCGGGCCGCACCCCTTCCATCTCCACGGAGTACGTCGAATAACCGATGAGGTTCTCCTAGAACCAGATTTCTGATTGTTCCTTGTATAGCACTCATTCAGTGTCGTCCGAAGCGCTGACAACACTACTTACAACTATGATAATCCCGTAAGTTCTGAATCATGACAACTGTCCGTAAGCAGCCTCTAAATGGCTTGATATAACTCCCTAGGTCCGTCGAGATGTCACCGCAGTAGGTGCAGACAACCAGACAACAATCAGATTCGTCACTGATAATCCTGGGCCTTGGTTCTTGCACTGGTGCGTCTGTCTCATTGGTTGCTACTTATCTCCGGCGTCACTGTCATACTAACCACCCTTTGCTTCATAAAGCCATATTGACCTTCATCTGGAGTTGTAAGTACCATGATTCTCAAAGTCGGTAACCTTGAAAACATGAACTGACCAAAATGTCTCAGCGGTCTCGCCGTGGTTATGGCCGAAGCTCCTAACTTGGTCAAAGGGACAGACATTACGACTCGTAAGTTTCATCTTATGTAAACTGAAACCCTCGTTCTTTACTGAGCTGTATGATGTTTCATAGCTGCATGGGACGAGCTTTGCCCCATCTATGACAGCCTTACCCCTGCTCAACTCCCTTGAATGACTCGTGGAACGTACCAAAGAACAGTACAGTTCTCGAGTAGAACAATTCTGCTGCTTACCTACTTCCTTTCATTTATCTATACACAGTCTGTACTTGGACCTGTGTACAACAATATTTATGATACAAGTACATGAACATCCTTAATGAATAATTTATACTTTCCGCATCCAGGAAATCTACAAATCTTACCATCCATCTTCCTCTGTGGCATTGCTGTACGATCCATATTCGTCCTTCAACGGGTCAATACCCTGCCGTACAGTCTGCGAAGTTGAAGTCCACAATGCCTGTTCAAGCCATCATAAGAAAAATACCAATCAAAGACAACAGACAACTACGTACTTTCCACGTCTGTTTCTCTTGGGTCAAACGTCGAAGATGACCGGGGCTCCCCCTCAGAGACAGCATCGCTTGACGAAGTTGGGGCGTGACTGATGAATACGGACAGGTATTCCTAGTCGAACGAAGATAGAGCGCCGATAGATTAAAGATGAGCTCTCCAGGTGAGGCGGAAGTATAGAAGCTCTGCAATACAACGAAAAGCAGTATGAGCATAAGTCACATCTCGATTCGTGGACAAACAGACTGACCAGGATATTGACGTCCACGAGCATGATAGATAAGACTTTGAGGTTCTTCAGGCTTCCAAACAACGTCTTCAACGACTGTTGACGAAGGACCACATGAGGAATATTGAGAAACTCCAGCTGAGGTTTCTTCGCGAGCAAATTCATGAGCGGCAACGCGAAATTGCACTCCCTATTATCATCAGAAAGAACCGAGATCGACTTCAACGGCGCCCCCGCCGTGACAATCTCCAACCAGCTAAACAACTCCATATACTGCGACTTATTCGCCACCCCCTGATGGCGCACAACCACCTTCTGCAGATGCTTCAAACTCAACGACGACCTGCTCTCCTTGTTCAACTGAACCGCGGAAGAATAACGATGAACATCGCAACATACAAAGTCACTCAGCATGGATAGACTGACCAGCTGAACGTTCAGGAAGTTGTCGTAGAACACGTCGAGTTCTTGGAGTTGGGTGGTGCAGTGGAGGAGTTGGAGTAGGTCTCGATTGCTGAGGGCGTGGTGAGGGCCTAGGTGGAGCATGGAGAGGTTCGCGACGTGAGGTCGGATGGTGATTAATGAATCGAGTGCGTATGCATCCTACATATGAATAAGATGTAAGAGGCAAAATTTCACAAAAAAAAAACCACAGGGGTCACTCACCCTAATGCTGAACGAATCACACTGCTCGATCCAGGGTCGGACGGCGACAAGGACCTCCCTAGATGGAAGCCCGAGCCGAACAGATCGGACATTCCTCAAACGACTCAACCGGGAGATATCAGAAGGCGTCGCACGGTATAGGAGATTCAATTCATCCAACGAGTCGCATTTCGAAAGTGCACCAGCGGTTAGGTCGATGATCTCAGGTGGGATGGGAAGGAAGCGGTTCTGAGACTGGGGGTAGGTTAGAAAGGGGGTATGGCAGAAGGTGAAGGATTGGATGTTGGGTAGGTTGGCGAGGGAGTCGACCCAGATGTTGGGTGGTAGTTTGTGATCTGTACTGGTGTGGCGAGTTCGACGAACATAGTCGCTAAGTACGACTAGGATTCATATATGCGTTCAGTCCAGAGACAGCATAAAAGCGTACAGGTAACTCACAAAGGAACTTGACCTCTCGAACATACGGCCGTAAGTGGACGTACTTGTCCAACGTCTCCAGCGCCCCAAAATTCAGACCGTGGTCCTATCAATGATTGAACAACCGCTTCAAGACAGAATCAACAGACAAACCCACCGATTGATGAACAGTCTTCAGCGTGATCGTCCTATAAAGACCCGGCAACGCAGCCTCCTTCCATGCGCTGCAAACTAGTGCAGATTGATAAAGGGTCTCGACATCGCGAGAGAGATTGAGGATTTCAGATAAGAGCTCGAAAGGCAGAACGTCAATAGACATGAGCGTTGCGACGTTGGATGAGGTTGAATGTTCTGTGATAAATTCATACTTCCAGCTATATAACGTCGTGGCACTGGTTGAGGACAGATCCTTACCGTGGTCCCATTCCCGGAATCGGTTTACGGGATTTGGTGATCCGAAGACAAGGATCAATGATGACAAATAATTGATAATTGGTAATCATTGATTAAGTGGCGTGACCGTTATGTGACTTTTGTCACCAGCGCCAAACACATTGAAGTTGACGAGCGTCTAGAGAGCTGTCTAGAGGAGAGCTAACTTAATCATCTCTAACTCACTGCTGAGTTATCTCGAGCTCAACTAAACCCTGCGAACCCAATCAACCACGATCCCACTCACAACATCCAGGTCCCCCAATCCGATATCCGGCCGCCTCGTCGAACGCAACGCAACGCAATCCGGGGACCATACTTGTTCCTCCAAGTCCATCGGAAGTCTGATCGAAAAAAAGTCTTCTCCTTTGAGTATTGCAATATTGAGGGCTGAGCACGCCGAGAACACGAACGTATCCGCCTGTATCCGCCTCTATATCTGCCTCGTACGGAGTTGAAGACATTCAATCATTCAATACATCGCATAATGACCTATAAAGACGGTACTCGACTCTGATACGAGTATCGCTATAGTGATACCTGATGGAGTTACACAATCGAATTCGAAGGACCGATAGAGACTGATAGAGACCGATACGGTACGTACATCGAGACGACCACTGGGAGAGATAGGAACCTATAGGAACGTGCTTCCGAAGGGTTGTTTGGGGTCGTATGTATCGGAGGTCCAGCTGGGTCCAGGGACGGAGAGGGACGGGGTGGCGATAGATGATACGCAGGACATCGCGATTCGCGAGCAAGATGATGATCAGAACTGAACGATCGGCTACAATCGGTTTTTTAGAAGATAGCGACTCGAGCGTCGGAGGTAGACTTACGAGGAATTACAAGTCACCGTGCAGGAATATCGTTGAAGCATATCAAGGTTGAACAATTGAACGTGTTGAGCCAGGTTGAGCCCGCCCATGTGAACTTCTCAGTCGAGGACGTACAGACATTCTCAATCCCTCTCAAAAGAGATAACACTACCATAACACATATGATAATGCTGAACGTAACCATAAATCATGATGCCAACTTTGGGGTACTACTATGTATACAAACCACGATCTTTGAGGAATTCTGAAGAGACATCGATAGCAGAATATCAAGTCGAAGGAATCTTGGGCAAAAGGGATTGATCATGATGAGGAAATCACTGAGGTCGCCACGTGAGCCCGCGCATGTGAACTTCAACTTGATGTTAGTTGAGATTTGAGAACGTACAAGCATTAGTCTCTCGAAAGAGATAGCTACATTGCCGTTACACATATGCTGCAGGTGGACATGATATTGAGCACCATACAAACTGGCAGGATGTTTCCAGAAATTTCAAAGAAACACCAGTGCAGGATTTCAAGTCGAAGGAAGCTCGGGCAAAAGGAATTGTGAGGGAACAGCGTCTGATATCGGGTATATGACGATGTATTTTACAGATAGATAGATAGTCCAAACACCATCAATGCCACGACCAAAGTCCAATCGTTCAAGCAACCGTTGGTCCGTTCAAAATACACTCAAATCAACCTTCCGGAGGTGCTTCCCAACTCCAAGAGTACGACACGTTGGACAACCCTGGCCTTGTTCGAATGCATGATGGATACAGCTAAACGAAACACAAATGGTGAGTACAAGATCGTTCGCGAACAGAAGAATAAAGAAAGGAGAATGGTGATACTCACGCAGAACAAAACAAATGTCCACACCTCGTAACACTCATCGTCTTCTTCACGTCCAAACACACCGCACAAGTCTGCTTCAGCATCTTCGGCTTCGGCGTCTGCGTCATTGTGATGTCCTGACAACCCCTCATCGACATTCGTTGTTTCATCTCCAAAATCCTTTTCGTGATCTCCACACGCGATCTTTCCTCCGTTTCATTCAAGGCAATTTCCTCCTCAACATTCTCCGTCCGCTCAATCTCCTTCGCGACCCTGTTTTCCCATCCTTTACGACGACGTTCTTCGACGTAGAGCGTATCATCGCTTTCGTTCCGCAAGTCACGATGGAACGTGGCGTGCTCGAGGTGGATTTTGAGTGCGAGAGGGGTGGCGAAGGAGGTGTCGCAGGTGGCACAGTAGTTGTGGCGGGTTGAGAGGATGTAGTGCTGTATGTAGAAGAAGAATCGTCGATGAGTATATACAGACTTGGATGTGGTGAAGGAGAAGACATACACGTCTCAATGAGTTGAGGTTGAGGAAGCTCTTCTCGCATAGATCACATCGTGGATGACGCGAGGAGGTCTCCATATGTTGACGAAGGAGGTTCTTTGAGTAGACGTAGACGTCACAGAGGGAGCAGTATAATGGCTGGTATTCGTCCCCGGTGCCTTTGAGCGATAGCGATATGGTATGGGTATGGGTATGGCTCGATTTGCTTTCGCTATGGGCCATTGCAGCAGTAGAAGTCGAAGTCGAAGTCGAGGGAGCGATGGAGGCCATGGTGACGATAGTGATGATATATGAAACAACGATAAGACGATGAGGATCAAAGAGCAAGCAAGTTCAAGTAGATGGTTGTGGATTGGGTTCAAGTTTGAATGGGAAATAAGTGTCGAGGCGAGGGGGACTTTATACTCCTCGTAGAGTTAGGGACTGAAACAACACACATTCTGAGTAAACGATCGGCGAAGGCTCAGGCTCACGCCTCAGGAGGCTCCGGCGAAACAATTGTTGGGTTGACCGGGAGCTCCCTGAGTCAAAAAAGGAGGGGGTTTGTTCAACATCGAGCCTCGAGGGCACTGATTTGCAGCTAGAGTAGCAGCCGGTAGTTGGTTATTCCAAGAGGATCATGAATATGGTTGAACGTTGAGGAATTCGGATTCCAAGTACTTCGGCCGACCCAGTGGTAGCGAACAAAAGGGGTAGCCGGGCCACATGTAACACGTTCATTTCATTACATAGTGGCTGCACGCCAGGTTGTGTATAAATACAATCAACAGTTTCGATGTTCTGACAGTATACCTGCTCTTAACTGCCATGTCAAGCAATCCTGAATCTGAACGCAAAATGCAAGTGTGTATGCCATCTATGCAAAGAACACACTTCCAATTTGTTTAATATTACTCTAGACTCTTTCCAGAAACCATGGATTATGATAAGAGACCACCAATACGACGGACTATTCTTGAAGGACACAAAGTGCCTTACTACTACCTCGGGTGGCTCTTCTCTTCTCCATCAGAACTCAGTCAATTTCTGGGTGAGGTACCTGATGGTGAATCACCACTTCGACACTATGAGAGAACTGTAATGTCACGGAGATGGTATGAGCGTTGGGGACGTCCGTATGTTGCTTGCACTAAGCATTCAACTTCTATTGCTTATCTACTGCTTATACTTCTATTATAGGGTCAATCCACAGCCAGATATCATGTTTTGGGAGTCTCCCTACTCGCCAATACGCCATCACGGCCAACTATTGGTATATTTTGTTATGAATACTCCAACGGAATTCCAATTTTTAGATGAGCAGAAGGATAATTTTGTTGAAAAGGCAATTCAGACATTAGGATTGCCAGAGGATAAACTGAAGGACTTGAAATGGCACTATGCCCGAGACTAAATCACTATAATTTCATGGGTATTACAGAGGAGGTCCAGTTTAGGAGTTATGAATCATGATTGCCATTCATGAAGTTTTTGGGCAGTGTTATAGTCTTGAGTCTCTACAACAGCAATCTCATTCATGTGAAGTCTCATGACGTGCATAGCTACAGCAGAATCTGAGAGAGGATGCTCCATTTCATGGTCATGATGTGGTAGGGGATAGGTAATTCTGAAGCAGAAGGGTCAGACTCACCGTCAAAGAAATGAGAACACATTGATCATGAAGGGATCAGCCTAGCCCGTCATGGATGCAGGTCCACAATGAAACCATGTTCAAGGTGGTGAAAGATGTTGCAGAGAATGCAGAGCATCAAGTGTTTGTCTTCCTCTGATTGAGTGATCATAGTGAGAAACAACTCAAGAAATCTCGCTGCCCATGCGTTTACTCGTCCCGCTCTCCCTTCAGCTCCGTTCTTGTTCTGAGGATCAGCCTCAACATTGGTCAGAAGTAGAGTGCCTGCACCCATGCCGCTCAATGGTGTGTTCTTCATTTCTTGTTGCGAAGAAAGGTACTAATGCTTAGGACATATGACCACACAGACAGAAGGAAAGCTGTTTTTCTAAACTTGATGGGAAGGGCTTCATTCGTTGAAGTTGTCGTGGGCACAGAATATGGGTGTGATTAGGTGTCAGGAAAATGTGAAGCATGGTGCTCATACTCAATGACTCGAATGAGCTTCGCGGTTCACTCCATTGGGATCTTCGTGTGGACGGTCGTCTGAATTCGCGTTTACACCAAGACTCTGGCCATGGTCGTGGCCGTTAGGCATGGGCAGGTATAGGATGAGGTCCGGAGGCAAAACCCTGAAAAGCCTTCCGAGAAGAGGGATAGAAGGGTCCTTTTGGAACTGGGTGAGTCGTGTAGGAAGGGTGGGTGTGCGTAGGGTAGTAAGAGGCATGTATCGCGTAAGACGCCTGAGAAGGGTGTTTTGAAGCTGAGTATTATACTTCAAATGCGCAGATGAAGGCGAAGAAGCAGGAACGTAATGGAGATAGAAAGGAAGGAACAGGGTCGAAGCAGGAAGCCGGGATGTGGATTGAGAGCGAGAGGGGATGAAAGGGACGTGGAAAGAGTTCGACGATTGAATGTTGAGCATTGAAGCTCCAGGCGAATGTTCACGTCATGTAGAGGAATTGCGCGTATTCCTCTTCGTCTATTCACCCCGTCTTCGAACGTTGAGATTCCACCTCCTTCAAGCCCTCCATTATTCGCCGAATGCTCGATACATCTCTCCTTTCTAGCCCTTCCAGGGGACGTGGTCCATAAGGAACACATGAAAGGCTGAGCTCGAGTGTGAAATTCGTCTCGCAACTCCGGTCTTCTTCTCGTGTCGTGAGGGCTTCGCTGTGACAAACGCTCTGTTGAATAGTTCGTGGAAGATGACGGTGGTCGACCATTGCCGAAGACACGAATTGTTGCTGGAAACGAAGTGAGAATGTGAAGTGAGCCAAAGGAAAGAGAGAAACGTTACCTCCGACGAATGCATAGATACCTGATACCTTTTGCACTTCTCCACCATCTGTTTTTGCTGTGGTCCGTCTCTTCTGAACGAACCAAGCTCCAATCGTGCGTACGCGCAACGTGACGTTACGTTACGCGTTTGATATAGGGGGATATGTGCTGCGCCATGATGACCTCCCTCAACCCCAAAGATCTCCTCCAACTTCTTGGTGAGCCCTCGCTTCATGCCAACCATCCCTCCGGATTTCCGTGCGTTCTCTTGATCAACACTACGTCTCATGTTCACAGTCCCATGTGAGCTTGTTGGTGGTGTGGGACGTACAGGCGTTCTCAATTTCTCTCAAGAGAGATAACGCTGCCGTTGTACATATGCTGCAGGCAGTCATGCTCAGTCATGATCATACAAACCGGATCTGTTCAGGAAGTCTGAAGAGACGTCGATGCAGGATATTAGATCGAAGGAAGCTCGGGCAAAAGGAAGTATGAGGGAATAATGTGTGGTTGTGTGGTATTGGGTGTATAATAAAGCATACAGATAGAGCATACAGATAGTCCAAACACTATCCGCATTCCGAAAAGTCCGCTAATCATTCAAGCGACGCTCAAATCAACCTTCCGGAGGTGCGAAGCAACTCCGAGGGTACGACACGTTGGACATCCCTGGCCTTGTTCGAAGGCATGATGGATACAACTAATCAGAACACCGTGAACAGTGAGCACAACGATCACGAACAAGAATAAAGAAAGGAACATGATACTCACGCGGAGCAAAACAAATGTCCACACCTCGTAACACTCATCGTCTTCTTCACGTCCAAACACACTGCACACGTCTGCTTCAGCATCTTCGGCTTCAGCGTTAGCGTCGTTGAACAATCCTGACGCCCCCTCATCCGTTGTTTCATCTCCAAAACCCTCTTCGTAATCTCCACCCGTGATCTTTCCTCCTGTTCGTGAACGAAAATCTCCTCCTCGACATTCTCCCTACGCTCGATCTCCGCAGCGACCCTGTTTTCCCATCCTCTGAACCGACGTTCTTCGACATAGAGCGTATCCTCACTTTCGTTACGCAAGTCCCGATGGAACGTTGCGTGCTCGAGGTGGATTTTAAGTGCGAGGGGATTATCGTAGGAGGTGTCGCAGGTGGCACAGTAGTTGTGGCGGGTTGAGAGGATGTAGTGCTATATGTGAAGAATCGTCAATGAGTATATACAGACTTAGATGTGGTGCAGGAGAACACATACACGTCTCAATGAGTTGAGGTTGAGGAAACTCTTCTCGCATAGATCACATCGTGGATGACGCGAGGAGGTCTCCATATGTTGACGAAGGAGGTTCTTTGAGTAGACGTAGACGTCACAGAGGGAGCAGTATAATGGCTGATATTCGTCTCCGGTGCCTTTGAGCGATATGGTATGGGTATGGCTCGGTTTGCTTTCACTGTGGGCCATTGCAGCAGTAGAAGTCGAAGCAGGAGTAGAAGCAGCGATGGAGGCCATGGTGATGATGATATATGAAGCAACGATAAGATAGCAAGCAGGTTCGAGTAGATGGTTGTGGATTGGGTTCAAGTTTGATTGAGAGATAAGTGTCGAGGCGAAGGGGACTTTATACTCCTCGTAGATAGGGACTGAGTCAACACACCCAGTAAACGATCGGTGGAGGCTCAGGTTTGGGCCTCAGGAGTCTCCGGTGAAATATTGGTTGGGTTGACCGGGAGCTCCCTCAGGAGTCAAAAAAGGAGTCACTGCGTCGCACCCTGTGTGAGGTGGGAAGGGGGTCTGTTCAACATCGAGCCTCGAGGGTCCTGCGTTGCATCTCTAGTGGTAGCTAGTCAGAGGATCATTAATCAATACTAATTAATGGCTATGATGAGGTTCCGTTCTTGCAACGTACTTTTGTCAAGTTGTTTATCGTATTAGGAGAGCAAATGAGCCGCTATAGACTCGGAGTAAACAGAATGCCTTGGGCTACATTAGCCGCACATATCAAACCAGAACAAGTTGCTAGTTCATCCGATGCACCACAAGGAACGGCAGAATAAAAACGTGGAACTTTGTGCGGAGCTTTGTGAGTCACGATAGAAGGAATGAAGAAGTTCCATTCATCGAGTCACTCTGCCCCTAGTACGCGTGGTCGTAGTACACGTATTGGTCACTGCGAGTCCATTCCGTGAACTTGAATTTGGTGATAATCCCGGGATGCTGGCTTGCTATGTCCGGATCGAACTGAGAGTGAAAGGTCATCACTCTTTGAATCCGAGACTGAATCTGATGCATCGGTGACTGAGGAACGGAAATCACGACCGACTCGAGACCGCTGAACTGATCCTGCCCAAGGCTCAACATCAACCCTCACCAGTCAAACGCGTAGATCTGATCATACTCATCCTCAAATTCCGATAACGCTAGACTGATCTTGATTCGTTTCATCCTGTGGGAGGATATTGTTTGTAGGAGATCTGTGAGGAAGGTTATTGAGCCTGGTTCTCTGGGTTCCTCGGCATCCCGGTCACGGTTTGGGTTGGAGGATTGGAGAGAAATGTAGCTAATGTTGAGCCTTTGGAGGTTGACGCAGGGGGAAAGATCGAGCTGGGTGGGTTCATGGGCGTCGGGGAACAGGAGGTCTTCGATGGTGGAGCCGGAACATGCGAGGAACTTGGATAGAGCAGCGTTGGATGATGAGCTGAACAACACACATTCGAGACTTTGTATCGGGAGCGGGGTTTCATGGTAAGCCATCCAGGAAAAGAGAAACTCCGTGACATTCTCTGTGGCATCTATCTGGAGTTTACGCAGATGAGGAGGCGCAGGCGTCGTTTTTAGATTCGTCCGACGTGCATCTAGCTTTTCCCAGTTGTCCAGTCCGTCGTAGAGACGCCCGCCGTTGAACAGGACACCGGTTAGAGAGAGACTGGATAGCAGCGGGAACGCGTTCAGGATATCGAAGAAATGCATTGGAGAGGAAAGGATGACGGAATCGAGGTTCAAAGAGGTGACTCCTGGTGACTCCAGCGAAATTCCTTCGAAGAGCAGCCGAAGTAAGCTCAGTCGTGTCACAGACTCACAGCGGACCCAGCCAAGCTTGAGACTCCTGACGGCGGAAAGACCGACGAGACGATGAAGGAAGTCATCGAATTGGAAAATTTCGTAGTCACTGCCGCTGTCTATGACGGACGGCTGATCATGCTCATGATCATCGTCTGCACCCGACTCGACGTACGCTCGGATCGGGGGGAAGCGGTTCGAACCGCCTTGTTCGATGTACAGGCGTCGTATGAATGGGACAATGGTGAGGTCCTCATTCAGGTTATTGAGCGTAATGAGCTCGAGAAAAGCGTCTATATTCCGACGGTGGACAAGAACGGTGCAGTGCTCGAAGAGAGCTTTCCAGCTTGGTCTGAGCCAGGCTTTGCATGTGAGGCTGCAAGATTTGAGAGAGGGGAGGTGGTTCAGGAAGGAGGCAATGTGCTCGTGTATTTCGGTTGGGAGGTCTAATATGGTGAGTTTTCGTGGAAATTGAATAGATGCCATGAGCGGGGTCGATGTGGGGGTAGGGATGGCGCAATCTGAGATCACGTGGATACGTATACCATATGGGCGTTCGATGGGCGTCTTTTGCAAATTCATTTCTTCTCTTCAACAATGACCATTGTCCCGTACATTCTACACGCAAAATCATCACTGGCCAATTTCGTTCTGACTTCTCAAACAGACGGAATTCCTCCCACTGCTTCCTCTGAACCCTTTCCAACAGTCACAATCTTCCCAAATTCCCTTCCTCAAGCGAGCAAGCTGAACGATCTGAGGGTGGTTGTGGTTAGAGCCAGTACGAACTGCCTCCACATCGCACGACCTAGGCCTCAACGCGTCTGTGCTACCATCGCTCTAACTCTGGCTCCTAGTTATCTATTCCTCTACCTCAACAACCCTTCCTTGCTATACTGTGCTTCTTGGAATAGCATTGGAGATCACATCGTTCACATCCTGGCTACCTCGAAGGGCTCAAACGAAGGTCACAAGCATTGGTGTGTTGAAATTCAAGCTCAAGAACTGACGCAGCGGTGTCCGGACAAAGTTGAAAGGAGAGGCGACGATGGATCATGATAGTACATAGAATCAAGAAGATTCAAGAAAGAGATCTCAGCGGAAACGCGGAAATTTCTACAAGTCAGTTTGAATCCTGATATCCTGCACGTTCCGCGTCCTCGTCCTTGTATTGATTGTGCATAATTTTAGCTCTCGAGTCACTCTAAAATACTACGAATTCAGAGCTTAGGTAGCTCAATCTCAATCTTAAGAACTGACGCAGCGGAATCCGGACAAAGGCGAGGCGACGATGGATTGTGATACATAGAAGATTCAAGAAGAGAAGATTCAAGAAAGAGATCTCAGCGGAAACGCGGAAACTAAATCCAAGTCAGCTCAAATCCCAGTACGGTCCGCGTCCTCGTATTGATTGTGCATAGTTTCCCGAGCTTTCGAGTATCAAGCTTGAAATTTCAAGTCTCAAACTACTGTGAAATACCTACGAATATATGAACACGTTCGACATCTCAATGTACATTGTCATGTAAAGCAAATCTCATCACATCCTCATACCACGCCGATATCGACTCTACTAGGCTTCGATGCGAACTGAAAGCCAGAAGGGATGATGCTTGAACTATGTATGTATAATTTTCATCGCATATAGCTTCTCGGAATTGACCTACTTAATTATTGTGGCCGATGCACATTTCCCGCCAGAACATGAAACCTAGTCCAAGTCTGTCTCCGCTGAGTCTGCATATCCAAAAAGTGTTTCCGTGACCACTGCACGAGTGGAATGCTAACTGATACTAGCAGGAGAATCAACGGTGGGGTGGGATGACCCCCTGGAATGAGATTCGAGCCGGTGACGATTGGTTACGGTATGGACAGCGAGGCGAGATTCTTCCATCATCCATATTGGTGCCGCCGACGTCAAGGGGAGATTGGTGTAGCCACATTTCAAGTGGAATAGGCTGCCTGCAGTGTTGCTTGCTATGCTAACGGCGATCAAGCTGAGAGAGAGAGGGTACATGTCGGAAGGTGAGAAAGTAGCTTCAACGTTTCGATTTGTGAGCTTTGCGCACCTTAATTAATAATGCAAGTCTTTCAATATACATATTAACACTTTGCATTTCAGATCTTTTCACTTAAAACTTGCAGGGTGTTCATTGAGATTTGCGATGAAGGAGGCGGGGAGGGAAGACAGAAGAAAATGGCATGTATGATGTTTGGGGCCTCTCTCATGGCTAGAACTTCAAGGTTTGAATCCACATGGGTGTACACTCATGTTAATAATAATATTTGCCCTTCAACTTTATCCTGGGCATACCGGTGACTATCCTGCTCCCCATATGTCTTTGTAAAAGTGTATGCATACTCACAAATTATCATGATGCTCAGTTTCCACTCTCCCAGGCATTCCGGTCAACGGTGACTATTCTGCTCGCCATATGTCTTTGTGGAAAATTAGCGGAAGATAAGAAGTTCTACTATTCTTGCATGCACAACTCACGAGTAGGACGGACCTAGTTATCAACACCACTGTTGTTTACTACCCTTCACTACCTTCGGGTACTTCGGATCCTTCAGATGACACAGTATGATGCGCACTGCTCAGCAGATGCTCCAGAGTCACCCACAAGGATATCTCGGAGTATTCTGGACACTGCACATGCAATTCAGCAATTCATTCAAGGACAGCGGGTATCTGGCAGAAGATGAGACTGATGAGTTGGGAAGCTGAGAGCTCAACAATGTCCATATTATATATGTAGTTCATGCCCCTAAGTTTCAATCCATTGTTGTTTCCCATTCCAACATCTGTATCCTGTTGTATATGTTGGTATGCATTTGATTGTTCTAAATTTTTTCAGCTTCTGACCTCAATGTTCATGCCAGCACTCAAGAAATTCACATGACAACACACATATTTAGAGAGATTCTGGAGTCAAGAGATCTGAAGAAGTTCAGGATAATGATGCAATTTGAGAGAGAACAGGACAATTCAGTTGTTATCTGCCATTGTGTGCACTGTAGTTGAACAAGAAAAAGCATCATACCAAATCTTTTTCATCTATTTCCTTCTTGATTTGTAGAAGATACTAGGCTAATGGGATAGGCAAATTGCCTTTCACTCTGGATAATAATACTAGTAAGTAGTGCTTCAAACTTTGGCCAAATCCCAGTGGGCAACCAGAAAATTCATGCTCTGTGAGCATTGTGAGCATTAATCAGGGTATATCGACCATCATTTTCTCTTAACATAGCAGATGTATATATTATATATGCCAAAAAATCTTCTCCCTCACAGGTAGTAGAATATATTCATTGAAACAGTAGTACCACATGGAACCACATGGCACAATATGTTCTTAAAATAAGTTAATCTTTCAAGCCATGTTTTTGGAATGACTGTACAAGTAGGCATTTGGGCCCCAGGCGGCATCAGCAAAACAGGGGCTGGCTGGATAGTGGCATACTGCGCTGGCTGGATAGTGGCATACTGCAATTCAGGAATCAGAAGTTCCATCAACATCAAGCTCCTGATTCTGCTCATCATTGTCAACAATTTCGTAGTGTGGTATGATGCAAAAATTTGATATGGGTCCAAATAAAGTTTCCATGCATTTTACTATTTTATGGCATACAATATAAATAATCATACCACTGGTTTTGCTACTCTAGACCAACCCCCACACCAACATCCTGTAGAGCCTGCATCAAGTGCATTTCCTTTATCATGACATTAGATGCTACTCTTGGTAGGTGAAGCATAGTAGAAGCTTGTAGTTGACTATGATTCTCAATTCATCAACAAATTCTTCTGTCCACAGGCATGTTTGAAATTGGGATCCTCATAGCTGGGGTTCTTTTTGGTCTCATTACAGCTCAAGTCTACATTCACCACAAGACTTTCCCAGATGAAAGCAAATGGATTAAATATGGATTGGTGTGTTTTAAACTAGCCTACTGACTCAGAAGCTCTCAAGGATGCTGATTCATTCACTTGATAGGTCACTACAATATGGTATGTAAATTTGATTCAAGTTTGCTCTTGACCTTTTATATATTGATAATTGTGAACATAGGCTCCTGGATATGGGACACACCATATGTGCTTTTCATGTCATCTATTTCTACACTGTAATCCACTATGGGGATTATTCATCACTTGAAGCAATGCCTGATTCAATGCCTGTGCTAACAGTAATTCAGGGTATTACAATCATAATAGGTGAGCTGATATTTTAAGCTTGTAACTGACTGAGCTAAAAGATTTGATACTTTTGTTCACTTGTTGTCTGCCAGTGCAGGGATACTTCACATACCGTATTTGGCGTCTTACTGGAAAACCATATATTCCTGCATTCATCTTCTTCATAATGCTTTGCCAGCTGGTCGCTTCAATGGCTATATCTTCCCAGGTTGCTATAGTATCAACCAAGAATCTAGCAAAGTTCATGAAAGATTGGAAATGGCTATATATGGTCCTCCTTTTCTTGAGAGCTAGTACAGATCTTATAATTTCTGGAATTTTGGTTTATTACTTGGTGAAAAGTCGAAGATCAGCAATGAAAAGGTAGCTACATGCTTTACATTTACTCATTGGCTTCTAGATTACTGATTTTAATTTGTGGCATTATATAGAACAGTGGCTATTATTGACAAGTGCATCTTATGGGCAATTGGTAAGAAAATTAGTAGATAGTGCAGTATTCACTTTACTAACATATCCCCAGAAACTGGGATAGTAACCAGGTGAAATTTTGGCTTGTAATGATCAGATCTGAATCCTGCCTGACATTTATCCAATAGCATTGTTGGCTTCCTTTCAGTCATTTTTGTGAGGCTACATTTTATAATATTTGAAATTGCTCACACACACACATCGTACAAATCACATAGTTTCTTGCTTCCAGTACCACATGTGAGCTATTTCTTGGTGTCAACTAGAATTATCTTTTCAGTAATAATATGAATGTAGATGTCTGGCTTGGTCTTTTGATAGTGACACCCAAAGGTATGTGTCAGTGACTTATTGTATTTGGACTATATGATACTGAGTGTTGGCTTTCTTTGTAGTTTTTACAAATACTATGCTTGCAAAGTACTTATACTGCCGTCCTGTCTTAGCAAGTACAACTCCACTAAAAACAATGATATCTAGCATGAATTCTCGGGCTATTCTGCAAAATATGCATTCTTCTCAAACATCAGGAAGGTCAACATCTGGAGACCCTGTGAGTCATGAATCCAACAACTGTTTATTTACTCCTCTGTTGGGATTTGGCAATGTATATCTAACTTTGCTTGCTTCTAATAGAATTATCCTGGAATTGCTTTACAATTAGCCTCACCAAGGTCACCCAGGCCAGTAAATATTGCAGTACATACTGAGGTGCAGATTCAGGAAGATGCTGAAAGGCAATGGCCATTACCTGGATCAGAGCCTGAGTCAGGTTTGGAAATGGATTCTGAGACACAGAAGTCTGGATACATGGCTTATTGACTGTTAGTCTGTTCATACTCAAGTTGTCTTCTATGCTGCTGCTGTTGTTGTAACTTGTGCAAGTTTATATTGACTTGTCAAGGTCCAAGGATATGTGCCCAATAATTGTTTCAGTTGGAGTGCACTTGCTAAGGATGTCCCAGCCGTTCTCCGACTCCAAGGTATCCAAAACACTCTTAATGTTAGAACACTACAAAATTAGTTGCAAGTATATTAGTATTATGATGTAGCTCTTTACACCATTGGTGAAGTCACTCCCAATTTCATCTGCACAACTCACATATATATACTCCACCGCGAAATTCTCATATCCAAATGTAATTCTCCTCCGACAATGACCATGACTTCTTCCATTGCCAAATCTCTACTGCGGAGCGCATTGACATCCAACACTCGTCGAGGCATCTCCTCCTCCATCCCTCGTTTAATGCCAACATCCAGTTCCAACACGCCTGCGTCTGCATATAATTTTCTTCCTTCAAACCATCTACCCACCAAACCCCGAGGTCATGGCCTGACGGAGATCCGAGGCCCGTACTACTACCCTGTGACACAAACCTATCTCAACGAGCTCTTATCCGACTGGGGTGAATTCGTCGACGGTGTGAAGTTTGCCGGAGGGGCGTTCAGTCTGATGCCAGAGGAGAGGTTGAAGGGTTTGATCGAGACGGCTCATAGACATAGTGAGTGCTTTTGATATCCTGGTTCGTGTTGAGCTTCGGCTGAAGTGAGTTGTAATCCTTGAACGAAGACGCGTATGTGAGCACGGGCGGCTTCATCGAGAAAGTATTGTCATCTTCCAATGGGAACCGTGCGGTGATTCAGAAATACCTCGAGACCTGTAAGAACATGGGGTGCGTAACTGTTTGCTCGGAACCTCAAAAACGATCGTCTGAACCTGCCTTGGTGTTTGTGATGGACTAGTTTCGACGTCCTAGAAATCTCTTCTGGCTTCCTATCCATCCCAACCGACGACTGGGCAGACCTCGTCGAGATGACCGCGAAAGCGGGTCTCAAACCAAAACCGGAAGTTGGTATCCAGTGAGTTGTTCAGTGTCCAATCACACACCGACCCTCGCGCACTAAGCTCGTCATTACCATCGACCACTACCAGATGGGGTGCAGGCGGCGACGCGTCCATCGCCGAACTCGAATCTGCCGGTACTCGAGACCCGAAGTGGCTTATTGATCGAGCGAAGACGTTCCTCGAGGCTGGTGCATATGTGCGTTATCAACTTCTTTGTGTCCTTTTATCGACGCGACACTAAAACGAGCTTGAACATTGAACAATGATTCTGAACGACATCGAACAGATGATTATGATCGAAAGTGAAGGTATCACCGAAAACGTTCGAAGCTGGCGTACGGATGTGATCTCTGCGGTTACTTCTGCCTTGCCTAAGGACAAAATCATGTGAGCTGCCCAGCCTGCTCTCGTTTTCTATGCTTCAATTCACTAACCTTAATATACTTAATCTCCTCCACCAGGTTCGAAGCCGCAGACCCAGAAGTATTCGCTTATCATATCCAAAACCAGGGAGCCACCGCCAACCTCTTCGTCGACCACTCTCAGATCGTTCAGCTTGCGTGTTTGAGGAAGGGAATTTGGGGAACGGGAAGTACGTTTGGGAAGATTGTGACTGTTGGAAAGGAAAAGTTGGGCGGGTCGAGCAAGATTCCGTCTGCTTGAGAAGTCAGAACGAAAGTGGCCAGTGACGATTTTGTGTGTAAAAGTAAACGATTATGTACGGAACAACAGAAAGTTCAAAGTGGACGCCCATAGACGCCCATAGGGTATACCTTGACACGTGATCTCAGATTGCGCAATCCCCACTTCCACATCGACCCCACTCGCTCATGGTTCAAGCATCTATTTCACGAAAACTCACCATATTAGAGCTCCCAACCGAAATCCACGAACACATCGCCTCATTCCTTGACCACCTCCCCTCTCTCAAATCTTGCAGCCTCACATGCAAAGCCTGGCTCAGACCAAGCTGGAAAGCTCTCTTCGAGCACTGTACCGTCCTCGTCCACCGCCGGAATATTGACACTCTTCTCGAGCTCATTACGCTCAACAACTTGAACGAGGACCTGACCATAATTCCATTCATACGACACCTGTACATCGAACAAGGTGGTTCGAACCGCTTCCCCCCGATCCGAGCGTACGTCGAGTGGGGTGCAGACGATGATCATGAGCATGATCAGCCGTCCGTCATAGACAGCGGCAGTGACTACGAAATTTTCCAATTCGATGACTTCCTTCATCGTCTCGTCGGTCTTTCCGCCGTCAGGAGTCTCAAGCTTGGCTGGGTCCGCTGTGACACGACTGAGCTTACCTCCGCCGCTCTTCGAAAGAACTTTTCCGGTGTCACCTCTTTGAACCTCGATTCCGTCATCCTATCCTCCCCAGTGCATTTTTTCGATATCCTGAATGCGTTCCCGCTGCTATCCAGTCTCTCTCTAACCGGTGTCCTGTTCAACGGTGGGCGTCTCTACGACGGACTGGACAATTGGGAAAAGCTAGATGCGCGTCGGACGAACCTCGAAACGACTCCTCCGCCTCCGCCTCATCTGCGTAAACTTCAACTAGATGCCACAGAAGACGTCACGGAGTTTCTCTTTTCTTGGATGGCTTACCATGATACCCCGCTTCCGATGCAGAGTCTCGAGTGTGGGTTATTCAGCTCATCCTCCAACGCTGCTCTATCCAAATTCCTCGCATGTTCCGGCTCTACCATCGAAGACCTCCTATTCCACGATGCCCGTGAACCCACACGTCTCGACCTTTCCCCTTGCATTAACCTCCAAAGGCTCGAGATCAGCTGTATCCCTCTCCAATCCTCCACCCGCGACGGTCTCGGGGAAAATGAGGGTCCCAGAGAACCAGGCTCGATAACATTCATCACGGATATCC
This sequence comes from Lentinula raphanica, assembly GCA_027919835.1. Taxonomy (NCBI): domain Eukaryota; kingdom Fungi; phylum Basidiomycota; class Agaricomycetes; order Agaricales; family Omphalotaceae; genus Lentinula; species Lentinula raphanica. Next base: position 77,372 of record JANVFP010000001.1, on the reverse strand, counting down.
TGCAAACAGTGACTTCCCACAGAACGAAACAAATCAAGATCAGCCTCTCGATATCGGATTTCGAGGATACGGATGATCAGATCTACGCATTTGACTGGCGGGGGTTGATGTTGAGTCTTGGGCGGGATCAGTTCAGCAGTCTCGAGTCGGTCATCATATCGGTTCCTCGGTCACCGACGCATCAGGTTCGGATTCAGAGAGTGATGACTTTTCACTCTCAACTTGATGCGGACATAGCAGGACAGCATCCTGGTCTTATTGACAAATTCAAGTACACAGAATGGGCTCGCAGTGACCAATATAACCAACACATGTACTACTAGTACGACCACACGTACTAGGGGCAGAGTGACTCGATGAATGTTGAACTTCTCCATTCCTTCTATCGTGAACTCACAAAGTTCCGCGTTTTTATCCTGCCATCCGAGATAATCAGTAACTCGTTCTGGTTCGATATGCGCTGATGTCCTGGAGCTACTAGCTGCTCTCCTAATACGATTACCACCTGTGTCTTTCATCTAGTGTTAATGAATTGTGAAGCCTCTTCTTATCACAGACTAAATTCTAACACCATACTTTCTGATGCTTGCCAAATTAAGCCTCCCTCATCTTGCATACTATCTCGATTTCTTGGATTCATCGCATATCGTCTCGCAGTCTCTCGCAGTTTCAGCACAGTTTGTATGTATCATGATGATCATGAAGAACTTGAATCTTTCGTGGTCAAGTCGAAAGATCTCTCATGTTGTTAAAGGTTGTTGGACGCCTTCCGAATCGATTCTAGGACTCAAGCTCAAGATCGAGTATCTCCTTTCTCTCTATCTCTCTACCATCGCAACGTCTACGCAGCAGTGAGCCGCGCCGCAGCTCATTCCGAACTGCCTCTTTGCTCCGCCTTTTTGGACGTCTTCACAATCTGATCCAGAATCTACAAGCCCTGGAGTCGAGGCAAGGAGGGCTGGGCATGCAGTGGCTATGATCATGACCTCCTATTGACCTGTGTACCGGGATAGTCGATGACTGTCGATCATCCAACCCCTGGCGGGCCCATCTCGACCCAGTGGCGATCGGGCTGTCGGTCACGGTCTCCCTCTTTGGTGATTGATCATTGTTCAGTAGCTACCAGGCTCGGGTTTGTGGACGTATAGATATCCTGCCAGTGGTGAATGCTTTCTATAGTAGTTTCTTATGGCGTGATTTGCTCATACCGTTTCCCTAGGCTATTACCCCCAGCGCTTCAATCATGATACTTCATGGCGGCCTCCTCTTGCCTTCGAACTCCGATATGCCGTGCCCATGATCGACAAGGTCTCAGAATGCGGTGGTCTTTCGCATGCAGGGGGCCAGGGCCCTCACAAGATCGAAGATGTCAAATGCCGCATCCTCTAAGAGTATTGTAAATACGATGGCTTTTATACCTTCGAATGTGCGCTAGGTTTGGTTGTACTATCTATCATGACCACCGCATCCTTGCCAGTGTTTTCATTATTCCATTGGAGCTACGCTGCTATGGCACACAACAGCTTTCGCGGGCACTCGGACAAGAATAGGAGACAGCACAGTATAACTTTGTCTCGGGGGATCGAACTCCTGTACACCTTCTTGGAACGGGTGAGACTGGGGCTCTGAGACAGCCTTTTGACCTTTTGACTACTCCTTTCAACTTCGGTCTATTGGGGTCTATTATAAAGCTCAGACGACGCCCCGGTCTCAAAGAACAGAAACCTGCTCTCCCACCTCTCTTCCCAGGCTCACCTTTGGCTTCGTCTTCAACCTAATATCGAGTCACTGCCAGCAAGCGTTCACCCAGCTTTCGTTCATAGTGATCTCCGAGCCTTCGAGCCTCAATACAGTCTTTCCTCGTATCCCTCGCATCTCACATCTGACTCGTCGTCGTCGCCAACATGCAACCAACCTCCATCGTCCGCCTCTTTCTCGCAACATGTCTTCTTCTTCTCATCAGCACTCAAACCACCCAGGCTCTCCCATCGCCTGCATCAGCTCTAGATGCGGATTCAGAAGTGCCTCGTCCTCGGTCGACCCTCCAATTCCGGGGCCGCGTTTACGAGAACGCTCGTCGGGATCGCGAATTCAGCTCCCGCGATATCCTGTTCAACAAAGCGAACGATATGAGACGTGCTCAGAGATTCCGAGCGGCTCAGAAGAAGAAACGTACTGCTGGGGTCGATGTTGATGCAGTTTAAGAGTGTCGGGTTTTCTATGGTATTACCCGTCCTTTTCATTATTCATCCCAAGTCACTAATGCCGAAACAGTACTGGTCAACAGAAACTCCCGAGTCCTCAGGAAATGCCGGAGAACATGTTTAGAGCAAACTGAGCGCGGGTGATGGACGCTTTACAACTTGAAATTGTTGATAATCTCATACATACAAAAAATGTACATCTTCGTTCTGTGTTTCTCAAATCTTTTCTCCGGGGTCATGGTCATTTTTCAGATTTCCTTGAACACAAATATTCTTTCATTTATCGAACTTACATTGTGGTACATATATAGAATTCCTTACAACCTAATGTAACAAAGTTTCGCTCGGAATCGCAGCTACGATGAGAACGACTTTCTGAAAGATGTCCGAAGCAGAAGGCATCCATGAGGCTTAGGCTGGGGGCGGCTGCGGACTGTGAGTTCACTGCGCAAAACCGTTCTGGCATAGAAGGAGTTGTACCGCCTCCCTCGCTGGGGCGCAGCAGCTAGTATTGAGGACTCGAGCAGCCACCACCGAGGATGTCATTGTTGCCTGAAAAATCTAAGTACAAACCTGAAGATAAAGGTGTATGAATCGTACCTGTCAATCTTCTAACCCATCAAATACAGCCCTTCAGGCATAACCTCAACGACTACTAGATCCCCAAGCTGCTCAAGTGTGTTGAGGGAGTAATCACCGGCCGGGATACTACTTTATCTCCTACCAGTGTCGCGATCGTGGCTACTCTTCTTGTGTTAACTCTGTCACCATCCAATCTGTACCAAACACGAAAGGGCGCCTGAAGATCTGCTGAGTCGTACATCGAGGACTCGGTGTGAAATTCAACTCTGACGCGCTTAGCAGGATATAGTTCTTCGAAGTGTTGATTCACCCGGTCACGGATCCTCGTTGGGATTCCTCTAGCTCCAGGTTGACTGTGGTCCGTCCCATAGAGTGCATACACAATCACTCTAACCGTCTGGACACTCTAGAACAGAAGGAAATCACATGAGCATTCAATCAAGACTCTGAGGTGCTGAACCAGTATAGCCACCTGCATGGTCCCCAGGTCCTCTGGTATCGTGATTGTTTCTGCCAGTTCGTCCGCATTGCGCGTGTGACCCCACACGACCGCGAAAGGTGCTCCGAGTTTCTGCGGTCTAACATTCCTCGACCCACGTAACGCGTCTTGAAGGAACACGACTTGAACGTTCGGGTCACCAGGGAACTTCACTTCTTGGAAATATTTCTGCGCTCGCGCCTTCCTATCGTCTAGGACCATTTCCTCCGAAGGCACGAATTCCCCTTGGGTAAAGTCCGCTACGATAGACTCTGATGAGCCGGCCGGCTTGAATTTATACACATGCACATATTCTATGTTCCCTCTGGGAACTAAGATAGATGTGCTTGGAACTGGCGCGACAAGGGACTGGAAATCGCCAGTCATGGAGGGTTCCATATCGTCACTCCTTTCCGTAAGGCGACTCGGGTTGTTCGAGAGGACTGCAGTCGTTCTGACCCCCTTGCTCATAGGTTCAGAGCAGCATCCACCAGGAACACCAGCCTGGTTGGTCTAATCGAACAAAATGGAATCAGTTGGCAAACATTCTCAGATATCCGATTTGGTGACGCTCAGCTGACCTGCGCAAGGAGAGGCTGAAGTTCGCCGTTCAACGTATCGTCACTTCTTTCCGTAAGGCGACTTGGGTTATCCAACAGATCTGGAGGAGTCGTTCTGACCTCTTTGCTACCACCAATCTGGTTGATCTAGTAGTCGAACAGAATCAGGTTAGTCAGATCCTGCAGAAATATCTCGACGCTTGGCTAACCTTGGCAACGAGAGGTGCAGCACGGAGAGCTACGATTGATCCCAGAAGGAAGTATGCAAAGCCGAAGGTTCGAAGACGCATTTTTGTTATAAAGTATGAGCAGCGGTTGATGATAGATCGTTTTCAAAGTGCTAGTATGCTCGAGGTAGAATCGTTCTTGTTCGGTGGCCCCCGTGAGTCTTTTTCAAGGAAGAGTCATACTGCTGTGCAGTGCCGGTGCTGTGTCCGGATTTGTGGTGTTTCTATACAACAATTCAAAGGGCCTATTTTTGGTATTTCCCGCAGATGTGCATGCGGGATATGATGGAATGCATCGCCAAAGATTGCCAAGTACAAGTAGTCCATCCAGGTCCCTCCTGAGTCCTCGACGACAGTGGAGCAGATCATTATCGCCCGACGCAATTGAAAAAGGAAAACGATGAGATACGACGGGAACTTGGAAGGATTTGTTCCGGGTTGCAACAGGTTGCAACCTACCTGGATCGGAAAGTCAGAGCTCAATCGCTCAGCTGCTTCTGATTTGTTTACTTACATGCAATTGATAGCAACGACCAGGACACTTTCCTTGGATTGAACCCTATTGAACCACTGAGTGCCAGTCATCAGATCACGAATTCGGCTCCCGCAATCTCTCAACATTGAACAAAGCAAACGATATGAGACGTGCTCACTGCTCAGCGCGATTCCGAGCAGGCTACCAGCTCAAAAGAAGAAACGTACATACCGTGGGGGTTGAAACTTGAACTCTAGTTCACTCTGGTAATACCCGTCCTTTCATTCATCCCAAGCCACTAGTGCCTATATCATAGACTCATAGTACTAGTCAACAGAGACTCGCCCAAAGCTAGAGGACTGTTAAGAACAAGTAGAGAGAATGTCGTGCGCGAGCGACGGATGCTTCAAGGTATGTATTCCTTGATGATGATACATACAAACATGTATATCTTCAATCTCTTTCTCTTGCGGTTCGTTCTCAGAGAATGAAGACAGAACTTTCATAATTGAACTCACATTATAGTACCCTTTCCTTACAACCTAATGTACGAAAGCTATTCAGAATCACATTGCGCTGATAACGGCTTTCTCAAAAAGTCCGAAGCAGAACACATGCATACTGGCTGGGCAGCTGACTGCGATTTCGCTGCGCAAAGCTGCTCCTGGCATGGAGGGAGTAGTACCCTCGCTAAGCGCAGCATCTAGTACTGAGTACTGAGCACTTGAGCAGCCACGACCAAGGACGACGCTGTTTCCTGAGAATTTTGAGGACAGATATGAAGATACAAGTATAGGATTCGTACCCGTCAATCTTCTAAATCCATCAAACATAGCTCTTCAGGCTCAATCTCAACGACTCCTAAATCTCCAAGCTGCTCAAGTGTGTCGGAAAAGATATCATTCAGCCCCTCTTCCTCGACAACAGCCGGCTGCCTGTTACCGATTGGCTTGCCTTCCAACCACTCTTCCAACGTCGTCACACCTCCCAAGAGAAGACTCTTGAGCCGCGTCCGTTCCGTCTGACTCATCGGAGTTGATTTGATGCCTCTCGCGACATCACCAGCGTCGACAATCAGGTCTTCGCCTATTCCCTCGGTTGGATTCCACACTTGAGATTGAAGCACTGCGGCCCATGACTGGTCGAGATCATCAAGCCAGTCCATGGCTATAGGGAGACTGTCCGAGTTGGGAGGATAGCCCGGGATACATGTTAGCACTTCGTTTGTCAGACGAAGTAATAGCTGTATTCTCAAGCTTGTTGATGGATCTACTGGGGGAATTTGAAGGATGAGTCGAAGAATTCGTTGTGCAGCTTGGAGATAGGCTTCGAGTGTTGGGAGATGAGAGGTTTGCGAGGATCTAGAACGAGCTTAGTGAAGAACATGGGCGAACGGGTTACAAACCGTTTCTTGTAGCCACGAGTGAGTTCGAGGAATTCATTATCGAGAAAGACAACTAGACGGCGTTCTTGCTTTTGGGACAGTGGAAGAATGCTGGATGGAGGAGGAACAGTTGAAAGCATGATAAATACGGTGGTGGTTAAGAAGAAGTAGTATGACAAAATATGATCATCGTCGATGAAAACTCTATTAGTAATACTCCTTTTTGATCTCTTCCTCTCTCATTGTCACCCCACCATCCAAACTGTAACTAATCCTAAAGGGCGCCTCAATGTTTGCTGGCCCGTACTTCGCGTCCGGGTCATACTTCACGTAGGTGTAATCACCAGGATACTTGTTTCTAAAGTACCTCTTCACTCGATCATGTATACGAAGTGGAATCGAACCCCGGGGAGTCGAGTCTTCACTAGCACTGCCAGCACCGGCAGGTCCAGGCTCCGTTGCTGTACGATGTGGAGGATCGATGACGATCTGCATGAATTTATACACAGTCACTTTAACATCGCGTGGCGCTCCCCAGTTGCGGGGTTGAGAGTCTTTCGGAGAGCCGGAACTCTAGAACAGAATGAAATCAGTCAAGCATTCTAGGACTCTGTGAGACGCTAAGCCAGTAGTCACCTGCATGGTCCCCAACTCGTGATCCTGGACCCCTGGTATCGTGCTTGTTATTCGTTCACCAACAGCCTGCCATTGCCACTCAATCTCGAACGGTGCTCCGAGCTTCTTCGGTTCAATATACCTCGACTGAACCCTCGTGTCTTGATGGAACTGGACTCTGACGTTCGAGAGATGTGCTTTCCCTTGGATGTATTCCTCCGCTCGCGCTTCCCTATCTGCTAGAACGACCTCTTCGTCTAAACCGTCTGACGGCACGATTTGCCCGAGGGACAAGTGACTCAAGTCCGGCCCAGCCATAGATGCCTGCTTGAAACTATACACGATTGCTATGACCCTTCCTCTGGGAACTAGAACGGATGTGCTGGTGACTGGGACCGATGCGACAACCGGCTCCAAATCGCTATTCATAGAGGGTTCCGTATCATCACTCCGATCCGTAAGATGACTCGGGTTTTTTGAGAGATTTATAGTCGTTCTGACCTCCTTACTCCTAGAATCAGAGCACCATCTACCAAGACCACCACACTGGTCAGTCTAGTCGAACGAAATCGAGTCAATTAGCAATCATTTTCAGATATCTTTGGAGACGCTCGGCTAACCTGAGCAAGGAGAGGCTGGGAACGGCCGTTCGCAGAGGGGTCCGGATCGTAACTCCTTTCCGTAAGGTGACTCGGATTGTTCGAGAGATCTGAAGTCGTTCCGATGCTACTAGGTTCAAAGCATCCACCAGGACCACCAAGCTGGTTAATCTAATCGAACAGAATCAGGCTAGTCAGATACTGCAGATATATCTTTTCAACGAGACTTGGCTAACCTTGGCAACGAGAGGTGCAGCACGGACAGCTACGATTGGTCCCAGAAGGAAGTATGCAAAGCCGAAGGTTCGAAATCGCATTTTTTAACAAAGTTTGAGCAGTGATTAGTGATAGATTGTTTTTCGAAATGCTGGTATGCTCGAAACGGTAGAATCTTTTTTGTTCGGTGGCAAGAGTCTCCTGGCAGTAGTGAGTCTTTTAAGACAGGTCACCATCTACGGCACTGCTCCCCCTGCTCCCAGTGCTGTGTCCGACCTTGTGGTGTTTCTATATTGATTGATGCAAACATTTCAGAGGTCCCGGTTTTGGTATTTCACTCAGATGTGCATGCGGGCGGAATATACTGGAATGCATTGCCAAAGATTGCCAAGCACACATAGTCCCTCTTCGACGATGGAGCAGATCATTATCGCCATTGAGAAAGGATGGATACGATGGCAAGCATCTGCAAGCATTTGTTCCGGATCGTGACTGTATATGAATTTTCGCTGGATGCAAGAATGTAGAGTGAGTAACTATCGCCTGAATCGCATGAACCAACCTATCTTTAGACCCAAGTTAGAGAGACGATAAGAAAGTTAGAGCTAAATCGCGCATACCGACCGGGCCTTGCAACTGGTGGTTTGTCTACTTAGTACATGCAATTGAGGGCGGCGACAACCAGGACATAACTGGCACTTGTCTTGACTTGGAAGTTGGAACCCCTTGAGTCCGAGCCATCAGTACGATTTGAACTCTGAGACGTGGTTCTCCACCGAGATCGACGACGAAATGAGTTACAACAGGTATCCGCCCGCTACTCCGGCGCAGCTGACAGCTGTACACCATTTGCCTGGGGACCTGTGAGTTGGTATATACGACAGCTTCATTAAACTTTCCGCTGCTACTTTAAGAACGCCTTTGCATATAGACGCGCAAATTCGGTGCTTCTAATAGCGATCTCCTTACCATGCTCATACATACGTGCTGCATAAACTTTTGTGCTAGAACGACTTGCAAGATCAACGATTTGAACGCTCACAGATAACATCACCAAGTTTAGTCGTGCTGCGAGCAACGAATGTGAATGGTATAAAAGTGTGTTCGAACGGCCTACCAGGATGCTTCATGCCTCGAGACAACATGTATCTTCTCTTTCTACTCTGTGCAATCGTCACGCTTGGTTTAATCACCACTATCACACTCACCTTATTTTGCTCCCGGAATTCATATCCATCCACCAAACAGCATACGTCGCCGAGGGCGATTATGAACCTCCTCGATCCCAAATTATCCATACACAATCTCCTGAGCTCTCGCTTCCTGGCAAATCAGAGGCTGCTACATACCTTCAACCTCAGTAACACCTTCGTCAGCCCAGACTTGCGAACCCATCATATGTTCGTTGGTCGAATGAAAGACTTGATTCGGGCCCAAAGTCGTCACGGACATTGGGGTGCATTTTTACATGTAGCTCGTCAGGCCGTTGAGTCTGAGCTCGATCACTGTGCCAAGGGACGCGAGACTCCTCCTAGTCGTTCTTTTGCAGAACTAGTCCAGATCGTGACGTTCAAAACCATCTTGATCGGCTTGTTGGATCCCGACCGCGATATGGAGACTATCGATACAGAGGATGTACGGGTCTCTGCTACCCTCATCACGAAGCTATGGGCCATGTCAAAGATGAAAAAGTCAGGGTCTGTACCCTCCGCAGCACCACCCTCTGATGATACATCCACCACTCCAATCATCGATGAACTGGCCACACTCAATCACCACCTTCGTCAGCTTTTACCTGATCTAGACAAGTACCCAAATCCCGTTGATTTTATCATACCCACATGGGAAACGTTGTGGCGTCTGGTAGCCACGTCCTTGGCTCATGTGTATGACCAGGAAGAGTATCGCCGTGGTTTCCAAGAGTTGCTGGAGAATCCAACGCCTGAGCGATTCAGCACTGCTCAGGTCACCCCGAGAACCTGTTGGATCATTAACGAAACTCTCCGTTTACATCCCCCATCGAGACATATTTCTCGAAGCTTCTCCATCGAACAACATCCCCTTCGGAAATTCCTGCATGGCCTGCTCCCAAAGTTCACGAGAGACATATTCAGCCTAGACAGCTCTCCGATTCGATCAGAAGTTGCAGCTATCGAAGTCGTGCATCTCTCCACCGATATTTGGGGTACAGACGCACTCGAATTCAACCCCAAACGCTGGGGAGAATATACCGGGTCAGCGAACGTTCCAACTCTGTTTGCATTTGGGTATGGACCGCTTATGTGCGTTGGAAAGAACTGGGCTCCCATGGCGGCTGCGTTGATCGTTGGAGCAATTTTAGAAGGCGTCAAGGAGGGAGGACTGGAGATTCACGGAACCACAGTAATCGGAGGACGGTCCGACTGGGTTGGATGGTGTGTTCAAGATCGCGAACGATGTTGATTTGACATTCGTGTATGAAAGTCTGTGACTAGTGTAAATATATCATAAACATCATGAAAGAAATTCCAGTCCTCATTGGCTGGTCCAAATGTCATCCGTTAGTTCGATAAGTATAAAGCCCTTGACGACATACAGCCTTTTTTATATGTGTTTCTGAGGTCGATGATGAGTCAACGAGCTTCGGCTCAAACGCGAGATATTGCGTCCCAAGCTGCAGGCGAGCAGGCAGAAACAAACCATCATCAATGCCCAGAAATACCCGCCGAGCAGATGATACTCCTCTGATAGAGCGAACGCGGAACTAGGAGGTGAGATTCAGTCTACTTTGAACGACGAGCTTCAGCATTGAGAGGGCCATACCTAGCTAGAGCAGGACTAATGATCCTAGCAAGAGACATCGCACATGACATCACTCCATTGGAAACAGCAAGTACCGCTGGCGTGTCGACGTTGCTCTTCGTTAAGATCAAACTTACACTGTATATAGATCCAAGATCAGTGGCACCGTCCCCTAGCCCAGCATGGAATAACACACCTATATGCCATTCCACCGATTTTAGATACCGCTAGGACTAAAAGAATGCCGGTCCAGAGCATAACTTTTGACCAGACATCTAGACTGTCGGTCTCTTCCACGAGCCCTCGTCGAGAGATGATATTCAGAACGGGAATGATAGCAAAGACAACTGGCCATGCAGCGATGGACATGTTATAGACTTTGGAGGCTTCGATGCGCTTCAAAATGACTGGCATGATGAAGATTTGCATAGCCGCTGCGATGACGCCTGAAGAAGACAAGATGAAACCGATCGTGGAAGGCTATTACAAGGTCAGTAAGGTCAGAAAGGAATGAAGAGAAGAAAACTAACCGAGAATGCTAGACCGCCATTCTGAATGGGAGTGAAGCAGAACAGCACGAAGAGAACATCGAACGCGGTTGCATTGAAGTTCAGAGCAAACGCGCTAATGCTCAACGCACGGATGATCGGGATGGAGAGGAGTTCCCGTAATGTGGGTTCACGATCATCGACGGGCGAGTCTTCAGCGGCATCAAGGGTTTTCTTCCGCAGAGTCTACGGAACAAACAAGTAGCGTCGTAAATACCCAACCGCAGTCGCAATCGCACGCAAGCGACTTACCTCTTCCAAGAAAAAGTATCCCAGCAGCACACCGAATATAGCGATTATACCAGCAACTAAACATGGAAGGAAATACGGGTGTTCGTCGAAGATAGTATTTTGGAAGATTGGACCGTATTTGTCTGCGGGGTTAGCGAGCACACCGCCAATGAAAGGGCTGAGGCAGACAGCAAGGTCAGATGAGACAAAGAACAAAGAATGGGTTGGATGAGTGGAGACGTACCCGGTGATACCTCCAATGGGCCAAACTAGGCCGTATATAGGGAAAGCCGCTGCTTGGTTAGATGCTAAAGGCAAAACACATGAGCTAAATCTAAGTTATGGTTATAAGGAGTTTGACGACTTCACCATCCGTGATTTCACCGACAACAGACTGAACGACAGAGACTGTTCCACCGAATATTCCACCTGGAAAGGACTGTCAGGATTGCAGATGTGAACGCAGTGGCGTAATACAGACCGATGACACGAGAAAGCAGTAGGTCTGTCAAAGAACTAGAGAGACCAAAATACATTGTCGATAGTGCCACGCCCAATGTTCCCACCATAACTACTGGTCTGCGTCCAATTTTGTCTGACAGGTAGGGTTAGATCGTATCGCAAGAAGGAGCGGTCCAGCACGCACTAGACAACTTGGACCACTGATAGATAGCCAGGAACTGAGTGACTGCAAACGTAGATTCCACAAGACCACTATAGAATCCCGTCTGCGAAGGATCATCGGTGAGCTTCAGGAAAGTTATGAACTCGTTGATGTACGGGAAGATTTGAGTGAAGGCAATGGGATCCATGAGACGAATCGTGCAGATAATGAGCAGTTGTGCCATTGGCAGCGGGGTGACTGGTTTTAAGATGTGAGGATTCTGGTCTTCTGGATCATTTTGAACGTCGTCACTCAACAACGGTGTCGCCTCGGTGAGTGTCCTGGATGAGTCTGAACGAGAGACGGTCATCGAGGGTGGAGTTCGAAGTGAGGAAGAAAGATGAAGGGGAATTTGAAAATTTCGAAAGTTGAACTTGACAGTTCCGAGTCATTCATTTTCCAAAGTGGCCCGGATATGACCAAGAGGGTATATGTGGAAAGTTCTGATTCCGGCGAGGGTTGGTAATATGGAATGGAAGAAAGATTTCTCGAAGGGCGGTCGACAGAATCATGCGCGGGTGAATCTCGCCCTTTCTCGCCCTGCGGGAAATTTTTTCAACTCATTGATCTTTGTTCAACTTCTCTCCACCAGATGGTATTTTGGTCCATGAGAATTCAACAGTGGCCCGCATTATGTTCATCCATATCCCTCGTTGTTTGCCATAGAGACAAGAACAGATACAGAACGCTTCCTGCGCGGCGTTATCACAATCCTCTTCGATAACTTCAGTTGAAAGGGCACAATGCACTTCAAAAAGAACGATCATGTACCTTCTGGCGCGAAATATCACCCTGCCTCACCCCGTCTCAACCTCCTCCTCGCTGCAACCAATATCTCAAGACTTCAAAGGGACAGATGCAAGAGCGTCGTCGTCAAATCTTCGATCATCTTCTGGACACATTGTTGTGCATGATGGTGGAGTCTTGACTCTGTTCAGCTTGTCTAACCGTGCGATCAGGCTTTCCCAGAAGTTGACGAGGATCAGAACCTATCAGAACACCTCAAGAAATCAAGAGACTATCTATATATTGGATGTGCATTGTGTACCTTTGTGCGTCCCGAGAGTGCTCAGTCCAGTCCTCGTTAGGAAGTATGTGTCTTCATTATGAATAGAGAATGTTGCCGTCGTTCAAGCTTCAAGCTTCAAGCCTCAGAGCGATCCAGTCATGGTAGAGTACAAGAGCAAGTTGAATCTCTGAGCAATGTTCGGCCGTTAATCGAAACGGCCCACGGGTGAACCGGAACGGAGACAGTCCGGCCGACCGGTACGACTTACATAGTGGGACACTCACTTCCGGCAAGTACACCGTACTTCTACTCGAACGAGATACTAATGTGGATGCTGCAACGCTAAGCGCATAGATTGACGAAGACAGTGAAGAGTATCGAGATTGACTTGTACAAGAGTGAGAGCGACAAGTATGTATACAGAAGGGGCCAGCACGGGACACTAGCCAACTACAATCACATACACACAACCCTTCAACCTCTTCGTCCTCTCCGTCCTTTTCGAGCCTCGTTACCGTACTCTGGCCCTAGAGCAAGAAGACGTTCCCCCTCTGTTCAATTTCTTGTGTCTTCTGTTCCCATATTGGCACTTGAGGGAGGACGAACGCTACTCCTTGGGGGTCAGCCTACAACAAACTCAGTGAGCGACATCCGTTGTAGATTTTCAACTCGACTGACCGATAGTATATGAAGTTCTTTGTTCTTGAATTCGACGAAAGTAATGGGGTGGGGACCAGTGCCGTATTCGCCTCGACCTGTGAGTGTGATCGCGTCCTCTAGCCCCATTGGTGTCGTAGTCGCGACACCATCAAAGACCTTTTTCGAGAGATATAGACTATGGTCATTGTAGCCGCGATATTTACGACTGTTCAACCCCTTGAACTTGATATTCAACCTGTAGTCTTTTCCATCGAAATTGGATGTGATCCCGCCATTCGTGACAAGAGTGAGCTTGGTTACTCGGAAGGCCATGTCTTTCGCAGGTATGTCACCCCAGTCGATGGCTAGATCGGGATTGTCCTTTGCATGGCGAAGGACTGGGAAGACCCACGGAAGAAGGATTTCTGCAGCATTACGGATTTTGCCTGCGGATTCCTTCAAAAGGTCGACACTTTGGCCGTATGGAATGCAAAGCTCGAGCTCAACGGAATAGTCATGAAACTCCAGAGTTGCAGGCGAAGAAGTCCCGAACGGTGATAGGTACGACGTGTACTCGCGATTGGTAGTGGCAGGGACAGCAGCCCAATTGTAATTACTGACAACCGGGGTCGCAAAAATGGAGGTGGGGAAAAGGAGACTGAAGTATAGAAACCGCATTATGCGTCGGTAGTGAGCACTATGAGGCACTATGCGGTTGTGATTTTAAGATTTCGAAAGGCGAAGATGTGCTTCCAAGTGAGTTCAACCGACCAGCGGTACCAGGGAGATGTTAAAACGGTAGGCAGTAAGTGTTCATGTTTTATACTGACCGTTCAGCCTTGTTCAAGCTGCAAGCATGTGAGCTCTTTCAGCAGTAATCAGATCCGATGGATAATCATACCTCCACTACAACAATCCAAGGAAGAGGCCAAGATAATGATACTCATCAGACACACTTGAGTTGAGGTATTTTCTGTCTGACGATGTCGACTGATAATGCTGAAGTCGTTGTCGATGCGATAAGCCAGATAGGGCCATAGGCCTGAGTCTTCACGATGAATCTGCAGACAATAAGTTGATCTTGAGTCTTGAAGTTCGAAGGACGTACGAAGAGCTGGGACTGGAAAGATCTAAAACGGTTGGGATTATTGGTGGCTTACTGAGATGTGCGTACCAGATTCGCGCGACATTAATCTATGCAAGCTCCACGGACGGGCGATGTACAGCCTTGTACAGCCAAGGAAACTCGGTCGTGAAGGGTAATATCGCCAATGTGCATATTCCTTGAATTCTATGGATCGTAGTCGGAGAGGAGCCTAGAGGCTCCTAGAGGCTCCTAGAGGAGCCCGAGTGTTCGATATGGATGGATGAGGCTTTTTCTTGACATTGATATACATGCACATGGGACACAAGGGTTCGCGAAAGGTACAGACTTGTACAGGTCGGTATCCGCGTCATACACGAACAACATACGATCTCATTGACGATACTTGTGAGAATCTGAGCGCTGAGCAGTGAGCAGTGAGTAACTGAGGACTGAGCACCGAAAAGAGAGGCAATTTCGCGGCTCCGTCACTGTTGATTCGCAGCAACGAGATTACATAAGTCGAGATCATAGTCCGATCCTTTCCGATTCTCAGAGCAAATTCACTCGGTTAAAATTCGAACAGGAAAATTGAGAAGCCTCTCATACTTTCCCCCAATTCTGCTGGTCATTTTTTCTTTGCTGGTCAAAGGCATGATTGTTTCCATTGCTCACTCCTCAGCATCGATTCTCATCATCCACGTTTGTTTATGCAGATCCTAACGTTTCCAACATCATCATCAACTTATACATCGCCTCTTTAATCGGAGTCTTTTCAGCTCTGTTTTCCTATCATGCTTTTCTTTCGTTCCAGCCGTGCCGGTTCATCCTTCAGTCTGATCGTTCTTGCGGTACTTGCGCTTGCTGCCATTGGCACTCATACCTCCGCTGCTCCTGTTGACATTGGTGTAAGTAGCATCGCTGTCAAAACAGAAAACCTCACTCATTACTAATTCGTGCCAAAGGAATACTTCGGAACTGTGTCATTCCCCTTTGACATCGACTCTACTCCCCACAATTCCCAGCTACTCGTTCTACTTTCTGACCATCAAGCAGATGCCTTGACAAAGGTTGTGGTGGAAGTTGTCGCGCGAACCCTGGATGGACTGCCAATTGCTTCAAAGGATGTGAATACTAATAAGGCTCATCTTTCTCATACCACTGGCACAGGTATTCTACAGCCTTCAGGATCTGCTCAGCTGTTCTTCCTCCCAAACAACAATCATTATGTCACGTCCTGGGAAGTGTCTCTTCCAACCTACTTGTCAGGCAAGAAGGCTGTGAGCGGAGATATTCTTATTAACCCTGAACCTTTGAATCTTGCGTCCAACGTTGCATCATCTTGTCGAGCATTCGTCCACTCAGGCAAAGACAGCCAATCTTCTACTTTTATTCCACGTCCACTTAATGCAGAAGAGTTTCTCGTACGAGTTAATTCTTCCTCCATCTGACATATCCGCTAATTGATATTTGCAGAAATTTATGGAGATCATTCACGAGGTGCACCCAGGCTGAAGGCACCGCTCCCTTTCGCTGCTACTACTTACATACCATGTATAATATGTTAGTACTTAGATGAGCAGAGTGACTTCAACTTATGCCTGGGGTTCGGCGTGTCGAGTGTAAATCCACGATTGAATGTCATACACCTACATTTTCTAAAGCACTATTTGAGCCCGTGAATGAGGTCAATTATAGGATCGGTAGTATCTGTGGTAAGTAACTCACCACATGCCATGTCGTATTCCAGCAACCTTTCTTTAGCCTTTCTTCCGCATCGACTCTACTATTTTGCCAGGTTGAATCAGGAAAGCCCAGAGTAGTTCTCCCTGGTTTTCCATGTGTGCATACTTTCGCTGTCCGTTTTCCATTTCGAGGTTATTAAACTCTATAGTGATCCTCAGTGCGCCTGTAAAATTCAGCGCAACCTTGTGTTTCGTGCTGTTTCGCGCGGAAGGAGATTGACAATAATCTTTTTGAGTTCTATTGGTTGGGATTGGATAGCCTCTGTGACCTTGGATACTGGAGATACCGTGCTAAACCCTGCTAAACCTCTTGAAGCCTGAAGGTCCGAAGCTTCAAGATTGAGGCATTTTACAAGCGAAGTTCGAATTGAGGTCTATTGAGGTCAGGAGATAGCTTATACATGTCTTGAGCGATGTTTGGGTGGATTTTCAGGCAGATTCTAGAGAGCAAAGGGTGCAGACTGAGTGGCACTGTAGCAAAAGCTGAAAGCGAATAAACAGGCGCCGCGCCATCCATGATAGTGTACGTAATACTGCCGGTCGCGGCCATCAAACCTTTCGAATGAACACCCGCAGACACCCGCCCCCCTAGAAGTTACCACATAGACCAGCACGTACCGTGTACATGTTATGTACAACAGTCGCCGCCTGCTGGCACTGAGTGCTGGCTGAATGACTCATTCTTCTCGTTTCCAGGATATAAAATTAAAAAGTGAGTCGAATTAGGTCGGATTAAGGAAACTCAACGCTGCCTCATTCATCCCAGCTTTCATGGTCTCCCCAGAATTACTCGAAGAAGCTATTGCAATAGTGACTCCTCTGAACAAATTGCGGGAGCAGAATGGCGGAGATTTCAGTTTTGTATGTCAATGCTATCCGAATGACTTAATTGTTGCCCATGTTGTAAGTTGAACTTGTTTCTCAACAGTACATGAACTTTATCAAAACATGCCCGACCGAAAGGAAGCTTCCTAAACCATTTTTGATCGACTACGATGCCCTCCAGGAATACCCTGCTTTCTACACCCTTCCCCCCAAACTGTGGTTGGGTTTTGGTATCAATACCGAGGATATCCTCAAATATTACCGCGATAAGCGATCCGAGTTCCCAGAACTCCCTCCGGTGACAAGAGCTCCTCCAGTGGTGGAGCTGGTCAAGCTACATGTCCAAAGCCGGTTATGCAGGATGTGTAGACACCAGATTGGATTTAATCTAGTCCTATCCGAGAAATATGACATGGTCCTCTGGTTATATGACAGCCACCAAAAGCGCCAACTTGTGGACTATGAAGAACAGGAGGTAATCGATATCTTGAAAAGGGAGCTCCGTGTGCTCGAGGAGCAAGAAAAGCTCACTTGGTTCTATGATATCGAAGAACCAAGACTTTGGACGTACACCAGAGACTCATGCAGGTATGTAGTTGATTGGATACAGCTTTGCGCTACTGAGATATTCAAATTCTCATGGCAGAGTGAACTTCTAGGAGACCGTAGCGGCGTAGCTCAGTAGCCCAAAAACTTGTCCTTTGAGGCTTCTGATGTCGTCCCGGTGCTTCCCCCGGTTGTAATGTAATTTGGTTCTGGTCGTATCGATTCACACAGAGTCTGAAATCTGGAAAGCCTCGTTGATTCGGAGGCTGAGTGGCAATATCATATGGAGGGGCCATATCCCAACATGAGCCAACGCATCGCCATCAAGGAGCGGAAAACTATCAATTCGAGTGGCTCGCTGTAGGACTGCTGATCGTAGTGACCGTTCTGGAATCACAGTCTAAGTTTGTTCAACGCTTTCCATGCTCAAATAATACATATACATCTAGGGCCTAATCTGGAACCACCTTCCAAAAGTCTCAATGACCATATTTTGAGCCCCCGTCTTTACGACCATAGGGACATCTGATAAGGAAAGGTCAACTTCTAGTTTCCAAAATTCTATTCGTACTGGTACAACGGCCAGCATCAGCTTCAAATAGAAAATGACCTTTCCGCAGACCCCGGATCCAATGCCTTAGCATTTGCTGGGATAGGATGGAAGCAACTCATCGGTCGCCGGAGACAGAGCGATTTCATTAGACATCAACGCTCATCATCGTAACGCCAACTCCTGTAAGTATCATGGTATAGTCGCTATTTCTCCTCGGCCGGATAAGTTCTAACTTCGCTAGTAGCGTGTTATATCATAGTGGCACTCAAACTTACATGGGTGCTCGGGGCGTGGTTGGGAAAGGCTCTTTTGAAATGAAATGGAGCTATTGTGCTATAGCCTCAGCAGCTTATTAGGCTTCTAACTTTTAACTGTCAACCTGAATGAAGTATATACAGGATGATCGAGCGAGTCGGCCGACATCAGGCTATGCTGGCTATTCACCCCTTCGGGAGTTCCTAAATTCGATGATGCAATTAGCAAACCCCCTGGCTTTACGACTGACTCCGACCCCATGAGTTAATGCAGACTTACGTCCAATAAGCTGTCAAAGCATCCGCTTTTCGTGGGCGTCTGGTAAGTGTTGCTCAATAAATAGGACCCATAGTCCGTCGATTGCATTCCAGCTCAGCACAGGCATAGTCTGTGAAGATGCACAGAGGGTTCAGTTTATCTGCCGTCCTCACAAGCCTTGCGATAGTTGTTAGCCTCTGCTCTCGTGCTGCCGCTGGTATGTCTTCGCCCTCTGAAGTTTCCAACCAACACTCTCACAACGCATTACTTGGCAGGTATCGTGGTTGAAACCATTCACCGATTCCCTCCTAACGAAAGCATCGCACTCGAAAACCTCGCTGTCAGGAAGACCGGCGAAATCATCGTCACTCTCGACAATCTCCCCACTATCTATCAGATCGAACCAGAAGTCAACGGGAGTGCTACCTTCATCCATACCTTCGAAGGATATGTTGGTCTCCATGGCATAGTGGAGGTACAGCCCGACCAATTCTATATCAACGCCGGTAACCTCTCTCTGGTCACCCACATCGACGTCCCAGGCTCCTCCTCCGTCTTTCATGTCAACATGACTGGCTTCCCCGAGAACGTTCAAGTCAACAAAGTTGCCGATTTCCCTGAATCAGGTATCCTAAACGGAATGACGCTGCTCTCCAGGGACGAAGGGCTGGTGTATATCGCGGACAGTCGAGTGGGGGTTGTGTATCTCCTTGATGTATACAAAGGAAATTACTCCGTGGCTATCAACGACACGCTCACGAACCAACCCCCGGGAGCTAGCGAGACATCTAACTGCGTTCATGGTGTACACGTTTTTCAACGCACTCCTGACTCTCAAAAGTATCTGTACTTTACCAACTTCGCACAGGGAATCGTCGGACGAGTCCCCATATGCGAGAACGGGCTCGCTTCAGGACCTGCAGAGGTAGTGACAGGAAACCTAACCACTCCGGAGGACTTTGCCTTGGACGAGGACGGGAATATTTTCTTGGCTTTGTTCGATGACAACGACTTCATCCGAATCGATGAGAAAACTCACGAGATCACAGTGATCGCAGGCAGTCCAAATAGCACAGAATACAAATGGGCTTCGGCGGTTGAGTTTGGGAGAAGGCATTCCGATAGAAGGAGCCTTTACGCTGCCATTGATGGAGGGTACCTCGCACCCGATAATGTTGGAGGCACACTTTTCAGGATCGAGCTCGGTGACCTTGCAGTTGTCTGATTCAAAGGAGCGATTAATTTGGACTGCTCGTGCTTCGGTTTCACTAATCAGGAGTGCTCGGGGAATACATACAGTGACGTAGAAGACGAATGTCGGTGTATTAGGGATTGTCGTTCTCATCAAACGAAGTCAATACTTGTGACATTGACATCGAATTCGATCTAGCCTGAGAACAAAATTCGGTACGAAGTTCTCTCCCTCATGTTTGTTGGGGGAAAGCGACAAGCTTTACTCCGCTGACTTGACCATGTTCCAATTTCTTCAGCCCATCGACGATTCCAAGTAAACCGTTAGGCAATTCTTCGATCCTGTTTGGCTGGGATTGCGAATCAATAACCGTAAAACAGTTCAGTCTCGATTTGCTTACCTGAAATACGCCCTGCTGCAGCAGTCTCGGCAGATGCTTCCACAGCAAGAGACCAAACGGCCTGTTCTGTGGAACGTATGGCGACCCGAAGACACCATAAACCTTCCTCCCAGCCGCATCCGGACCATCCCGCGGTACTGGTTGAGGCGTCGCAACAATCAGCTTTCCATCCTTGGAAAGAGAGGCGTAAGCAGCATCCTGGGCTTCAACCGATGTGATCGCGGAGTATATCGTCTTGACGGGATGCGGATAGATTTCGTGAAGAGCAACAGGAAGATCGGCAAAAGGAACTTCGGTGTGGTCGATAACATGTGTCGCACCGAGAGTTTTGAGGAACTCAGCATGTTTCAACGAAGCATAAGCAATGATTGTGCTGAAGCCAACATATCTCAAGATCTGAATGGCTACAAAAACAGCTGTAGGATTCAGATAGAAACCATACTAAAGGCTAGAACTCACCGTATTGGCCAACGGAGCTCGACCCTCCAACGACAAGAGCCGCTTCTCCAGGAAACTTGATTTCGTCGTCGAAAGTGGGATTGAGACCTGCGCCTAGCGGGTCTTCTGGAAGTAGTCCATATGCAGCAGCACTAAATGTGACTGAAATGGAAGCGGCTTGACCGTGGCTCAAGTCGTCAGGAATCTGTTCGGCCAACAAAGATGAATCTTGGAACACAATCTGCGAGCGCGGATCGATCTACCTTTCCCAAGAATTCAGTTGGTGCAAGAGCGTATTGCTGGAACCCAGAATATTCATTGTGGTTACTCTTTGTTTCGAAAAAACTATCGGCAAACCCAAGAAGCAGTCTGTTAGCCTTTGAATGAGATCAAAGCAAATGCACTCACACTCGATCTCCCTTCGAGAAGCCTTCTACATTTTCTCCTACCTCTTCAACATCTCCTGCTACTTCAAATCCGAGGATAGCAGGGTAAGTAGTATTGATGGCGAAAGGGTCCCGTGCTTGTATGATCCAGTCAGCTGGATTGAGCCCGGACGCTATGATCTTCACCAAAACTTCACCAGGTCCAGGCTTTGGTATAGGCACAGTCTTCAGCACAAACGGTGTTGCGGGTGCTTCAATGACAAGGGCTTTCTGTACGCGGTCACCAGAAAACATGTTGCTGGTTGTTTGTGTTTATCGCCAATCAGCTCGAATCACCTGTGACCTGAAGGAAAGCGTACGCGAGATGCAGGTCTCCATGAGTGGTTCTCCAAATTTATAGCCACAGTAATTGGCTGAGTCAGAAAACATTAACCGAGAGTAAGTGGCTGATTCAACAGGCACCCAAAACTGGCTGAGTCAACCAAGGTCCACAGAGGAACTGGCTGAGTAAACATCAGGTAAACATGCACCCACACCATAGTAACTGGCTGACTCAACATGCATTCACGATAGACTTGGTCCCGTTTCATGTACACGTTACAATGTAACAATACAAGGTGGCGCGAGATCATGGTGCAATATTCGCCTAAAAGTGTTGAAGGAGTCAGTGAGCGAAGAAACATAGCAAAAGCGTGAGACGAAACGACAAAGGACAACAATGGCAAAGCTGTAGTATGTCCACCGTGACTCGAATCCTCTCGAATCGATATGCAACCTCAGTCGGTACAGAGACATGGGCGGAATTGAAACCACTTAAATAGTACCGTACCGTAGTAGAATAGACATTCTAGTTCAACGTTCATTGAACCTTCGGTAAGAAAAAGCCCAACTCAATCATGGACGTGCGTTGACATTTGCATTTCGCCAGGATTGCTTTCTTATCAATATTAGAGCGAATTGCTATAGAGAAACCGGTGAGCATCTAGACGAGCCTCAAACTAAAGACGACGTATGACCTACCCCCTCCTTCTGCAAAACAACTTCCCTGCAGTCAGTTGATCTAAGAGTAATTCTGGAATATTCGTACTTTGGCCTCACAAGTACTGGCCAGTAGATCAACAGAGTTTCGCAGAACACAAGTTGAGATGGAATAAGAATCGTTGTCCGCGCCAGAATTGTCATACTCGTTACATATTGACACTACATCCTGGATACAAATCGCTCCAAGTTCTGCCTCATGATTGTTGGGGGAAAACAACAAGCTTCACTCCACTGACCCCACCATGTTCCAATTTCTTTAGCCCATCGACGACCCCAAGTAGCCCGTTAGGTATTTCTTCGATCCTGTTTGGCTGAAAAAGTCATTCAGTATCAAGAACTCGGTTTAATTCCAGATTGCCCACCTGGATTACGCCCTGCTGCAAGAGTCTCGGCAGATGTTTCCACAGCAAAAGACCGAACGACCTGTTTACTGGAGTATACGGCGTCCCAATGACACCATAAACCTTCCTTCCAGCTGCATCCGGTCCATCCCGAGGTACTGGTTGAATTGTTGCAACAATGAGCTTCCCATCACTGGACAGAGAGGCGTAAGCAGCATCCTGCGCTTCAACCGACGTGATCGCAGAGTATATCGTCTTGACGGGATGCGGATAGATTTTGTGAAGAGCGCCAGGAAGATCAGCGAAAGGAACTTCAGTTCGGTCAATAACATGCGTTGCACCGAGCGATTTGAGGAATCCAGCATGTTTCGATGAAGCATAAGCTATGATTGTTCCGAAGCCAACATATCTCAGGATCTGTATGGCTAAAGAAGCAGCTATAGTATTGAGACACTAACTGAGAAAACTTAGACTCACCATATTGGCCAACTGAACTCGACCCTCCTACGACAAGAGCCGCTTCTCCAGGAAACTTGACTTTGTCGTCGAAAGTGGGATTGAGACCTGCACCTATCGGGTCTGCTGGAAGTAATCCATATACAGCGGTAGTGAATGTAAGCGAAACAGAAGCTGCTTGAGCGTGGCTCAAGTCGTTAGGGATCTATTCAGAAGTTGACAAGAGTCAATTCGAACACAATTTCGGTCACGAGCGCGAGTATCAATGATATACCTTTCCCAAGAATTCCGTTGGTGCAAGAGCGTATTGCTGGAACCCAGAATATTCGTTGTGATTGCTCTTCGATCTAAAAAAACTATCGGCAAGCCAAGTTAGTCTGTTATTCGATGAGATCAAAATGATTGATATACCCACTCACACTCGATCTCCCTTTGAGAAGTTCTCTACATTTTCTCCTACCTCTTCAACATCTCCTGCTCCTTCAAATCCGAATATAGCAGGATAAGTAGTATTCATGACTGGAGGATCACGCGTTTGTAGAATCCAGTCAATCGGATTGAGCCCAGATGCTATAATCTTCACCAAAACTTCACCAGGACCAGGCTTTGGTATCGGCACGGTCTTCAACACAAAAGGAGTTTTGGGAGCGTCCACGACAAGGGCTTTCTGTACGCGGTCAACAGAGGACATTTTGCTGTTCGTTTCGGAAGGCTTATCAGTGTCAATCAGTTGCTACCACCTGAAGGAGGGTGTTGGTGGAATTCTGGTCTCCTTCAGTAGCTCGCCACATTTATAGCCACAGCAACTGGGCGATTGTGTTTCTGAGTCGACAAGCACCTGCAGATGAATCCCGTCCCTTGCGGTCCTACCTCTAGAAGAATCGCAATCCCGTTCCACATACGAGCTATCATACACGATGGTGCGAGATGGTGCAAGATTGGCCTAAGAGTGTTCAAATTATTGAGCAAGAGGACGTAGCTCGGAGACAAAACGACATAGGGCGGCAATCATAGCAGAACCGTACGTCCACAATAGGATATAGCCAATCATTTGAATCGATATGAAACCTCCGCTGTTACAGAAACACGAACACAATTTAAATCACTGACATGGAACCGTACCGTAGTGTAAGCAACAAGTGTCATCTTCTATAGCATTCGAGTAGACATTCGGTTTCGACGATACCTTCGGAAAGCCAAACTTCAAGCCCAGCTCGATGGTTTGTCAAGAACTGGAACGTGCGCCGACATTTTACCGGACTTCACTTTCTTGTAGGAGAGCAAAACGCTATTAGAGAAGCGGTGAGCATTTCAGCGAGCTTCAAACGTAGAAGCAACGTATGACTTACCCCTTCTGCATGACGACTTCCCCATCAAGACCAGCTTTGTACATCTCCCTCAAAAGATCAACGTCCTCTGCGTGATCTGGATTGGAGAACTCGAGGCGTACAGATCGCAGCTTGCACACGCCTAGATCGCTCTCATCGTCTCCACCATGGGATGAGTCGGCAACAGGAAAAAGTACTCTGGATTGAATCATCTGACTCGTCCTGCCATCAGACGCAGTGATGCACCTCCGAAGAGTCAACTGCTCCAAACGTGGACACAGAGCTGTTTCCTTTCGCTCCATACTCTGTTCCATGTTCGATTGTGCAGTAGGCGCGACTATTTGCTCGATGATCCTTTCAGGAAAAGTGAGAAGTTCCATAAACGCGTCGTCCAACATAGCCGTATCTATAACCCTCAAATCTCTCAACGAGTCCGAAAGTAACCTCGCGACAGAAGCTAGCCTGGAACGCATATTACAGTTCCGCAACACGAGGCGCGATATTGGAGGTCCGCGAGTAGATGTGAGGGAACCGTGTGTCAGGAAGCTTGTGGGCGTCACCATGTCCGAGTCAACGACAGCGACCGAACCGGAGCGTCTGAGGAACTGGACCAACTCTTCACCCTGATGCCATTGACGAGCGCTAGACAGCATCCATATCTCTAGTGCCTCTAGGTTGGGAAGAATCAAGTGACCCCAGAATCTGTCGATATCTTGTTCAGCTGTGACACTAAGCGCCCTCAGCTTTGGTAAAACTATTTCTTCACGCAATTGCGGTGCGGCATGTTGAAGATCCGGAATCCAGTCAGGATAATGTGCAAGACCAGTGAGGTCACAAGAGATCAGAGAAGATGAACGCTGGAGAATGTACAGAGCGAGAGTTTCTGATACATGTTCCAGCTTGAGGGTCGTCAAGCTTTTCCAGGGAACAGAATAGAAGGAATTGAAGCCGGATAAGCGAGATATATGTCCTGTCCCGTAAGATGCGAAATCACGAAGAGCTGGAGAATATTCAGCAAGACTCGAGATCCAATCCATGTAGGTAGATATGAGCTCGTATGAGGCGAAACGCGGATGAAATTTGAATGTCCGCATAGCAAACTTCTCCAACATTAAATTCTCAGATGGGACGTAGGGTGCGAACTGCGCGTTCGGAGGTAGATCGCTAAAATCCAGATAGACATTCCTCCAGCGTGAGAGATGGACCAACAAAGTTTCGAGAGGCCTGAAAAGCTTCGACATGGTGTAATGATCCTCCTCCAGATTCGCATTTGTACCTTGATACATGAGAGAAAATGACAATGGCCACATTTTCGAGCGGTCAAGCCACAGGTTCAACACTGGCAGAGATGGTCTGGATGCATTGTGTACAAAGACCACGTTGAACGTGCTCCAGAGCAAAGGTATACTGAGAGTGACAGCCCTCCATCGTTGACATGTAGAGAATAAGTTGAACGGGGCCTCGGTGCGCGAAGTGTAGACAGAGTTGTCGTGGTGGCAATAGAGAAAGATCTCCGTCAGGATTTCCGGAGGTATACGATAGACAGCTTGGAGGGCATCATATTCTATATCGTCTAGTCTAGAAGAGGATTAGAGCTGAGCGAGGCGAGAGATCACGTCCGTACGTTCGTTTGGAGAGGGTGATTGACATGTGGCGGTTGCGAAGAATCAGTAGAGTTAAGCGCCGAGTGGTTTCCAAAAATTTCGTGGAACGGCAAGCTCAGCTGCCCCAGCGCTTCGACGACGGCTTAATCCAGTAAGAAAAGCCCGAATGAATTTCTGGGGTCGCTAAGAGACATCGTGTGCACTAACAATAATATCTCGACCATTACTTCGTACTGAACGTCGTGCACTATCCCGTGAAAGCGGTTTGCGCATATCTAGAAGGAGAACAGACGTGAGCTTGCCAACTCTTTGCTCTCGAATCAAGCCACATACCAAATGCATCCTCTTCATCTCTTCCACCTTTTCCTACACCTAGATTCCCGTAATACTCCCTTACTCTCCGATACACACTATATCCCATTCCTTCGTACATCTCTATGGCTATGAGATTGTTACAGCGAACGTAGAGGTCGACGAAATATCCTCGATAGGTTTCGTCCGATACAAGTTCAAGGAGGGACATCATTTTTCGGGCAAGCGAGAGACGACGATATTCTGGTGCGACAGTGATAGCTGTGACGTGTCCATGCCATTCGGCTGCTTGACCTTCGGCTTTTCCGATGACTGGACACAAACTGAGGTTCTTGGCTTGGGAGAACATTGAAAATCGTACCATAACCCATCATGCGACCACTAGGAGCTTCCTGTACACAACAAAGGTCAGGCCAGCGAGAAAGATAGTGGAGGTAGAATCCAATGTTGTACTATATTGCGTTGAGTAATGAATTTGCCTTAAAGCGATAAACGACGTACAGTCTCCGTCCAGATATCCAAATTCCTGCAACGACAACGTTAGTGCCGAGATAGCGGAGGTATCCAGATGATAACGAACACATTGTTGAACTTGAACATGTCTGAAGCTTTGAACGGTCGAAGAACGCTCATTTTCGAAAAATCTTTGGCAAAGTGTGGTGGAACAAAGGAGAAGGGAGCTAAAAATTGGATTTCGTGGCGCTTGACGGGCGCTTCCAACTTGACCCTTCTTGGTTATGCATTGTTCACTGAGGCACCAGACTGCTAAACCAAACTGCTTCGACGGAAATGGCCCATCTCCTTCTTGCAGCTCTAAACTCTCCTAAACAATATCTATCGAAACTTTCTCCAAATCAATGTTACCTTCCCGCCATCAGTCGCTGTGCGTTCAAGCTGATCTGATGTGTCTGTCCATTACCAAAATCAATTGCCTTCCTACTTCCTAGAACGAGGACTAGACCTTACTGCGAGGTCGATATCTCAAGTTTACGCTCTTCCCGTATCGTCAAACTGGGGATCTTCGACGAAGGACCTCGGAAGCCTTGGCTCGAATCGAAAATGTGACCCGGATCCAATTGTCATGCAAATCTTATCAAATGTTATGTTCGTTCCAACTTCCAAATTTAACCAGGAGAGGTGCGGTAGAGGATAGGAAGACAGGCCAAACGATCTGAAATTACACTGAAGTTGTTGTAATGATCAGCTGGCGACCCTTACCCGTGTCTGGCAGCTTTGGCTGGACGTCTTGATCAGGGGGCAACCGCTAGAGCTAAGCGCTGACCGCAACTTCGGGATCATTTTGCTGAGCTAAAATTCTCAGGATCCCCATTTTAGACGAAGTGAAACCCAGTGGCCGTAAAGCCGCTTCACGGCTAGTGCATTCCGAGCACCTCATTGAACATAATTTTGCCCACAAAACATACAAATGGCTTCAAGATGCTGACAGAAATAGCCTGGCATTGCTTATACTCAGTAGGGGGCATGTAGACTGATCAACCAGCTTGTATGTACTCTACTCGAGTCATTTTACCTTGTACAGCCATGCAAATTGGTGCTATCGGCATTTCGGCCACTGGGGCTCACTTTGTCTGGAATAGGGATCGTGCGAGTTTTAGCTCAGCAAAATGATCCCGAAGTTGCGGTCAGCGCTTAGCTCCAGCGGTTGCCCCTTGGTCTTGATGCACTTCTTACGATTTCTCCCGCTTGTGCAAAATTAGTACAACTCCTGAGATTTGATCAGACTTGGATACTTTAACTTCAATTCTTCGCTCGCCGCCGCAGATTGGTCAATCGATTGCGCTCGAGGCTCGACCTCGAAAGCTTTAATAAGTAAGTTGTTCAGTTCGCTGCTGTCTGAATGGCACCGCTGAAGATCTTCATATGATGAAGTCAGGGTTGACCAGACGACCGTCCCTACCTCAATCCCGAGCAAACTCTTCTGGCGCTTCTGGGTCCCTTTAACAAGATGAGTTCAAACTCAAAGCGAGGAGGACAAGCGATGTACATCGCACAGCGAACTGGCTATGAACCGGACTCCAGTATCAGCCCATATCTCGGCGAATTTGATCTGCCTGAATGCTATAAGATGCTATACATACTAGGTATAATCTGTATAATCCAATTTCTATTAGGGGTGTATACCTGACCATTTACAGAACATATCCCCAATCATATTTGATCTGAAACTGCGGTGTTACCTGTTTAGAAAGCCGAAGGCGGGGTACCACCGCAACAGGCCGCAATCCGTCCTCGTTTCGCCGAGCAACCTGCAACGAATAGCCTCGTACTCGGTGCCCGGTCCCTGATATGCACATCTTAGTTCACCGGCTCCGTCTCAACTGGAGACTGCTCTGGATCTTCAGCGCCTTTCCCATCTCGATCTGCATAACTAAATCAGCCTGATCTCGTTCTCATCTGGTTCAACTCACCAGCTGAACCGAATGGTTGGAGATCTTAGTTGAACGGGACAACGATGGGGTGTAACAAACGGCGCAATAGCCCATTATAGGGTCTCAACATCTGAAATGAACACATTAGACCAAAGGAATCATCCTATGGCGCGTCAAACAGCTCGGTGCGGGATTTCTACCGACGTCCAGCAAAGGCATCGACTCTCCTCAAAAGGATGACATGAGATTTGTTCGATGCAGCGATACAGCACACCCGGGCCCTCAATAGTGCTAGTGCCATTGCAGAGCTGGGTGATCTATCAGCGAAGACGGCCGTCTACTGCGTCAAGTTCAAAGAATCTGCCAGTCTGGCCCGTCGTTGTCAGCTCTTGTCAACTATGCTTCAATGGTGGACGGAATCAGGACGGCTTGATCCAAGAATTCATTTACCACCCCCAGGCCCGAATCGTTCGGATATTTACTGATATGAGACGGTATGGCAGATGTATATGACTCTGAGTAGGTTTCCAGCTATCATTGACTTATCATTGTACAGACTAGAGACCGGAACGTACTATATGTATATGCATAGGAATACTAGTATGGTTTGCTCGTAGTCCGGTTTGATTCAATCGGAATCATTGTGACATGGGGCACTCAATGTGCTACGAACAATGAGCAGTAGGGATTCAGAAGATACTTCATTCCGAGCGTTTTGGCTCAGGCAAAGGGTCGGTCGCGTCTTATGCTATGACTCATGACGGGATACGGAGTTTTTGCCAGAGGTTGAGAGGGTCGTGCACTTATATGGAAAGGGTCATAACTCCAGAGTTTTCAGCGCAACGCAAGGCCCTGCAATACCGCCAAGTAGACCTACTGGAGGCCTTAATATTCTCCAAGGTCCGGACTCCAAGTGGATAAGAATTTGAGTACTTAGCTTCTGCCAGGCTTCTGCAGATCTAAGGATTCTCCGAGTCCCCGAGCGTTCCAAAATTGTCACGTGTGCGCGATTAGTGACACATCGTTGGGCTCCGTTCTCTTCCGACGCCAATCTCTTCCAGATACCCTCATGCACGTTGTTCCTGGCAGTGTTATCTCCGTGTAAAACTGCTGCATAACTCGATGAAAGCATCGTATGTCTTGTCTGTGTCTGGTTCGTGAACTTCGTGCATTATCGGGAACCCACACGGTGTTCAATGTTTCTCGAATCTCGTCCTCGCACGATGATTTACGCCGAGACGTTATCAATGTTGAGTGTTCGAGCTGTCTAGGTCTATGCTGTTACCAATATCGATACCGGTACGCTTTCGTCGTCATCGACCGAACCACATGTAAAGACATCGAAATCACCGGGACATTGAGGTGCTACATAGTAAGTAACATAACTTCAAGTTCTTTCATCATTCGTCAATCATGATACCCCCAGGAATCGTCTCCAAATGTCTGCAAAGGTCAATGTGACAGCTGTAGATTCGAGCGGAATGCTATTTCCTACCATCTTCCGGAAATCAAGCTAATGTCAAGGCTGGATAAACGCTTGTGGGCCTTCATCATCATCACCATCTACTACTGATTACTAGTAGCGATCGGGCTCACGGACTGCCTTCGCGCCTTCATAGTGTGCCACTAAGTTCTCCTTAGTAACAAATAGGAGGTCATTTAACTTCAAAAACCTTCTCGTCTCTATCTTTGCCGTCATATAATTATGGCCCATCCCATGAGACCGAATTGCGATCCTGCGCGCGGCCTAATCCAAATATGACTTTTCCCTATGACCTTTTCTTGTAACTTGTGCCAGGTCCTCATGTTCATTCGCAGCTCCTAATCGCAGGGTTTTTTTCAACTGACTATTCGCCGTTCCGCTCAAGAGTCAAAACCTATGCACTCAATGCAGGTACGCTCACTCAATCTGTCTGAATCTGTCTTATCAACACTCACTATCCATCTGCGGAATCGTCTTTGATAGCTCTAGGCCTAGGTAATTATAGCAGGTAAGAACGTTCGATATTCTTATGAACCTCGAATCAATATGATGGTGTCATTCACAACATGTCAGAGTTCTAGGGTTCCAGGAATTCACATATGCAATACAGGATCATGCCCGTGTTGAATCGTCGACGCTGGGTAGATGACCGGGATTTCCGCTGTATGTATCGAAGCTATTGTGACTAACTGCGAGTCGGATGCGTTCTTCCCTGAAGAATCCACAATGCATAATCAACCAACTGTCATCCGAGTCGACTCTTTCCGAGGACGTTGTCAGAAAGGGATCACTTGGAAAATGCACATGAACATGAACATGAACAATGAACATCACAGATATCGATTGCGGCCGCGGCATGCCACATAACAGGTTCAGCTTTTTCACCTCGCTCGCGTCGATGGTACTCGCGGATTTTCCGATTGTTTTTCTCCGCCGCGAATGGCATGCGCAGAAGATGACAGCCAGCATCAGAAACATATCATAGACGCTGCCAGAGACGAGTGCGGATGGTACTGCTTGTCGGATGTCCTTTGTTACTATCTGGTTTATCTGCATGCACAGGTCAGTTCGTTTTTCGAATTGCTCAGCTGTGATTTTCGTTGACCCATTGACGAAGATCGGGTGCATATACTTACTACACATCAGATATCTTAGCTATCCGTACCGGTTTCGACATCGTACCGTAGAGACGACAATAATAAAGTGCATCGAAGTATGAATACTTACTGTGCCTTAGAACTAAATATCAAGAGAGAGAGAACTATTTTCAGCTTTTCCCGGTCGGTTAATCGGCCTCGCACTGATATCCTGATTATCCCCTAGTATCCCCCACATTCCAACCGTAACCCGCCCTAATTTCCACTCCACTGCATCTATAGACTATGTGGCACTCATCGATATGTCCGTATGTCACTGTGCCTAACCACGGATGGCTACGGACTGCTACGGGTAAGTACCCTCCATTCTGGGGTTGTTCGGAAATATTGTTGCTTAGAATTAGAAGATCCAGCTCACCTGAGGTCCTGCAGCCTTATACATATAGAATCATAGTTCGCCGCCGTTGAGTCTGCGCCTTACATTCGGAAGATCGCTCAGGAGGGGTTAGTAGGGGTTAGTAAGTCACCAATGGCCAGCTGACAGCTACGGCGATTCCAGTGGGTAATCCGTGGGTGCTCGCTGCTGCGTATACGGCTTATACGGGACGTATGTACCTGGGGGAACGGCAGGGAACCCGTTGAAAGCTTCATAATGCATGATGATTCATGAGTTCATGACTGGAGTGACTCGAAAATCCCAACGGTGGAAATATGATCTTCGCACCCGCGATCTATGTAAGTCGCGGCGGCTCTCATGAAGCTCACGTTCAATGTCATGCCAATGATTATGACCTATCACACGAAAAAGTTTTACGTGGTGTCCCAAGAACTCATAACTCATAATGAGCGTGTGTAACGTGTAAGTTTCTCGAAATCCAAGCAATCTGATTGTTGTTTTCATTTAGACGAATGCAAGTTTCTTGTAAGGTATTCCATAGAGTTATGATAAACAGTAATATAAGTAAAATGCCGGTCAGTATCACTCGAAGTAGGTGGAAACAGTGAACAATTGATGCAGGGGTAAACGGACATCTGATAATAGCAATTGAGGAAAAGATGGAATGCAATGATGGACAGACGGAGTCAAACAGTGGCGGTCAACAAGCAGGCGCGCACGTAGAATCATGGAAGGAAAATCAAGCTGGGAAGCATGCAAAGTAGAAACTGAAAACCGAACAGCGAATCAATCAAACTCGTATCGGGATCGTCTGTGACGTGTGATGTGAAGGCAAGCCTGGATACACCTGCAACCAGTCTCGAACTCCGGACTCTTGCTGCGGCTTCACAGCAGCGACTTTTGTGTGTGGAAAGAAATCAGGTGAGCTATTCGTCGTACAGGGTGTCTGTGGCGATGATGTGCCTTCTGATGAGACCGGGCTGGACGGTTCCAGTTCGGGACAAGACCGCTGATGACTGCGGACGTGGTGGCGAGAGGATTTGGAATATGGGGAACGATGATGGAGGTGGCGACGAGGAGGTGAAGGAGGAGGTGCGATGGCAGTGTAGACACCATCATAGTGGGCAAGCAGGTTCTCTTCGGATATGTGCAACTCCCAATTCAAGACATCAAGAAACTCCCGTTCGATTCGCCCAACATCTCGTTTGCCGAAAACACCGGTGCAAAGTGCCCAGTGGATGTTCTTTAATGTTGAATCGTTCAAATACTGCGCAAGAGTTAATCGAGACCACTGATTCATTGAATAAACGCTCGTACCTTTGCCGCAAGAATCAATGCTCCCAGAAATACTCGCTCCAGAGCCCACTCCTCCAGAGCGATATGCAGATGTGGCTTGGCTCTATCGATGTAGGCCAGCGATGAAAGGACGACAGGCATTGTGACTTCTGCCCGAGTAAAGACGGTTGTGACAAAGGTGGTGAATTTGCCAAGTGTGCTTCTGCGAGAAGGTTTCCTGCTAAGAGGCAGAGAAGCTCTGCCCATAGCAAAATCGACAGTGTCCGCCACACAATCGACAACATAGTCTGAGCAGGTAGATGAGAATTGGATTGCTTTGAATAGCGAAAAATTACACACCGATAATCTGCCTAGATAGCTTAACATCAACGAGCTGAAGAAGAGCTGGCGAATGAATCGAAGGATCTACGAGGCTAGCATGGTGAACAGGCGAAGACCTGGTTGAGGAGGATGGTGACGATGACGAGCTGGGGGAGTAATCGTTGGCGTACATCGTAGTGGGAGAGGAGGACGAGCGAGGGACGGCATCCGGGTAGCAAGGCTTATATACATCGCTCGTTCCAGAAAAGGTGTAAACCGGGTGTAATGCTTTTTGAAAACTTTGACAAAAGCCGAAAGACAAGATGGAGTTTACCCGATTTGGATCAATCGGGTTCAGTTCAGCCGTTCGCCACGCAAAACCAAACAAAGCTGAACCGGCTCGGTTTTTCTTGTCAGCTCGTTCATGTCATTCACGAGCCAAATCCCGAGCTCTTCCCCTTCCTTCGTCCCGACTCCGCTACCGCAGGAATTAAACTCGTCTTTATACCTCTTGTACCTCAGTATCGTCCAAATCTGTTATGACTGTTAGTGCTTGACACGGTCTTATTCCTAGAGTCCCACAGGAACAGTACACAAGGTGGATTATCTTCTTTCCATACAGCTTTCTCAAGAATCGTGTGTACACCGTAAAAGTTGCCTTTTCCAGTTGTGGACAAGAATCACAGTCATTCATCAATCTCGCCATTTCCAGAGCTGACTCATTCTCCGTTCTTCTGCGAGTTCTGTTTTGTAAAACGCTGACTACGATGGCTTTCTAAGGCATATACTATATTCATCAACTCTACAAACGCAGATCCCAGAACTTTCCGGCACACCCGCCATCTGCGGTCTTTACCTGGGCTTTAGGATGAGCCCTTCAAGGACACACTCAAAAGTCACAGTGAATCTGATTCGATTCCGTCCGGCTTCACATGACAGGGGAGGGGGGACTTTTCGGAATCTCTCCAGGAAAATAGGATTCGTAAACACCGGCAAGGGCCTTCCACGATACGATACCACCCCCTTCGCAGATGACTCGAATAACACCCGGGACAACCGATTCCACGTCATGTAAGTCTTCCCAAGCTGTAAGCGTAACTCGCCTCAGACCTTTTACTATTAGTCTCATATGTTCCCCTATGACTCATCGAGCCATCTCTCATCTGGCGATCGATGGTGAGTCCCTTTGGCACATGAGGTTATGTATCTTATGTATCTATCTGTTCATATGCCATGTAGATGGTACGTTATACGCTATACAGCATGATATGGGGACGACGAGAGATACCCATGAACTGGCTTAACTTCGGGTTCATCTCTCTCGCATCGGACAGTTATTCCACTCGGTCTTCCGACCAATGTTCCCCTTAACATAATCACACCGCACCGCACCACACCATACTATCTTATACTATAATCTTTCGTTGGGAAAGTCATTCCGTCCATCCGGCAAAGGGATGGGATGGCATCGTCAATACGAAAGCCTAAACGTCTCCTAAACTTACACGCAACAGCTCTAGATCTTCTCCTCCGGTAAGCCCATCTCTATAGTCTATAGCCTTCCCGTCGAGTTCTTCCGTCTCGCAAACCGCAGAGTTTATGTACTTGGCCCTTCCCTTCGTTCTAGAACCTTGACTGAGTCGCATCGATATGATTGACTCTTGAGAGGTGAGTCTCGCACTGTTCCTTCTCTTTTCCCGTTCGGCATCATATTAGTATTTTTGTCAAAATGATAAATTCTAACTCTGTTATTCATTGACGTTTGACTTTTCGGTTGACGGGGTAATTCAGGTCGGGTCATTTTGAACTCGATTATTCGCTGCTGTTGAGAGAACAATGGCCAAAGGCAATGAATTGCAGGGAACAATGTGATCTATCCTGTACGACACTGGTCCTACAATGGAACAGTGCATATTGCATAGTATGGTTTCCCTGAATGACTCGTTCTTACCTCGAGTTGCGCATGCTGTTGCCTACTGTTGCGTGGCTCTCCCTCAAACGTAACATGCACCCTTGTGCATGGTGCACCTGGCGCCATCTTCTATACTTGATGACTTGAGAAGTTTGTGATAAGTATCACTGTGAGTTGATTCCTATGATTCCTTATGCATTTCACAGTATACCATTCTGACGCCAAGATTTCGCAAACCTTGGAACGTTTGAACCTTACTTAGCTTTGAACCTTGTTGGGAGTATGTACTATACTGAACGTGGGGCCGACTTCATGGAATCAAGATATTAGCGCTTTAGCTCGAAGTTGAATACCTTGTGCCACCTTTTCGTGTCACGCTTACGCCATTGCTGTATATTTGAACGGTTTCTTTTCGCTCTTCTACTAACCATGGTCTTCTGGTTTGTCGCAGGACATAACCTTAGTAATGGCGCCAGGGAGTCACCCGCCCGGACTCCCCTCTTTTACCTTTACCGATATTACTCCTACGTGGCCAACGGTCAACGCTCGACGGATTGATCGAATTTGGCCCTCAATTCCAGGTGACCCATGCGGCACATGAGGTCTCCTGAGGTCCCATTTCAACTGGGTTGCCAACCGTCAACGTTCATGACTCCACCGCTGGCCATGGCCCTTTCCTGGCGCCATTGAACGTTTTGGTGTGACCTGTCTCTCCCCGGAATAGATTGGAACTTTGATGCCAAGTTTTCCGTTTCGCCGAACAACATCACCAAGGGTCCTCTATGTAACCAAACTCAGAGCATGGTAAGCATGGCCATTCGTTCACACAGCCCGGGAGCTCGAACTTACCTAGCTTCCAAGTTCCAAGTACTCAGTCAAAGCTTCACAGCGTCAAACTGTGGCTCGAACGAGTTCAACTCCCCACATGGACACATATCAGGAATAGCTTCTTCTCCGTCCTATCACTAATCATTCATACTTTCTTTCATATCTCAACCATCACAGATCGTTCTTCGCTACGGCGTCTTCAAATCCCACAGCATGGGTTTTGCTGTTTTTGAATTCGCAATCATGGGTACGTTGGTGATATGAGCTGTAGAGCGTTGAGACACTCGTTTCGATGATACTTGACACTTCGATACTTATTGATCGGGACCCTTTCTTGCTGTGAAAGATCATGCAAGAATGCAAGTTCCTGTGCCAGTCTTGGAACAACAGAACGAGGGTGACCATGAGTCTCTGACCTTCTTTCAAGCGCCAATACTCCAAATCTTTTCGGATCCTTCCAGATTCCTCTACACAACAGCAACTTCAGAACAACAATCAGACGGTTCATAGCTTCAGTGTGTTTCCCCCACACACTGTGACACGTTTGAACAGGCTACGATCGATTTGTGGGCGCGTCAGTGGGAAGTTGGAATATCAGGTTCATATGACCGGAACATTAAGTACCACCAGGCAGTGACCACACGCGGCGAAAATTTCACAGCTTCTCAGTGTGCACTGTGCTTGGAATTTGAATGTATAAATTGTAACAGTAACAGCTTTGCGCTGATAGTAAGTGATGAGTCGTCGTTAATCTATCTATCAGCCAATTTGATCTTTCTATCTCTTTAGGACCGCTCACCGGATGAGTGAGAATGCGATAATCGAGCCATGGGAGCAACATGGGATCGTGTTCGCATCACTCCGTCTCGTGGTGAGCATCTTCAACAAACCGGATTTTTTGAAGGCGCCTATAGGGAAGCGCCCGGCTTCTTCTGGCGGTGGCACTGCAGTTTTCTCAATGCATTCAAATGAGTCATGGACGTCATGGACGTCATGGACTCTTGTTCTGACTCATTGCGCTAATTCACAACATTATTGTTTTCTCTTGTAGCTTTGTGGGTCCACCTTGTTATCTCTATCGACGATCGACCGCCAATTCAGTGTCAAACGAACCGGCGAAAGTAGGCGAAGAATTCGTTCGTTTAAAGGTGAGTAAGTATGTGGACAACGGTGGGGCGCGATCATACGACTCAACTTGAATCATTTCGGAGGCTGACTGGCTGACTTGTTGCAGGAAACTCTTGAAAGAAGACATCTCAAGGCCCACAGCCCATGGATATCGCTTCTGATCGCCCGGATGGCGCTCTGAGTCCTTTCGTATTGTTCTTTCTGTTTCCCAGGCGTCTGACTCCCTTCCATTGCCTGCATTAACTCGTTTGGGAAAAGTCAGCGAAAATACCGGTTGAGCTTCGAAGCTTCGACACACTCTAGAGGTAGGACGTTTTAGGCATGAGCAGGCATTGGGTCCGACGTTTCTGGTTGTGGACTTCAGTGGGCTGAAGCACTAGTACGGAATTATCGCTCCGAAAGCTAAGCTGACCTATGATCTGAGGCCCAAGGTTCTGTCGAATTGTTCGCTATTTTTGGCATTTGCGTATGTACGATTTGACATGTGCGTTCTTCCTTGAGCTCTGAGCTCTGAAGCATCTGAATGTTACAGCTTAAACACTTGAGCAGTGTCTACATGAGTCATAGGAGCCGAAAAAAGCATACTGTGAGTTGAGAGTGTCGTACATCTCCGGAACTGATCCATTTTCATGCTCTCGCCCTCATTCAGCATCGATCTTGAAGTTTCTGCGAGTGCTTTCAGCTCAGTAACTGAGTTGGTTCACCGGTCAATATCCTTCAACCTCCTTCAACATTTGATTTGATCCGAGTCCGTTCCATTCCCGCTAGCCTTCTGGGTTATCATGGCTGCCACAACTCCTAACAGCGACCATTTCCTTTCACTCGAGCTGATCCACGGCAAATACGGATTGAAACTCGTCTTTTGTCCGGGAATACAACTTCAAGTGTTCCATTGCTACATATGTACCCGTGACATTCCACTGATACCTCAGCTCAAGTGCCGATGAATTTTCGTATTCTTTCATTATAAAAGATGTTCAATGTTCATATTCGTCGGTATGTCTTGGGATCATGATCTTCAAATTGCTCCGAACAGAAAACGGCTCAACCTCAAGGGACGGTTTCCTCTGCATCTCTTCGCCCAAGTACATGCATGCATATCATCAGCGAAGCAACAACAATCTTTGTTCCATGATTCAGATTCTACTTCAAATATACAGCGGTGAGCCAGTCCATCATATAGTCCTTGATCAATCTATTCGTGGCTGTTCTGTTGAAGCACCGGCATGAATCCTCTCATCATCTGCACCGGTCTTGTCTCAATATCGTATATCATCTTTGATTCTATATATTCTCTACAGCGCTCATCTTTGATATTTGCACTCGCAGAAAAGCGTTTTGCGTGTGTCAATACTCCCATTGACTCGAAGCCTTCTTTAGGGACGCTCTTCACGGGAGAATACACTCGGTAGCTTGGCACCGACGCGAGCGGCACTCAACCGCTTGGGCTCAAGGCGAAATAGAGCGTTGTGAGCGAGATATTCGTCCGATATGAGCTCATTGACGTGGAAATCCGAAGCCTATATAACACCTGCGACGACGACGGTGGTGCGGCCAGGAATATCCTGATAGCACCCGCTTCTACTGATTGTTCATGTGTGATGTAGCATTCAGAACGTATCGTTCGATTTCGTTCTTCCATGTTATTCGTCTTCGGTGCATGCATGTGTGTAGCATCTTCGGAGCTGATGGTCAAGTACGGAACCTCACCGTAGACAAGGAATACCGAAAACGACGTTGACAGATGTGAGCGTTTCATAATCATTGATCTTCGCTTTGTGATAAGATTTACCTCCGGTCATATTTTGGATTACCGAAAGTCAGTCGCGATTGAACCGTCTGAATTCTACTTGTGTTTCCAAGTTTATAAAGCTGGAAGATGATTGAAGGAAGCCTGGACGCGTCTACTCTTTGATATCTGTAAAAGCTAAATCGAGGAGTATCAAATCCACGAAAGGGCGAGGTGTTTCACCGAAGACGGTGTCAGTAGCATAAACCTTACTACCTCAAACTGAACAGTACTTTGAGACAGGTTGCCGGAGACCGGTCTGCGTTTGAACTCTTTGACGAACGAATCGGAACAGGCGCTTATATCTACACACACCGAATGGGCGCTTGATTTCCCAATTCGGATCAAGTTAGGGTTAGAAAATGAAGATGAGTTACGGCCGAAGGAAAGACGATAACTAGAAGAAGGTATGACAGTGTCCAAGATACGTGCATGGGTTCCAGAATATTCTTTGGCCTGTGGGACTATCTCAAGAGCTGTATATACTGGAATCACCGGTCAGTCTCCCTCATGACTATTTAGCATTCTCAGATCTTCGAAACGAGGAACGAAGCGACACTTGAAAGGAGGGAGCTGACCGAGCAGTGATATTGGATCCGATTGCAACCTTTTTTGAAGCTGAGGCTTGATAGGTTTTCCGTGTCCATCCTGCTCCGGCTCAATGGAATACCAGCTCAAGATGGATGCAATAGCAAGCCATAGTGATGTAGATGCGAAGAATTTTCCAGGCTGAATATATGGTCAGCTTGAAGAATGTATTCAACCAAGAAGGACACTTACACAAACACGCCTTCCAAATCCAAATGCATAATCAGCAGGATCCTTCACTTCAGGGTCCAGATTTCCTTTTCCATCAAGGAACCGAGTTGGATTAAAATCATCTGGCTGAGGATAAATTTCTTCATTGTGGAGCATAGACCTATCAACTGTGTCAAAGCGCCGAACCATGAATTAGGTTAAACATTTGGTACTACATACCGGATGAGTGGTACTATGTAACTGCCTCGAGGAAGGAAATATCCTTCATAAACATCATCTGCAATGAGCTCATGAGGAACACCTTCGAAACAGCGAGGAATCAGCA
Source organism: Lentinula raphanica (assembly GCA_027919835.1). Taxonomy (NCBI): domain Eukaryota; kingdom Fungi; phylum Basidiomycota; class Agaricomycetes; order Agaricales; family Omphalotaceae; genus Lentinula; species Lentinula raphanica. Next base: position 37,692 of record JANVFP010000001.1, on the reverse strand, counting down.
ACTCTGGGGAATGATACTTAGAGATTTTCATCTACACACCAATTGGCGCAACTGGATTGTATCTCAATGTCTCTTGAACAATCGCTGCAATATATGGTAGTGATGCTTTGTGGGTGAAGCTGGGTAGGTTTCCTAAGCCAATAACCCTATCCAGTTCATGATGGGCTTGAGTTTGGACCTCTGGGTGAAGAAGCATTGCCCAAATGAAAGAATCTATGAAAACCATGATAGGTGAATGTCGATTCAAGCCCAGCCCATTGTAGAAACCAACGTAATGCAGAAATGGTTGTATCTGAGCCCCCTGGAATATAATTGTACATCATCGTCATATCAATAGACCAGAAAGCATACCTCCATATGCTGCAACTGCAGTTGTTTTGACCAACTTCTCCTGCTCTCCTACATCTTGATCATGATTTGTCCGCTCCAATGCAAGCGAAGTCAACGATGGTATTGCAATACCTGCTGCCTGAGATTCAGACATATGTATATGTCAAAGATCTGTGTACATGTTATCAAATAGCACGTACTACTTGCTGTTTGGTCAATCCAAATGGAATGTTGGTCATTGTTTCACGCAACTCAGACCAAATCCTTGCTTTGGCTTTGAATCCTGCACCCGGAAACCATTCGGGGATGTATCTTACTGCAATGAAAATGGATGATGTTGAAGATGGTGAAAGATCAAGTGCTCACTAGGCAATTTACTCACAGATAGGAATTTGGTCTACAAGAAATGCGCCAGGAGTTCCAGCGACCACAACACCTTCTGTTGCCCCTCTCGCTATAGGGAGATAAGCTTTTGCTTCTTCTGCGTTCATGCCATAAGTCGCATCCATAATTATTACTGCAGCCCATCTAAAAAGGGTACACTGAGTTAGTAAGGAGATGTCAGAAGAGAGATCACTGAGGGGCATTCACACATGCAAGGGCTCGAAAATATCATGAGCGCAAGGAAGCGCTTCGAGAAGATTGCGTGTGGCGCGCATGAGCATGGGATGGAAACGCGTCGAGTCAGTAGGAAAGGCCTGGCTCATGATCTTCCGTTGCTCTTTCCAAGAACTATCATTGCTTCTGAAAGCAAATACAGTCTCCCATCTAACACAACGAGGTTCGACGGTCATACTAGGTGAGACTCGGTGATTCGACAGCTCACCCGACAAGCTTTCCAAGCATGATTGATGGAGGCCGACTGGAGTATATTGAAGACCTTTTATCCAACAAATCGTTGGCTATCTTTGCGGTATTGACGATAACAATAGAGTTGCCTAGCGCACTCAAATGGATGATATCGGACTCTGTACAATGATGTTAATCTTCACGTTCTCCTGCTGGTACGGGGACGACGTGGTTGACTCACTATATTGTTGGCATAATGCAGCATATTCGAGCCAGATGACCCCATTCCTAGGCATATTGAACAAGTTCTCGACTATGGGTAACTTCTTCGGGCCTGGAGGAAGAGGGTATCTGCCATGCTGCCTGTGAAGTACTAATTGTTTGTAAAAGATGATGGAAAAGAGTACCAACAACAAGGTAATCGTCAATATCATTGCGAGTGGCTGGCAAGTTGAAAGAATTGGGAAAGGAATACGGCGGTATTCTGGGAAAATTGCAAGAGGCGTCTTGACACCGTGTTTTATACCAGGACTCGTCCGCTATAGTCATCTGATAAGGTAATGTATGTATTGCCGATGAGAGCGTGTGGGAGGCAGCAATATCTATGTACGACAGCTGGAATGAGATGCACTTATCAGAGCGCAATGGAGAATCCTGACTATTGTGGCCCATGATGATATGTTCTGGAATAGACGTGCTTCTTCACCTTGTACAGTAACAGGAAGATTGTATCGGAGGGAGATAAATCGAACAATGTAGAGGCAGCGTGAGTGCGAGGTACCTTGAGCTTGAGCTTGAGTACATACTACTTAGTACTAGCAATCGAGGAGAAGTTTTCTCGTGGGGTGGCAGAGAGAATAACTGAGCCGAAATTTCGGACTTAAGAAACAGAAAAGCGATGGGCGCTAATCTGGCGCTAATGACCCGGACGATGTTTTTGACCGCCACCGTCGCTCACCTCACCGAATTGTAATCAACGGACGAACGAATCTATCCTACTCTTGACTCGCAACATATGGACACTGAGCCTTACGGGATGGTTGAAGAAGAAGACTACCGCGATGTAACAAGCGTGTTTGCATCGGCCTCACAAGGTCAGTTCTGGTGACAATCTGCTGTTACCTGCAGAATCCTCGAATTCTTGCAGAGATGGAACCGGGCTCAATGATTACAATTGACGCATTCTCTTTGAGTGATGCAATGACCGCGATAGAGGTAAGTGTTACTCTTCTCAGTTGGATTTTGGTTGATGTGTATCCTTCAAGATAGGCGATCCTCGGTTAGACACAGGAATGCAGCTAGAGGTCATCAAACAACCAGATTTTGACCCATTAACGCCTTTGCTACCTGAAGAGATATGCTGGATAATAGACCACTCTATGGCTTACGAGGTGAGTGATCTCCGATGCTGTCTTCGCCCCGATCTCACCCAGCCTCTTTTTTCAAAGACCCAATGGCACGCATCTAATCCACTAGCACACACAGTATTCACACTACTATATGCACATTGCTTATATGACGTGGATCCGGACATAATCCCTTCGTCTTCAATACTTGACTGGGATTCATCTCGACCTCTCGAACTAATCACAATCGTCATACGCGCTTACACCTCTGCACTTCTCAAATCGTGCAGTCTGGCCTGGAATGAGCTATCCAAGGGCACTTTACCAGATGTACGCCGACAATAATTCTACTCTGACCATCCATAACGAATGTTCATGACACATCGTGCCAGAATGAGGACTGGCACAGCGACAAGAGCGAGGTCTCGTTGTTAGAAGGATGGCCTGTCGAAGCTGCCGTGGCTCGTCTGGATTCTGCTCTGAAATGGCTATCCAAAACCACCCAAGGCTCGTCCGTCTGATTTATATCCTACGCTCGTCATGCTCATACTGATATTTTTTCTATTTCTAGTACCGCCCTTATGGCAAGAAGCTATTAAAATCAGACTCCAGTTTCGTCGTCACTTGATCGTGCTTTTAAGCTCGACAGAATCTCTCCCTCGAAATCGTGAAGACTTTGAAAATCATCTTCATGCTGCCAGGCACTGTCTCTCCATTATCCGTCTTCATCGTTGTGAATCCATTTCGTCTACTTCGGCAGCCCATGCGGCATTTGATCCACATATCGCTCGACGATTGAATACCTTCCTACCTGTCCGGATCGTCGACATTCCTAGTTGGGACCAGACCTGCGATGCGTATGAGCGTCTGCTGAATGGCTGGGAGGATATCGACAGGCTATCGACCACACATGATATATCTACATGGAATGTAAGCAAGATACACATATTCGTCTCTGGAGTATGTGATAGTTATGTCAGGATTTTGATAGCAAGCTGGATTCCATCAATCTTGGTTCACTGCTCCTGCTGCTCGGCCTGCTTACATTCGATCGTGTGTCCAGGTAGATCTCATCGAAGAGATACTCTTTCCAGCATTGCTAACTACACCCTTGTTGAAACCAGACGTTATTCTTTGACGGAAATCTGATCGTGCATAGTCAACCGCAAGGTTGGGTCATAAACCGTCTCTTCGAAGAGACCATCGGATTATCCTACAACGTTTTCTCTCAACACTGGGGTGGGTCTGGATCCGATTCTTTGGCGGAACTAGAAAGAAGGATAATTCATGTAAGTGTTGAGCTTCTGGTTTTCTCGCTGCTAATTCCGAGGCTCAATTCATTGTTTGAACTAGACCGTGATACCTCACATGCGTGGCTTATGGAATAATCCACCTCGTCGGAGACGATTTTTGGTCAAGACCATATTGGATTGGCATATGGTTTACGACGCTGTATGTGTTCTCGTTGAGGATCTGGATACCACTGTAAGCCTTCCTTCCCCTTTCACTTCCAGATTCAGCCAATCCTGATCACATCCATAAAGGATATGGACCCTGTAACTTTCCGCACCTTAAACCAATTCCCCAAAGCTATAGTATTATGGCGTCTCACAACGATCAGAGAAGTCATCCTCTCAGGATTCCAGGTGGAGCTGTATCATCCGCTCGAGCGACCTTTTGCGTATTGGTTTGCAGCGCAGGTGATTGACGTCCATCTCAATCAGTTGGATATGGTGTCGAAGGGGATGGCAGGTATCGTTCCACAAAGTGAGCACCTTAATCCTTTATGTTGTAGGTCGTTGTGTTGAACTAAGCATCAGATTCTCCGAGTCGAAAGGAGATACATTATCAACATGTCTTTCTTGTTGCGCTGCAAGCTATGTGTATGACGATGTTCATTGTGAGTATCGTGTCATATACCGCCGAAAATTTACTCTCATATCGTTCCCTCAGAATCTCGTCCGTAGCTTCCCAACTAACACGATCTTCACTCAATGGGAGCAACTACGTACCAACTTGTGTCGACGGTACAAATGGGCATTCAATCCCGCGTATGATGTATACGAATTTGAGCCCGTTGTATTGGAACCCGACTTTACAGAGTTCTTGAAAGAAGTTCAGGATGCTCAGAACCAGGGACAAGGACATGATATGCCAAAGGACCTGAAGAAAAAAAAAGCAGTACGTGTGCACTATATCCCCCGTTCGCATACGCCTAAAATACAAACTTTCTCAGCAAAGGCACTCGTCGCAATCTCCTACGGAGTATCTTGAGCTTGCTCTAAAGCTGCTTCAAAGCTTGATATCTACGAACAACACAGGCTCACTGGACGGTCACTGGATTCACGGTCGAATGCAGGTAAGTGGCAGATGTTGCTGATAAAGAGCAGTCGATAACTCATTGGCATTCAAACCTTGTAATATTAGCTACTGCAAGGGATGTCGGAAACTTGCCAAGAGCTACAGTCCTACTTGAGTGGAAGTAGCTTGGATGGGGATTCTTCGCGGAATCCAGTATTGAGACTGGATTGGGCTCGGAGTTTTTCAGAAAGTATGCCAAAGACGCCTTGGTTTCCTTCAGTCAGGCGTGTTGAAGGCGATGTGGCGCCTTCGGGAAATCGATAGTGTTAACCCATAATTTCTGTCTTCTACAAAGACGAAAATTGTTACAAGATATCAAAGTGCGTGTCGAGCGAGTCTCCGGATGCCTTGAAGGTTCTGATTGACGAATTACCGGTGAGAACATATCGATATGCGGAGCGGGATAACTTCGGGGAAGAGCTCAGCTGCTCTCTGATGCTCCTATCGGTCCGTAGTCCGTGAGGGTTATAAAGAGGGAACCTCAACAACTTTAGTATTCTTCATACTCTCTTTCTCAGATGTCCCTGCTCAAAGTCTCTGGAACAAAATTGGTAGATGAAAAAGGCGAGGAAGTAATTCTTAGAGGGGCGGGACTTGGAGGCTGGATGAAGTGGGTCTTCCAGCTCTGTAATTCGTCTGTATCCGACTCCTAATTGAATTCCCTGCAGCATGGAGAACTTCATCTCTGGTCCTTCGACTCGTATCCAGAATACTATCTTCCAAAACTGATCATGTCGCTTTCCATAGGTTATCCCGGATGCGAATTTCAGATCCGCGCTGCGTTGGCCGAGGCCATAGGGGCGGAGAAATCTGAATTTTTCTTCGACAAAGTACTTTACCTAGTGCGAATTCCAGGTATATCACACTGAGAACTCCCTTCAGTTTCTCGAATACTTCTTCCAAGAATCGGATGCGAAATTCTTCAGCAGTCTCGGTCTCAACTGTATCCGACTTCCATTCAACTATCATCACTTCGAAGGTGAACCGCTTTATACCACTACCAATCGGCTTCCTGGCTTCCTGACGGTTTTCGTTCGCTTGAAGACGACATGAACCCACGCGTCCTCAAGAAATCAGGCTTCAAGCATCTCGATCGAGTGATTGACCTTTGCGCCCAGTACAACATTTACACCATTTTGGATCTACATACCGCACCTGGAGGACAGAATACGGACTGGCACAGCGATCACGGAGGTCACATCGCGAATTGTAAGTATTATCTCGCTGGGTCATAGCTATTGATATCATCCGTTTTGTACAGTTTGGAACCACAAAGACTTCCAAGATCGTACAATCTGGCTTTGGGAAGAACTCGCAGCTCATTACAAAGGGAACAAGTGGATCGCTGGATACAACCCATTGAACGAGTAAGAGTTCTACTTGCGTATTTCACAGATGTCCATCTTATTCGTGTATCACCAGACCAACTGATCCGTACCATACTCGCGTGATAGCTTTCTACGACCGGGTTTACAACGCTATTCGCGCCATTGACTCAGAGCACGCCATCTTTTTTGACGGCAACACTTTTGCCTCTGATTTTTCCCACTTTGGCGACTCACATGAGAAGTGGGAGAACACTGCTTATTCTATCCATGATTATAGCACCTTTGGATTTCCTGCTGCTCCGGAGGCTTATATTGGCACTGAGTCACAACAGCGCAGGCTAAGGCGCAGTTACGAAAAGAAAAGGGAGTGGATGGATCAACGAGGCTTGTGTGTATGGAATGGCGAGTGGGGCCCTGTTTATGCTAGGAAGCAATACGAAGGAGAGGCGACAGACAAGATTAATGAGGTTAGGTACCATGTTTTAAAGGATCAGCTAGCTATCTACAACAAGGTAGGTGTTCATTGTGTGAGGGCGTGCTGCGTTCGATGACGAGCGTTCGATTTCTATGTAGGATCGTTTGAGTTGGTCGATATGGTATGCTCCTTTCGATTCTCAGTTGTCAACGAAGGTGTCTCATAGACTACTGTTCGTTCAGGCTCTACAAGGATATAGGATTCCAAGGCATGGTCTACGTTTCCACAAAGTCTGCGTACATGACTAGATTCGCCGACTTCTTGGCCAAGAAGCACAGACTCGCTGTCGACGCGTGGGGTGCAGACGTCTCTGCCGTCCAACAAGTCTATCAACCGCTCATCAATCATGTCCTGGAGGAGGTCCCAGAGAAATTCCGAGACATATATCCTGCACCGGTTTGGAAGCTGAGCGATCGTGTGGGAAGGTTGGCTAGGAATATTCTAGTAGCGGAGTTTCTGGTGAAAGAATGGGCTTCGCACTTTATTGGGTTGGATGAGACGGAGATAGATCGATTAGCGAAGAGTTTCTTGTATGAGGAGTGCGAGAAGAGGGAAGGGTTGAACAAGATTCTGACCGATAATGCGTCGCTGGTAAAGGAAGTGTAGTACAACTTAGACAGGATAAGCGAGCTTGGTAGAGGAACCCGAACCTGTTGTAAGTAAACCTTCAAGTTATATCCTGATTGTATCCAGACTTTTCGGTTATGAGATCGCTCATCGGATATCAAATTTGATTCCTTGTAAGTATCTCAACAACTCTTGGATACTTACCAGTTTCATGTATGACTTCCACAGGCCAGCCTTCCAAGTTCAAACAGTGCTACTAAACTCTTGCCGAGGCTGTGCCAGTCACGGGTTAGCATGAGCGCGGGTCCCGAAATCTTGGCCAAGTTAGCCATTGCTCGACGCGTTCGACGTTCGTCTTTCAGTCTGTCTACGTAGCTCCCGTTTAAGAGGCGATATCTATCTCAATCGAGCACTAACGTTGATGCTCGACTATCTCTCTGTCTCGTTGAGGAGCTTTCCTTTACAGTCTCCCCGTACAAAGTGAAGAGCTTCAAGTTCCAGGAAAAACTTCGCGTCAATCAACCTGGATCAATGCTTTGATGCTATCTTTATGGACCTCATTGGTCAGAACTCTATGACTGCTCCGCTTCGAGTGCTTCTCATTCCGGGTGTTGTGGATATCACGGCTTCAAGCGCACTGTCATCACCAAGAACTCATGCATGCATCCAGTCATCAGACAACTATGATAGAGCAAGCCCCAGTATAAAACACGATGCTCAGACGCCTCTAATCTCGTTGGAGTACCAGCGTATTCTGTGCCCAATTTTTGAATCTTTCATCTTGCTAGCCACTGCTCGTGATGATGTTGATACTGATCACCTTTCTCTTGATACTCTTTTCCATCATCTTTTACACACAATCACTACGCAAGCAGCACCGATATCCTCTTCCTCCAGGCCCGAAGAAGCTACCCATAGTTGACAACTTGTTCAATATGCCTAGGCGTGGGGTTCTCTGGCTCGAATACGCTGCATTGTGCCGACAATATAGTGAGTATCCCATGTTTATGCACCTGCATGACAATGAACATCATCATCATCGTACAGAGTCCGATATCGTCCAGTTGAGCGCGCTAGGCACCTCTCTCGTTATTATGCTGTTCGAAACTGGACAAAAATAAAATCCCACGCGCAGTGCATAATGCGCGCGCTACGGTGAGCACTGAATACATGCGCTATCCAATGGTAGCTGGAACTCTTGATCTGGTAGTATTGTTGACATTCATCCATTCCAATTCTATGTCTTTCTAGGTGCAGAATGGATGCTCAATGGAGAAGTCTATGATTCATTCAAAGCCCTTGCTATGGTACTCCCAACATGCTTGAACCAGTTGCCTAAAAGGTCCTCATGTCTATATTGGGAGGGGTCCTCTGAGTCAGATGATGAATCCCCACTGGGGCCAGAACTTGTGTAACGCCTGACACAATGAGTCTGAAGACTGAGGCCAAATATGAGTGAATCCTTGGATAACTTACAAGTCAGAGCCTGGGACTGCCATTCCCGTGTCTACATCCATGGCTCCTACATTGACCGCTATCAATAATTTGATTCTGATCGAACTCAAGTACAATCTTTGGAATTTCTTATCCTAGCATGATTGTACCATACCTATCAGCTGGAGTCTCTGTTTTGAGCTGCTGATCAACTAGTTCGGAGTTAGACTTGAGTTCAATGACAAAAACATTGCTTTTGGAGGACATAAGTAGTAAGTACTGAGTACTGGATGCTCAACTGACAGACTACAGCAGGCAGACCCCTCTTCTGTTGTCTATGTTGTCCCTTATTGGCTACCAATACAGCCGATTTAATCAATCTAGAGACAAAATGACTCAGTCCTGTCCCGAAGGAGTTAGCACAGAAGGGTGACACGAGCACAAGCACAAGCACAACCCTATACAGGGTAAGGGTGAGGTTGATCTCAGCAGCAGTGAGGGCACGAAGGGCCAATCACTAGGGCTTCAGAAGGAAAAGACAAGCTAGTTCCCAATGACCAAGTTAGTAGTATTGAGTGTGAGTAGGATACAAATACGAACCTAGTTCCCAATGACCAAGAGGTCGAGATAGGGAACCAGGAGTCTAGCTACAGTGGTATTTATACTGAGTGAAACAATAAGTACCCAAAGCAGTAAAGATGAACAGCGTGAGTGAAGAAGATTGGAAAATACAATAATGCGAGAATGTAAAAGGTGTAGTGCGAGAATGTGAAAGGTGAAGAGCGAATGAGAATGGTTGGAAAGATAAGGAGTAGTGACAGCGCGAGAGACAGATATGAAGAACAATAACACAAGGACTATAGTGCGAGAATGGAAGGAAGAATGGTGACAGAACGCGAGAGGAGGATGATAAAGCATGAGAAGAGGATTGATAATGAAGCAGGAGGTGTGATTGCTAATTGTAGTGAGTCATGAAGAACGATCAGGTGGTAGCAAGGACATATGATGCAAAAAGGAGTGCATGTGATAAGGAAAAATGACACACATGTCAGATGTCACGACATTACCCCCCTCCTACAGTCGATGTCCCAGCGACTACCTCTGTAAGGTTTTCATAGGGTTGCCATGGAAGTGAGTTGAAGATGGAGGCTGCAATTTTCCGTGGTGCATTTGGGTGAATCTTGTAGAAATCTTCAATTTCTTCATCTGCCGAGCCCCGTATGTTCTCCTCGTTTATCCATTCATCATGACCTTCGTTGTATCCTTTCCATCGGACCAGGAATTGAAGCTTCTTCCATCGACCGTAGAAGCGACTGTCAAGAACCTTCTCTACCTCATAAAACTCTTCTCCTTCTATAATTTCTGGTTCCGGTGGTGGTGGTAGTGTCCCATTCACATCATTGCCCTTCCAGGGCGACAGCCGGTTCACATGTATGTTATCATGGATTTTCATCCACGATGGAAGATTGAGTCGGTATGTTAGTGGACCTGTCTTTTCTACCACCTCGAACGGTCCAAGTCGTCTGCTTCCGAGCTTCTGATTCTTTTGTCGTATCTTTAATTTGTTGAGGGAAAGCCAGACTGGTTGGCCTACATCAAATGTCGGTGCTTCCCCTCGGACTTCTTCTCTGATCCGCTCTTTGCTCATACGTAAAGCTGCTTCGGCATCCTCTCTTGCATGTTTCAGCAATTCCAATTGTTTATCAATTGATGGGAATTTGTTCCAGATTCCGATTGGAATGTTGAATTCAGGTGTATAGCCGTAGAGTGTTTCGAAAGGGGAATATGAATGAGCGGAGTGGATTCGAGAATTAATGACAAATTCAGCAGTAGGGAGGAGATTGTCCCAATCATCTTGTCGTCGACTTACGTACATTCGGATGTATCGCTCTATCTCCTGATTTGCACGTTCTGTTTGCCCATTAGTTTCTGGGTGATAGGCTGTCGTGAGGGCGGATTCAATTCCCAGACGTTTCAATAATTGTCGCATCACATCTGCCGCGAACTGCGGTCCACGATCTGATACGAACCGTCTGGGAATTCCATGAAGGCGGAAGATCTCTTGGTAAAAGAAATCTGCTACACCTTCTGCAGTTATCTCCGTAGTTGTGGGGAAACAATGGATCATTTTGGTATAGTGGTCGACAAATGTGATTATGGCATTGTGGCCTGCTTGCGTCATTGGTAACTCACCAATAAGGTCAACGCCAATGTCCTCCCAGGGACCAGCTGGAACAGGTAGAGGTTGGAGCGGTGCTGTATGGGAAGGATTTAGTCGTTTCCGCTGACAAACATCACATCCTTCAACATATTTGTCAACGAAGGTACGGATACCTGGCCACCAGTACTGTCTGTTGACTAGCTCCAATGTGCCATGCATTCCTGGGTGTCCTGCTGTTCGTGAGTCATGGCATTGCTCCAGTACTGCCTTACGCAGTTCTTGGTTAGGTGGAACATATATCCTTCCTCGGTAGAATACTAGACCCTCCTCTTCTCGCCAATCAGTCAATCCGTGAGTAAGGCTCTGTGGTCCATTGAGCTTGTTGAGTGCCTCAATTACCTCTGATTCTCGGGTGCTGTTCTGTCGTATACTTTCTAGCAATGGATTGTCAAGTAATACTGCAGTTGATGCCTTGATGAAATGCTCGGGTTTAAGAACAACTTGTTCTTTGTTGTCCTCGGAATCATGCACCTGGTGTTGTGCCATGCGAGATAAGGCATCCGCTTGTGTGTGAATCCTTCCCGCACGATGTGTTAGATGGAAATTAAATCGTGATAACCAGAGAGCCCATCGTGCCTGCCTTCTGCTCAAGTCCTGTGCCGTTTGCCAGAATTCTAGATTCTGATGGTCTGTAATGATTTCAAATGGTTCGGGTAATCCTTCCAGAAAGTGCCTCCAATCTTTGAGCGCTTCTATGATAGCAAGCATTTCACGATCGTAGATTTCATAATTACGCTCTGCTGGCCCCATAGATGCTGACTGGAATGCCACGGGATGCCAAAGGCCATCTTCTTGGAGTTGTGATAGGGTTCCGCCAGTGGCAAAACTGGATGCATCGACTTCAATCCGTGTGGGTCTGGTGTGGTTCCATAGCACTAAAATGGGTGCAGTGGTGAAGGCTATCTTCAGGCTGTCAAATGCTTCCTGCTGTAAAGTGCCCCAGTCCCATCGGATATCTTTTCGTGTTAAGTCATTAAGGGGTCTTGCCCTTTTCGCAAATCCTTCAATAAACCGCCGATAGAAGTTAGCGAAGCCCAGAAATCCTCGAAGATCACGTAGTGATTTTGGTGTAGGCCATTCTTTTACGGCTTTGACCTTAACTGGATCCATCTGAACCTGTCCTTCGCTAATGACCAGCCCCAGGTATTCAATTGATGACTTTTCAAACTCGCATTTCTCGGGACGCAGATAGAGGTCATGCTTGGCAAGTCGATCGAGGACCTCATGAACTAGTTTTCTGTGCTCCTCCAGTGTTTCAGTAAAGATCAGGATGTCATCCAGATATACGGCAACCTTTCCAGATGCAATGAGGTCCGCAAAGATGGAGTTCATGAGGGCCTGAAATGTGGCAGGAGAATTGGTGAGACCGAAGAACATAACCAAGGGTTCGAATAGACCCCGGTTAGTAGCAAATGCTCCCTTCCATTCATGACCTTGTTTGATCCGCACATTGTTATATCCCCATCAAACATCAAACTTGGTGAAGATCTTGGAATTTTGAAGTCGACTGATGATATCTGCAACAAGGGGAAGGGGATAACGATTCTTGATGGTGTAGTCATTCAGTCGTCGATAATCCTGTACAAACCGGAGTTTACCATCCTTCTTTTTCACAAAGAAGACTGGTGATGCAACTGGGGATTTAGAAGGCTGTATGTAACCTTTACGAAGATTTTCTTTCAAGAATCTGTCAAGCTCTTCTTGTTCGTTAAGTGACATGGGGTAGATCTTGGTTCGCATTGTTTCAGGGGCATCAGGTTTGAGATCAATGGCATGATCCCAGGGTTTGTGATTGGGAAGACGTTCTGATTCCTTCTCAGAGAAAACCTTTGAATGTCGGTGATATTCCAGAGGAACAATTTCTTCAAATGATTGCTTTGGTTTTTCTCGATAAGCTGCCTCTGCCAATTGTTGGGAATAGGTGTATCCCGCTGCACACCAAAGTTCTTCTGTAGCATGGTCTAGAACTCCAGACCGACACAAGGCTCTTCTTTGTTTCCGGTTTCTAAGTAAGCGGTAGAGGGGTGGGGCATCATCTCTCAAGTCCTCCATTTCATCAGCAGTTGGTGTCGGCAATGGAACATGTTCTGGATTGATTTCTAGTAGATCTAAAGTGGTTCCCCCTACGTTAGCCACTTGGGGTTCTGGTACTTCCTCGATAACCATGGGGTGGGCTGATTTTGATTGTACCGAGATACGGCCCTCCTTCCAGTTGATATTTGGATTTACTTTCCGAAGCCAGGGTAACCCAAGGATTATGTCATCTGATCCTAGGTTGGTGACTAAGTATTCAAGAAGCTGTGGCATGTTCTGATCTATTGTAGAAAGAAGTCGTGCCGAATGAGTAATTTTCCCTGCTGTGTTTGGTGTGCCATCAATATTGTAAAGAGTGATTGGTTTTGGAAGAGGTCGAGTAATGATTCGATGTTGATCTATAAAGCGCTGGTGTATAAACAGACCAGTTGCTCCAGAGTCGATCATTGCTGCGCTGTTTGTACTCTTGAATCTGCCTTGTAACTTAATCGGAACACGGAAGTGAGAAGAATCACTTGATTGCATAGAACCGATGGTACACAAGGAAACAGATTGATAGATAGAAGACGATTTAGAGTACAATTCAGGGAACCAGGCGGCAGCCGTGACAGGTTCCCACTTTAAAAATTCTGGCGTAATTCAGAAATCTGATCAGCCAATGTTTTCTGATTAGCTGTCAGCTGCTGGAGAATCTGGGAAAAGTCTGGCAAGGTTGGCGCAGTGGTAGCAGCTATGCTAGAGGTTGAGGATCCAGCAGTGGCAGCTGTTCTTTGGCTTGGTCGAGGGTAGCCCAAGAACTTTCGACGGCAAACATTGGCTAGATGTCCTGTGTATCCACAGTAGTCACATACATCTCGTTCATGATGCCCATCTGCCCTGCGATGATTCTGTGATCCACATCCATAGCATCTTCCAGCCATGAATTTCCGATAATCGTCAGGGGAACGTCCAGTGGAAGTGGCATCTACGTCCATGGCATTTGGATCACGGGCAGGAGCAAATGGAATGGCATGGAAAGCACTGGTGGAGTTAGGAATTCGAGAAGGAGTGGTGATACTCTGTCCCCTTTCTTTAGCACGTTCAATTTGACGATTGTCAATGCGCATGGCTTCCTGGATAAGACCATCCAAGGTACCAATGTTATCTTCATCAGTGTACACCAATCCATCCTTGACTCGGTTGGATAGATGCTGATAAAAACGATCTCGGAGGTCTGGGTCGGAATATCCAGTACGGCTTGCATGCTGTTTGAATGCTGCTGCATAGGCTGCAACTGTATTCTTTCCTTGCCATAACCCTTTAAGTGCTTCCTTAGCATCTACTACAGGGTTGACCGTTTCAAAGCGAGCTTTGAAGGCTTCCTTGAATAGATTCCAAGTGGGGTAAATGAAGGAAGCACCTGCTACATTGTTGTTGACGTTACTGATATTTTCGGAGATTGGAGTGGCCCAGATAGCAGCATCTCCTTCGAGAAAGGAGATAGCAGATTTGATCCGTTCCTCATTTTTGCCTCTGAGTGATGAGATCCCCTGGGACCAGAGTTCAAATGCTGCCATGAATCGTCGAGCATCATCACTCCGTTTCCCATCATAGGGCTGGGGTTTGCTAATACTTTTACTGGTGCCCATATTACTTGCAATATCTGTAACTGTTGTCTGAAGTGCCTGCTGCTGTTGTGCAAGCTGGTGAATGATGTCTGCGATCTGTTGAATGCTTGCCATTGTAGAAGAATCAACTGGTTCGGATTCTGTGGTGTCAGGTTGTTGAGTTTCAGGTATATTGTCGCTGTCTGAGTCCGAGTCTGATTCTGATTCTGATTCTGATTCTAATGGAGTGATGGAAGTAGGCACAAGCGCAGGGGATGCTCTGGAACTAGGGTTGGATGATCGTCCAACTCTAAGGGGTATGGGGGATGGTGCAACAGGTGGTTCTGGGGGAATGTGTAAATAACGCTCTGAATCGTAATCAAGTTCGAGTGGAAATGTGTATCGATTGGGACAAGGATTTTCGTCACAGTGTTCCCAGCTGTCAGAGTCAGTTGACCAATGTACGTCACAGTGGTCAGTGGAATCAAATGCGTGGGTGTAGTTGGAACAATCTGTGAAGGCTCCAAAGGTAGGCGTGATGACAGAGTAAGGTGGAGGATCGGATATGTCCGATTTCCACACGCCTCGTAGGATCAGTTACAAGAGCTGATGGTACGAGTAAGCGATCTCGACCTAATGTCCCGAAGGAGTTAGCACAGAAGGGTGACACGAGCACAAGCACAAGCACAACCCTATACAGGGTAAGGGTGAGGTTGATCTCAGCAGCAGTGAGGGCACGAAGGGCCAATCACTAGGGCTTCAGAAGGAAAAGACAAGCTAGTTCCCAATGACCAAGTTAGTAGTATTGAGTGTGAGTAGGATACAAATACGAACCTAGTTCCCAATGACCAAGAGGTCGAGATAGGGAACCAGGAGTCTAGCTACAGTGGTATTTATACTGAGTGAAACAATAAGTACCCAAAGCAGTAAAGATGAACAGCGTGAGTGAAGAAGATTGGAAAATACAATAATGCGAGAATGTAAAAGGTGTAGTGCGAGAATGTGAAAGGTGAAGAGCGAATGAGAATGGTTGGAAAGATAAGGAGTAGTGACAGCGCGAGAGACAGATATGAAGAACAATAACACAAGGACTATAGTGCGAGAATGGAAGGAAGAATGGTGACAGAACGCGAGAGGAGGATGATAAAGCATGAGAAGAGGATTGATAATGAAGCAGGAGGTGTGATTGCTAATTGTAGTGAGTCATGAAGAACGATCAGGTGGTAGCAAGGACATATGATGCAAAAAGGAGTGCATGTGATAAGGAAAAATGACACACATGTCAGATGTCACGACAAGTCCGACCACTCTTTGTATCATTTCGGAGTATGTCAAAGGCATGAAGATTAAAGTTGCCGGAGAGGGTATGCAGAGAATGCAATGTGGCTGTTGCTGAAGGGAACCAACAACATCAGGAAAAATATTCTCATCTCTAGAGTCCCCAGAGATACCCCCCAATTCCTAGGCTGCTCAGAGATTTTTGTGAACTTTGAAAGATCAAAAAACATCCTAGAGATCCTGAAAGATCCTGAAAGCATCTGAAAGCACCAGAAAGCACCAGAAAGCATCCAGAGAATTTTTAGAAGCCTCAAAGAACTCAGATACTCTAGGCTCTCTGAGACTACCTAGGAATTGGGGGGTATCTCTGGGGACTCTAGAGATGAGAATATTTTTCCTGATGAACTCTGGCACTCCTTGGAAGACTAAAGGCTTTGGAGTCCGAACATAATGTTGATCATATCATTGGACCTCGGTCATAACCAGTTCAGAGTATCCTGCCCAACTCAGAGTGACAATGCATCCACCAGTGAGGAAGGCAAGGGATGAAAGTTGGTATGAAAAGATCAGTTAGAGACATCCAAAGGCACTATATATTCAAGGTCAAGCAGTTTAGACAGTGGTAGAAGCCATGGATCACAAAAGACATACCAATTCAAAGCGCGGTATCACCATATAGCACATGTGTTCACCATAGCGCGCGCACATTACCCACTGCGCGTGGGATTTTATTTTTGTCCAGTTTCGAACAGCATACGTTATCGTGAATTCCGCAAAGATAGCCAATGACTTGTTGGATAAACGATCTTCGATATACTCAAGCCGGCCTCGCTCCGTTATGCTTGGAAAGCTTGTTGGGTGAGTTATCAAAGTTTTACGAGTCCTCGGACTTTGTATGGCCGTCAATCTTAGTTGTACTGGCAGGTGGGAAACTGTCCTTCCATTCAGAAGCAATGATAGTTCATGGAAAGGACAGCGGAAGATCATGAGCCAGGCCTTTCCCAATGACTCAACGTGCTTTCAACCCATGCTCATGCGTGCAACACGCAGTCTCCTCAAGGCACTTTCTTGCACTGATGATTTTCTTGAGCCGTTGCATATGTAATTGGCCGATTTCTCTTCCTCCATCTCTGGAATTAATCAAGCATACTCTATCTCAGATGGGCTGCAGAAGTAATCATGGATGCTACTTATGGTATGAATTCAGAGGAAGCAGAAGCTTGTCTCCCTGTTGTAAGGGGAGCAACAGAAGGCATTTTCAAAGCTGGAAGTCCTGGTGCATTTCTTGTAGACCAAATCCCTATCTGTAAGTGATTGCCAGAGCTTTTTACATCTTGAACATTATTGATCCTTGTTGCAGTAAGATACATTCCTGAATGGTTTCCAGGTGCAGAATTCAAAACCAAAGCAAAGCTCTGGGCTGAGCTGCGTGAAAAAATGGCCAACATTCCATTTGGATTGACTAAAGAACAGATAGTATGTACTTTACTCATTTCAGTGAATTGACCTGATACATCCATCAGGCAATGGGAGTTGCCACACCATCCTTGACTTCAATTGCACTTGAACAAATAGATCAACAGCAAGATATAGGAGAGCAGGAGGAACTAGTGAAAACAGCTGCAGTTGCAGCATATGCAGGTATGTCTACTAATTATACTGAATCCAAATCAATGTGTCAATGATTTACATTCTCGTCATGTTCAAGGGGGTTCAGATACAACTGTTTCTGCTTTACGTTGGGTTCTTCATCAATTCAAGCTTCGAATGACATTCACCTGTAATCTTGTGCAGATTCATTCATTTGGGCAATGCTCCTGTACCCAGAAGTCCAAACCAAAGCCCATCATGAGCTTGATATGATTATTGGCCTCAGAAATCTACCAGGTTTTGTTCACAGGGCATCATTACCGTATATTACAGCAATTGTTCAAGAGACATTGAGGTATAGTCCGATTGCACTGATTGGTGTGTATAAACTGCATTGAAATTCAAAATCACTGATCATTTTTTATTTTCTAGGGTTTCCTCATGAACTGGTTGTAGATGACATTTATGAAGAATATCTACTTCCTCAAGGCAGCATAATAGTATCAAACATCTGGTATGTAGCACTAGACTTTTTTACACTCATGAATGTGACATTAATGAACTAGCTAATAGGTCTATGCTCCATGATAAAGAAATCTATCCTCAACCATATATTTTCAATCCAGCTCGGTTCCTCAATGACAATGGCAATCTGGATCCCAAAGTCAAAGACCCTGGTGATTTTGCATTTGGATTTGGGAGGCGTGTTTGTGTAAGTCTTTCCCTGATCAAATCCATTCTTTGAGCTGATCATCTTTGTTTTAACAGCCTGGAAAGTCATTTGCATATGCATCATTATGGCTTGCAATTGCATCTATCTTGGGCTGTTATTCCATTGAGCCTGAGCTGGATGAACATGGACATATCATCAAGCCTCAGTTTGAAGAAATGTCACAATCAAGTTTCACATTGGTTGGTCAGCTTCCTCCTTTCAAGTGTCGATTTGTTCCTCGTTCAGGAGATCTGAGGATGCTAGATGATACTAATGAACGGAACTGACCAGGAACACCAATATTTGCTGCTATACTATTCTGTAATACTTACATGAATCAAAGGGCATTAGTAACAAGTTTGAAGTTCCCAAAGATATCATCTTCAAAGTTGACAGATTCGCTATAACCTAAGTAAGTACACCAAGCTATAGGTATGCGTAAGTATGAAGAAATAGATAGAAAGTAGATAAATGAGACGTACCCTCAGAACAACGATAAGTTCTGAGGGCGATGAGAAATTTTACAAGATATAAATATGAAGAAAATTTACTCCAATCGAGTCCGAGCCCAATGCCCTGAAACATCCAAGTGAAACTACCTCGTCGGGCTGTACTTGCGGAAGTGGAGCACATACAACCAGAATGCCAAAACGATCACCTGATCCAAACACAATACATGTCAACCCATGAAATCTAACACTCCCCCTGGCATTCTGCGTACCACCAATTGAGACCCAAGGCTGAGACGATTCAATGGTGCTTGTCCTTTGGAAGAGATTTCATCATGATGTCTGCCAAATTCTGGTTGCTCTGAACCAGATGAACAGAGATCTTTCCGCGGCAGTGAACAACGTCCCGAATGAAATGATGGTGTATGTCAATGTGTTTCAAGAGGTTGTGCTCCTTGTTGGTTTCCGTTAGACTGATTGCGCCGAGGTTGTCACAGAAGATGTCCAATGGCTGATCACCTAAACTCATCTCGATTTCATCCAGCCAGCTTCGAGTCCATAAGGCCTGTTGAACACTGCGAGACATGGAGATGTACTCGGATTCTGTGGACAAAAGGGCAACCAAAGGTTGATGTTTGGAGGACCAGGACACTGGGGACCCATTGACAAGGAATATATACCCAGACATCGATTTCCTCATAACTTTGTCTCCTGCCCAGTCGGCATCCACGTATCCAATCGGTCAAACAGCGTCAGTGGTTCCAGGTCGATAGACGATTCCATAATGGATAGTGGAGTTTATGTACTGGCATAATTTGATCAACAGGTCCCAATGTTCGCATGAAGGAGAGTCCTGGACAGTCGAGAGTACGCTACATGCAAATACAATGTCGGGACAAGTACAACTTGCACCCCACCAGCAGCAGCCAAGGATGGCTCGGTATGGCTTGTCCTTCATGAAATCTGAATCTTCGTCGGTTCGAGGAGTGAGCGAGGACAGTGAGAAATTCGGTGGGAGAGGAGTATATAAGGGTTGAAGCTGTCCCTCCAAGCCAAAGTAATGGAAGACATTCTGGAAGAAGGGGAATTGCGAAATCGCGATCGAACCATCGCTTCGGTGATCGACTGTGAGTCCTACGAGGAAGTTCTTGTCTTTGACATCAGTGAGATCCCAAACCTCAAAACCCTTCATGGCCCTATCTGCTTCATTGGATGAGGAGGACCCGCAAAAGACATCATCAGTGTGAGCAGATGCAATTGGGAATTCATTGGTAATGGGGTCACGTCAGTATCGAATGCATGGATCTGCACGAGAGGACTTGAAGCCAAGTTTTTGAAACTGCCCCTCAAGAAATCGAGCCTATTACATTTAAACATCCGATGACTGGTCCCCCCAGTGATTAAACATGATTAAACAAGTGACTGATTAAACATGACATGCTCTATAGGAGGAGCTCATATGTCTTATGTTTAAACACATCCAGACTGAGAGTGAGTAGTGATTAATCACATAGTTAAACATGACTTTTGAGCGCAATGTTCAAACACAATGTATTCAAGATTATTCAATGTAATTAAACAAGTGTATTTGGGTAACAAGTGATGTATTTAAATGAGTCCAGTGAAGAAAGAAGGGTATGTGTTTAAACAAGCAATGTTAGCAAAGAAAGATGAAACAAGAGTGATAGAAGGGTATGTGTTTAAACAAGTGATGTGTTTAAACAAGCAAGCGATGTATTTAAAGGAGTCCAGCAAAGAAAGATGAAACAAGAGTGATAGCAGGGTATGTGTTTAAACAAGCGATGTGTTTAAACGAGCGATGTGTTTAAACGAGCGATGTGTTTAAACGAGTGATGTGTTTAAACGAGCGATAGCAATGTCCAATGAAGAAAGGAAGGTATGGCGAGCGATAGCAATGTCCAATGAAGAAAGGAAGGTATGGGAGGGTATGGATAACCAATTGATAGGATAGAAAAAAAAAGGAGCGCGGGTGGATGAGCAGAACATGTTCAAAGCAAGAGAAGAGAGAAATTTACTTCGCATGTTCATGAAGCAATTCAACAAACTGACCATTCTTGTCAACCACAATTTCCGTCCCTTCCGAATCCTTGGTAACATAACCACCGATCGTCCCATCGGAGTGTACAAGTGCAACTTTCCCGTTGGGCTGCGAAACAACATTCACCCACCATCCTTTGGAATGCCGTTTTGCTCTCTTTGCAGGGCGCTGACCCGGGTCAGGAACGGGGTTCCCGCGTTTCTCTACCTTTGCACGAGAGCTTCTGCGTAATTCTGTCGCTACCGCGGTGACATTTACAGGATTTGAAGAGCCTGCATTGACTCCTCCTGAACCCACAGCCTTCTTTCGACCACCCCTACGACTTTGACGTGTAGGCTGTGTAGGCAGTGATTCCGATGAGCTCACTGCAACTGGTACAGCAACCGGAGATGAGGATGAGTTTGGAATGACCGTAGGTGCAGGGTTTGATGGGTTTGGTATCACAGCATCTGGTAAAGTACCCGAAGATGTCGAATTTGGCGAGTTGGGGAAATGTGGGTCTACAGATGCATCCGGAGGTGGAGCATTCTGTAGAGTAACCGGAGCGACCTCTGAAGATGGCGAAAATTGTTGCCCGGCAGGTGCCACGTCTGACAAAACCGGAGCTACAAAATCAGTAGGAACCGAAGGGGTATCTTCCGGTGTAGTATCCATTGAATCCGATACCGGCATGATATCTGAACCCACTGTCGCAGGATTTGGTTTCACGGAAGGCATTAGTTCTGTGGAGGACATCGGTGCTCCAGAGGGTGTCGATACCGCAGCTAACGACAGCGCTCCAGGCTCTTCTGGGTTGGATGAACAAACCGTGTTTGTCTGATATTCACGGCTGGCTGATGATAGCTCTTCGACTGTAAGGTGAAGTGGTTTGACGGTTGGCAAGGAGACCCAATGATCCAATGGAGTCAGTTGAGGCTGAATTGCGTCGCATGACACAATCTCCTCTCCGGTCGATAGCTCGAGTGCTTTGAGTCGACGACGAGAAGCCAAACGCTCGCGAATGTCTTGCTTGTTCCAGAAAACGAAGGGATCACGACAGGATACCGTTGATTTGGACAGGAGGTATTCGGCCAGGTTATAGAGGTCGCCAGGGTGTAGTGTTTCGATCTCGGCAAAAGCGACAGGAAACCTGAACTTCTCTGTGTCATAGAAGTCTTCCGGGTGTTCAATGATTTCCAGCAGCGGAATCGAAGGCTGCTCTTTATCCTGTGGCCAAAAATGAACTGTAATATGTGTCAGTTTAGCATATAAACAGAGATGGAACAGAGATGGATGCAAACATATAGTGTGTGTCTCGGGTCGGGTCGGGTGCCTCTGAGGCTGACCCGACCCGGGACCCGGCAGACACCCGAACCCGAGAGCCCGGGTACGGGTACCCGACTATGCCGGGTTGCGGGTTTTGAGTGGTCGGGTTTCGGTCGGGTTTCGGTCGGGTTTCAGTCGGGTTTGACGCGAGTGGGGTGCAGCTAGCACCACAGCCAGCAGAGCCTTGCCTATGGAGGGGCTGGGCATCTGCTGGTGAATGCGAGACCTCATGGTAACAAAAAAATATAGCTACTATTAGCCGGTCAAGATAATACATTGGTACACTACAGTATAGATGAGGGCCAAGGCTACGTGTTCAGATTTCTTCGTCGTCTACAAACGCCTCGTTGTCCGAGTCGTCACCGTCACCGTTACCAGCAAGGAGAAAACCCACTAACTGTTCATTGGAAAACAAATCCCTACGCGACCAATCACCAAAGCACATGAGTGCTTGGATTGTGTTGGCGCGAAGGCGGTTCCGGAGGTGAGAGATGAGAATGCGGCCGCGCGAAAAAGATCGTTCAACCCCAACCGAGGATGCTAAACAAAGAACGAGTCAATTAAAGATTCAAGTTGTAATAGATAAAACACACACCTGGTATGCAATGGATAGATAGAGCAAGCTTCGCAAGATTCGGGTACACCTTTCGATTCATTAACCACCATTGTAGAGGGTCCGGACACGGGACGCAACTGTCGGCAAGATAGCGTTCGAGCTCATCCGTGTCGTTGGATGCCGAGGCAGCTGCTTGATTAGCTATCAGTGAGTAGAATAGATTCGTCGTCGTTTGTGCAGCTGGTTGCTAAAGAGAACAGAGAGTCAGCGGGTGGGAGGTGAGAAAGACGAAGGACCACGCACCTCTGGCACATGAGCGTCGTCATCGAGAGGCTGTTGCTCGTTTGGTTTGAAGGTCTGTTCCCAAGTTTCGCGTGTGAGTGCTACCGCTGCGTCAATCCATGCCTGAGGCCATTCTGCTTCGTTGAAGTATTTGAGTTTGTGCTTTGGATGGAGGACTGCAACCGCGGTCAGTCACATGAATAAAAGATATTGAATATTAACGATACATACTAATGGCCATTCGGTATATATAAGACTCGTCGGTGAGCTCATAATACTTGTTCAAAGTCCTCTTGCCGAGAGAGAGAGCATGCCGGACAGGGACAGATAGAGCCTGATTGTTGACGATCCCTGAGGCAAAAGACCGGTCGATAATATCCATCGCAGGTATAACCGTAGCAACGCTAGGCGTATGCGTCGAGAAGAAGTTTGTCGCATCCTTCAGGATCTACACAAGAACATCAGGATTTAGGTGAAAGATGGACATATGTACACATACCCTCAATACCGAGACCAAACCCTCAATTGCCTTCCACTCCTCGTCATCAAGAGCATACTCGGCTAGGCCGTTGGAGGAGCGATCCAAGAATTCGTTAACAGGCTCCCTCATTCGAAGGAACGCGGACGTGCATTTTCTTGCCAAGGAAATCTCGCAGGTGCAACGCAAGGTCTTCGAGCATTGCGGTGTTGGCAGATGCGTTGTCGCAGGTTACGGACAGAAGCTACGGTGCGTAAGATATAGCCAATATATCAACATTCAAAAGGTAACTGACTTTTCCTTGTAGGTTATACTCCTCTAGTGTTTTTGCGACAGTTTTTGCCATATTCTCACCTGAGTGCGAGCACGGTAGCTCCACGAAGTTGAGTAGTATTTCGGTGAGTGCTTCTGGTCCATCCTCCTTCTCCTTGCGGAGGACGTGAGCAATTATACTCATGAAGGCCCTGTGATTAGGGGAGGACCAACAATCGAGTTCGATCGGTATCAAGTATTCATACTCCTAGCATGAGCGGTGAGTTTTGCTTTGTCTCCTCACGAACGTTGATTTGTTTACCTGAAACTCTTTTACCAGGTGGTCCTTGGATGCCGCGTATAGGATCTTCACGTCTCTTCCTACTGTCTCCTTACTCGGCACGTATTGGTTTGGCCGACCCTCCTTTTGGAGCCATTTGTAGCAACGATCGCTCACGATGCGAAAGGGACGCGCCGACTCTGCAGCCCAACGCGCAGTTACTACGCTATGGAGTATATCAAAACCAGCCGGGTTTGGACAAAACATCAACGCACCGAATTTTCTCTTTGGCAGGCGGCCGTGTTGAAAAGGATTTGAACCAAGAGCGCACAGAGACGACCACTGCGGTGAGTGTGCTCTGTTTTCCTTTCGATAGGTCTCTAACTGCTTTTCGTGCCTGATCTAGTGTCGTTTCCTTAATAGCCGCAAGAGCCTCCTCTCCCCAGCATTTTTTTACATGATCTCTCATGTTACCTTGAATACAGGTGAGTGTATTCATTCATCGAAGGATATTATCTCTGCTCACCCGTTGACCCTCTATCGCCTGTTTTTAAGCCTTGCCGAAGCTTTTCACCGCACTTCGTACAACGATACACCAGATAATCTGGTGTGTCACTCTTTCCGTACTCAATCTGGGGCTCGGCATCAAAGAAAGCATATACCGGCGACTTGCGCTTTGTGAGGTCTTTTTCTATAATTCAGGTGAGTCTTGGTCTGGTTTTTCATCGATAATGTACTGACTTATCTGTGCTTCAGCAGCTTCCTTCGCCGCTTTTGCCTGTTCTGTTACATCGACTACTTCTCCATCGCTCTCTCCATTGCTAGCCGCCGACTCTTCGTTACCTTCCTCTTCCTCGGTCGATTCCCTTCTGCTTCGCCTCGCTTTCTTTTTGGTTTTCTTTGCGACGGTCGTTCCGGCGGCTCGCTTAGACATGATTTTTTGCAAGAGTCGGTGCAACTCGAATTCTCATTTACTTTTTCACCGAAATACTGTCCACTATTGATTAATTTGTAATGAACTGTCAACCGTAGCTACTATTGTACATAATAACACGTTTGGTTTCAAGGTCTGAGGTTCGGGATGCCACTAAGCCGATTTGAGAGGCCGGGTCTGCCGCTCGGGTGCCGGGTCCCAATACTCGAAGCCGACCCGACCCGTAGATGCCACCCGACCCGGGACCCGGCTCAACCCGGCGGACCCGCGCCATTCACTACAAACATACACCATAGAGTACTGAGAAAAGTCTTCAGCACTTCGCACAACTGCGATGGCTTCAAATCTCGCAAATTGAAGTCGACAAGTACTGGGATCGCATCGTCGTTGGTAGTGATGTACGTCTCGGTGCACGAGGTTTCCTCGACGTCATGTTCTGTGTGCAATCTGTTAGAGAGGCATGGGCAGATTCATTGGAAAAGTCACAGACTAGGTAGATGGGCACTACAATAGTCATACCAGCGTCTAGTAAGCGTCGCGGATTCTCTTTCTTCGCCTTTCGATCTAAGGAAACCAGGCTGATTCTGCCCGTCTTTGTGATGGCAGGTCATACTATGGACATTGTTAACGTCGTCGCATAACGCAAAATGAATGACATACCGACAGATCACTGGCTCATTCTTTGCATTTCGAAAACCAGCCATGAGGAAAATTTCGGTAGGACCCATTGCTCCATGTTGGCATAGTGCTTCCAACGCCGTCCGCATTACTCTTGGGAATTCTTCTTGATTGCTGATTTTTGGTTAGTGATCGTTTCTTTGCTGGATGATTGATGAGTCATGGCATACCTGTAAAGGTCATAACTATTCGCCTTCTCCTCGTACAGAGCTTGATCAGCTTGTTTCCAAAGCGCCGTCAAGGCACGTTGGTAAAAGCCTCCACGATTGTCGTCCCTACGGCTATTGAAATCTTCCGGGTTTCTGCCTTCAGCAGCACGTTGCTCAGCAGCCTCTGCACGCAACCGTTCAGCCTCCTGCTTGATCTTTTCGTTGTTCTCTTCACGAAATATCTCCTTCGCGGGAGCAGGGTTCTTGAAAGAAGCCAACGCCTCGGCAGCCTTCAGGGCATCAGCCTTCAGGTCATCAGCCTTCGGCACATCAGCGTCGGTGCTATCCAGTGATACTTGATTGTTGATGATTGCTTTCTGTAATCGTTGGGATTAGTACTACAGGAAATAGTTGCTATGAGGAACTTCAATACCTTGAGGATAGCGTGTTTGTTCTTCTTGATGAAGGTATTGTTACGGTAGTTGCGGAACATTCTCTTCAAGATCTATGACCAACATTCATAACCGATAAACGAATTGAACAAGCGAAGAGCATACCTTGGTGAGTTCTGCTGAGGTATCATTGAAGGTCTCGAATGCTGGGGACGTCCTAATCTCGTTGATAGTCGTCTCGATCCACCGAGTAACTTCCTCTGGATCGCGCACGTGAGCCTCCTTCTTTCCGAGATGCAATTCGTTTTCACGTAGGATCTCTTCCCATTTTGGAAATTTTGAACGCACAAAGTCTTGCTGTTGTTGAGTGAGAGAGGATTTTCGACCGGGCTTTTTCTCTTTCAGTGCATCCTTGTCAGGACTAGAGGTCTCGCTACCGCAACGAGCAGTATGAGCAGGCTGAGGAGTCTCGGTGCTACCAGCCACCTGGGAAAGCTCCGCAGGAACGGCTGTCTTGGGAGGTCCAGCAGGAGCAGCAGTGCTGGGAGGATCAGCAGGAGCAGCAGTGTTGGGAGGATCAGCAGGAGCAGTAGTGCTGGGAAGATCAGCAGGAGTGTTCATCTTGGGAGGCTCAGCAGGAGCAGCAGTCTGGGAGGTTCCTTGGGTAGTCGGAGCGGACATTGAGGTGGTGAAGAGTCTGAAAGAAAGACGGAGGATATTCGTCTGGCTGTGGAAGCAGAGGCTGCTGTATTGTTAACGACATGAGCTCACATAACCCGCTAATGCTTACCCTCCGAAAATGTCGCATTTTTTCTGATTTTTTCTTACATTTCCGCAACCCGTCGGTTCGTAGTTTAACGTCATTGCGGACGCGAATGCTCAAGCTCCTAAACGCTGACCACACCAGTGGGAGATCTCATAATGAGCTTGGATAATGTGTTACAACAATACAAATTTGATACAAATTGATAGATAGAGCGAACTGGACGAACTACAAAGACTACGGACGAACTTCCGGAGATTGAAAACGATATTCATCCCGAGCTGCAGACATGACTAGATTGCTTGCTCTGCGAACAGCCTGAGTTTCCTGTACCCTTTCCAGCTGGTCAGGGTGTGCATCTATCCGTTCCGACGTCAAAATCTCCTCCGTCTCAGACAGGAACTCAACCACGCCTAGAATGAACCAAAGACTATTGTCTGTCTTTCTTCCTTTGTAGAAATGATGAATCCGTCGAACCAATCGCCCAATCTGTTCTTCAGGCCCTTGTACGAGAACCATGAGCGATTTTTCCGTTTTCGGCTTTGGTCGGTCCTTGAATCTCGATACATCGGGCGTCCAGACCAGCAAGGGTTCTCCACCGGTCGGCCGGTCTTGGATTATCTTGAAGCCACTGCCTTGGGGTACCACTCTAACAAACTGAATTCCTTTTCGCCCCTTCAAGCTCACACCTATTGGAATTCCCACTAGATTTCGATGGTAAATCCACAGCTCTTGGCGAGTTTCAAGTGAAGTCAGTTCAGGGTGGTGAGATGACTGGGGTGGGTCGTCTGTATTGAAGTAGTCTGGTGGCGGCCGGAAGACCATTTCACCTGCAGAGACCCAATTGTCGGTATTTCCGGCGTTGGATTGAGGATGCCAGACACCAGTGAAAATGAAAGAGCGCGCAAAATCGGACAGTTCGGGAGTACCACTACGTGTCGCAGGAACTTTCTGCGTAGAATTGTATGTGGAAGGGTTGTAGTTTGACATAGGCGTGAAGAAAGATTGGCGTTCTGTGGGCTTGATAGCATCCGCTAGAGGTTTCTTGGAGCTACATTTTGGTGAGCTAGAGTAATCGAATAAGAAACGCAAGCTTACAAAGATTCACGGACATAGTCGTAGTCGATGGAACGGCGAGGGTGGGTTTCCATGGGAGTAACAACACTGAGCTCAACAATGAGCATTATGCCGCTAGCACCACGAGCTAGCTGTTCAGAAGACAGCTTGTATACGTTAACATCATATACCACACCGGAATATCCCTTCCAAGGCCCTTTCACGACAATGACCCTAGCCCTTTTCCATGGCATTGGGCCTGTTTTCATTGCTTCTAAGTCATGATTGGGCACGAAATTTTGAAGAGAGTCCGGTATTGGCTGATATTTCGTAAGGAGCAATCCGGAACTAAGATGAATTAGAGTCTTGAACTACGGCAACTGTGAATCGACATACCTGTTTTCAACAACGAGAGTGTAATCCAATTGCACTGAGTGGTGTATCGAAGGGATGAAGAGTAACAGCCTAAGTGACCCATGTCCATCGGGGAAGACATTTTTGATAATGGCCGTATGATTACTGAAGAGTCCGCCCATGATTCGTACTTGCACGTTCTTCCACGGGAAATTGGTTTGAACGAGGCGCGATGAGTCTGTGAGTCCTACGGTGTTGCAATCGTACCACGAAGTCTGCAATCGCAACATGAATTTAGCGCGATGACAAGCAATATTTCATCAGGAAAATCACACCTGGCTCTGGAGACTCCAGGGACACCCCCCAAATCCTAGAGAGATTTTATCTCTTTCAGCTCTCTCAGAGAAATTTTGGCAGCCTCAGAGATCTTCAAAGATGCCCAGAGATGCCCAGAGACTCTAAAGCACTTTTATTACTCTGAGGTTGCTCAGGATTTGGGGGGTGTCCCTGGAGTCTCCAGAGACAGGGTGATTTTGCTGATGTTGAAGAAATACCTACAGTGATTTGGCTGTAGTCTGGAATAACACCAACAAAGCGGGGCGTTACAGACGCAACAAGACCAGTGGTGTCTTTATCAGATCCAGTCAGGACCTTCACATATTCACCAGGTACTATAACTTTTCGGAGTGAATGGAATGGGATATGAACAAGACCTTCTTCAGTGTCGACCTCACAGCCAGTTTCAGTAACAATTTTGACTGTCCCCGAAGTCACATCGTTTGGGTGTTTCGCTATGGCTGCCGTCGAAGTCATACGGTTCGAAATCCTCGTTGCGGTGACTTTCTCTCCGGGGAGGAATACCCAAAGGTCAGGACAAAGTGCCGGCGCGGACATAAAGAGTGGATGTTGGCTTTCTTGGAATATGGAGAGAACTTCCGAAGTTATTGATGTAGCAGGGGTTACAGACTTTGAGACAAAATGCTTGATGATGAGTCCGTGAGAGAATGAGCCTAGCGTTTTGTGCTTGTAATCCTGTTCAGTGACAGCATCGTCTGGATGCACGCGCATCACCAAGTCCTGCGCGCGCGATCCGCATCGATCGAAGGTGAACAAAACAGGAGACGGTCGAAGTTGTCCACGTTTCCGTTTGAGAGCGATCCTTCTTTGTTCAAACTCATGCTCGTCGGAGAAGGCTCGCAGAGCGAGACGTGGTGCTAGCAGGACACTCAAACGTCCACCTGACGCCTCCGTATAACCCAAAACTAGTCCAGTATCGCCTTTGTAGAGACCGTGTTCAATCGTAACCCAATCGCCAGTGGCATAGAAGGCGGTAGGTGATGGATAGCCAATCAGACTCGCATGATATTCATCCTCAGGGACTACACGTAACGTAGAAATCCGGACATCTGAGTATACGGCTAGTGCTTCGAGCAGAGAAGGGGTGTTGCGAATGCGTTCTCGGGAGAAACGAGCTTCGAGAAAAATCACTCCGATGATATCTCGATTATGGAAGACAGAACGAAGTTCCGTTCGAAAGTCGTGCTGAGTTTGAAGACGATGGACTATGTCCACTTCTTTGTCGGGCTGAAAGGATTGAATAAGAACTCTGTATGTGAAGTGGATCAGGGGTAGAACTCGTACCGTGCATTTGAGTCGATAAAGTTGCCAATCACTGGGATGGATTGAGCGACGTGCTCTCTCCCCTGCCCAGTCCTCGGCATTGTTCAAACGAATTTTGTCGATTCTTGAAAGCGGCATAGGCGTTCCACGGGAAGACAAGTGGGCTGTCGTATCTTGTATCGAAGGGCTGTTCGGATCGTTTCGATGAGAGTATTTTTGCTCAAGAAATTCAAGAAAGGCTGAGGCGGAGACAGGGGGATCTGTGTTGATAGGCGATGTCATTGAGCGCCCGGGACTGATATCCTGGTCATCGATAAAACCATCTGTAATCGATGGTCATTGGATAGTAAATCTAGCAGTGACGAGTCTACACACCTTCTTCGTCGTCCTCACTTTCAAAATCTTCTTCATCGCTGTCCACTTGCGCTTCAAGATCGAAAAACTGCTCTAACTTCTGGCTTTTCTCTTCGTGTGAGCGATATTCCGCCGAGTGATTTGGAGGTCGAGTTTCACGGTCTAAGACTCCTTGAGCTTCCATGAACAATATACGATGTATGTATATACCTACTAAGATCAACATTTTGTTAGTTTTGTGTTAAGTCCCGCTTTGTGCCCAAACTCAAGCTGAATCGTCTTCGAACCTCTGTACACTATGTATTTCGAACGATATGATCCATCTCCGATAGCTATTTACATCTTACAAATTGTTCGTACTGATGAGAGCTTCTTTCTACGACGATACTCACCTTGGCCACACTGCCAACGGACTTGACGATGAAGAGCAAGAGAAAGAGAAAATGACATTTCCCACGGTTCACAGTGGGACTGTCAATCCGAGGGTCGGAGAGAAAACAACTGGAAAAGGAAATGCTCCCCCCCCTAAACCCTAACCCCTAACCTAAACTCTCCCCAATAGGGGGGAATTAAACCCCCCTATCCACTACATCGGACTCTACATGCACGATGGATCAAATTACTCAACCTCGATGCGAGTCAAGGGGGGGTGTTGAATATTGACTCTACATCTTTGATCTCGTACAAGTGAATTTATCTTATCCTTTATCTTATCTTTATCTCTATCATGATTACTAAACCATGTATTGTTTCACTGGGACGAAGCAAGCCCCTTATCGAAACGACAAATCAACATCGTATATGTATCTAACAAAGAAAACATAGCCGACTTATTCACTAAACCACTAAAAAAAAAAAAAAAAAAAAAAAAAAAAAAAAAGGGGGGGGCGTGGGAAATGTCATTTTCTCTTTCTCTTGCTCTTCATCGTCAAGTCCATTGGCAGTGTGGCCAAGGTGTTCCTCACAGCGACTGGACTCGCTCCTTGAGTTCGTTCAACATACACATCTTTGGAGACATATAGACGAATAATTTGCTTCATAGAGGTGGTCAAGTCGTCGCGGCTGGCAGCGGTGGCGACCACCTTTTTTTTTGACTTCGATTCAGCGATCGAGTCCTTTCTTGTCTATCTCTGCAATTTCTAGTCCCCTCGGTATGTTAACACATACCTTTCATGCTGATATGTGGCACTGATCGTCATATTGATATCATGAAGATCATACTACTGAAAGCGAAGTGAGTACATTTTGCAACCTTCGCGAGGTCTTGCTGATTATCGGTCTGTCTTCAGGCGGATATATCTGGAAGGCGACGTTTCGATTTCACACTTCGCGGCGCGCGCTTGGCCAGCTAGCGCCTTTGCCATTTTCGGTGGTGTACGAATGCCGACATTGACAAGTCTGAGCGAATCGAACCACGTTACGTTACAGGGTCTTCAGGCTAGCAGGTTAGCCTGATTCCTATATATTCCAACCTCAGATTATAACATCCCTTTGTAGCCCTACCTCTCTCTCTCTCTCCATGTCGCGGGTTTCCCCAACACCTCCAGCACCCTTCTCGGGAGATTTGCCTCTCCTGTACACTGTTCGTATCATTCTTCGCCTCAGGGTTCTTCGCACGTCTCTTGAATTATCCGCTTGTCCGCCGCGGCCACCCTTAGATGCAGATGAAAACTTTTTGGGTCTGTCGATATATCCTGGGTCAATGACAGAGGTAACAAGCCAAGACGATCACAATTTTGCCAGCCTTGGACGCCTTTTTTTTATTGTAAGCTCATTGTATTTGAAGTTGGTCCTCATGCTCAAAACCCACTCACAGATCCAAAAACGGCTCAATGGTGATGCAGTTACGAAGAGGGCTGTCTTCGATGATGCACGCATTCCGCAACGCGTTTTGGAGAGAGACCCGGAGCTGAATGACCTTTTGCGGCTACGCAACACCTCCATTCTACGTTCGACAACGGTCGTGGCCGACGCTGAGACAGACCCCTCAGTGAGCTCTTCGAATAGTACCCAAGTTCAGGCGGCCAGTGCAGATACTGAAAACGAAGAATCCGGACCTCGTTCCCCCTCCCGACACTCTCAACCCAACGGACGAGCTGAACGCAAACATGCTCCTTACCATATCCCAAATCGAATGGACCGCTTGCCACCAAGCCATGACGCTTGCCAAATCTCGAAAGGGATCACTGTCACCATTTTGGCATGGACGAAGGTCTGTACTCTTGTTCGCTAGGTATCCAATCATGCCAAACGCTCTTCATTATCCAGGATTCGCATCGTCAAATCACCGCCAACTTGAACATGGGAAACGGTCACTGTATGACCCTTTCCATGGTCACCACTACCACTCTTGCCGAGTTGTTTGAAGGCGACGTCGATAGCTCCAACCTGGAGCGGTTCGTACCGAACAAGGGATGGCTCCCGATTCTTTTGAATACCCCTTTTACAGTTAACGAAGGCGATGTTATCTCCCTTAAACATACCACTACCCAGGTCAATGATTGGCATATTCATGTAGCACACTTATATTAGAAATTTTTTACTACACTTCGAAACGTGTTTCTCTTTGCCTTTTCTAGGTAGTTGCTCAACCATCTAATCATGTCATACTTCAATGTCTCTACGTCGTTCAACCGGCATAAGAACGTGAACTCTTTCTCCTAACAATTACCGTTTATTTGTCTCCCTGGCTGTACTGTCTTGTGGCGTGGAAGTTGAGACGGGCATTACTAGACTTCATGAATCTGAATGTCGACCCTATTTGCATGGATCTGAAGATGCGATTAAAGGAGAGAAATCGTGCAGGTAATTTTATTTTTATTTTTATTTTTAAAAATCACTCAAAAATACTGCCTTATAAACTAGATACAAAGGACAAGAAATCGACTTACGTCGCCTCCCCAACCTCACTATGCCTAAGGTCACCTCTACGTCGAAAACTGCTTCGCCAAGCGCTCATGTGAGTGCCCTCAAGCAAGAGCACACAAAGAAAATCGTCGCGCGTCTCATTGCTATTCGTACATCACGGTCCATGACCATGTACCCCCCCGAACCAATGATCAATCCCGCCAAGGAATCAATCGTCCGGAAGGGTATCTTCAACGGCTCGACTCATGAAGTCAATAGCCCTCTACATCGTGATTTTAGGAGGCTCGGTACTATCTTTTGGGTTGTGAGGCGCTATTTGTTTCCTGAGAGAAAAAGTGCTGACAAAATAATCCAGGTCGAGAAGAACATACCTCCAGCAGAAAATGTCGCTGAGGAACAAGGCCTTCCAGCAGAGCAAGGACAGGACATCGAGAATGACGGCCCTCCCGTTAACGAGGATATGAAGGGTGCAATTTAATGCTTCGTTGGATAGATCTAATGACCTAGTGACTTTATCACTGAACACTGATCACCAATATACTTCTTATGTCGTTTGTCAAATGTATTTAAGCGAGGTGTGGGGCGTTGTCAGAGATTCCGCACGATCTTATACCTTAGAACGAACTGGTAGTCTTAAAAGATCTACTGGATCCGCAATACAGGTCAACAGAGCGAAGTGACACGGAAGTACAGATCTTTTGATCTGGACTCAAAGGGGGTGAGTGATCCACTCAAAGGGTTTACAAGGAACGAAAGAACTCGTATAGATCAGACTTTATGACCACACAAATACTATCAGAACCAGGTTGAAGATCTACTGATCACCGATCACAGGAAACCTTCCACAGCTCGTATGGATCACCGATCACCACACGTCTGCTTGATCAGAGCCACCGAAACTCTGAACGCTCACTTGGAACAACCGAGAACCAAGCCCTCTGTATCTCCACGATAGGAGTCTACCTTCGATTCAAATCTAGCTGAGACTTTATCAACTGACAAGATATCGGGCCTAACGAGATGAGAATTTCACAACCACTTTCGAAGACCGCCCGGCTTACAAAGCCTTTACTCCTCACGTATGAGAGCAAAGGTTAGCTAGTCAGGGAAACTGGGCACAAAACCTGAATATATTTTTATAGGCTACGTCCTTAAGTACTTCTACGAAGAGATCTGTAGCCAATTTACTATTTTATGGAATAGATCTATAGATTTGAGAGAACGGAGTCCGAGATCTGATACAAATAAGGAAAGATAGGACGAGAAACGATACAAACACCAGAGAAACAGAGAGTAAAAAGGATAAAAACAAGTAAAATGTCCATTTCTGGTGGTCCTTCGTCGAGATCTAGTTGCCTGACCTTCGAATCCGGACCTGGTCTGTGCGTCCATCCACATGCTGGTGGTTAAAGGGCACGGATAAGCTCCTGCACAGGTAACTCAAACGTTTCCTCATTTGATTCCGCTATGTGAACGGTTGTATGCCTCTCCAACTGAATGGGAGTACATATAAAGGGGGGAAACCTGTCCCAATAGGTTCGTTTGGCTTCTAGCTTTCCAACGATATGCATATATCGAATGGATCCAGAGGTTTGACAATGGTGAAGTCGAAAGAT
This sequence comes from Lentinula raphanica, assembly GCA_027919835.1. NCBI lineage: Eukaryota > Fungi > Basidiomycota > Agaricomycetes > Agaricales > Omphalotaceae > Lentinula > Lentinula raphanica. The sequence continues at coordinate 3,196 of JANVFP010000001.1, read as the reverse complement.
CTACCCTTGCAACACTCCTGGTCAAAGCTGTACATCTCAGGCGTCTATTTCCCATTTAGGAAACGTCCACATGTAACTGGGATGATACACTTTGGTTGTTTCTCCGTTTAGTCACATTCCTGCGACCTGATCCATCCCGAAACTCGATCTAAGTGAACAGATCTGTTGAGTCTGGGCCTTGAATAATCCATCCCCACTGGTAATACGAATAGATCTATTGGTTCTAAGCTCGTCTCGGTGCAGTATCATACTCAGTTGGCCGTTAGGCGTTGAAAACTAAGTTGATAATCCCTTGATAGCTCATATCAGAGGTGGCTTTGTCTTGAAGGACTCCCCGACCAAGGGACTCGAGTGTGAACTCTTATTATTCGTCAGGATGTGTTTTCCTGTCTGGATCTGACGTCCTGGCATTAACATGATACAAGTTTGACTGTCAGCTCGGGCTCACTACAGTCCTTTAGTACTCTACAAGGCTCTAATCGTTAAAATTAGGCCATTGCATGCCTGCACGCAAAATGGGCGTATTATCTCCCCCAAACTAAAGATCTGACCGTCCCCGGTCATCTGGTTGGGTAGACAGGCTCGTACCTCCCTTGGGAGTGTGGTACTGCAACTGATCCGAGCTTTTGGATTGATCTCCTCTATATCCCAATGGTATTCCCACTCATTAAGGCTATAGATCTGTTCGGTTGCCTCGGGATCAACTGATGATAATTAAATCCGCGGCTAACTCGATAGAAGCGCCTAATTTCCGAGTGTGATTATCAAGAGATCTAATCACAACATCCTGTAACTTCACAAAGTTCATTTCTTTGACCTTTGTAAGTATTACATTCTTCCTACTATTCTTAGAATTTTCCCAGTGGCTTATTACGTCCTGGGAAGTTCTTAAGAACCGTGGATAAAAGGCTGCCGGACTTCGAAAAATTTCTCTAAGTCCGCTTTCTTTCTTTCTTCCACTTCAACATCGACATTCCAACTGATCTTTTCTCGACTATCGCTATGTCGTCTCGTACCGCTGGATCCTCCTCGACTCACAAGCAGTACGCCATTCGAGAGCTTCGCAGCAAGGCCTCTACAGTCGAAGAGGTAAAATTCAACACCCAGCTGCGAGCCAGAGACAACATCACTGCCAAGAAGCAAGTGCTTTTCCTCCCTTCGTCTAAGCATGAGTGCGACCTTCTCCAGAGGGCCTGGCCTTCTTATTCAAACTCGTTTGGCTCTGCCTACGAGTTGTCGCGTTACACCGATCCCGACATTATCGACTTCCCTCAGACACCGGCCAAGGACTACAAGAAGCAGGTTCCGGACACCTTCTACCCTGCCCTACTCGTTCAGTTCGTAGAGGGCTTCGAACAAGGACCGGTCTGCCGCGAGGAGGGATATCTGCTTCATCGAGCTCTGGTCATCGTGCAAGACGCCCTGGCTGATGTTATAGACGAACCCAAAACCAAAACCAAAGACGCGCTTCTAGCTATGCTCAAGGATTCCTCTGTGACCAAGGCTTTGGTAGGTGCATCTCGCTTGGCCGCACAAGTTAAACTGACGCGTTTTATCACAGGGCTACTACCGGATCTTTTGGCACAAGTCCCGACTGTGTCCCCTTTTCGCGCTGCGTTTTGTCTCGTTGTTTTGCGACTTTTGCGAAAAGACTCTTACCAAGGCCGAATATACGGCCAAGGTCTACAATGAGGCCACTCATCGAGGTTTCGGGGTCAGCAAGGACCTGCGGACTCGCATCCGGGTATGTCCCTTGACTACTGTCTAGCTTCCCTACTAACCCTTATTTCTAGAGCTTGAAGGGTCCTTCCCACAGTGTCACTTCTTTGGCCATCCCGCTGCCTTTAGATCCATCGACCCGTGAGGGTCAACTGCTCATTACTGCGGCTCAGGATGGTGCTGCTGCCCAGATCCTTCGTCACCCTGTCACGAACCAAGTCCTGTTACCTGACCCGAGTGGTTTAGACGATCTCCCGCCAGCCAGTCCCCTCTTAGAAGCCATGGATGACGACGACGATGAATTACAAGGTCCCGCTTCTCCCCTTGATGTCAACGACGGTCCCACCTCGCCTCTGCTTAATTTCGGCGACGATGATGACGGTGAAACCGAAGTATCGGAGGATACGGAGTTCAAGGATGTTTTCAAAGGTCCTAAGGGCAAGGGTAAGGCCAAAGAACTAGCTGGTACGTATCCCTAGCTGCCTTGTCTTCCCTGGCTCCTTTCTGACGTCTCGTTTCCATTTCAGAGCTCCCTGTCCGAAGAAGTCCCAGGATTGGTCTTCCCAAGGTCTCTCCTTCCAAGGTCGGACCGCCCGTGCACAAGAAGCCAACGACCAAGTCCCTTAAACGCGAACACGGTACCTCTTCGCCTCCAGCGGACGTCGTAAGTAACCACGCCTTTGTCTATGAGATCGATGAATTAACCTTCTTGTACAGGAGATGCGCGAGCCTTCCTCTAAAAAGCTCAAAGCTCATACAACCGTGACTGTCGTTGCTCCACCTTTCAAGTTGCAGAACCCTCCTCGGCCACGAAGACCAAAGGTTCGAAATCGACGGTGGCGGAGCCTCACGAACTAGCTGAGGAGGCTGAAGCCTCACTGGCGCACAATGATCTTGACACCACGACCCATCATGCACTCTTCCTCACGAATCCCAACTTTCAAGTAAAGACTGCTTTTGCCGATCTCGTAGAACAAGATTCCGGCACCAAGCGTCGACCCGAGATGCAAATCCTCCGATCTTCACCGTGGACGATCGACGACGAGCTCAAGCAGCTGGGTGCCTTCCTAACCGTAGGTGGGGTTTCGTTTTCTCTGGACAACCTAGGCCGGTTTGGGCACCTCATTTCTCGTCGTCTGATTCACGAGGATTCCGAGATGGCAGTTTCAGATCCTGACCTGGCACCCACCCTGGACTGTGTTTCGTGCCAGGTCCGCGGCCTTACTTGCACAGCTGGCTCACGGCTCGGGGGTCCCTGTCAGGGATGCACTCAGTCGCATCGCACCTGTCCCAGCGCGCTCCACTTGGAGCTTCAGTCAGACCTCCTGCAGGAACTTCCCAAAGCCGTGCAATCTCTTCCCGGAGGTAAGTAGATCGTCGAAGTGGTGTTCTTTTTCCTGAATCCAACGCTGATTTACCTCGTCCCGGCTTTCTAGGTTATTCCTTAGCCATCGCGCGTTTCAGGCCGGATTGGATC